>CM026073.1:6830000-7430000 GCA_014839685.1 Anableps anableps
TCACAGTTGCTTCACACTTGGTTTTGAACTACTCCAGTGTACGCAGAAGGTCACGCCTTGAAGACGTCAACAGGACCACATCATCTGCAAAAAGTAAATCTGGGACCCTGAGTTTCCCAAATCAAACATGGTTCTCTACATGACCATGCCCTGAGATTCTGCTTAGGAACTCCAAATATGGGACTAATTTACAAGGAGGCAACGTTCACTGAGAGCAAGGCAGAAAAAGAGTGTAAAAATAAAACTCTACTTTAAAATACTGGAGATGATGTTTTGGGCTTCTGATCCACTTTGCATTATATTACAGAAAAATAGTTATGGGTATGCTTAGGTGTAAGCAAGAGAGGGTGTCTGTAATTTTCAGACTAGGTGAAAAACAACATGTGCTATATGGTCACTGGATGAAGTGAATGTCTGGTTACAAGATTCCCAGTCAGGCTCTGTAGTATTTCTAAATGAGATTGTTAGTTCGACCTCCTGAATGCTAAGCTGACAGGTCAAAGACCAAAACCGTACTGACCTGTATTTTTCAACCCTGTTGGTGTTTGTGCATGTAAAGCAAAGAGGGGGTGGCAGGCAGAGAGAAATCTAATGAGACATCCCTTATTGTCTGTCTTCCTTCATTCTCTGTGGAGAATACAGCTAAAATAAACAGCAGGAGCACCTGTGGTGAGCTGGAAAGACAAATGCAACACGATCCTGGCGAATAATGATGCCGCAGCGGTATCTGTTCACATAAAGAGCAGCTGGGATGGCAGGAGTTATCCGACTGTAAAAACGCTTCACCAAGAAGCAAAGTCCGCCCCAGATTAGCAAGCCAGTCCCGAAGGGGGAGCTGTCAGGCGGGTCTGAGCTACGGAGCGCTCCCTGCCGATCGCTCAGGCTTGAGAAAGACACCTGTCGTTGCTGATCTCGAAAAGAAGCAGGTGTAGAGAAAACTCCAGCATTTCATGCCGTGATTATGATGCTACTTGGTAGTAAGTTGCTCATTGATAAGGGATGAAGTGGGAAAATGGAAAGGAAAACAGCCCTGTGTAGTATTTGGTTTGAAAGTTTGAATGTAAATTGAAAATAAACTGAAAAAACCTGGAGTTTAGTGAGCACCAGGGGTGTTACTATGGCGACACTGAATCACAGCTGGGTCTGTTTCTGGTATCAAGGTATACCAACACAAACATTTTTCATCATATTGTTCATATAGTCCTTTTAATGAGATGCCAGAGAAAGTGTCAGAGGGACTATATTGCACAGACAATAACGCATCACGCCCCCCCCCACCTATTGCTGTTAACTACCAGTCAGCTGGCAGAAGATGGCTACTAGGCTTACAAGAAAGACAAATCGCTTGCTTGGGAATATTTTTGCTTGTTTAAACGCCAAAAGTCATTAGGTGGAAAACAAGGGAGCACCACTTCTCACTTTTATTAACCCTTCCATTACTATCCTGTCAGTGCTCAGGGAATTTGTGATGTGTTCTTCGTTTTGCATTTTGAAATATACTTTCCCTGTCAAAAACACACAGTAACACTGACTCACTGCCTTCTTTAGCATCATAAAATTTTTAATAAATCAAATTAGCCTTTATATGCTAAATCTAGTCTTAAGAGAGTTAAGGTGATGCTGTTTTCAAACTACAGTTGGAGAGCTACCAAAGGCATGTTTGTTAAGCAGCTGGCTGCAGGCTAGCTACTAAGGAAGCAGCTATTATCAGATTGTTAAAGAACAAAATTGCAAAACTGCAAAATTGAATATTATTGTAATCACATGAAAAATAATACTTACTGGCTGTATGTCTGCTTAACACTATGTACCAAAATAATAATAATTTTATATATATATATATATATATATATATATATATATATATATATATATATATATATGTGTGTGTGTGTGTGTGTGTGTGTGTGTGTGTGTGTGTGTGTGTGTGTTATAGACAGCCTTATTATCAATTTATAAGCTGATATGTTAGATTATTTTAGCAGCAGTAGGAACAGTTGTTGCGTTTCTGTTTTAAATAAAATCTATTAGATCTATTAGATTATGTAAAATATTATTGTTTTAAACTTTTATGTATCTGTTGTGAACCATATTTTTATTACTTGCTATCATGCTGTCAGAAACTGGTAAATTTGGACTTCCAGCACCAATCAGGGTGATAGTAACTATTGGTTTTCTTAAAAGTCTGGTCTGGCAGTACCAGTTATTGCTTTTTTGTTTGTTTGCTTGTTTTTTTCTGAGGCCTTTAACACATACAAACTCAGCTGGGTAAACCATGTTTTAATTGATCAATTAATTATGTTATAAAATCATTTCAGAATATAAAGGAATTTCAAGATAATCCCCATTTATGAATCAAAGCTCACATCCCTAAACTTTACTTAACTCAAAACTAGATACTTTTAAGAGCAGTTTGTTCGATGACTTCATGGGCTGGAAAGAAAATGGATTTTTCAGTTTTTGATACGATTAAAGATCAGGAAGCTGATCACATTTGACCTGATGATGAGCTGATAACTGGAAAATTGGCTGATTTCAGACTCTTGCGGAAATGATTGGTGCATTTCTACTTTGAACCCATTCAGTCTAAACTCAACTACATGGCATGTGAGGAATACAACACTGGAATTACATTCCATCTCAAGGTTACGGATGGCCTCTAATAATAATGTCTTTTATTTTTTTTTTATAATCCATGAGACGTGTTTTACAATACCTGATCTCCATCCACCACTGCAGGACAAATGTGTTGCTACAGGAACTTCGAAAAACAGCACGGTAGCTGCTGAACAGTTTATGGAATCTATCAATACCTGCCATACTTTACAAATAATAACTGAAATAATTGCTGGTAAAATGTAATTACTTTGGTGACGCATTTATTTAAAAGTATTAGCAGTTATTTCTCAGGATGCTACAATTTGAATTATTTGTTCTAAAAACATTGCTTAAATTGACTCTAAGAGAAAATTGCTGCATTCATTTTCATATCCTATGTAAATGCTATTGTCTGAGCTTATTGTCACAGACTGAAGCAGACTGAGGACAGAATCTTGAAAGGTGCCTTTTCTGTTAATGCGAAAGCCTTTCGCTACAACACAAATTTTTTGTAAGATAATAAAGTTAAAATATAAAAATATGTGTTATTTATATTTCTTAATGCTGAGCTCTCAGGTTTGTGTTGCGTCTATGAGGGCCAACTTTGTTCTAACTTATCTGGCACATCTGACAGTTACATAAACACAACTGAGTGAACAGATTAATGCAGATACATTTACTGTCCTGTAAACAAGGAGCTGGGGAACATCCAGTTTTACGAAGGAGAGGAGGTGGAGGTCCGGGTGGGGAAGAAGAAGGGGGGAGAGAGGATGAAAACGTGGGCGTGGAGAGTGAACGGTTCCACGTCAGTGGGTCGCTGTCGCGCGGTGCTGCTGACGTCCACAGAGACAAAAATAGGAAGTTGTCCTGTGAAGCTCGGCGGGCTGATGCTCATCTGCAGATAAGACTGACAGGTGTGGAAGGCTGAGAGCTGACAGTTTGCTCCACTTGAGATGTTTGTTGGTAAACTTTTATTTTCAGCAATATCTGTGCTCCCGGAAGCATTGGTTTAATCTGTTCCCACATGATAAATATGACTACTGTGACCAAATGAGTGTCAGAAACAGGTAATTAATATGTTAAACGAATTAGTTTTTACCACACCTGAGTGGATTAACCCCAAAATAAAAATGCATTTTAGTTTATTCTGTTATATGTTTTACCGTGTGTATTCATTCCAACATTTACATCCATGAAAAAATAGCTTATTATAGGAGTCTAATACAGGTGCAGATTAACAGGCTGTAGATGTTTTTTTGGTGCGCTTAAACTGAACAACACTGCCCCCCAGTGGATGAAGATCTGATCTGAACCATGACATCCAGAGGAATCTGCTGAACTTTGTGAAAGTATTTTCTAAACTTTTCCACATTTTTCCACAAGCTCCCATGTATTTTATAGGATTTAATATGACAGACCAACACAAAGTGGTGCATAAGTGTGAAGAGGAAGAAACTACAAGTTTTTCACAATTCTTTCCAAATGAAAATCTAAATATTGTGACATGCATTTTTACTCATACCCTTTGAGGCAGAACAGCTCAATCTCAGTCAGACTGGATGGACGCACCTTTGAACATCAATTTTCAAATCTTGCCACAGATTCTTGATTGGCTTTAGGTCTGGACTTTGACTGGACCATTTTAACACATGATTATGCTTTAAACTACATCACTGAATTTTATCTCTGGTGAACCTCCCAGCGCAGTCTCAAGTGTCTTTCAACCTATAAGGCTGCGTTCCCACTGCAGAGCTTGATGCTCAAATCCAATGTTTTCTAAAATCAGATTTGTTGAGTACACATTGTGTTGTAGTTCACATTACTCTTAAAATTTGGTCTATATCTGACTCCAGTGTAAGCTATTCGCGGGTCCAAACTGACCCGCATGCGCAAACCAACAACGACGTCACACACCGCGTGGTTTGGTCCAGAAAACATGGAAAAAAGTTACTTTCGTATTATAGCAGACCATATGTTAAGTGTAACATCTCGCTGTCCCTCCACTGTGCAGAATCGTCATCGTCGCAGCTGTCGTCCATCTTGCTAACACTTCCCACCGGCGCACAGTTATTGCAAATGTCAATGGAAAGTGACGTCAAAGTCGGATCAAAATCGCTTTGGTTGTTCCTATTGGAAGCACATTGAAAAAGATTGGATATGAGTCGGATTCAGGATTGCATATGGAAGTGGCTCAAATCTGACTTGAAAAAAATCAGTTATGGGCCAGATCTGAGCATTCACACTAGTTCTAAAAAGTCTGACTTGGTCACTTGACCCTGAAAAAAAAAAATCAGATTTGGGCCACATTTGCCTGCAGTGGGAACACAGCCTAGGACTCCAATACTCCAGGATATTTAGCTCCAGCCCTCTTCCAGTTAACTCTGAATAGCTTCACTGTCCCTGCTGAGGAAAAGCCCCAACAAACACACATTGGAGAGTATTACGTAACAGCCAAAAAGAACATTTTTGGTCTCACCTTCTTCCACATGTTTGCTGTGTAACCTATGTGGCTTTTGACCAACTGTAAATGGGACCGTTTGTTGTTTATCTTCACTTTTCAAATTTTTTACTTATGAAAATGTTAAAACCATGTATATTTTTTTTCTTCTGTGCACTAATTTGTGTTGTTCTGTCACACAAAATCTGAATTTAATACACCTAAATGTTTTGGTTATATTACAACACAATATGGAAATAATCAAGGAGAGTAAATAGTTTTGTAAAGCACCTCACTAGCACAAAGATTCAATAAGTTTTTTTTAACCTCATACACTTAATCAAATATTCACTTTGGCTGTCACTCTGAGCTTCTCCCTAAAAGCTGATGATGCACATCCCCTGGGCCGATGCTGGTCACGTATACAAGAGTCTCTCAGAGCCACGTTCACGGATTTGGTCGTTAAATAGAAAGAACTGTCTTCACTGCCACAGCTTTATGAGCTGCAGGTTTTAGCCAATAAAACACCTTCAGACTTCCTCTATATTCAGTTGATGAAGACTGAAGCTGGTGTTTTGTAACGCGATCCAAAATTATTGATGTATAAACAACATTTTACTGTGTAGGTATCATTTTCCTTGTTTAATTTAATAGATCTGCAAGACAGGAAGGGCTCTAGTGAAGGGAGTACATAACCTTACATAAAAAGGTCACGGAGAGACTTTCAATGTTGAGAATCCTCTCTCCAATGTAGTGCATAAGTACTAAAAATGGTGTTAAGTTGATGTTATGCTAAGATTCACATTGATGGTGTCATCGAAATGTTTGGAAATGTGCATGTTTCTTCCCGAGTGCTGCTGCTCCGTACCTTGTTCCTGCTCACAGTGTTGGGGGATTGTGATCAAACAGTCCATTCTTTGGTTTCAAATGCAATTGGTGAAAAGTCTAGACCTGTTGATGACTGTCTGTAAATTAACAGTGGCCTGACTGGAGGAAGTGTTGCAGTAATGCTTATTTTAAAGCTTTCTCATCGCCACAAAGTATCATCTTCTTAGTGACTGTTGGCTTTTATTCTACTTTGGACTATCTTGTTTTGGACCAAGATACTGTAATGTTGAATAGTCTTTTGAAATTGGGATTTCTTGATTGCAGTTTTCCACAAGTCATGTAGGGTACACAGAAGCCTGGTAAAAACCAGCCCCTTGTTCTACGCTTTGCTTCATACAGAGGGTCTAAACCCTCGGCTACTGAGAAGCGATTGCTTGCTGGAGGCGTGGACTCTGTTGAACTTGAAGTTTTAAATGACTGGATTTTATTTTACCCAATCGCTAATGTTTGTGTGTGATGTATGTAATGCGCCAGCTCAATCGTGAAGAAAGCTATGCTAAGAAGCTTACCAGAAATTGTGTGAGCTTTAAACAACCATCTCACACAGTGAAGAGAGAAGCTCCAACTTTAATTGCTCAACATTTGGAAGCGTGACCAACACGGACTGAATGGCTTCGTTCACTTCCTTCGCTGCCATTGCCAAACTACAGCCATAGGCAGACCACAAATCAAAAACAGCTCAGAAACTTGATGTCATTGTTCACAACGCCTCCTTATGTTTGCTGATTGGCCAGGATGAAATGCATCCTGAGAAATCGAGGTCAATAGAACAAATCCCAGACAGAGCACTAAAGGGAGATGAAAATCGAGTAGTCAGATGAGACTTTTTGGACTTTATGCAACACACTATGTGGGGTGGGGGACTGACTCTGCATATTGGCATGACGGCAGCTTCCCCATGATGAAACAAGGTGGGTGGCAGACCATCACACCATAATGATGTGGGGAAGGTTTTGTTGAGTAAAGACTCCCACATACTAGGGCGTACTGCACTCTGTGAAAGATCCACACGTACTTGAGGTGTACTCAATGCGGACGTTCCCCAAACCAACAAAGGTTAATTTTTACAACTGCATACAGGTACTCAGTAAACTGCTCGGTGGGAAACAGTTTTCACATTGAACTGTTCTGTATGCGACACTGAGCTGATAAGGTTGAGAGTTGGCGCCATCTTGAGGACGAAATAGAGTCCGTTTTGAAGAGTGTCTGATGGAAAAGCAGATATAGAAACTTGTATCATATATCAACAAGGGACCATAAGGACTTTAAGAGAACGAAACATACATGGGAAGAAATGGTTCATACCCTGGGTAAGGATGAGGCACTGTGACAAACTAAGTGGAATTGGTTGTTTGCCAGTTCAGAAATGTAAGAAACTGGTTTGCTCAACTATGAAATCTCATCTGTCAGCGGACAGTGTCCACAGAGTCCATGCAGCGCACGGGATATGCACTGTACACCCAAGTGGGAGCCTTAAACTGGTCAGAGCTGATGGAAAAAAGCATGGCACTCAATAGCTAAATTGTGTTCATCCATCACATAAAATCCAAATAAAACGCATTCATGCAGTTGTAACATAATAAAACATGAAAAAGTTCTATAAATATTTTTCCTGTTAAAAATTTAGGTTTCCACTGACCCTGTCAAACGTCTCTAACTTTGTGACTGACCTGCAGGTGGATGGGATCCTGTGCCTGGCAGACATTTTGACCGATGAAAGCAGCGTGGAAGCAGCCAGGGCCGAGGCTGCGGCAGTGGTGGCCCAGATCACTTCACCCCACCACACTTCCACTCAGCACCTGGCCAGCTTCCTGGAGAGCATGCACGACATCGTCACAGCTCTCATCAGTGAGTGGGCTGATGAGAAATCTTCTGTTAGCAGCAAAAAAATATATATTTTTAGTATTTTTTTTTTTTTGCATCAGATGTCTTGTTACTGCGATATTTAACAGGATGCCATTTATTCTCTCAGAGCTGTGTGAGAGTGCCTCCTGTGGTGAAGTGTTCCTTCTGGCTTCTGCAGCCTTGGCCAATATCACTTTTTTTGACAGCATGGCCTGTGAGATTCTCCTGCAGCTGAACGCCATCCACATCCTGCTGCAGGCCTGCAAGGACCGCCAGAGAGTGGACACGCCTTACTCCAAGGATCAGGTATGAAAAACACCAGAAACGTGCCTTAGCACAAACACAAAGCCTTGTTTACAGATTGCTTTCTCATCTTTTTTTGTATCATTTCAATCTTAGGTGGTGACAATTTTGGCGAATCTTTCTGTTTTGGAGTCGTGTGCTTCGGACGTTTTGCAAGAGCAAGGTAATCAGATTTATTGCTATAGTTTCCCATTTCAGTTTATCATGTTTTTGTTTTGTTCCAGCAGTTCACTGAACCTGAAAAAAATGACCTGAAATAGTCATTGATATGTATTTGTTAAGTTAAAGCCTTGACTAAATGAGGCTGACGCTAATTCAGGCAGTGCTGTGCTGCTTCTTCACACATCTTTCCAACATTGTTCCAGGTTTGGTAGCACTTCTTGTCAAAATATGTAAAAATATCTTAAGACACTTAGATTTCTGAACGTTTATGCATGAGTAGAAAAAAAAGAAATTATTATTTTGAATAAAACCATTGGAACACAATTATTGGCCCTCCTAAGGATCCTTTTTAAATAAATGTTACTGAAACATTATTAAATTCATACTTGCTCCATCTTTATGAATTTCTAACTACTGATGCTTTTTGTCACTGGAGGCATAAATATATGACACAGAGGCTTATTTCTTTTAGCCACAAGCCAAAAACCCTTTTTATCCTACCATCCCAACTCTGTAGGGTCCTAAACTGAAACAGTATGCTTTGCTCAAATAATACATAAGACTCCAGGTGGAGTCCACTGTTATATAAGGTGGCAGTTAGGTGATGCTGTGGGCCTCATTCCTATCGAAAGAACCTGGGAACCTTGTTAGAGTGTATGAAAGTGTTTGAAATACCAGAAAATTTTAAATAAAAATTCTGTGGCAAAACAATTAAAAATGGGCCATCATTGGATCTTTTAATGGAACAATGTTCCTACTGCATAAATGGATTTGCCCTGTTAATAAATATTCTCAAATAAAACGTTTACTTTTTAGGAATTTTTCAACGTGAAATTACATATCTGTAATAAAAGGAGGTTTTCCTTTGATTTTTTTAAAACTTATCTTTGCTGCTTCAAACACCCCTCAATAGTTTGGTCTTGCTTCATTCTGCATATTAAACCCTGCTGCATCCACCTGTGGACTCTGAGGTGAGATGCCCTCCTCACTGCCAGGCATGCTGGGAAACGGTCAAGGAAGCAGGGTGTAGGAATGCACTCAACATGCTGAGCATCCTGGCCATGGAGGGATGAGACCAGAGGATAGAACCTCAACTTATACTATATATTCTTTCTAAAGATGTGTGCGAAAACATTCATTTAAGCTGACTGAATGAAGTGTAATTATTTTTTATTCCACAAGAGGGCAGCATCCAGTCACCTTTCAGAGTTTTAGATTTTGAATATTAGTTCTGCTCATAAATTATTTATAAATAAAATACAACTAATCAACTTTAATTACCTGAAGCATTTGTAATGTTTTTATGTCAGGAAGCTTGGAGGCTGATTGCTTCCCAAATTATTCCTCATTTATACCGTTTTTAATGTTTCTCTGCTCAGTAAAAGTGATCCTTTAGTAGTTTATAATCAAGTCATTTATTGTATACTTTTTTATCGTTTCCTTCCCTGTGGGCCGGTTAGGAATAGAGAGACTGCTCCTGCTGCTGGGGGAAAAACCCTCCTCCTCGAACCCATCAGAGGTCGCTGCCTGCGAGCGAGTCCAGCAGAAAGCTGCAGTCACACTGGCCCGTCTGAGCAGAGACCCTGATGTGGCACAGACTGCCATCCAGCTAAAAGGTGATGTAACACTACATTATTTCTGCTTTTCTTTAAAAACAAAGCAGTGGAAAGAAAAATAAAGCATTTTTAAAAAGTAGTGCGACTGATCTCTACGTCTGCGACTAATGATAACCTTGGATAAAAATAAAAAAGCTATACATAATGATGCAAATGTGAAAAGATTCTTTTAAAACTTTTCTTTTAAATGTTCCTTTTCTCTTTTACACATCTTAACCAGTTATTATGCTCCATTCGTAATAAAAAGATGACTCAGCACAATGCATAAATCACTCATCTCATTGTTGAGTAATATTTAGAACTTATTTAAAGTACAAATTATTAAGTGTCTTACAAAAAAAAAAGAAGAAGCAGATTTTACAACATCTCATCCCTCAGAAAAAAGGTTAGTTAGAGTTGGAGCTGCACTGTTTAAGGAAAACATGCAATATTTTTACTGAATTCCATCTAACAATATGACTACAAAAAAAAGAAAAAAGAAAGAAAAATAATGGAAAAACAATTTATTTAAAACTGTGCAAAATCTGCTGTTTGGACAATAAAACAACTTGGTTTTAGTTTCTTAGTGACTTCATCAGAACATTACCTGCTGCTTTAAACAAGTTAGCCAGCATTAATCGCTGTCCAAGCACTTCTTTGCAATACTGATGTTGCATATAGTGAAATAACAATAAACTTGGAATGTATTGTGCACCACCTAGGAGCCACCAAGGCTAAAGCGTATCTTAAAGGGGCAGAATTATGTAAAATCAATGTTTTTGAGCTTTACATCAGGTTATAATGTTATTCCCTCATCAAAAACATACCTGGACTGTTGCCTTGATTCTTTCATGCATGTTTGAAAAATCCTTTAATCTCCCATGGCAGCCATCCAGCTGTGCAAATCGCCTGAGTGGATACAGTGCCACCTTTGAGGTGCAGCTCCTCCTCAGAGCTGCAGTTTCCAAGCTTCCGAGCTTCAGCCTCACAGAGCACCCCTCCCACGTGACTTCCCCACTCAGCTCCTTCAAACCAGCCAGCAACAATTAGCAAACACCTGGTGGAACTGCACGTCTGCTGAGCTCATTATACAAGCTACTTCTCGGTGAAACACTGATAAAAACATTGTTAAAGCTGTTGTGATGACTTCCTGATGTTGGAGTTTCAGAAAGAGTAGCCGATTTTAAATAGACAGAGGCCCAATTTGAAGGTGTTTAATTATGAAGTCAAATTTCTTTAAAGTCATATTTAATATAGACAGTATTTTTGTAACAACTGAAGATAACATAGTTAGTTGATTGTGTTATAAAATGGCACCATGTGCCTGGAAAGTACATAATAGTGCCCCTTTAAACTGGAAGCAGCTGCAACCTAGTTTTCACTGTCCATATCAACTTATAGGGCGCAAACCAATAAAGAAACACCTCCTCCAACTTCAAAACCTTCAAACTTAACTGAAATCAGCAGCTGCCCATATGGACAATATGTCTCATAGTCAGATGAGAACAGTTATTGAGCTGTTTTGCCTTAATAACAAGAACAATGTTTGGACCTGAGAACCAGATGGTAGCTGTCAAGCACGGCGGCGGCACCATCATGCTATGGAGTGCTTTTTGCTGTTTGCACAATATGGATAAAATAATGAAGAGAGCGAACTACCTTTAAATTCTTTACCTGGTCTTCAAATCAACAGCTAAATACCATAATTTCCAGGCTATTGAGCACACCTGAATATAAGCTGCGCCCGCTAACTTTAAAAAGAAAAGAAAATTTTCACATATATAAGCCGCTCTCGTGTATAAGCCACAGGTGACGACGTAACATGAGATATTTACACAGGAAGGTTTTTTTTTTAACTTATTGAAATACATCTGTAGTGTCGGTATCAGAATTACTTCGTTACACACTTCCTCAGTCTCTCTTTCGTTGTCGTTCTCAATGTCACTTTTGTTCTTCAGCTTGTGCTGTCCTCTTCATCACACCGCAGTCCAGCTTTCCAAAACCCGTTGGTAAAAATCAAAATATTAGCTGCATCATTGTTTAAGCCGCAGTGTTCAAAAGATGTGAAAAAAGTAGCGGCTTATAGTCCGGAAATTACAGTAACTGAAAATTGGAAACAGTTAGGTGATCCAACAGGGCAATGACCCAAAACACACATCAATACTGGTTTTGATGGATAAAGTGGTTTAACTTGGCCTTAAAGGCCTGGTCTGTGTTAGAAAACTGAAGAGAGGATTGGTTAAATATTCAGCCAGAATGATTCTCCAAAGAATCACATATATATAGCTTCTCTACTGCTTGGTAGGGGACATTTAGCCAAATATAAATGGGAGCTCTATGTATGGAAGCCCTTTTCCCCCATGATAGAAAAAAAACCCCGTAGGAAGTCATATTTTCGAGTTTCAAAATATGTTTAAATTGTGAGAGACAGAGTTATAAACATGAAATTCGAAGTCATAACTTTAAGATAAAAAGTCATAATTTCGAGTTCCAAAGTCTTAATTATGAAATAGAAAGCCACACTGTTTCTCTAAGGAGGCTTGCTCCAGTGTTTCATAATCATGACTTTGAATTTCATAATTATGACTTAGAAAGTCAAAATAATGACCTTGTATCTCAAAATTATGACTTTGAATCTCATAATTTTGACTTTGAATTTCATAATTATGACTTAGAAAGTTGAAATTATGACTTTGTATCTCAAAATTATGACTTTGAATCTCATAATTTTGACTTTGAATCTCATAATTTTGACTTTGAATCTCATAATTATGACTTTCTATCTCAAAATTTTGATTTTGAGTCTCATAGATATGTTCTTGAATCAATAAAGTCAAAATTATGACTTTAAAACTCGAAATTATGACTTTTATTATTGCAATTATGGCTTTGAAACTCGTAATTATAACTTCTTGTTGGGCTGTTTTTTTCTTTTACAGCGGAAATTGGCTTCCAAAAAAAAAAGCCAATTTTATATATATATATATATATATATATATATATATATATATATATATATATATATATATATATATATATATATATATATATATATTTAGCCTCTATGTATAAGTTTGTTGAATGAGAGAGAAAAATTTACAATTAATTCCAACTTAGCGCACCCAGTTCTTGTTTTAAAAAAAATCATCAAAGCTGCTTGTTGTATAGTCATTCAGTTCTTTGAAAGAATGGTTCAAATATGTCTTTGAAAGCCCAAAATGAATATTCATCTCAAGTGATTAGAAACTTCTCACCTGGACTGAATGCCTGGTTTTATTTAAGTCATGTACATTAGAAATGCTAAAAGACAAAACAAGCCAGTGTTTTATGTTATTCAAAGAGCTACATGCTTGTAAGTGAATGTGTCTGTTTCTGCTGTGTTTAGCCGTCCCTCGTCTCATTGAGCTGTGTCGCTCCCCCACTGAGAGAAATAACAGCGACTCCGTTCTGGTCGCCTGCCTGGTAGGTGTAACAGATGGATGCCTCTATATGCTTCTGTGTGTTCTTTCAGAGCTCTGAATGGGTTTCAAATGACCCTGTGTCCTCAAGACAAAAATGTCTTTCAAAACATTCAAATTGCCTATTCCATTTAATGTCAGACATTTTCCTCTGTAGCTATAAAAGATCTCCGTTGCGTAGTAATAGAATTATTTGGTAGGCATGCTGAAGATCAGTGCAAGGAGTCAAGGTCCAACTTAATTACTTCTATGAGGCAATGTTTAAAGCATGACAACAACCTGGGTAACTTAAAGCTCACATCATCTTAAATGTGTTGAATTCCAGAATGAATATAGAACAAAAATGAGCTTATGATTTATCCTCCTCTAAATCTGACAAAAATGATTATGATTTCATGATTTCAAGTGCATGCTGGATTGAAGATTAATTGGACTGAGAAATGCCCTCTTCTCTGCTGTGTCCGTACTCGCCAGTCTTTTCGCATTAATGCGATTCCATTTTATCCCTTTAGCCAGGGGTCTAACGTCTACCTCTGCCTTCAAAGGACGCAGAGCTTTCTACGAATCATTTGTAATCTTAAATGTAAATGTTGGAGGTGCTCTCCGGGCTGAATGGGGCGGCCGTGACGTGCGTATTAGTCACGCGCTCGTCGAAGCAACGCCTGGTCAGACGGGACGGAATTTTGTCCACTATCAGCTAATCTGCACACACGCTCTGTGTGTGTTTGTCTCTTTTATTTAAAGCTATAAACACTTAATGCGCTTTTGCCAAAGTATTCATACCGCTTAAACTTTTTCCACATTTTGTCTCATTACGACAACCAGCTTCAGTTTATTTTATTGGAGTTTAATGTGACAGAGCAGCAAAAAGTAGTGCATAACAGTGAATATGAAGGAAAATGAAACATTTTTACAAATAAAAATCTCAATTTTTGTTCAGCCACCTTTACACAGACACATAAACTCTAAAATATATATTCATAAATAATAAAAAAAAAACATTGCCTTCAGAAGTCACCTAAATGCAACCATGTAAGGAACACAGCGAACATGTGGAAGAAGACGCTCTGACCAACATGTAACTTTTTGTCCAACAGGCAAAACACCATATGTTGTGGAAAACTAACACTGCCCATCTCCATGGTGAAACATGGTGGTGGCAGCGTCATGCTGTGAGGATACTTTTCTTCCCCACCACATGTAAGAGTAAACGTGACAGGAAAGTTGACCTAGAGCTTCGCCTTCCTGCAGAACAACATTCTTAAACATACAGGCAAAAGTGTCAATGGAATGGTTCACATTAAAGCGTGTTCATGTGTCAAACTCAAGGCCCGTGGGCCAAATCCGGTCCACTGTAACTATTTATGTGGCCCTCTAGATCCTAGACCCTAAATATCCACAGAAATTGAACTTTAAGATCACAGCTGTCTTCTTACAGATTCTTTTATCTGTCAAATCAAATCAGTTTTTATTTGTATTCTGCCAAAATGCATCAATGTGAAAATGATTCTAATATTATTTAATTTAAGAAGCTCTCCCTGAAAGAGGAGAAGGGTATGACATTTTAACAGTTTGTTCATAGGTAGTTTTATTAATACATTCTTCCACAACCAGCTCGACATGGCCCGACGTGAAAATGAGTTTATCACCCCTGTTCTAAAGCCTTGAGATAGGGAACGATAATGCGCTGGTTTACACTTTGTCTGCTCAGAGGAGAAAGAATTTAGAGATTTCTCACCAGAACATCAATGCAGTTTTTGTCTCCTTGTTTGCCCTGAGATACACTGGAGAAACAGCAGATGTGGCATCACAATATTTCCCCAAAACATGCTATATTCTTTCTTCTTCTGTTCATAATCTGACACCTTTCTTTTTTTTATCTGTCACTTCTTGGCACCACCTAATCACTTGGGCTGTTATTGTCCTGAGCAAAGCCTTGCATATGGGCACCGATAACAAAATTTACATCACAGGATTTGCAGTCAAGCAGACACCAGATAAGCACGGCCTATTCAAAGCCCAGAACTAATTGCAATTGAAATCCTGTGGCAAGAATTGAAAAATTTTGAAAACCGTGTGTCATTTTCCTTCCATGTCTAAATATGCTCTAGCTTGTGTTAGTTGATCACATGAAATCTAATCAAAATAGATTTCAGTGGTGGGACTCCGTTAAAATTTTTAATGGAGTTGACTGCAGGGTCTGTAATTATCAATCGCATTCAATCAAAAACTATACATCGACAAAATAAGCAACATTTTCAATTCGAAAACCCTTTTTGCTGCTAAATTATTGAATAAATAGAAATATGATTTCAGCAACAAAGATATTAATTGCTTTAATCTGTTATATAGCTTATTCAACCATCAGACTGGTGCAAAGTGGTATTATACCCATTCAGTTTTCAAGTGTTTGAGGAACCCTGATTATTCATGTAACTTCTTTGAAAAAATACTTCTATAGAAATGTGAACTGTGGACGCTGACATTAGCTTTGGGGACCTCCATGCTGCTGCAACATGTTTCGCATTGAGATGGTATCAGATGATTTTTAAAAACAAAAATTAACCCCCAGTGGGCCAAGAGAGGCGGCTTTGTCGTCCATCGCTGTTTTTTGCGGATGTGCGTCAGATTTATGGATGTACCAAAAATGTGCACAAAGGTTCTGGCCGGAACCTTTGTATGTAAACCCCCCCCCCCCCAAAAAAATGTGATTAATTACATTAAAATTTTTAACATGTTAAAATCTATGTTATTTTTGAATTGCTAAAGTCCCAGCCCTAATAGATTAAAGCCAAAAAGCTCAAAAGGTGTGAATTTTTTTGCAAGGCACTAAACAGTCCAAGTTATACTCAATTATGCTTAATTATGCCCATGTTACTACAAACCACAGAAGAGCAAGATCTCAACATGAGATAACGTGTCGTGTTATTTCTGCTCATGTGTAATGTTTATGTGTCTCCAGGCTGCTTTGAGGAGGCTGGCAGCAGGTTGCCCGGACAGCATCGAAGCAGCCGACCACCATCAGCTGATCAAACCTCGGTTAGTCGACTCTTTCCTGCTGTGCTCCAACATGGAGGAGAGCTTTGTATGACAACCTGCACATTTGAGCACTGTGGGAGGAACTCAGACATATCAGAGCCGTACTCGGACACATTGCTTTGATCCTTCAGATTAAATTTTGTTTGCCGATTTTCTCCAAATTCGATCCTGGAATTGTCCGCAAGGAGTCAAACTGCACGGTGTCCAAACGCATTAATGCAGAAGACAATTATATGGATGCATAGAGATGAATGCACGGCTTAATACAACCACAGTCATTGTAAATGTAATAATTGTTTACAGCGCTTAAGGTTAAGAGCTTATGATCATTTTATTCAGCAGGAATTTGAATATGCCAGTAACTATTCTGTATAGGTGCAAATTCTGGATTTATTATTTCACTGTGCAATTTCTTTTTTCTTTTTCTTCTCGACCAAGAGTGTTTCAAAGCAAAGATTGTTATCAGTATGTTTGTATGAGTGTACCTTTACCTGAAAGCTCACATCATGTTTGTGTTTGTTTAAGACAGAGTCAGAAATATGAGGTGATTGTCTTGGTAAAAAAAAAAAAAAAAAAAAAAAAAAAAATGCATTGGCACATCACATTAATTTCTTAAACTTATTTGCCATTAATCTCAAATATTACTGTTGCAGCTGCAAAATAAATCTTAAGTTAAAAAATGCTTTTTATTTATATAGATATACCAATATAGTATGCAAGCCATCAAATAAAGACATTCATTGTCAAGAGTTTAATGTGGTTTTTTGTACTGTTAACTATTTTTTGTATTTCAAGTGGTTTTGTTCGAGTCTTTACAGAAGCAGGTCTGTAATAGCAGCATATGTGGCGAACAGAAGAGTAACTTTATCAGTATGTTTGCAGTCAGCAGGAAAAGGCAAAATGAGATCACTGTATGCAGAAATGAAGAAGAAAGTCCCATCTCAGCATGCATGAAGAGGTCGGAAGAGAGCTTTGACTACAAGCTCAAGTATTTCTGACTGCATGTTCAGTTTTTTTGTTGTGACTTTTACTTGAACATTTTTGTCTCATAAACAAGTTGTAAGCACCATTTTCTTTTTTCTAAAACAACATTTTTTCCTTCCTTTATCTGGGCAAGTTAAAACAAATTTTTTAAAAACGTTTTGACAGGAACATTCTATGCACTAATTAATTAATATTTACAATCATAATAGGTAAATATTTTTTAATGAAATCTGTTCTGAATTTCCAACTATTAAGTAGATTATAAAGAAACCAAAAAAACGAAAACAAAATAAAACAGTAGGTCAGTCACAGTCCTGTGAGACAGTGGAAGCCCAGAAAGGCATCTGAGTCAAATCAAGTACCATATTTTCCAGTCTAAAAATCACAGTTTTTTTTTTTCATAGTTTGGCTGGTCCTGCAACTTATCGTCAGGTGCAACTTCTATGTTCTTTTCCTCTTCATGACACATTTTTTGACTGATGTGTTAAATTCATATTGACTGACATGAACCAAGGAATAAACTTCACCTTCTGCTGCCACAAAGAAAGCTAATCACAGGCTGATAGCAAGAAGGCCAGAGCTGGAGGAACAAGTCCATAGATGGGTGCTTGAAGAACATGCTACCAGAAAAGGCTCATCAACGATGCAGTTACATCTCCATGCCCTGGAAGTTGCCAAGGAGATGAAAATAAATGACTTTGCAGATGAGCTTTCTTGGTGTTACCGCTTCATGCGATGCTACTGCCCATCTATCAGAGCATGGATATCGAGTCAGAAACTGCTAGTACACTCAACAGTTTCCGTGAGTTTGTTGAAAAGCAGCTAACTGAACCCAACATGTCACCGCATCATATCAACATGGACGAGATCCCCCTCACATCAGTGAGAACCCACGTATGCATGGGGAGAACATGCAAACTTCATGCAGGCCAGGATTCAAACCTAGAACCATCTTGTTACAAGGTAACAGAACTACTGACTGCTTCACAGAGTGTGTGTGCAGATTAGCTGATAGCAGCCCTGTACAAGCAGCAGATAATCTATAAACACGTAAAAATGATACATACACTGCAATATTACTTATTCATAGCAAACTTTTGATTAAGGACATACACCTGCTGTTCTTACTGTACATCCATCTATTATCGATACCTGATTCCAGAGGTCACAGGGGGGCTGGTGCCTGTTTCCATCAGTCATTGGGCAGCACACCCTGGACAGGTCGCCAGTCTGTCACAGGGTAACATAGAGATTCACCGGATAAATAACCATGCATACATATACCTAAACCAATGAACCTGGGGGACGAATATTTATGGACTCACTTCTCTTATATCAGTGTTTCATGTATTTGTTATTTTGTAGAAATCCATTTTCAGCTGACATTAAAGTTGTTTTTGTAATTTTCTTGTCAAAAAAGCCACATTTTGTTGAGCATGACTGATTTGTAAAAGCATTAAAAAGAGTAAAAAATTCAAGAGGGTGAGTACTTTATATACGTACAGCATATAAAGTTCAGGCCATCACACCAAGTATGACCAAGTTCAAAACTGTATTACAACGCCTTAGAGCTCAGACCTAAATTTGCCAGAAAATCTGTGGGGTCACCAGGCTGTGGGAAAGAGACGTCCTCACACTAAGAGATTCTGAAAAGTTTTGCATGGGACAGTGGGCAAACATTGACAAGATGTGAGATGCGGATAAACTTCTATCAAAGAAAGGTGAACACTGAAAATGAATCAAAAGATGCTCCAAGTTCATTTTGAAGCAGTACATAGTTTTGTAATAAGGTTTTTACATCAGTTCATTTTTTTACTTTTAACAGTTTTTTTTGAGTTAAATATTATGGGATAAATAAAAAATAAAGTTTTACTAAAACATGTTATGTTGAAATGTCCATAGTTTCAGACAGTGACATCAAGGACCCTGCAACAACTCTCTTTATAAACCTCCAACCTCCCAACCATCCCCCTAAATATCTCTAAAGCAGGAGTCACCAAACCTTTTTGCAACTGAGAGCTACTTCTTGGGTACTAAGTGAAATGAAGGGCTACCAAACTAATACACAGAGTTTCCTTTCAATTATATCACGTAATGATTAAACATTTATCTAATTTTGGAACGGCTCTGTGGGCTACTCATATGGTCTTTACGGCCCGTGGGCTCCGTGTCGGTGACCCGTGCTCTAAAGAATAATAGCTGCAGTGCTGACTTAGGCTATGTTCACACAGCAGGCATACGTGACCTATATCCAACTTTTTCATGGTAGTCTGAATGGCCCAAATCCGATTTTTTTTACCCCCCCTCCCAAAAAAAAAAAAAAAAAAAAAAAAAAAAAAAAAAAAAATTCTGAATTTGCCACTTCCATATGTGGTGCTAAATTGGATGTGTTTCTGATTGCTTTCAAGTGTCTGCAGTCTGAATGGTCATGTCGCATTTTATCTGACTTTTACGTCATTGACATCAGACATGCGTCATAATTCTGCACCAGAAGAAGCCAGATGCAGTAAATCCGGATGTAAACAATGGCTGAAAATTATAATTCTGAAAATTCAGAAATTATGAAAGAAGTCTGTCAAAGAAGCGCATCACATCACAATCCCATCAATCCCAGTTCAGATAATGCAATCCAATCAGACCTCTCTACAGAAGCTGCAGTCAATGCTCCACAAAAGGCTGTTGATATTAGTTGTTCTTTCTTTTTCTTAGCTTCCTTCGTCTTGTTATGATCTTGTGACAATCCTGTTGGCTCCCGTTGCTCAACAACTTTAAAAGTGATCCATAGACAGTGGCGTCCATTATTACTTCCGTAAACAGTGTGCTGCTGTGTGACATCTACGTTCTTCTTCTGCGCATGTGGGTTGCTTTGAGGTTTAAATGGTTCACAAAGAAGTTTGATTGCAGTCACATAAAAAAAAAAAAACAACAAAAAAAAAACAAAACTGATTCCAGCAAAAAAAAAAATTGGAATTGTGCATCAAGACCTGCCTTGTGAACATAGCCTTAGAAGACAGAGTGAGCCTGCATCAGTTCCATTTCCACCTTCTACTAGCCATGCACTCAAGTAACCTTGGGAAAGACATTCCTACTCTGCTCCTTATATGTTCCTAACTTTCGGGTTGCTTTGTGTAAAGGTATCTGGTGAATAAAAAGTTCCTTCTGTTCTCCTTCTGCACGCAGATCAGGAAAAGGAATAGGGGTAACTCAAAGAGATGTTGAACTGAGAACAAGCTGAACCACCCAGCCTCCTCTCAACAAACCAAGCCTTGTACAAATTCATTAAAAAAAACCTCTTTAAACTCATGAATCATCTTGGACGTGATGCAGAAAGTAGCAGCAAAGAGGCTATGTGAAAAACTTGAGCTTTGTATTGTCATCTCTTTGATTCTTTTTCTTCTCCATAAGGCTTCCTCTCCTCAGAGAGACAATTGAGGGTCCTCTTGCTTTTCTTTTTCTCACCTAAGGGCATAAGCTGAGCCTGGACTTGTTACACTCCAACCACGTATCAAGACAATTCAGCTGCTTTGTGTGTGTGTATGCGAGTGAGCGTGCATCTGTGCGAGTTGTCCAGCGTACACGTGGGACCGCGTTCAGAGGCTTTTGTGATAGAATATGCTCCTGCCTCGCTTTGTTGAGAACCAATGAAATATGTATTGACGCAGAGGAGGACTAAACAGACAGCCTAAAAACACAGGTTCCTTTGATATTGTTTTGCCTTGACCATGACCATGAGACCAAGTATTGTAGCTTTGAGTTTCTCTCAGTTTTTGCGCTCCTGAACTTTCACTTTCCTCCCTTTCCATCATCTTTTGTAAACAGCGTATGTTCCGTTGTAGACCTCCTCCACAAGTGAAAGAGGGCAAAGTTTCAAGGTGGTGATTGAATGAGGAAGAGAAAAGAAACACCAACAAGGTTTTAGCTGGTTTGTTTTGCAGGAATACATCTGAGAATATCAACACAATCGCTCTTGTTAAAACGGATCAAATTAATTACTTGTCCATGAACAGGCATCACCCCCAGAGTCATCTTTTCTGTCATCGTCTCAGTCTGGAAGCATATGTCAGAGGCATTTTGTGGAAGAAAATGGATCTTAAGAGTTGGAATGCAGGAAGATACTTCTCCCTTTAGATTTCCTGGGGTTTGAATATTTTATGTGTCACATCTTTTGCCTTTTTCTCATCTCTGTCTTGCTGTTTTTAATTGAGAGAGCTGAAAAATGATAGAAACTTTCCAACTTTGAAATGGCTTTCAGAATCTGACACATTAGCCTTTGCTTTTTGCAAAACTCTCAGATTTGTGTGAAATGATCCAGCCAAGAGAAATTCCTTTGGCTGAGAGACTAAAAGTGATGCAACCTCCTGTTTCTATTGATTGCACCTCTAATCTTCATTTGGTCAGTTTACAGAATTCTTATCCCTGTTCAACCAAAATTACTCTGGGAAACCTTCAAGTTGTTGCACTTTGAGAAACTGAAAGCGTGCGTGAACATCAATTTTCAAACTCTGGCCACAGATTAGATTTACGTTTGGACTTTAAATGGACCATTCTAACACATGATACGCACTGATCTGAAATATTCCTTTGTGGATCTGGCTGTATGTTTAACATTATCCTGCTGGAAGGTGAACCTATTCCTCAGTCCCAAGTCTTTCGTATCATTTTATAGATTTGCTCTCAGGGTTCATTCCATTCCTCTCTCCACTGATTTTCACTAACTTCAGTGTGTCCCTGCTGAAGAAACGCATTTTCCACCACCAAATTTAAGGGGCATGAATATCTTAGTATTGCCCTGTATACTTGCAGACCCAGTATCAAAAGGCCTGTACGTGTTGGACATAGTTTTTATGAAAGAAAATGTCTTTGTTAGTTTGCTACATTTGGCCAATTCAACCTGGAGAGACTCACAAGGAGAGAAAGTAGCAATTTATTTAACATGAATAAGTAAAAGTTCTTTACTCTTTGCTTTTTTCTTTGCTCGGGCCCCGGCAGAAGACATTGATGCTGAGAATTGCTATAGGCTTGGATGAATATCGTAGGACGAGGATTAGAGATGTCTTCTCCCCGGGGCCCGGACACTGGTGGTGGAGGCCGAGGAAAAGAGGACAATGAGAATGGAGAAGGGGTGGAGGTGAGTTGTAGCTTGGCTGAAGAGCAGATGTAGCCATGGATGGAGGGCCTTATAAATGGAGCTTTGCACAATGATTGGCTACAACGATGCGTGGACTGATGCTGATGTGCTGCAGCTGAGGCACATGAGGTGAAGGATGGATGATGCAGGTGAGGCTGGAGAGAGTCTTCCAGATTGAATTTATGCCTAGGCTCCATTTCTGGTTGCCTCTTGACAAGAAAAGACTCAAAGAGAGATTAGCCATGAAAGCAATGATCAAACCGATCTCAGATGACTCCTTATGCTTGCAATCATCTCATTTTATGTGATGTTTAGCTTGTCCGCCAGGTGCCTATTTTGTTTTTTTTGTTTTTTTAGCTCCTTCCACTTTTAAATTTCATGGGTCATTCCTGATTAAATATTAAAATTGTATTTTAAAAACGCTTGCAATCAGAAAAGCCAGAAATGTGCTTTGTAATTATTTCTGACCTGTTAAAGAAACCTAATTCTAATGTTTTTCTCTGTTTTGTTTACCAGCTCACAGGTTGTGCCTTTATTTTCTACCTTATTTTTATTTGTTTTGATAATTTTTCTCTGAGTTAGGCACTTCATGCAATAGTAATATTTTTCCACATTCCACTGATTATGAGGGCGCCTGTTCAGATTGACATGAAAAAAAGCAACAGTGCTGGTTTTTTGTTGTTGTTTTCTTAAATTCAAGCACTCAGAGTAAACACAAAAAGCGCACCGATACCTTGTTTCCACTGAGCGGTACGGCACAGGTCGGTACAGTGCGGTAGCCTACTTTATGGTCCAATGTATTCAAGAGAGCATTTCCGCCATCAGTTGGACTCTCACTGGGCAGATGGGGTTACACCTAAACACCTAACATACTAGTATGTCTCGTACTTTTTTCTGTCCTCCAATCATTCGACTGTGTTGAGTGACGCCAGTAGCTCCACCCTATCCATACCGTACCATTATCCTATGGACCTATAACTATAGGGGACCCAGGTCGGTTGTATGCAGCACTTTTACAATGGAAACAGAGAAAATAGCGTACTGAACCACACCGACCTGTGCTGTACTGCTTAGTGGCTGTGACAGTTTTGTACCTGAAGGTGGTATCATTTGTTCTGTTTGCAGCAACCATTTTATGTACTTCAAGCAGTCAACTTGCAAAGTAATAAAATTGTTTGTTTAGTGACAAGAAACAATCTGGGAGTTGAATATTCTGGCATGAAATTCACAATATGTCAGTAAGAACCTAAGTAATAAATACATACAAAGAGATCAAACTAATTTGTCCATTAGCTAAGCTAGGTTTAATAGCATAGAATGAAACAGGCAATAAGTACTGAGCAAATGAAGTAAAGATGCTACATAGAAAGCCAAGAAACCAGCTGAAATCTGTCAGCATTTAGAAAGAAATTTGGACTGTAATCAGTTCAAACTGATTTTAGCTTGTTTAGTCATAATTAAGGGTATTTGTGCCACTGTGCAGCTAGAATTGTAACATATTAGGTTAATTGGTCTCTCTCAGTTGCTCTTAGGTATGAGTGTGTGTGCATGGTTGTTTGTCTTGTGTGAGTCTGATTTTCTCTGTGATAGACCGTTGAATCTGTCCATAGGGTATCCAAAGACTGCTGGATGATATAAGTGGGGTTTCACAGCCAAACTCAGAATCGCTTACTGTCTAATAAGGGAGCAGGCGAGAGGTGGTGGTCTGGAGGCAGAAACAGGTCAGTTACAAAATCAGGAACAAGAACATGGACATGGACCACTCGAAAGCTGTGATAGGAATGTCAACAGACAATCTTGAGTGATTGAAGAGCAGGTGAACATAAAGGCAGGGGCACAGGTGGAAACAATCAGTAATCAGCAGTCAACATGACAGGAAAAAAAAATATAAAATGTTGAA
This sequence comes from Anableps anableps, assembly GCA_014839685.1. Classification (NCBI taxonomy): domain Eukaryota; kingdom Metazoa; phylum Chordata; class Actinopteri; order Cyprinodontiformes; family Anablepidae; genus Anableps; species Anableps anableps. The sequence continues at coordinate 6,854,338 of CM026073.1, forward strand.
CAATAAGAAACTAAATATGCAATATTTTAGCAAAAAAAGCAAAGTTGCTGATTTTTGTAGAAAGTGGGATCTGTAAATCTGTGTAGATCTGAAAGATATGAAGGGTTTTGCATGTTTGGCTTAATAAAGGAAAGGAAAGTTTCCTAATTTTGAGGAAATTGTTTTCCATTTTCTTGGCCAATTAAAAAATCAATTTTTAGCAACAAAGTCGGGATTTGGGTCACTATTCATTTGAAAATATTTGCTATATTACACTGAGTTGAATAAATGTGTGTGCCCCCAAATTTGTGGTCCTATTTACAATAAAATACAACTAAAATCAAAAATAGAGGTTATTAAATTACTAATTTAAAAAAAACTAAAGACTTGATGTTGAACCCCAAATTTTCCATTTAAAGAAAATTAATTTGAGTGAAACTCTCACCTTATTTTATGTTTTTTTTTTAAATTTCAGGGGGTCAAATTTGTACCATTCTGGAATTGTAGTCGGGAGGCACACAAAATAATTCCAAGGGCTAAAAATGGCCCCTGGACCACACTTTGAACACCCCAGTTTTAGGTTTCTAGTTGTAAGGATTAGTAATGGATTAGACTGACCAGAGAAATGCACCGTTATATACATGGACACACAAACACACAGATTCTGATTTAATAATTTGGGGGTTTTAATTTAGTTGAATGAAAAGTCAAACGAATAATAAAAAATAAAATTAATCCAACAACTCATTATTTCAAAATCAAGCTATTAACTGTGCCCTGATCCTCTAGTCAACCTATAGTTTTAAATATTTTTATTGCAACAACTTGCTTTTTTGCCCTTAAATTAATTTAAAAGTCAATATGTCTATATGAATTAAATTATATCCCCACAACACTAGTAATATAATACAGTACACACATGCACACACTGCTCTCTCCCTGGTCCCATTGGCTTTTTTTTACATGTCGTCTTCATTAAGGTATTCCATTCCACCCCTGCCCCATTACCTGCCAAATATATTTAAACACATGGTCTCTCACACACACACACACACACACACACACACACACACACACACACACACACACACACAGTGAAATTCCACTTTCCTCTCTCTGTTTAGCATCTCTTGAGGATTTGTGGACAGATTGTTTCTCCTGCAGACGACCGAGCAGCTGAATTTTATTTATTATTCTTGTAGTGCTGCCCATAACTGCAGACAGTAGCAAACCACTGGGCTGCATGTGCAAACTGTCGGTGTCCACAGTTATGACGGAACGTATCATGTTACAACCCAGCATCCATCGCCTTTGGGTTTTATACGTCTGACAAGACTAAGTATGTTTGACACTGGTTTGGACAGGCAGCAGTTTTGTCTAGTTTCTGGTGTGTTTATATTTGAGTGACATGTTTGTCAGTTTTTATTTTCCTTCTTTTTACTTTTTTGTAACTGCAGGAGAAAAGAAAGCGACAATTGCCAAAATGCTGACCATCTGCTAAGAGAGTGTTTTTTATTCCCTCCCTTCAGATTTTAGTTGCTTTCAGAAGTGACGAAGATTGTCTATTATCACTGGGTGTTTTCAACTCAAAACACTGACTGATATTCACTTAAAAACAAAATATGCAGTGCTTTGAAAAAGTAACCCTAAATTTACGTCTTTTTTTGTGACATGTCAATGACAATTAAATATTTGAATGATAATCAAATGTAACTACAAATTCTTGGAAAGGTGAGTTCAATTTCTTTAGCAACACCCAGGCCTGATTACTGGCAGATTTGTACAAACAACGAACTTCTTAAATAATCTGACTGCATGAATTAGGATAAATGATTTCAAAAAGCAACACATAATACCCTGTTGTAAAGAAATTCAAGAAGCAATGAATCAGCTATAGATCTGGAAAGGGTACAGAGCCATATCTACAGTTATATTCAATAAATTAGAATATACGTCCCAATGAGTCTCGTTTGTTAGATTAAAAGTACCTTTTGAAAATAACAACCTTTAGGCAGGTATTAAACATACTTTTCAATAAGCCATTTTCATTTTACATATTTGTTATAACTGTCACTATGTTGTGACAGTATGAGACAGATAATCTGAAAAAAAAATTATCTCCTCCACCTCCTCCCTGAGCTACTATTGCCGTCTAAAGAAATGCACCTCCTGACCAAAAACAACCAATCAGAGCCAAGAGGAGGGTCTTAGTGCTGTCAATCACCCTTGTGTACGCAATGTACATGTAACTTACCGTCACAGGAAAATCGTTTATCCATCGTCACTGGTAGTCATGCTAACTAGCCTGAACATTCACTACAGTCTCTGCTAGCTGCTGCATAGCAGAGAGCAGTGGGGAAGGAGAGGAGGGGATGAGCAGCGGCACACAGACAGTGATTGACAGCCCTAAGACCCTCCTCTTGGCTGTGACTGGTTGTTTCTGGATAGCACTGGGAGAAGGCAGAGGAGCTAGATATTTTTGCACAGATTATCTGTGTATACCATACTGTCATGACATAATGACAGTTTCAACAAATATGTAAAAATATATATTTTTTACGAAATTTACATACTGCAGCTTAAGTTCACATTGTTTTAATAGATTTTTTGTTAGTTTGATGTGATATTCTAATTTTAAATGTAATGTTTTCATTAGCTGTATGTGGAAAATCATCATGATTAACAGAAATAAAGGCTTTCAAACATCCATCTCTGTGTAATTAATCTGTATAATGTGTTTCACTTAATGATAAGGTTCCTTTAATGAATTGATTTTTCAATAATATTCTAATTTATTGAATAGGTCTGTAAGGCTTTGGAACTCAAGTGAACTAAACAGAGAGCGATTATCCACAAATGGAGAAAACATGGAGCAATAATTCACCTTCTCAGGTGACTGGGTACCAAAGTTACTAAAACAGTGCATCGACGACTCATCCTGGTTGACACAAAAGAATCCAGAAACACATCTAAAGCACTTAGGTTCATTATTCAACAATAAGAAAGACTGGCCAAATATGGTCCCTATGGGAGACAAAAGGCCAAAACCACTGTTGACCAAAAAGAACACAAAGGCTTGTTACACGTTTATCAAAATTGATGATCCCAAAGACTTTTGTGCAAATATTATGGCATGAAGCTAACACATCCTTTCAGAAAAATAACATAACAAAAGTTAAACAGGCTGGTGGTAGTGTGGTGGCCTGGGGGTGCTTTGCTTCTTCAGGACCTGCGCAACATTCCATAATTGATGAAACCTAAAACACAGTCTGTGCCAGAGAATACTGAAGGAGAATGTTTGGTCATCAGTACATGACCTTAGCAGTATAATGATCTGAAGCACACCAATAAATGGCCCTGCATGGTCTGGCTGAAGTCGAACAGTCAACATGCGGTCACATGGTTGCGGGACCTTGTGTTATTTTCCATGTTATCGAAAAAAAAAATGAACTGCAGGCGCTGGCGGGATGGTCACCTGCTGCATCAAACCAGAACCAAGCAGGGGTAGCTCAATGTATTTGTTCAACAGTACATACCTCCTCACAGCCTCGGACAATTCTGTCCTCAAAAATATCCAACCTCTTCTCTGGCTGAAAAGACAGAAAAACTGTGAGGATACCCCAACTGGCTAACTGCTAGTTAGCCAGTTGGGGTATCATCCTTTGACATGACCTTGTTGCTGCCAGAACCACTGCTGTTCTAACAGAACAATTAGGATAGATGTGAATTTAACCATAACCTCTCCATAACCTCAGCATAATCTCTATAGTCATAAATAGCTTTAATGGTCTTTGGAAGCTATTTTTAGATCACAGGTGTGATGCTAAAATTTTATTCCCGTCCTGCATGCGTGTATATACTTGAATACTTGGCAAACACAATTAGGCTATACTGATAAAGTTTACATCTAACAGAATAACTGTGTTTCCACTGCTTTAATAGCTAAGACAAATCAGGTTATATTGTGTGACAACAGTCATCTTTCTATCACGTTGGGAGTTTTTATTGTGTTTTAGATTGTGAGACAGTGTTTGACATAAGGGAGATTATCAATATAAATTGTATGCACAAAGAATCACAGAAATCACAAGTATGAACGTGTGTAGACAAAATGCACGCTCAGCTAAAGAGCTCCTCAGGTAAAGCTAAAGAGGCATTCGGTGCTTTCGCCTTTCAATTAAAATGAATAAAATGCACAATCCAACAACTCCAAAACACTCATGCACACAAGTTGTGACCAGCACACTGTGCCACAGTAACATGGTGATATTTATTTCACTAATGTCCGATGCTAAAAGTAGCTCGTTCATTTCAAGACCACATAAACTTTTCCTTGAATTTAGCAAATAGTGATGAGTCACCTCTTCTGGCTGCCACTGTCCCTAAGAACGTTTTGCATGTAGAGCAACATTCTTCCTCAAAGTTGACAGTAGCCAAAGTATTCCCATATAGCAAACTTTATTCTTTTAGACTAGGCGTGCATGGGGAAGGGGTGTGTTCTCGAGGGACTTCCCTGGACTTGCAGAGTTGCTATTTAGAGGTGGTGGTGGTGTGGGAGGGGGCGGGGGGTGGTTGTGATACTGCGGCTACACATCACTGGTGGGACTTTATCTTTGATCAGACATTACAAAAAAACAAAAACAAAAAAAAAAAAACAAAAAAAAAAAAAACAAAAAAAAAAAAACACTGATATTGCAGGAACGGTATGATGACAAATTTTTGTAGTTTTGAAACCGTGATTTTTTTCATACTGTGGTACACCTTGAAACTGGTAACTGGCCCATGCCTATTTGAGGAGGTGTGAATGCGTAACTGAACTCTGACGTGGACAAAAAAAAAAAAAGCTAACTCTGGTCTGCCTAAAAACATAGGTCTCAGTTCAGTTGACTTGAACTTTGGTGTGATTTGAATGCATACGTGAATGCCAAGCAGACCAGAGAATGTTCCAGAAACAGAAGGCGGACTATAATGCACAAAACAAAACAAACACATGTTTCTCACGCTAGCAGGAGAAACGGTTCGTGGTGAGCCCATTGTTGAAGAGTGTTTGTTTGGCAAAAGAGAAATCCCAGAACCACTAAAATCTGACGTCACTCCACTTTTGTTTTCATTTTATGAAGAAGGAAGTTGCACTCAGTGTCTTGTTCAGAGGTTTTCGTGTCATTTATTTAAGTGGTTCTTGATGCAGCGCCACCACAGGTGAGGAGGTACACAGCTTTTTCCAAAGGGTTTGGTTCGTTTGACACAGTGCAGTGTGAAAGCGAACTGCAATAGAAAAAGATGTAACTAATGTTGCAAATTTGGCCCCCAATCAAACTGAGTCTACTAGACTATCAGTTGTGAAAACAGGCTTAATTTCATTTGGGAAAGCACAAAAAGGATAATGTTCAATGTTGTTTACAATCTAGGATACCTTAAAATAAAATGTCTAAAAAATGCAATATATGAACTAAATTATCCCACATTGATTACAGATTCTTTGATCCAGAGTTTGTAATTTGTAAAAGATTTATTTTCCTCCAAAGTATTGTTAAAAACTTACCTCATTCTCATGAACTTATATTGTATGTATTGTTACACCACTAGCTATTACACAAATATTTTTGCTATAGGTGAAAATTTTCATCTAACCAAAATAAAAACAAGAAAAACAATCCTGCATCTCTATTTCCTTTTTCTGTCACGTCCCGACATTCCCATCATGTTCCAAATCAGATAACATTTCCACTTGGTACTCAGCATTTTTCATCTCATCAATTTAACTTCAAATATGTGTTTATGTAGTTTCCTTTTCTGTTTTCTTCTCCTCTGCCCTGTAAAACGCCTCCAAAGGATTTCATTTACTGCAGCAGAAGAAGAAATATTGCCCTCTCCACCGGCTGCTTGCCGGAAACCGCTGCTCAGCTCTGCTCCCAGTAAGTGTAGTGACATTACCATCTCCGCTTCAATTGGTGTCTGACACAGAGTGGGGGTGGCGGCGGATGTCTGCGCCCGCTCTAACAGCCCGTCTGGGGAATCACACAAACATGCTGTACAGTAAAATTGCCATCTTTTGTCATAATAGGTGGCCATGTTATTGAACTTTAAGACAAGATCCACTATCATTACTGTCATTATCCTTTAGTCAAGTGTGCCGTTTCTGATTTCTTCATAATTTTTTGTTGGCTGATCAAAAGACCCCATTGAACAAGAACAGGTATGGTAAGGTGGATGTTAACAAGACAGGGCACTTGACAGATGTTTTCTCAAATACAGTACAAGGCCCCACCACTCCCATCAAAAGAAACCCAACAGCAGCTCTGAGGGCAGAGTTGTGTGATTTTCAGTAAATGAAAGTGAATATGTAATTAACATGCGATAATTGCTGGCTCTCTCGCTTTTTATTCCAAGATAAAGTGATGTGCGCTCACTCTAAAGCCAAGGTCAACGGCCCAGTCTCCTGTTATACATATTAATGGACAAAGACAGAATGCGACCATGTGGCTTACACTTTGTCTTAAATAAAAATGTACAGAAGCTATAAGCCACCGTGGTTCAACAAATCACTGGCAAGTGCTGGTAAAATGCATTATTCATAATTTTCTATGCACCATCGTGGCTATTTAAGGTTGCTTTAAATCCATAGAATAGCTGTTAACATAATTCTGTAGCCAGAGCAAAGCTAAAACTTTCCTTTATAGAATAAACTGAAAATCTCATGTTCTAGCTCTTTTCTTTTAGTTTTGACTTAATATTCATTGATATATATTTTCAGCTTTGCAGTAGGTCACCATCATTTGTAAGCCATATGCAAAATGCATGGCAAGAGCACATGCTTTCCATAGCATAAACTGACAACAAGCTTAATTTATTGGAAACTCTAAACAAGCTGATGGGATTAAAACTGAAATATGAAGTCTCAGTCAGTTTTTCAGTTTATTTCTTGTATGATTTAAGTGGATATAATTTATTCTTACAACAAACTGATCCACATACATCATTCATGTGACATGGAGATATCACAGTGTTTCTGTTTTATTCTCTGTGTCTTAATTCATATTTGTTCTTCAGCTTTGTTTAGTCCACTTTAATGAAACTCTAGTTCATTTGCCGAGATAGTCTGGTTCATTTCGAGAGGTGTGAGTGTGTAATCGAACTCTGATGTGGACCAAAAAAGGCGAACTCTTGTCCGCCAAAAAAGGCTAGGTCTCGGTTCAGTTGAAGTGAACTCTGGTGTGGTTCAAATTCAATATGTGAATGCAAGCGGACCGGAGACCAAACCAAAACCAGGAAGTGGACTATAGCACAGGGCATTCTAGGTAAATACAACCAGAACAAACACCTGTGTTTAACACTAGTGGGGGAAATGGCTCGTGCTGAGCCCATTGTTTAAGAGTATTTGTTTGGCTCATTTGCCAAAGACAAATTAGAAATCAGAAATCAATTCGGGTTTGATTCGTTTGACACAGTGCAGTGTGAAAGCAAACTACCAGCTAAAAATATAACAAATGTTGCAATTTTGGTTCCAAATCTACTACACTATCAAGTGTTAAAACACCCTAAGTGTCCAGATAATTTGGCAATAAAAAAACAGATAGAAGTGGTTCAGACTGATTTGATGATTAAGTTGTACCACCTGAATGAAAACATTAAAATGCACCACCGGATTAAGTAATGCATTAGTCATATATGTGAGTCCTCTGCTCTGTTTATGCACTTTGCAGAGTCTTTAGTGTGTATAAAAGAGTATATGTGTTTCATCTGTATGTGCAGGAATTTCTCATAACTGAGTCAACAGCAGCAGAAATCAGTCAGATAAAAAAAATCTAAGTCAATAAATTAGAATATTACTGAAAAGTTCAGTCATTTCAGTAACTTCATTTACAAAGTGAAACACATTATATGGTAGCACTGTTGCTTTGCACCAACAAGATCCTAGGTTCAAATCCCAGTCTGGGGTCTTTTTGCATGGAGTTTGCATGTTATCCCCTGGGTAGTCTGACTTACTAAAGTTGAAAAACATGACTGCTTGGTTCATTGATTACTCTAAAGGTATGAATGCTTGGGTGCATGTTTTTTGTCCTGTCTGCCTCTGTGGTATCCTGTGGTGGACTGGACTGAAGAGCTATGGAGCCTTTGAAGCGCATCTTTGACCACTACAGGTCACACACCAGTGCAGCTCAACCAATGGTGAAGAAGTACATGCTGAAGGATTTCCTCCTACTGAAGCAAGGGCTTGCGGGGTCAGGAAACTCCTCATTCAGAGAATCTAACTAACTTCTGATCACGTCACTTGGAGAAATTTTCCTTGATTTCAAAACTTTGGCTGAAGTGGCACTTGTAATTCTCATCTCCAATGTGGCAGCCGAACGCAGATTCAGCCTCAAAGTTCAACATCAAAACCCCATAAGAAGTGACCTGTCCAAGGCAAAAGTTCAAAACCTCATGACAATAACTTCTGCAGCCAGCCATCACCCTTGAGACATTTGATTACGCATAAGCGGGTGTGCAATTCAGGGCCACACAGACCTGGAAGAAGTTGTGAGACTGTGCATTCATGCCACAGCAGGTGAATAATTTATATTTTAAGTCCAATCACTTATTTTCATTGTTTATATGTGGTTATTGGGGCCACAGTCAGTGGTTTTTGTCACAGTGGTGAAAAAGTTACAAATATCAATCTGCTTGATTTGTGATGCAACAAAATGGACTCTGTTCAGCTTTTTGGACTGAATGTTAATTAAACTAAATGAAAATGTAATGCAACTGAACATGTCATCATTTTAAAAATTGACAGGTAAAAATAGATCATGACGGGATTTTTTCAATTGACAGACAATGAAAAAGTCTAGTGTAACCTCTGGCAGGTATGGACAATGGGTGGATAGATGGATTACACACAGATGGACGTTTACAAGCTTTTAATTCTGTTCGTTATGATGATTTTCTTGTACAGCACTTCTTGTCATCTACTTTAAGGTTCTGTGTAGGCAGAAACATGACAGAATTTTAGGATGGTGACAACATTAACAAAGGATCTGGCTGAGCATTTCTTTGCCCATGAGATCAGATTTAGAAGTACATTTAGGTCTAGTGAGTTCTTTGCTTCATGTATGACCTCATCAGCTGTAGTTTGAGTGGCTCGGCAGCCTGGAAGCACATTAGGGATGTGGCATGTATGGTTGTATTTTACAGACAGAATACAGCAAGTCATGACTGATGACTTATACCTTATAGGTGGTTTTGAAGAGTCTTATATGTGTCAGGATCTGAGGTTTTTTGGGTTGTTTTGGGTTCTGATTATTTGATTTTAGTTTTGATTATTTATCTGTGTTTGCCTTAGCTATTCTTTGATTAGATCAGCCTTATCTCTGTTCAGTCTACTCTAGTTAGTTAGTTACCCTGCTCTCTCTCTCTCTCTCTCTCTCTCTCTCTCTCTCTCTCTCTCTCTCTTTCTCTCTCTCTCTCTCTCCTCAGGCTGCCTTCTGCTTTCTCCCTTCACACCTGGAACCCGTTAGCTAATCAGCTTCAACCTATTGTTTCAGCATTCACTCTCCCAGTATTTATACACTCACTCCTCTCACTCCTGGCTGGTTTCTGCTATTTCTTTCCTATTTAACCCGGTTGCTTCATGTTACCTGGTTTCTGTTGTTCCCTGGCTCCTATTCCTATTTCTCCCAGTTTTTTGTGAGTTGTTTCTGGATTCCTTTAATTAAAACTTTATTTTATCATTCACCACCTGGAATCTGCATGCATTTTGGTCCTACTTCATCCACCCAAAAAAACAATATGACTCAATGACTGGAACTTGTTTAGAGGACAACACACACACACACACACACACACACACACACACACACACACACACACACATATATATATATATATATATATATATATATATATATATATATATATATATATATATATATATATATATATGTATATATATATATCTGGTCTTGGACAAGCCCTTTTTTATTATTTCTAATATTACAGGGTCTTTCTGTATGGAGTTTGCATGTTCTCCCCATGCATGTGAGGGTTCTTTCTGGGTACTCTGAATTCCTCCTACAGTCCCAAAGTGTGACTGTTAGGTTAATAGGTCTCTCCAAATTGTTATATGAGTGTGCGCATGAGTGGCTGCTTGTCTTGTGCACCTTTGTGTTTCCCTGTGATGGGCTGTGAACTGTCCCGGGCATACCCTGCCCCTCACCCAATGACCCCTGAAGATGGCACAAACTCGTTTGCGACTCTCCACCAAAAATCGAGTATAGACAATGGATGGCTGTCTGTCTGTAATCAAAGCTGCATAAAACCTATACGTTTGCTGCCTGTTGACATAAAAGTTCAACAGATTTAAGTCAAGTTAAAGTGGAACAGTAAATGTGTGTCCCATGCACACTGCTGATCTCTCGGTGAAGATTAATTGTATTTTCATGGCTCTTGTAAATCAGTAGCACTTAGCCCCCCACCCACCTCCTTTTCCCGAGGGCCAAGGCCTGGTTCCTACATGTCACCCTCTTCATGTAATGAAGAGACAGCGGGTGTCATGTCTGTTCTCGGCGGTCTGCGGCAGACATGAGAGTTAGAGTATTAAATGGACTAACTGCTGGTTTTGTCACCAGGGGCCCACTCGTGTCTCAGCCCAATGATTACTGCCGACCCAAACAAAAATGACATTTGTCTGACAATAAAATTGGATACTAACCTGTCTGAAAGCCGTCTCTATTTGCCTAGAACAAATGTTGGCTTCGGAAAACTGTTTGACACACTTTTCCCCTTGAATAAAGAGAGAAGGCGAAGTCATCCTTTGGCTCACGGTAATGGCCTCTCATTGTTGGCCAGTGAGGATGTGGCGCTATCCATACCGGTGGATGATTGAAAAGAAAATTGAATCTCTTTTGATGTGATAAATGTGTCTATTACTGCATTTGCACACAAAATGTCGGTGGAAATTATAGTGGGGAGGCATGGCTCAGAGGGAAAAATACATAGGGAAGGCATATTGGCTAGATTTGATTGGAGCTGAAATATAAATATACTGTACTGGTAGTAAAATGAGTCCAAGCTCCCTGATTTTTCCACAGGAACTTCACAAATGAAAGGCCTTGAGAGCCTCAATTGTAAGACTATATAAAAAGGTTAAATGTCTACAAAGCGCTGCTGTCTCTTTTCTCCACAAAAAGCTGTTTGATAAAGGACACCAACAACTGTTTGCTGTGCAATGAAAGAGATGTAGCTTTTTTACTTTCAAGAACTCGTAAAAGACTGGAAGATGACCAGAGGAAAAAAGACATTGTGGTTTAAAAAGCATTTCAATGTGAAGGACAGTCATTTAAATTTCAAAGGCAGTTGGCAAAGTATTTAGAGGACTTTTTTGCTACTTCAGAGTGAAATTTTATTGAGTTTTTTTTATCTACGTAAACCATATGAACATGCACTCATTGATTTTGGGCTGTTAATGATTTATTTGAATCCTACACTTTTCTGGGTGGAAAGATTATGCAACAAACTTCAGCGAATAAAAACTACGATTCAGTGTAGAGTGCCTGGAAAAAGTATTCAACCCCCCTAGATGTTTCACACTTTTTATTGATTGACAAATCAGTCATTATCAACAAAATTTACAACAAAAAAAACCCTTTAATGTCAAAGTGAAAACTAGTTTCTTCAAATTAATGACAAATAAATAAAAAGTTGGTATATGATAAGTGATTGCATAAATATTCTGCATCCTAGGTGCACTAAGGAGTGTTATAGGAGATCCTTCCTCCCAGGAGCTGTTAGACTCTATAACCATCATTGCTCCCAACAAGATCAATAAGTGTTTATACCCATGATAGCATCTGTACAACTTTACCGTTTTGCTATTGTCTCTTACTGTAAATAGTTTGTATTTTTAATGCTCAAAGACATGCACATCTTGTACATTTTTAATTAACCAACTCAGTTGCACATTACTCTGGACTGGTGTACTTTTTTACAACTACACAGTATTTATGTTGAAATTTTGCCTTACTGTAAAGTATTTTTTATTCTTTGTTCTGTTTTTAATACATATTTTATATTCTTTGTGTAAGTCTGTTTTTCTGTTATTGCCTGTCACTGCCACTTTGCCACTGTTGCACAGAAATTTCCCCATTGTGGTACAAAGAAAGGATATTTCTATTCTATTCTATTCTATTCTATTCTATTCTATTCTATTCTATTCTATTCAGTCCCTTTAAGTCAGTATTGAGTTGATGGACATCTGGACATTGTAACTTTGCTCCATTCTTCCTTGAAAACTGTTAAAGCTCTGTTCGGTTGTGTTGGGATTGACTGTAAACAGCCCTTTTCAAGTCCAACTAAAAATTCTCTATGTGATTGAGGTCTGGATTTTGGCTGGGCCATTCCAGAACATCCACCTTATTGCCTTCAAACCATTTCTGTGTAGCTTTAGGTGGATGCTTCAGGTCGTTGTTGGTTCTTTTGCAGATGGAAACAAATTGTCTTCCAGGACTTCTCTATATTTTGCGGCATTCATTTTACCAGGGCCTGTTGCCAAGAAGCATCCCCACAACATGAACAGCATGATGTTGCCATCACCATACTTCACAGTGGTGATGGTGTTTGTGGTGATGTGCAGTGTTGCGGATATGGGTTAAAAAAAATAATGAAAGTAAAGGGAATTCAGTTTAGAAACAATATCTAATTTAAAAGTTCCCCTTTCATGTGAACATAACACTCGGAACTCTTGAAATTCTTTATGAAATGTTTTTCCTTGGATTTAGATCTTTTACAGTATAGACAAGGATCTGGTCCATAAGAATCTATTAAGCTGCAGACCTGTTTTGTTTTTGTGTTCCTGGTAATTTTGCATCATATTTTCTGTGCTGATCAGTTAGAGTCAACAGTACAAATTGCTATTTTTGGACCTCTACCACCTCTGTACTGAGGAGAGGCATCAAACTGACTTAACGGCGTAATGAGGCTATCATTAAGTAGTTAACATTTAAAAAGATAATGTTCCAACATATTCACTTATTTAATATTGCAAATAATCTAAAATACGGCAATGTGAGTTGTTAAAATTCAAAAGTGGTTTTGGAATAGATGACGAAGGCTAATGTTAAGCTTTTGGAAAGCACTGATCTGAACTGTACTAAAGTTTTGTGGATTTTTGCCAGGAAGGCAATCAATTCTAATAAACTACACAAACAATTTCAATTTTGTGCATCTAATTCTTGTTTTCAAAATTCTTTAAAGAGATATGTTGTGTAATTAATTCATCCTGAAAAGGAATGTTTTAAAGGTTTAATTAAAAATCCCAACAGGAACATGGCATTCATGGTCCTGATGAGTGGATGTAAACATCTGACCAGCACTTCATCAGCATTTCTATCACGTATTATTCCTCTTAAGTGTCTTTGTTATTATTTTTTAAAAGTTATTATTGCTTTAAAGGAAATTTTCAAAGAAAGTAATTTTCCTTGGATTGTTTCCCAGAGGTTACTTTATCAATCAAGTTAGTCCAATCTTATTTGGTTTAACAGCTACTTAAATGCCAAGGTCATTGTTAAGGCTCTCCGTATTGCTCATAGTAGTTCTCTATAGAACCTATTGACAAAGCTCAGAGAAAAATCAAACATTGCATCCTATTGAAACTCCTCTCCTTTGCTATAGATTAAAGAAAATGTTTCCCTTTCATAATTCTTTAACACTGATGATATAGAATAAATTAAATATCTTTTTTTCTTTCATGTCACAGTTTTCAATGCTGAAACTGTTTTGTTCAACCATTTGTCCCTTATTTGTGGCACAAAAACCTCATCAAACTTTCATTATTCTGTTTTGTGTGTTTCTTTGATTGAAACTTCAAGTATCACATATGTAATTAAAATTCCATACATTTATGTTTATGGTATTGACTGGAACATCTGCAGTAATCATGGGGAAATATAGGCTCAGCGTGGTGAGAATCCTTCTCATTTCAATCACCCTCTTGTTTTTGTAGAGCAGTGCCTTTTGTCCATTTTGTAATAGCAGTATTTTCAGGTTACCAGACTGTTAATGTAGATGTAGATGTAGACAGTGATGTGATGAAGGTGTGCATTTAAATGAGGTCAGCAAGTGCACATTTGGTCATCAAAGTTGATGTGCTCGAAGCAATAAAAATGGACAAGCATGTGCCCTGGTAAAAACCAAACCCTTCGCTTCATACAGCGGGTCTGGACCTTCAGCTGTTGAGAAACGATTCCTTACATACATCACGACTGGCCGTGACATAACGCACCTGTTTGAGGCTATGAAGCTTATTGGAAATTGCCTAAGCAAAATAAAACAAGTTTAAGATATTGGCTTGGTCTCCATATTTCCAAGTTTCAATCCAATTGGGCATTTGTGGGATGTGTAGCTCTGATCCATAAGGGCCCCACCTGGAAATTTACAGAACTTAAAGGATCTGCTTCTAATGTGTGAGATACCTCAGGACACCTTCGGGTGTCGAGTTGAACAGGTCGAAGCTGCCCCCTCTGCAAGAGGGCAAAGGGCCCAACATACCATAAGCCCTATTTGGAGGGTTTTAAGCATGAACAGCCTGTTTTAAGTCACACCACAACATCTTAGTAAGATTTAAGTTGGGATTTTGATGAGTTTACTCCAAACCCTTTATTTCATTTTTTTTATTGATTCACAGGTGAACTTGCTGTCATGCCTTGGATCATTGTCCTGCAGCACAGCTGAACTGCACTTGGGCATTGAGTCAGGTTGGTGAAGATAGCCAGACATTCTCCTTCAGGCTCTTCTGAAAGAGATCAGAATTCATTTTTCTATCAATTATAAGAGGTCGTCCAGGTCCTTAAAGAGCAAAGCAGACCATCACACCACCACCACCATGTTTGGCTGTCTATATGATGGTCCTTCTCAGTGTATGCCCTCCAAAATGTCTCCCTTCTTTCTCTATCTTTTCCCAAAAGCTTTAGAGTTCAACAAGATGTTTTTGTCAATTATGAGATGGACATTTAGGTTCTTTCTGCATCGCAGTGGTTTTTGCTTTGCAGCTCTGCCATGGATGCCATTATTGCCCATTTTCTCTTTCTTGTTGTTGAATCATAAAAACTGATCTTAACTGAGACAAGTGAGGCCTGTAATTCTTTGGGTGTTCTGGGTTCTTTTGTGACCTCCGAGGTGATTAGTCAGTGTGCTCTTGGAGTAATTCTTGTACGCTCTCTTGGGAACGTTCACTGCTGTTCTATATTTCTTTACTTTTGAATGATTGAATTTACTAGGGCTGCTGGAGTCCAAAAGTCTCAAAGTTTCCAGTCTCACAAATGCCTTTGTTTCTTTCTGGTCTTGAATTTCTTTCAGTCAGGACATGATGTGTTTCTTTTTGAGCTCTTTTATCCTACTTCATGTTGTTAGACATATTTCTTTCAAGATTTCTTGATTCTTTTTGGATCATTGTCCTGCAAAAAATGTTGCTAAAACACTCAAGTTACAACTGAACAAGGAAGGAAATTACATTTTCACACAAGGCCAGGCTGATTGATTGTTCATTAAAATAATTTAAGCGTGACAAAAAAAGCAAATGCGTGTGAAACAGACTGCCCATTTCCTTTCTGAATACTCTTAAAGGCCACTAGTGCCACAAAAAATCTTTATAAAAAGCATAAAATTTCTGCAAGGGGGCAGATTTTTAACAGCACTGATGAAGAAGAAAACTACAATGTCAAGAAGTGAAACTGGGGCAACATTAACATCTAATTGTCATATGAATTTTGAACAAACTTTGAAAATGTTGCAAAAAGAAAATGCTAATTAGGCGTGTTTCCATCTTGGAGCAAATCAACCAGGCTATGCAAAGTGTAATTTCGTCAGATGTTGACGCTATGTATGGCTGTAACAAACAAGGTGTAGCGGCTGCAAACTAGCATGGACCACACACCTCAGAAAAACAGAAAGAGTCCTCCCTGCCGAGCTGGAGGTTTGGACTTGGACATTTTTCTTGGTTTCGTGCCTCTTTTAAGCACAGACACAGACCCTACTGTGGATGGGAGCGTTCCACCTCTCCCATCCTAGCCTAGAGTTCTTCTCGCCGGCCACTCCAGGCTGACAGTGCTCCCCTCCATGCTGGAGTTTTGGACTGAATTTTTTCAGAGTTTTGTGTCTGTGATAAGGCACAGACCCACCAGTGGATGGGAAACTTCGCTACTTCGGAACTTATCTCGCAAATGTGTTTCCATCTCCCCTTTAGCACATGAATTCTTTTTCAGAAAAGCCAAAAACCACCTCATTTTTGCAAAATTTAGGAAGTTATTTAGAATTTTGCGGTTTCCATCAATCTTTTCTAATGCGATACTTCAAAATGCGCATAAAAAAAAGTGATGGAAACAGTTACTGACTTCACTTTGCTACTCCTTTATGTTGTTTCTCAGCTGGTACTTTGCTGCTCCTTTAATAAAAAGTAAATAACGCTGTATGTAAACTGACTGATTTGCATTATGGGTTACTGTATCCATCATCAGTTCTCCAACACTCCCACCCCCCTTTCAGCTGTGTTTGAGGAGACACATACACACCAAATAACACACGCACCAAATCCAGCACTCCATTCTGACCCTTACATTTTTAATCAACACACTCATCTCTCCCTTTAATACACAACATCTTTGATGATGAGATGACCTTTGATGGCAAGTGCATTTTATTTGGGTCTGAAAACTTACAAAGCATTCAGCTCGAGACGATCAGCGCATTCGTGACTTCTGGGCAATTACTGTAATGATGCAAAGTGGTAAACACTGGGCCAGCATGTAAATAATTTAACAGGCTGAAAACATGCTGCTCCAATGTTTACCAAACCCATTTTAGTGCTTACAGACTGATCATGTTGGAACCTTCCATGGCATTCAGCTAAAAGGAGAGGTCATGTTTGAATGAGTTAACTGTATGATATTTAAGTATGATGGCTTGGGTCAGACAATAGTTCCAGCTTTTCTTTGAAAACTTTACGAGGCTGGAGGAGCCAAACGAAAGGCATCTGAAAAATATTTAGAGAGCAAAAGTCATTTAATTGGGCAGACTTTTTGTGTGTTTATAGATTCACTTTAAATAGAACTCAGTAAAATAAACTGTAACCGAAGTTTCTCATTGTTGGTGAAATTTTGGAATGAAATGGCATCACAAAGTGTCCATCAAGATTTCAGAAAATCTCAGATGCCCTCACGAGAAAAGAAGAAACTTGAAACATTCAGTTTTACAAACTTGTTTGAGCATTGTCTCTCAATTAAGACATGGAGGAAGAAAATTATGTGGCCTGATTTTAACTTTTAATTTTTTATATATAAATGTAGCAGTTTTCATTTTACATTGGATGCTTTCTTTATGCTCTACATTAACTCCACAGTGTCATGGTAAAAGATTCTTATCCCTTGAACTTTTCCACATTCTGTCACACATGTGTTTTATTAAGCTTTTATGTGATAGAGCAATACAAAGTAGTGTGTAAGTTGACCAGTAACATGGTTTTCATTTTTATAGATCAAAATCTGAAAGGTTTGTATTCAGCCCCTTTAATTATGGTAACCTTACATAAAAACTGGTACAGCTACTAGCTTACATAGGTCATCTAATTAAATGGAGTCCGTCTGTATGTACTTCAATCACAGTATGTCCTTTCCTGGCCTCAGAAGTTTGCAAGATAACATCAGTGAACAAACAGCAAAATTATGACTATAAACACAGCAGACAGGTCAGGGAGAAAGTCGTGAAGAACATTAAAACCACAGTGAGATTGTAGAGCTAAATCACAAGCACTGAGCATCTTAAAGCACTGTTCAAATGGAGTATGGCACAACTGCACACCTACCAGGACATGATCATTTGTAACTCTGGAGGAGCTGCAGAGAGATCCACTACTCAGGTGGGAAGTACTGTTGACAACTGTTATTTGTGTAGTCCACAAATTTGAGTGGCAAGAAGAAAGCTATTGTTAAAAGAAAGCCAGAGAAAGTCTCGTTTGCAGTTTGCCACAAGCAAACATGTGGAAGGGGCTCTGGTTGGATGAGATGAAAACTGAAGTTACTGGCTTACACCTAGTCTGGCCATTGCCTTCCTATGCAATTCCGCTTGATTCTCATCTCCCTTCAGTGCTTCGTCTGGGATTTCTCCCATTGAGCTCGATTTCTCAGGCTGCATTTCAACTAGGCTAATCAGCAAACAGAAGGAGGAGATGTGAACAATGATGATGATTTTCTGCTCTGTTTCAGAATTGTAGTCTGCTTATATCGGGTTGTAGTTTGGCAATGGTCACAGAGGAAGCGAACGAAGGCATTCAGTCTGTGTCGGCCATGTTTCCAAATATATAGCAATTAAAGTTGGAGCAAGAAGAACTTTTAAGATATTTTATTGCTGCAGCTCTCTTTAACTGCCATCTTGTTTGGCTTGGCACTTCTCTCTTCGCAGTGGGCAATGGTTGTTCACAACGTACGCAATTGCCGGTAAGCTTCTTAGCATATCTTACTTCATGATCAAGCTAGGGCATTACATACGTCACAGCCAAATGTTTGCAATTGGGCAAAATCAGATCCAGTTGTTTCAAACTTCAGCAGAGTCCACACTTCCAGCAAGCAATCGTTTCTCAATATCTGAGGCTTGAGACCCTCTGTACGAACTAAAGCGTAGAACTAGGAGTGGGTTTTTACCAGGCTAGCTTACATCCAAAATGCTGTCAAAATCAACTTTATTGGCCAAGAGTTTGCGCAGAAATAAAGAATTTGACTTTGGTTACACATGCTTACAGTAGATGGATTAGAAGTAAAAATATATAATCTTTAGAGGAAACAAACTTAAGGATAAAAGGAACAGTATGTTCATGCATATGTATGTACAACCATTTTTATATAAAGAAAAAGAAAAAAGGCAGGTTGTGGTTGTATCAATGTAACATCAGGCTATAAGGGGTTTATTGTGTTAATCAGAGAGAGAGCTTGGAGGAAGAAACTATCTCAGTGGTGGTTGGTTTTTGCAAATAGTGCTCTATACAATAACACTCCTTTATCTAAGTGTAAAAGTCTAAACAGTGAGTGTCCAGGATGTGTGGGGTCTGCAGAGATATTAGCTGCCCTTTTCCTGACCCTAGACCTGTACAAGTCCTGGATGAAGGATAGGTCAGCCCTGATGATCCTGATGCAGACCTCTGCAGAGTGGTGGAAAACTAATACTGCACATCACCCTCAACACACTGATGCTTTTCACCTACTTTCATCTACGTCTTTGTGTTGCCCTCCTTGGGTTGAACGGTGGCTACTGCATTCAAATTTTCCTATTAGTTACAATAGAACATCTTGGTTGATATCTGTGTCACAGCCCAACGTTCCGGTATAAAACCGTCTCACTCAGACACGCCTCTGTGGCGAGTCAGGAGTTGGAATTGCAAGCATTGATCGATAGTCTTTTCAGTGTTACACATGTGATTCATTTGCAATGTGGACATGGAGTGGAATGGATCTGTTCTCTGTTCTGACTTGAGGTGGTTTGCTGCAGGACAACTGTGTGAGGCTGACTGCAGTGCTCAGGAAGTGGGAGGGGTTGCTGAGTCAGGACAGTTATTGCAGAGCGATTGGTGCTCTTATATGTTGTCGCCATTCTCTGCAAAAAAACAGAAAAAAAGTTACTAGATTTGTCGCTAGTCGCTTAAAAAAATAAAAGTCGCTAACAAAGTTGGTAAGTTGGCAACAATGCTTTACCTCGTCCTGAACAGACCCCCATTTAACCCCTTCTGCTCATCCTCACATTTGGCCGTGCACCCCAGTGTCTCTTGGCTCCGCCCACTTTAGTGGAATTTTCAAAAAATGGCCTGGAGGCTGAATTATTCTTTCACAGTGGGTTTAGATACACTTTAAACTATTTTGCAAAGCAGAATCTGCAAAAAATATTTTACCTCTGGATGTTCCATGCTTTACAGAAAAGGTAGTTTTGCAAATTCTTTGCTCAGAGAAGCTGAGCACAAAGGCAAGATACACTTTACAGGTTTTAATTTGTTAAAAAAAAAAAAAAAAAAAAGAAAGAAAAACTATGTATCCTTTTCCTTACACTTCACATGTATGTTCTATTTTATGTTGGTCTAACACCAAAAAATCAAAACAACAAAATACATGAACATAAACAGTAAAATAAGTTTGGCATTGTGATGAGAGAATATGTTAAAAAGTTTAAGGCGTATGACTACTTTTAAAAGGCACTTTATCTATTACTTTTTTCATGTGTTATTATCATTTATATCCAAAAGTTACTTTTAAATTCTGGTTGCAGCCTGCTGATTCCTGCTGCCAAACCTGACCCACCATTGGTTAATAAGTAAGCTCCTGCAGAGTGGCTGAAGATGCCCACAGGAACATTGGCCCCTGCTGCTGTGTCACACAAATGAACAGTTTTACTGACTTCCAAGTGTCACAGATGGTTCCTCTTAACTGAGTGAACTTAAATGCTGAGTTTATTTAACCCAGACTGGAAAAAAATCTAAGATTTTATCCAAACTGGCCCAAACAAACCTTTAAGCAGGTGTTGAATCTTGACATGTTCCAGCTGGTGAGAGGGAAAAAGTTCTAAAGCAGGTTTTACCGGCATTGTTTTCTCTGTTTGAAATGGACCCAGAATTCGGAGGTTCTGGGGATCAGCTGCTCCATTTGGACATTATCGTTGATCAGCGTGATCCCCGGAGAGGAATCTTGAAACTTTTGAGCAAACTCCGTCCTGAGTGGAAGACACAACACATTCAGATGAAGGTATGCCACCAACCGTATGGAATGATTTAAGCCTGTTTCCACTGGTTTCATGTACAATTGTTGAGGTCATTGTTTTTCACTTTTAAACTGCAATCTCAGCCACAGCTGACAGGAAGTGATGTAATGAAAACAGGAGGTGATGCTCTTATTTGAAAAAAAAAAAAAAACAACTGCATGCAATCTATTAGTAACTCTATCAGGGTCATTTAACTACATTAAACAAGGTGAATATAATGTTTGCTACTCAATCTGTTGATAGAAAAATTTTAAATTTGCTAATAGGAAGTCAGTTAAAAGCTTCCAGCTCATTTAAAAGAAGAAGAAAATCTTTAAATAAACATACTGCATATAAAGTTGACAGTGGTAGGGACCACTAACTAAAAATTTAGTTGCGCTAACCCTAAAGTGCTAGTTATAAATATTAGTTCTGCTAACATGCTAGACCACCATGGTATTTAGCAGAAGCTAGTGCTAAAGCGTTAAATTCAACCATGTTGATACCCACCATGTGTTACATAGTAAATCACCCTCAACAGGATCAAAGCTGTTACTGCACATGTTGCACTTCAGGAAGTGATTCTTTGGAACAGACTCATGGTTTCAGTTTTATTGTTGTTGAGTATACCTAAGTCTGTTGCTGATTTTACCTAATAGACCATGGTATGGCTTCAGTCAGAAAGCAGGCAGCACATCAGTAGCCTTTAACTGTTTACTGTACAACTAAAGTGATTGGTTCTCCACCACATCATGGGTGGAGAACATGAAGAGAGGAAACGAGACTGCTGTAACAAACAAGATGTAGTCTTCACCTACTTAAAAAAAAAGAGCATAAACATAAACGTCTAACTACTTGAAGAATTCTTTACAGTAGATAACCAAAACTTCAACACAGGTGTCAAACTTTATTCAACTGAAAGTTGACAAAGCAACCAAGTAAATTAGCGGTTTAAAATTTAGTTACTTTAGACATTTTTTTAGGGGAAGCTAAGTATGCTAAAGGTTTACAAAGTTAGCAAAAATGCTAAAGTGCTTAACAAAACATTTGCTCTGCTATTAGCACAGAAATGTGCCCACCAGTGAAATCTGATATGGTTTTTCTAATCACTATGTCACCCAAAGTAAACAGGTTATGCCAAACAAGACATCAAAAATTAAAGACTGAGATAATTTTTTTTTAAACAGGGAACCACATGAGAAAACCCATCTATATCTTTCTCAACTCACTGTATAACCTGCCGATCATAGTCCGGAGATTATCGAGTCTGGCTGAGCACAGATGTTTAATCCAACCCACTTTTAAAAGTCTGAGGGGTGAAAAAGGAACAAAATTCAGTTTTTTTTTTTTACCAGGACATGATGTAATCAGCAAATAGAGAGACACTGCATGGTGACGTCATGGACAGGGTCAGTATCTCAGTGACACAGCAGAACTTCTGCTGTGAAGTAAAGCGTGAATCTCATAGTAACTAAGAGAAGTTAATATAAACTATGAAAATGCGCAAAAACTGTTGTGCACAGTGCCAAGCAAAACTACTCATAAATCTTTAACTTTAATCTTTAATCATTAACTTTTTCATGTATTTCATTGGGATTTTATGTGATAGATTAACACAAAACAGTGCTTCATTTTAAAGTGGATGGAACATGATTCATGCTGTATACCATTTCTTATATAAATATCTAAAAAAATGGAATGTAATTGTATCAGGCCTTGCTGATTCAAATACTGTTTAGAACCATCTTTCTCTGAGTAACAGCTGCACTTCTTCTCAACTGGATTTAGGCTTTTACTTTGATTGGACCGTTCCACAGCACATAAATATGACCTTATGTTTGGGGTTATCTCAAAATATAATTTGATGCAGTAAAATGTTGTTCTCTTACTTTATGAAACAGTGCCCATGGATTCTCCAGTCCGTTTCTTCAGTTTGAAGAAATCATAGATATGGTTTCGGCATACTGCTCTCTTAGTCTCCATAACAGACTGTGGCCAAGTGAGCTAACACTTGGAAATAAGTGGTAAAGCCAGCTAATGTTAGCTCTCTCTTAAAGATTAGATGCAATCATAAATGATACATTGCTTTGCAAATGAACGTCAGAACATATTCAAAACTACCTCATGGAGTACTTACCTATGCTATGTTTCCTACCAATAGGAGTTTATATATCGATGATTAGTGCCATGCACTCTTCCTTCTTATAAAAACAGAAATAAAACGGTAAAACACCGGCCTCTCACAAAAGACAAGTATAACACAGCCAGAGCCATGCCGGATCTTCACAATGTGCATGGACCAGATATCATTGCAACACCACTTCCTGGTCCAACTTCAGAACTTCCAGGTCCTACTTCAGAAGTCCAGCTTGTCCCAGTATGTGCAGTCATGCCACATTAACAAGTGTCGTGCTCACTTACAAATATGAGTGACTAAGTAGTCCCGCTTGCTTGAATTTAAAGCTGCACATAAAGTTTAAGTGAAAAAATAGAAAACATAACTGAAACACATCACAACAAATGATATTTTCAATGGTGCAGTACTTGTGTCTAGATGTTTTGTGTGTTATGTTTTTCTTACATTTTATGGTATTCAATTGATGTTATATTGTGCTTGAGCTACCATGTGTCTTTTAATTAGGAGCAATACCACAAAGTTATGAAATATGCTGTTGTACATGCCAGTCTGTAGCATAACTCTACAACTATCTTGGTACATTTAATGTAGCTTGTCCAGCTGCTTGGGAATAGAAAATAAACACGTGCTACCTTCTGCTCTTTTGATTTGAATAATACTTTCAAAAACTACCATAGCCTTAGGGCTCACGGGATTTTCAATAACAGATGTTTATAAACTATTTCGATCTTATAGGACTGTGGAAGTAATCACAAATATGTTTTCTTAAATAATGTCTTAGTCCTGAAATCAGGATCAGGCTATAAGCATAAGTTGATGAAGTTTAGAAAAAAGCCTTTAAATGTGTTCAGCACGATTTATTTGTATGTCATGCACAAAAAAAACGTAAAACCATTTGCACAGAGTATGAAACATAACTATAACATGTAAATCTACATGTGGAAATTTCTTCTTGTTGCAACACATGCACCTAAAAAAAACTCAATCAAATTTTGTATCTCTGCTGTACTTTTGTACAAGCGATTACTGCTTATGTGACCATATTTATGGTCACAAAATGTCAATAAACAATGCTTACTTAAATTTACATTCCAATTGTTTATTATGTGTCACACATTGCAGGTAATAGAGAAGGACTAGGCAGTAGATGGCACAGTTGATACTTTTTCATCTTCATCTTTTTATTAAGGCTTCATTTGCCATTTCTGGTGCTTACTCATAATGTGTGCAACAGAAAGAGCCTTCTTCTGGGGGCGTCGTGTGGCACAATGGTTAGAGTGGGCGACCCGTATACAGACCTCAACCTCGGCCATTCTGAGATAGAGTCCTATAATTTTTACTGCATATCACAATAAAAACAACAACACACCAACAATTAATATTTAACTAGAGGGTGTGGCACTAAATTCCACTACTTCAACCAATGGAGGTTAAAAACACAAAACTATTTGACTTGCTGACTATTTTCATAATATGTGCTATTTCTAGACCTAGTTCTTCAAAGAAAAAAGTCACTAAAAAATGGATTTAAGCGTCAGTAATGCTGCTCCTAGGTAGTTTACTGGTATGCTATTAACATGACGCATTTCTGGGGTCACTTACTTCTGCTCTACTCTTGTGGGAACTATTCTTTTGAAACTTTGAGGGCTGTTTTGTCCCTGATCTTGTTTGAAGAGCGCCAACATTCAAATGGCCATATAGTCTTCTTTCTTTATTTCTATGTGTGCCATCATTAGAAAGCTTAGAATTCACACTTTCAAAATCTGTAAATAACTCAAAGCTCCCCCGGGGGCACTTGTTCCTGGTTTTGTCGTGGCCAGTCACAAATATCTGCTTTTTGTATATTTGTACCTTTTATTATAAAATTTTGTTTTCACAGTGCTGTGAAATGTCCAAATCAAACATACATGTATGGTGATAAAATCTTGTCTTCAAATTTACAAAAGCCTCAACTTTCTCTGAAGAAAAAGACACCTTTTCAGAAAGCACCTTCCAGTAAAAAGTCTAGAGAAAACCCAAGGTAACTGGACAACAAAGGGAGAATTTAGAAAGAGTTTTTGTGTGTGTTTTCAAAGCATCCATTGAGGAAAAGAGAACCCCATTCTGGTCCCATGTGCAAACACAAGGTCCAATCTTTCAGAGAAATAGGGTTTATGTTTGTTAGGTGACTGCACATTGGCTGTGTGACCTCTCAATCTATACCAGGTCCTGGAAAGTACACAGAGGAGTAGATGTTTCCCTTCAAAGCTCAGATCACACCAGTCACTTTAATGATGTATTGTGTTCGCCGGGTAAGGTCAGATAGTTCCTGCTGTCACACCTGTGCTTTGGCATGGACTGTGTACAGTCTGTCACAGGTGCTTTTTCAATTAGTTTCCTCTTTAGTTACTATTTTCCTTTTCAGTAATCTTGTTTACCATCTGAAATAGAAGGAAGAATTTTCACACAATGCTATGAATCCATTTCAGATTCAATGATTTAGACACTCCTGAAAGGATATTTATAAAAATACTATAAATGAGTCCCGAAATATGGAAAAAATTGTGAGGAAGAAGAACACAAAAGCAATATTAATTAGGTATTTTGCTTTGCTTATTTGTATCAAGCTAATCAAAGTTTTTAGACATTACTTTTAGGCCATAAATTTCATTTATCTATCCACTCACTCTCCTGGACTTATTCGTAGTTGGGTTTAGGAGGTAAGACGGTCAAAAGGGGAACCCAGACAGCCCTCTGCCCCCAGTGAAACTCTCCAGTTCATCCAGGGGTATTTGTAGGCATTTGCATGACAGAGGGGATACACACTTCTTTTAATTGTCTTGAGTATTACTCAGGGTGTCTGTTCAATAGGATAATGTGCCCAGAAAACTGCTGAAGGGATACACTTAGGGGAAATCATAATCAGACGCCCCAAACCAGGAGCCATCTGACTACTTTTAATGCCTAGGACTATTGGCTGTGCTCCGAGCTCCCTCCTGGATGATGGAGCTCACAAGTCTATGAAGGAAGCTCATTCAGACATTTGTGTCTAACAGACTTGGATTCCAGTCACACTTTAGTCTCAGACCACAAGTCCGAGTCAAATCTTAAATCTTTGCTTTTATGACTTGAACCATGTACTATCTCAGGAGTGAAAGCAAGTGAGCATAGGTGATGTGCTGCATGCACAGGTTTCGCTTTGAACGGATGTGCTTGATTTATTTACACTGTGGGCTATTGACCACTCACAACAACTTGTTCATCTTTGTTGTACCTTCACAAAAAACACACATAAGTTTCTCCAACAGAATACTGTCTTAAATAACTTCTGGATGTTTCAAAATAGACTGATCATAACTTACCTCTGATATTCTCTCACTGTTATGCTGACTGTTTCATCACAACGACACATCCGGCTCGAAATATCAAAATAAAAGCACTTTGTCTTTTAGTCATCCAGAAATTTGACATTCTCTTTTTTTATACTTCCAACACTCTACCTTGCTCATTATATTACGATTTATAACAAACCTTGGAGGATGTTTAGTCTTCAGAATTGACTACAGACTAAAATACTAATGGGGAATCTTAACCAAAACATGGCAACACTCCTAAGATATGTTCCCCCTCTGACTTAGACAAGCTCATCAAAGCCGCCTTTCATGATTGTGGTCCACTCCGGCGTAGGCTAAAGACCAGAGCTTGAAAACAGCCAGTGTGCCCAATTTCAAGGGCTGCATCCTTCGGGTGCTGTATTTGAAGGTCAATTACATCCCAGTGATGCGACAAAGGTTGTCCAAATTCAACGGCTCCTCCAATTGTGACCCACAAATGGGGATTTGAAGGACAGGTGTTGTGTATCCTTCACAGCCCACCATATCCCAAGATTCATGAGTACAGTGTACTAAAGTTAAAAGCTTACAGTGGTTGAGTTGTTAGGCTTTTGTCATTTGCATAGACATTTTTTATCATATTTTTTGTTAAAAAGAATTTATTTAATAATTCATTAATTGAATGAAATAAAAAAGATTAAAACAATAATAGAAGAAACTCAGCAAGATTTCGAGCTCCATTTTTACCAGCTTGTGTTTAGTGCTGTCACGGTTGCTAGGCGACAGAACATATGCCAAGGTAAGAGCAGGAACAGATCTGAATGTTAGATCGTCCAATTTCACAGCCGCTCGCTTCCAGTCTTCCTAGTCGAAGAATGACTCGGCGTACGACGACCTGGTAGGCAGGGTCCTTTGAAGGATGCAGCCCCTGAATTTGGACACACCCATCAATAGAAACACTTTCTACCACGAAACAAGCTCGACTTTGTCTTAAGTCCTTCCATTCAGCTTTTACTTTGGGCATACAGTACCAGATGACCTGTGAAAGTGACCATGACACCTCATATTCTTGTTCCAAGCATGACAAAATGTCTTGGGGACAGGGTTATAACCCTCCTTCATGTCCAAAAAATACATGTGGGCTCAACAATCAAACTCCCCTGATTCTCTTAGTAACCCAACGA
This sequence comes from Anableps anableps, assembly GCA_014839685.1. NCBI lineage: Eukaryota > Metazoa > Chordata > Actinopteri > Cyprinodontiformes > Anablepidae > Anableps > Anableps anableps. The sequence continues at coordinate 6,881,691 of CM026073.1, forward strand.
GGTAGATCTGTTCAACAGTCAGTTGAAATTCACATGGCTACTTCTCTGTCTGAGGTCTTGATACTCCTTTCCAAAAGAGACCAGTCTTTATTTTGATATTTATTTCACAAGTAAATCAGTTGTCAATTCAAATAAATCTGATCAAAACAGAAGATAATAGTTTCAAGTCAGGCGGAAAAAGAAAACGTAATTGCAAATGTCAAAACCAGCTCTCCCTCCATTCACTATAAATAATAGATCAGATGTCAGGGTGCCAGTGTTTGTTCACTCTACCTAGATGAGAAACTGTGTTGTGTCAATGTCCCTTTGAAGGCTCAGAAAATACTTCAGGGACTGTGGTACAGGATGAGAAACTGCTGAATGACAACAAGGAGGCTTTGGAGGCAAACAGTGGTCAATGTGGTATCTTTGTGTACACAAACAGAGCAGTACAGACTGTCCTGGAACACCACTGTACTGTGAAGAGGACACCTGTGCTTCCTTCTATAAAAATTTGGTTTAAACTTACTGACTTTTTTTTTTTTTTTTTTTTTTTTTTTTTTTTTTTTTTGCTAGAAAGTGTTGCATTTCTCAATAGGTCTAAAAACAAATTTGTACAAATTATGCTGCTTTCTCAGATTTCACAGACATTTCCTGAAGTAGACTCATAAACTACATATGGGGCCCATATAACTAAGTCATGAGGTAAATACATAGGCCCCAGGTTGGGCTGTCCTTGATTTACATAAAGGCTCCTTACTTACCGTTTATATAAGTTTGATGCAGGTCAACTCTCAGATCAACGCAATTTGAACTATTTTTTTTACTCCTTTTGTTACCCAGCTAATGTCATAGGGAGCCAAATTGGTTTTCTTGACACAGGTTGTTTTTAGACAGGAAGTCCATTTTGGGGATATCAAACCTGAGCAACCTAAGCAAACCTGAGCAACAACCTTATGGATCATTACCCTGACTCCAGTGTTTCTCTGCCCGGCTTTCTAACTATACGGCCATACAGAGATTTAAAGAGGAGCAGCAAAATCAAATGAAGTGGATTAGCAGTACTTGCCAACTACTGATGTTGTCATCCAGGACATGTTGCTATGGAATATTGTCCCTGTTGCCCAAAAATTTAGCTGTTAGCATGTCATGTCTTGAGACTGTCATATATCAACACTCTCAAAGTTTCTTCTGATTCGTTGGACTTCTGACTGCTACCAAAGAGCCTTCCTACCCACAGTGTCACCATCCATAACAACTCTTTGAAGAAACTCAGATAACATGAAATACAACCACATTTAATTTCCCTTTGGGATAAATAAAGTATTTTTGAACTGAACTGAATTAAATATGGGACCGCCATATACATGTTGGCTGGGACAACTTCTTGTTTTCTAATTCCTACATTTTGGGCTGTTTTCAGGAAAATGTAAGTTAGTGAGACATGGACTCATAGTACCTAGTGTCTAGAATCTAGATCTAGGTCTAAGCCAACTGACAATACTTTTAGTCATGAGCTGAGTGTCTATTTTCAAAAGTCAAACTGCTTGAAAATGTCTTAGCCTATAAATTAAAAAGAAATCTAAACAGTAAATGTAAGTAGTGCGTTTGAGCAGACTGGGTACATGTTGAGTTTAGGCTTACTGAAGTGTAGCTCACAGATGAGTTGTAAGTTTTCAGTTTGAAATTTTGTGGCCATTAGCTTTTGCCAATAGTTATATAAAAAGGATCGTTCTAATCTTGCTGCTAATAACTGTCATGTTTTCCTTTATGTGGTCCGCTGACACATTTCTTAACAAACTACCCATAAACTCGAAGTGTGCTTCACTGACAACACCAAGAAGTTTCCATATTGATGTATGACACACTTGGTAGCACTCATAAGTTAGACTACATTTGCTCTCTGGCATCTAGTAAGGGTCTACTCCACTGATTTAATTTCAATTATTTTGAAAGTCACCCTATCTTCCTTTAATAACTGTTTATAATATTTGCCTACTCCAATAATCACTCTTTATTTGATAGTCAATAGGCACTTGTGATGTCACTGCAAATAATGCTTGTATTTGGGCAGAAACTACAAATTCATCCATCTGCTTTGTAAAAATGTAAAAAATAAAATACAGTTAATTTTCTGAACATTATCACCCCACAGACATTTACAGAAGGCATCACCAACCAGCTGATTGGCTGCTACGTGGGCTCTCTCCAGGACCCCGGCTGTGTTCTTGTGCGACTTTATGGCAGAATGACAGAACTCTATGTGAATCGGAATCAAGAGGTGGAAATGTTCCAGGTCTTCCACGCCCACGGCTGTGGCCCCCAGATCTACTGCAGCTTCCAGAATGGCATCTGTTACGAGTTTGTGCAAGGAACTGTGCTGGAAGATGAGCTACTGCGACAGCCGTCCATCTACAGGTCTGTGCTTCCACAAACTTTTTATGCAGCTGTTTTGAATTCTTTCCCCTCTATAGTTATTGTGAATTGCTATGATTTAGTGGATATTTGCTCTTATATTGGCCACGCTCTGAATTTCTGTTATTTGGACTCCCAGGTGGTACTTTATCTCCAATTCTCCAAACTAAATTTGCTCAATTTGTTTTCCACTAAATGTAAGATATTGGCTCCTCTTAATACTCTACACACTCCTTCCTCAGAACCAGGGACTGGACCTGCAAAATAGCCTTTGGCTAGAGGTCCTGTAGACAGGAGAACAGTTTCTTTTAAATGTAACATTGTTTTATGTCTCATTCCTGTTTGAAATGAATAACTCGGGGATTCTAAGATGGGGTGTCATGAAGTTCATGGACTTCTTTCAAATTCTTCCATCCATTAAATATTTATCTACAGCAATACAAAGAGAAGGAATTATAGAAACCCCTTTCAGTTTTCCTTCACATAGCGTTTATACTGTTTTTTTTTTTTTTTTTTTTTATTGTTCCTGTGTCATAGGTCTATGCATCTTAAAAAAAAAAGAAAAACACTTGGCTGTTGCCCAAAACTCACTTTGACTCACTTTGGGGATATGTTGTATTTAGACCAGAAAAAAAAAATTCATTTATGGAATTAGCAGTTGTGACAATTTTTCCTTTTTCATAATCTCAGAATCCACCTAGAACCGGTGCAAAAAGATCCTACAACTTATTTTTTAAATTACTACAACCAAATTTGTGAAACTATCAACCTGCACCCACAGCAGACCAGTCAGATATTTTGTACAGTATGATTCTATATATAAGTGAAGCTGCGACCAACATTTTTTCAACATTTATCTTCTGGCAAATTTTTTGATGAATGAAATAATGTGAATTATAGCTCCAAAAAATTATTGCTCCAAAAAATGTGTTTTAGCAATAAGTTTACAACCTTATGCATACCAGTAAATAAAATGTAAACAAAGATTAGCATTAGCAAGTGTGAATGACATAAAAAGTATGTCATACTAAAGAATACCTGTGATGTCTGACAGCTGTTTCCAGAGAAGCAATTCTGACTTTGACCTTGTACTTTCTATTTTTGCTCGACAGTTCAGCCTAGTTTATTATCCCACAGTCTGCAGTATGAACTGCTTCTGCTGAAGAAGAGACGAGGAGCTTCACCTACCAGCGTCATTCCTCTCAGACTGATGAGACCAACTAATATTAGCAGAAAGACGTTATTGGTTTCTTGCATCATTCACTGATGCATATTGATAATCAGTTTTCAAACATTTCATTAAAAACATGTTGCTGTGAAAGTCCAACTGATTGCCGTGGGCAACAACTTACATAGAGCCTACCTCAGAGAAGTGGTCTACTGTCACAAACCACTTTGTAGTTTTTTTTCTCCCAGTGAGTGACCACATTATTTATATATTTACAAATAAGAGCCACATTATTCAGAATGTCAAACATTAGAGCCAACTGTAACAAAGCTTAGTTCGACCATAACTGCAACTCGAGAGGAAATTAATTTATTTCTGTTATACTTTTCAGTTCAAATGTAATAGTCTGTAACTTTAAAAAGATAAATATTTGTCAGTGTGTATTGTTTGTGTCTTTATCTGATTTAAGGGCTAATTCATACCTCCCAGTCTCCTCTGTGGTGCATTTGATGACATAGCTAGGGTGACGTAAATTTCGCCATCACATGCATATAATCCAAAGGGTTGAAGGTCATACAAACCCAGGTTACTATTACATCATTGTGGCCCACCTACTTTAATGCTGGATGCAGTCTTGATTTAATAAAGTGTCACTGTCATTACATTTAAATAGGTACTATATTGATGGGTTAACTAATAAATATGTTTTTATATGTTAAATATATGCTTCATACATGTAATAAATGTAAGGTTATGTTGGGTTTTGGAGGCAAATCTGCCCTGGCACATGTAGGCAACTATAGCTTCTCTATATGGTATCCCTGAAATACCAAAGACAGGACACATATTTAAGAAAAAATAAATAAAAAATTGTCATCTGTAACCATACACTAGGGGTCCCTGATGACATCGGCATCGGCAATGTGACTACATTCGGTGTGTGTTGACAGAGACAATAGGACGTCCAGTCAGAGGGTGACACCAAATACACACCAGATAAAGAAAAAGGCAGGTCAGATCTTGAGCAGAAGAGGAAAAACAACAATAACTCATGTTTTTAAGAAATTCATTGAGGAGAGATCTGCTGTTTCTCACACTCTGGATAATTAAAGTTAAGACCAAGATTACTCACTCTGATAGTAGATTCAGGTAACAAAAGTATTTATTTATTTATTTATTTATTTATTTTACCAAGATGTTTGTTTCGACTGGAAATAATGGTAAAGTTACAGAGTGGCCCAGCCACAGTCCTGACTGGAATCTGATAGAGAATATGTAGAGGGAGAAAAAGGTTAGGGTGATGGAAAGAGGGCCCTCCAACCTCAAAGGCCTGAAGCTCTTCACCAAAGATAAATCATCATGATAAAAGTGGAAACATTCAAAAAGCTGGTTAGCTGGTCACAATACATTAAAGACCTGTTATCATCATATCTATTCAGCAGAATCTCCTATTTTGCTACATCATGGTTCAGATCTGACTGAGTTGGCAGGAAAATATTTTGTTATAGAGGTGACAAACCTGAAGACATTTTTTATGACATAAAAAAAGGTCTTCATAAGAAGGGTTTGATTGCTGTTTTAATAAAAAAGATTTTTCTATTGATTATTGAGACAGGAATAAATAATTATCAATATGCCATAAAACAGTTTAAAAAAACATAGTTTTTTTCTAAACTAACTCCTTTTACTCTGTTTTACTATTTTTTGAGAGATGTCTGTCTCGTTTCTTATCAGAAACAATCTTCTTCGTGCAATGAAAATGATTTTAAATCTAAATCTGCCAGTTTTCTGAATGATTTTGGGCTTATCTGCATGTTTAAGGGACAAAAACTGCATTGACATTCTGGTAAGAAACCATTTTATTCTTTCTTTTCAGTAATTTAGTTCCTCTTCTGAGTAGACAGCATATAAACACATCAACACAATAAAATATGAAAAAAATAAAATGAAGTAAAAATAATTTGGGCCTCTGCACAAAGTCTGCAGATTAACACTCAAACACAGTGTCAATAAGTCAAACATGGATCTGAATTCATAAACAGCAACATGTTGTAGCAAATTAAAACCTGTCTAACTTCTGAGCACATCCGGGGGCTTAAAATGGGATTTATGATTGACTCAGCCCTGAGGAGTTGTCTCTTCTGCTACTCAAGCATAGCACTCGTCCTGCTGCATTTCATATAAAGCATCCAAACCTCAGTTTATTGTCACCTTACGTAATCTACTTCCATACTTTAGACCATTACGGCATATGATAAAGTTATTAGGGAGAAATCAGTCACTCCATACAACATCTGAAGCTACAGACTTTCTACACACGCAGTTATTTTTAAAAAATGTTCAAGGGTATTTTTTCAAGAAAACAGACATGTTCAAAAAGATAAAATCATAAAAATGATGCAGCAAAAAACAAAAGCAAAAATATTGCTACAAAGACTGTAAAGGAACAGTTTAACAGTATTTGAATGACTTAGCGTTTTTCTGTCATCGTGTCATCGAGTCATCGTGAGGGGCTTTTTGCACGCTGAATTATTTGTTATGCTGAGGAAGCATTGTTTAATCATGGCTCATTTTTTTTATTATTTCCATAACAGGCCAACTCCATTACTAACAGCACAAGACACTAGGACACAACTAAGCCAGCCAAGGCCGAACAGCCAGAGCCACAGTAGACATCAATCATCTCACTCTGCATAGTGCCAATCACTGGTGCTTACGCAGAAAACTTCATGTCCCAGCTAAGATGGCTCAAGAACGAAAAATCAAGTGGATGAAAGGTCACATATGCAAGGAGGCCCATTATTTTAAAAAGAAGAACAAGATAAGAACACTAAATGGAAAGGGAGTTGTGTTTCTGCTCTGATAATGCTTGTTTGTGCAATAACAGCACCGGCCAGGGTCATCTGAGAAAATGGTTTGTTTTTTTTTTGGCAGATTGATCGCAGCCGAGATGGGAAAAATCCATTCCATCCAGCCAAAACGTGGCCAGCCAGCAGAGCCTCTGCTCTGGACAAAGATATCTCATTTTCTTACACTGGTGAAGAGCAGCATCACCAGGACCCCAGCTGAGCAGTCGTGCACAAAAAGGTAAAGAATAAGCCACGTGGAAATGGTCCAGATCACTAAAACCCCCTAAAACTTAATGTTATGTTCCACAGTCTGCTGGAGAGTGGCTGTAGAGTCTTCCATGGCAAACTGTACAACATATAAAGTGAGGTCTTCCCTTGGAGCTACAAAGAAAGTGCACCTTTGCAATTCCAAGGTTTTACATTTCCAGACATATTAAAAATGGTTTGGTCTTTACCAGACAGGCAGCTTGCCCAGGGAGGGTGACCCCCCCCACTCTCCACCCAATCTACTGACTATGTATGAAAATTGATCAGAAGGTTTGAAGGCTAGCCCCAAACTATTTGAAGTCCATAATCTTACAATGGGAAAAACAATTATAAACCATTGAAGTAAGTCACTGAGGTCAGATCATGCAATGCTCTGAAAAACTGCAAAAACCCATAAGCAAATTAGAACACATGTTAGCGTGTTAAATGTTCAAGTTTATGATAGAATGGTTGTAAAAACTGAACATGTACTGCTTGCTTGGAAGTGTGTCCTATAGACAGTGTTTCCCTTTTAAAAATAATATAGCATCCATGACTGGATCTGAGTAACTTCTGGAACATCCTTTGGATGGATGACACCCAAGTATAGATCAGGGATCTGCAACCTGTGGCTCGCAAGCCACATATGGATCTTCAAACTCTCCACTGTGCCTCTTAACAACATTGGCTGAAAATGCTAAAGAATTTAGAATTTAGCAATGTTTTAAAATCTAATGGTAATAAAAAAAAGTACTAGGTTTAGCTGGTATAGCAGATAACATCATTAAAAAGTGCAAGGAGTATTCCTTTTTGTTTGACTTGATTGTCCCATGAAAAGGAATGTATTAAATCTAAAAATAAAATTGTTGTTCTTTTATTTAAAAATTGATCAAATTTCCTATATTAGGCATTATAACAAAACAAATTATTTAGTTTCGAAGAGTCATGTTTCCTTTCTGGCTCTAAACAAATTTAGTTCAGCAGGACCGAAGACAAAATAGCTTTTAGGGTTGGAAGGGTTGCTGATCCCTGGTGTTATCTGCCGAAAGGCAGCACAAACACCTCATCCTAACCCTAACCATCAAGCATGGTAGTGGAGGGGAATGATTTGAGCTCCTTTTGAAGCTAGAAGACCTAGGTACCTTTTATTTATTGTGTCAGCAATAAAGTCATATCTGTACCATTATGGAGTCAAACAATGGTCACCCAAACAGGAAAGAGCTGGAATGTTTCAATGGCCCAGTCAAAGTCCTGACTTCAACATAATTGAAATGCTTTGGTCTGACTTAATTCCTGCAGCCTTTTGTAAACATAAGCTTTGTTGTAAAGAAGAGCAAACCAAAGTCCCTCCACAATAAAAAAGAGAGTCAGACAGAAAATGACGGACAGGTTTTTTGATGTGGATCCACCTTTGTTTGGTTTCACAATTCCGTACGCTTGGGGTTAGTTTGTAAATCACGACTGTTCAGGCAGGTGTGAAAAGGTTTACATGACTGTAAATGATTAAAAATGCTGTGGGTTGTCTGCTGTACTGAAGAAGGCATGTTCTAAACAGCAGCCTATCGAGGTGGAGATGTTCGGCTGCCTCAGTTGTAATTTTCTTTCCCATCATTTCTTCGACAGAAACCAGTCACAGCTTTTATCTTTCGGGAGTAGCCTCAATTCCCCCGTTCCCTTCATCATGTTCTCATGTTATTCAGACCTGCTAACAGGTTTCCAATCAACAGTTGGTGTTTTTTTCCTTTGCTGTTCTCCAGCTTTACATTTCGCTGAGCTGGCATTGGTCAAACAGCTGAAGCGGGAGAGTGGCCTTAATTGCAGTGGATTTGCATTATCTCTGACAGAGGTCATGGGTTCCGGGGTGAGAGAGGCCCTCCAGACACTACAAAGAAACAGACGCTTGGCCATGAGCTTCCTGGTAAGCTCTCCCTTATCGGTCAAACGTTCAACCTTGTTTGTGTTTGCAGCGAAGGGGCCAGAAGTCCATGCAAACTAGCACTGTTAGGGCCTGGGTCTTCTTAGAAAGTAGCTAAGGTAGTTTGTGCTGGACTGATAGTGATGATACCGCAACGTTACAACATAAAAAAACAGTCGGCTTCAGTAAAACAGAATAAAAAAAAGTCCAATCTTACAGAGACACAACCGTTGAACTTTTCACAACCACAAAGTGCAATAAGTGCAATATATCTTGTTGGAATTATATGTAAGTCCAACACAATTAAGTGCATGACTGCAAACAGAAGGACTATTATAAACGGTTTTCATGTTTTTTTTTTTTTACAAACAAAACAAGTGTGGCATGTAGTTGTTTTCAGCCCCTTTTAATCTGCTAACCCTAAATAAAACTCAGGCAATCAACTGCCTCCAAAAATCTCTGTATTAATGAATACAGTCCACCTGTGTGTAATTTAATCTCAGAATAACTCTAACTGTTCTGTCAAGCCTCAGAGATCTGTTAGAGAACATAAGCAAACAAACAGCATCCGGAACACCAAGGCACATAGCAGATAGCTAAAGGAGAAAGTCGTGATTTAAAGTTGGGTTAAGCTATAAAAATACACTGCTCAAAAAAATAAAGGGAACACCTAAATAAAACAATGTAACTCCAAATCAGTCACACCTTTGTGGAATCAATGCCACCAGTTAGGTAGAAACACTTATTGTGAATCAATTTCACCTGCTGCTGTGGAAATGGAACATACAACAGGTGGAAAGGAGAGGCAAATAGCAAGATAACCCCTATATAAGAGTGATTCTGCAAGTGGTTACCACAGATCATTTCTCTATTCTCATCTTTTCTGGTTGAACTTTTAGTCACTTTTTCACTGACTTTGTCAGTGCTGTCACACATAGAGGCATCATGAGGTGTTTTTTTTACAACCCACTGAAGTTACTCAAGTAGTGCAGCTAATCCAAGACGGAACATCAATGTGAGTGGTGTCAAGAAGATTTGCTGTATCTCTCAGCACAGTGTCCAGAGCATGTAATAGGTACCAGGAGATAGGCCAGTACACCAGGAGACATGGAGGGGGCCGTCGGAGGGCTACAACCCAACAGCAGGACCGCTACCTCGTCCTTTGTACAAGGAGGGAACAGGAGGTCCACTGCCAGGGCCTTACAAAATGACCTCCAGCAAGCCACTAATGTGCATGTTTTTACTCAAACTGTCAGAAACAGACTTCATGAGGATGGTATGAGTGCCCAACGTCCACATATAGGGCCTGTGCTAACAGCCCAACACCATGCAGGATGATTGCCGTTTGCTTGAGAACACCAAAATTGGCAGATTCGCCATTGGTGCCCTGTGCTCTTCACAGATGAAAGAAGGTTCACACTGAGCACATGTGACCGACATGGAAGAGTCTGGAGACACCATGGAGAACGTTATGCTGCCTCCAACATCCTCCAGCATGACCGGTTTGGTGGTGGGTCAGTCATGGTGTGGGAAGGCATTTCTCTGAATGGCCACACAGCTCTCCATGTGCTAGCCAGATGTGCTCTGACTGCCATAAGGTACCGGGATGAGATCCTCAGACCCATTGTGAGACCATATGCTGGTGCAGTGGGCCCTGGGTTCCTTTTTATGCATGACAATGCTAGGCCTCATGTGGCTGAAGTGTGTCAGCAGTTCCTGGATGATGAGGACATTGATGTTAAGGACTGGCCTATCCATAGTGTAATAATTTTGATTTATATTGATAATTTTTGTGTTATTTTCTTCTCAGTCAATTCCACTGTGTTAATAATAAAGTTTTTCAATGAGAATATTTAATTAATTGAGATCTAGGATGTGTTATTTTAGTGTCCCCTTTAATTTTGTGAGCAGTTGTATATCTCAAGCTTGCAACATCTGGCTGTCCGCTGAAACTCACAGGCCAGGCAAAGATAGCATTAACCTGAGGGTGAGCCAACAGGTACATTGCAACTCTGGAGGAGCTACAGAAAAACACAGCGCAGGTAGGGAAATCTGATGACAGGACAACTATTAGTCATACGTGCCACTAATCTGGCTTTTATGGATGAGTCACATGAAGAGAACCATTGTAGAAATTAAGTCACAAAAATTCCCATTTGCATTTTGCCACAAGCCTTGCAGGATACAACAACTGTAAAAGTACAGCCAAAGGAATGTTTTAGATCAGTGGTGTACAAACTTTTTGCACCGTGGGCCAAAATCGCCAAGTTGAAAGCACTCAGGCCAAAATTTATTTATTTATCTATTTTTTTGCAGTAAAAATGCAAAATAATTTTGTTGTGATTGTTTTTCTTTTTACCGCCTGAGCAACAAATGAATATGTATTTTAATTAAAAAGGTCCAGAAAAGGTTCTCAAAGTTGTACAGTTTCCTAACTTGTTGCTCAAGGTTTCATTTTTAGTTTATTCCCAGCAACAAAAAAGAGAACTGTCTTTGAAAACCCTTAACTGTATTTAGCCCATTTTAATTATTGGGTGTGACGAACTAAATCTGTTTTTTGAATAAAAAGTCACTGGAGTTTTGTTGCCCTACTTATTATGGCACGAAAATGAAAGCAAAAAAAGGACACAAACAAAACTGCAGCTGATAAATGAAAAATACTTGTTTTGTACCTGAAATTTTCTATTTAAGATATAAATTTGACATTAAAATTCTCATACAAAGAAAAACACATAAAGTATCCATCTGCATCAGCTCCATTTGCTGGAGTACCATTTAAACCATTCCTAAACTGTGTCCAGGGGCCACACAAAACTACTGCAAGAGCCACATTTTGGAGACCCCTGGTTTAGATCAAAGCATATTTACGTATTTGAATGGCTGGAATAATACCCAAATGAGAATATGTGTGAAAAAAAAAAAAGACTTCAAAATTGAGATTCATAAATGCTATCATCTATTTTGACAGAACATGAGCTATCTGGTGTAAAAGTAGCCTGGTAAAAACCGACCCCTAGTTCATGCTTCCCATGCTTCCTACACAGGGTCATTGCATCTGATCTGATTCAAATAATAAACTCTTCCCTCTCATCAGGTGTTTTCTCCCACGCTCTAAAAACAGCAGTTATCAAACCACTGTTAAAAAAGAACAATTTAGATAGACCACTGCTGCAGAATTACAGACCAATCTCTAACCTTCAGTTTTTCAGCAAAATTATTGAAAAAGCTGTGTTTCAACAGTTAAATAGCTTTTTGACAATGACAAACTGCTTTGACGTCTTTCAGTCTGGTTTCCGTGCTCACCACAGCACTGAGACTGCCCTCGTCAAAGTGTTTAATGATATCCACACAAATACAGACTGCGGAAGAACCATAGTGCTGGTGCTGTTGGACCTCAGCGCAGCATTTGACATGGTTGATAATGATATATTATTAAAGTGACTGGAGAGCTGGGTCGGATTCTCTGGTACAGTACTTAATTGGTTCGAATCCTACCTAAAGAACACAGATTTCTTTGTGTCAATAGGCAACTTCTCATCGGAGCAGACAGAAGTCACATGTGGAGTACCCCAAGGTTCAATCCTGGGACCCCTCCTATTTAATATCTATATCCTCCCATTAGCTCAAATTATAACAAGTAATAAGATTAGTCACCATAACTATGCAGATGATACACAGCTCTATATTATCTACAGTCAGCACGCAGCTTCAATTATTACAGCTAGAATCTAGTGATCATGCCCGAAATCTGGGTGTAGTGATGGACTCGGACCTTCAGAGACACATAAAGACAGTAACAACAGTAATGTTCTTCACCTGAAGAACATTTCCAGGATTAAAGGACTAATGTCTCAACAAGATCTAGAGAAACTCATCCATGCGTTTATCTTTAGTCAAATTGATTACTGTAATCGTGTCTTCACAGGTCTGCGTAAAAAATCAATCAGACAGCTGCAGCTGATCCAAAATGCTGCTGCTCAAGTTTTCACTTAGACCAGGAAAATAGAGCACATCACCCCAGTTCTAAAGTTCTTACACTGGTTCCCAGAGCTCAGGGACTTTAAAACTTTAAAACTTTAAGACTTTAAAATACTTCTGTTAGTTTATAAATCACTGAATTGCTTCGCACCAAAATACATTGAAGACCTGTTGTCATTGTATCAACCTTGCAGACCACTCAGGTCTTCTGGTTCTGGTCTACTCTGCATCCACACAACCAGAACCAAACATGGAGAAGCAGCTTTCAGATTTTATGCACAAAAAAATTTGGAGCAAATGTCCAGAAAACTGCAAAACAGCTGAAACACTAAATTCGTTTCAATCAAGGCTGAAAACCCACCTGTTTAGAGTTGCCTTTGATTTGTAGTCTGGACCATAAATCTGCAAACAAATCTGGGTAAGATAACTTTGGTTTTCCTAAGGGTGGAAGTTTGAGTGTTAATCAGTTAAATAAAGTAAGTGAATCATTGTCCAGTGTTTTTGCTGATGATTTTGATGATTTTCATGTGTATTTACTAGATAATTTTGATGGTTTTGCTCGATGATTTTGATTTTTTGATGATTCTGCTGTATACTTGATTGATGTTTTTATGACGTAAACCACTTTGAACTGCCTTGCTGCTGAAATGTGCTATACAAATAAACTTGATTTGACTTGTAATGAGGCAAAATGTGAAAAAGTTCAAGAAGGTTGGATTCTTTAAATCAAACTATTAGAGTTTAGTTTTTAATCAATTTTGTCAGCTGTAGTACATCTGACAATCTGACATCTCTCCAGTATCCTCCATTGTTACATTTTTCTCTAGTTTTACACCGGAGATCATCTGTCAGTTGCATATTTTGAAACACACTCTGTAGTTTTAACATATAACAGCAATGGTAGAGTCCTTTGAGTGTAAGCTGCACCACATGTAGAGGCCCAATAGATGGTGCTGTATTGTGACACATTTGCATGACTTTACACAATTCAGTGCTGCTCACCAGCCGAGACAGTCAAATGATCTGGAAATGATGAATAATTAGGATGTAAACCCAAGGAGTGTTGGAAAATTATAGCAAAAAAAGTGGAAAGAACATTAAACTTGAACATTTAAGAAAATTAGATATTATTTATAGGATCGTTTGCATTTAAAACTGGAGTGTATGTCTGTTTGGATAATCACTGGCCTCTTCAGAGCGTGATATGAGACAGAGGCCGAAACACAGCAGGGGGAGAAAAAAGGTTCTTAAATTTGCATCAGAGAAACTTTTGGTACTTGAGAGTGTATCCAAGTGCAGATATGAATGTGGTCTTCAGAGGAGTTGGTAAAAGAAAAGGCAGAGGGAGCACAGGAAGAGGCTGCACCTGCAGAGGAGGTCTTCAGCTCTCAAGCCACCCGCTGTGTGAAGAGGGAGAGACAGACAGAGGAAGAGGAGGAGGGGGATGCAGGAGAGTGAAGGAGGCTGCAGCAGCTGCATGGTTCAGGGAGAGAGAGGGAGAGAGAGAGAGTGCAGTAGAAGTCAGAGATGGGAGAGGAAAGAAAGAAAAGCAATGGAAAGCATGAGTGCAACCTCTTTTTCTCCCAAAGGCCCCCTGCTGGGTCGCCCATTTGTGCTCCTGTACTTCTCGTGAAACCGCGAGAAAGAAAAAAAAAATTAACAAAAATCTGCAGTTCATGGCTTCTGTTTAAAATCATATGTAAATAAGGCGCACTGATAATGAAGCGCCAGAAGAGGAAATTCCACTAATTACTTTACAGAGACTTGACAGGGAGCAGGAGGCGAACGTACTTGACGCGCTCCGTTTCATGAAAAGGGACAGAAAGGAGAGGAAAAGATCTGATGGCAAGGCGTCAGGTTTCCATTTAAAGTCAATGCAAGTCTTTCATTGGGCTTTTCAATCCGACTATTTGGGCGCTCCTGTGACAAAGTCTCTTGGTTAGGTTGGAGGAATGGATGAGTTGAAAAGGAATCAGGGTGATTCACCATTCAAATGCCATCTTCAATTCATATTAGAGAGGATACAGATGAATTGTATGTGTCAGAGGGGGTCGAGTCTCACTGACTCAAATTTTATGGGCAAGTAAATGTGAATAAGCACTCGAGTCTGAGCTTAAAATTAATAAAAAATTAAGAAAAGGAAGAATATCTTGATTGATATAGTGAGCTTTGAATAAAAGTATCTTCTAAACTTATTTCAGTGTTAAAGTGAATTGAAGTAAAGATATCTTTACACAGTATCGTTCTGACATTATCTTGATCTCCTGACACTATGAAGAAAGAATGTCTAACTGGACTTCAGGGAGAGAATACTGGGCTTGTTAAGCATGTGTAGGTGGACTTGTATAAAAAAGCAGAGTCTCAGTGTCATCATCATAAACAAAGCAAGGCTCTTTTTGCTTTTATTGCGTTCCTCGCAGGCCGTACTAAATCACGTCCGTTAAGTGTGTATAATACCGCTGCGTCTGTTTGTCCTCCTTCGGATAAATAGGTAGTGTTTAAATAACACTGTTAGGAGCTCTGTCTTGTCCAGGCAGACAGAGGGATGGCAAATAAAAATGAACTGGCTAGGTGGATGCTTGGGCTGCAATTCTTCCAGGAGCTTTAAGCACCGTCATCTGAGGATGTTACAGGGATCAACAGAGGGAAAAAAAGAGACGTGTGACCTCTCGCTGAGGCGTGCTGGTTTACAAACATGTCCTTCTCGTGAAGAGTTCAAGACATCTGGGCTGTGGTCCGATTTTCCACTGATTTTTCACCTCTGGACTTAGCACCATTCCACAGTTTTTAAGGTGAATCTTTCTAGAATCATAAATAATAATCAAATCAGAGATATACTGCCCACAATGTTTCTATATCCACTTCTTATAAAACTTTAGCTCGTGTACTTACAGATTTTAACCAGTTCAGATTTTTTCTGTAGGAACTAAAACAGAAAAATGTAAGAACTCTCATATTTTTTAACCCCTTCCACCTTGAGTGATTGATTATTCATATTCGAGACTGAGAGCATCCATCTGTCCAAAAAAAAAAAGAAAATCCGGCCCACCATAGCTTTTTATGTGGCCCTCTAGACTCAGGAGGGACACATAAATAGAACCTTCAAGATAATACTTGTGTCCTTAAATAATATTTTATCAATCAAATCAAAGTAGATTGTATATGTTTAGTGCCAAATTACAAATTACATGAATGTGAAAAGATGTTCAATATTATTTATATCTTTAAGAAGTACTCATCGAATGTAGAAGCAGCTATTTATTGACATTTTAATAGTTTGTTAATGGGTTTTATTGATAGATTCTGCCAGAATCTGCCCTATGAGGACATTCATAATTTTGAGGCCTAAAATGAAAATGATTTTAACACCCCTCCTCTAAAGGATAAAACTGTGAAACTTTGTTGTAATTTTTTTAGCCACTAATTTTTTAGTGTGGTATCTGCTGCAAACCACACTCTCTTATTGCCTGTGTGAAGTAGAGATGTCTTGCAACAATGTAAAATATACAGTTATCTTTCAAACAGCTTTTTACATCTTGTTTTTTCCATGAAAAAAGACAACGCTGATTTTGAAAATAACTCTTCAGTCAGTAACAGCATCCACACTGGAGAGCATTGTCAGCTTGACCTGATAGCTCTTAGGTAGAGTGAGTTCACTGATCAGATAAAGATCTGATTTTTGAGTTTCGAACCGATTGGTCACCAACAAATTTGTTGGTGAAATCCTGTCAATAACCATCCATTTCTCCTATAGTGCTAAATTACACACATGAAGATGAAAGATTTCCAGTAAAGCTGCTGCTAGAAATAATGGTGGCTTTTTCAGGCTTACATAACCTGGTCAAAGTATCACCAAACAGCTTATTTGATGATAATTTTTGAAATGTGCACGGTGTGCATGTAGGCAGGTTGACAGTTTAATCAGTGGGCGTTATCCAGCTGAGACTTTAACACATTCAGTTTTCGTGAAACACTCTGTGAAAGTTTGGGATAATGGTCTTACTGTATACTGCCCCTCCCATTAGTGCCAGACAAAAAAAACATTTTCAGTATTTTATAGAGAATCAGAAAATGGAAACATCAAACTATTTTTTAAGTATTTTTACAAGATGGAGAAGAAATTGCAACCTGTGAACTTGATTAACATGATTTTATGCTTGAACTAAAATATTTCTCCACTGAAATTGGATTTTGTACATTAATGCATTTTGCACTAGTTGCAAAAGTGTCTTTTTGTGTTAATTACATTTCTTTACAAGTTTTGTAAAGAAATGTAATTAGCTGTGTGTAACTCAGTTAGTTTTTACTAATACTATCATAGAAACTGGACTGTTAATCTGAAACTATATTGCAATAAATACTGACATTTTTCAACGCAGAAATAATATTATGGTACTTTTTTGTCCATATTGCCCATCTTCACTACACATGTGTTAGTACCCCTGGTAAAGTTCTGTGGGTTAGGGTTGTGTGTGATATGATTTTGTGATTACAACGACAGGCTAACTATTAGCTGCTAACATTGCTAAAGTTGGATCTGCTTTAGAGCTTTTTACCTGCTATGCTAAAGCAGTATTTCAAAGTGTTTTAACCAGGACTGGATTATTCTACGATGAGAATTACAGTCATAAGCATATATATATATAAGATGTATAAAACCGGGAGTGGTATTTTTGAAAACAAGTAAAAAGAAGTTTGTTTTCAAAAGAGATTTGTGCATTCTCACATCATTTTTGTAAACCTAATAGTGTGTATCATTACTTCACTTTGGAGCAAAGGAATGATTCATCCCTTAACATTATCTCCACAGTGCCTGATGGAAAGATAATCTTGGTTCCTTGTCCAGTCTTGTTATAGCCTACAGTTCTAGTCGTAAACGTTTTGCTCATTCCTCTGACTCCGGATATGGGGAGATTTAGGAAAGCATCGTGTTGCCATTTCCTGACTTATAAAAATTTACTCAGTTCTGTCTTGCTTGAATGGCATGTTTTCTTGTCTTTCCCATTTTGAAAAGTGGCCTTTATGTCACATCATATTCATATCCCATGGCAACAGAAAGCAAATAAATATTGCCTCAACACTGTTTAGCTTAAAAATCTAAAATACTAATAAAAAAATATTTCAGTATCATTTATTTTTGAGAAATTGTTGACTTTGTTTAAAATAATTATCTCTTATCTTTTGTATTTCCTGTGCTCAAATTAAAGCTGGGTTAAAGTTACTGCAATAACTGTGATTTTATTTGAAAGCTTACTGTGTATCTTTATGGGTGCCACCAGATGTGATCACTGAACAGGTGATTTAGTTGGTTGTTCTCCCTCCAGCTCTGCGGCTCTCCAAGAGGTGCCGAGCTATGAGGTTTTGATGGGGGAGATGGAGTCGCTGAAGAGACACCTCTCGCAGACGGATTCGCCAACTGTCCTCTGCCACAACGATCTTCTCACAAAAAACATAATCTATAACAGTCAAGAAGGTGAGAAGACCCTCAGATAAGATGGCGTGAGAATTGATTCATTTGTTGACAGTATGTGACTAACCCTTCCGGCATGAAAAATCACTAAAAGCATCTGGGAGATAAAACTGTCCTGTTAATCCATCATTAGATGAATGAGCATTTTTCCTCTCATCAGTTTGATATATATACCAGCTCACATTAAATCAAATCTTTATGGAATTTATCCTTTATATGCACCCAGAAGCAAATTTGTAGCAATCTTTTTAGTTTTTCATCCTTGTATCTGTAAAGCTACTCATCGTGGCTCTAAAGAGACTCGCTGTTACTTTGACCCTTTCCTTTAAGTAAAATACATGAAGGTTGTTCAGTTGTTTGTCTATACAGTAGAGCTGTTTGTCAGGTTGTCCTGGTAACCACTGCCGTCCCTTTCCTCCACCATCAGGGACGGTGAAATTCATTGACTACGAATATGCTGATTACAACTACCAGGCTTTTGATATCGGGAATCACTTCAATGAATTTGCTGGTAGGTCTGAGCAGGTTTTTCACACATCCAGATCATAAGATTCTAACAACAACAGAACTCGTGTACACAATGTAATGTGTGAAATCACTGTCCTCATTTGACTTCATGTTTTACTGCAGTGTTTTATGTTTCTGTTGCTTTCTTGTGAAATATGTGGATTCTGTATGACTTTGATGGCACAGCTCTGTCAGATTCTCCTTATGTTCAGCTTTCAGATTCTTCATTTATGAGAGTCAAAATACATACATGTTCATGTAATGTATCTCATGTTGTGTGTAAGTGTGATGCACAACCTGTATCCAACCTTTAAAAATTGATTTTGACTTGAAAATGACTACCAGCGGGAAGCAAAACTGTCCAAAAATGTTTAAATGTGGGCTTCATTCTGTGGCAAATGTACAGATGGAATGTTAAAAGGAAAAATCCTAGCAGACGGGAGGGATTTCTTTTTATATAAGGAAAGTTAAGCTCAAGGGATTTATATTGTCCATTCTAATTAATGCAATTTGCAATTCTTTATTCCAAATTTAGAGTCCAACACAAAGTTAGAAAGCATTGTAACAGAAGTGCTTTGGGTGATATGTTACATTTTACAACCTTGATCAGCAGGCCCAAAATTCTTCATACTCATCAAAATAGGCATGGAACAATATTTGAATTTTACCAACAAGTTTCTTCTGACTGGAAGTCATATTAATTTTTTGGGGTGGTCCAGTAAGAGTACAGACTTGAATCTGATGTGGTCCTTTTCCACTAGCACCTAATGTCCATTACACAGTCCTTCCAGGATTTTGTGACTGGTTTTCTTTGCTATTTTGGGGGGGGGTTTTGGGGGGAGGGGAGGCTTGCAATCAAAATCACAGATTTTGTGGTGCTGCTTTAGAAAAATTTGCAAAGAATTTTGCTAATTTTTTTCTCATTAAACCCTTGATGATTAAAAAATAACAAGCAGACAGATGGGACACAAACATTTTTATTCTTTAAAGAACTTGAATGGCTCGATTTTTCTTTCTTGACCACAGCCTATAACTTGGCATCAAGTAAGGCTGAGGCAGCAGTGTAGTAGAAGTGAGAAGTACTGCCACCTGCAGGTGGGAGTTCGCAGTCACTTAAAGCCAGTGTTTATGGCTATTTTTGTGGAAAATTTGCATTAAACTCACAATTATGCATTAGTGTGGAAAAAATGTGGGAATCTATTAATTTTGCATGAAATTTCGCAATTGCAGAATTGCGACAAACGAGAAGGACCAATTACAATTGAGTAACAGCAGTAGTGGGTGGTGTCGTCATGCAGTTGGGCAGTCCCGGAGCAAGAAAAGTAGCACATGATCTGTACACGACACAAATAAAGCACTAACAATAATGGGGACATGGATGCGATGTTGAACATTCTGTTTGGTCTGCCATTGTCCTTAAAAACAACAAATATGCTTAGTTGCTGTTGTGAGTCTTTACAAATGGTGTTGGATTATTGTAAGAGAGACACTTTTGTGATGCAATTATTGACTCCACTCCCTAGCCAATTAGTGACCAACAGTCTTCTGACTTTGTGTTTTCAGACCAACTTTGTTCGTTTGAACTCCAGCAAAGTAGGTTCTAAAAAAGAGGCTGGTACAACGTAACCATTACTAGTGGAAAACCCTTGTAACAGCGTAGAGTTGAGTCAAGCTGTACTGAGCAGGTGCTAGTGGAAAAGGGACAATGGAAAACCTGTAGAGTGAGCTAAAAAGCAGGGCGATGGCACAGAGGTATTCCTCAAAAGACTTAATGCTCATCACCAAAGAGGAATTGTCAAAAAATACCAGTGGAAACATGCAAAAATCTAGTCTGCAATAACAAGAAGGGTTTGAATGCTGTGTTACCGATCTAGATATTTCCTGATTGTTAAGTGATTTTCAACATGCCATTTGTTATTAAAATATGAATAAAAAAGAAAAAAAAATTTAGAACTGATGCTCATTTTACATTATGTTAATTTCTTAAAATATGTGTATATCATTTTCTATCTGAACGAAAATTATTGGTTGAATAAAAATTTCAAATTTAAATCAGTCAGCATCAGCATCAGAGCCAGGGACCTAAAAAGGCTCAACAAACTGATTAAGAAGGCTGGTTCTGTTCTGGGGACGACTGTGGAAACTCTGGAATTGATGATGCAAACAAGGATTTTGCATAAAATCAAGAAAATTATGGACAACCCTGAACATCCTCTTCATGAAACTGTCATTGGAAAACAGAGTCTCTTCAGTCAAAGGCTTCTTCAGTTTGGTTGTAAAACGGCCCACACCCATCACCATCTATAATAACTCCTTGACTAAATGAGTTACATCAACATTTAATTTCCCTTTGGGAAAAAGAAAGTATTTTTGAATTTGAACACACACACACACACACACACACACACACACACACACACACACACACACACACACACACACACACACACACACACACACACATTCCATTTAAAAGAAGACAAATCCGTATGGTTTATGCCTTTCTTTGACCTGAACATGATTCTCTGGAGAGACCAATGAGGTGACCAGCATTTTTCAAGAAGGGGCCATGGCCCCCACATGTCCTCCCCTTGGGGCACCACTGAATCTAGATGCACTGCAGCTCAGGAAATGTCAGGAAAAGATGGGTATATATTTTGGAACATCTGTCCATAGACAGATTGCTTTCTGAATAAGGCAAGTTCTTTCAAACTGTTTGGTTACTATAAACAGAGTCATTGCCTAAATGCTGACTTGTTTTATAATAAATAATTTAAAGGAAATCTCCACTAGTCTTTATAGATAATATGTGAAGGAAATGTAGCAATAGATTAGTTTAAAAATCAGTTATTTTTAACGTTTAAAGGTAAGGTCTCCCATTTCAAAGTAAAATCTCTCTGTGTGAAGTCTGAAAACCTTATAATTAAGCTGACAGTAACCCATCATGTGTGGACGTGCGCCTGTGTTTGTCTGGCTCTAGGTGTGACTGATGTCGACTACAGCCTGTATCCCAGCCGGGAGCTGCAGAGGGACTGGTTGACCACCTATCTGGAGAGCTACAAACACAGCACGGGCCGTGAGGTCACAGTTACAGACGCAGAAGTCACGCAGCTTTACATTCAAGTCTGCAAATTCTCACTGGTAACTGTCCGCTCGCACTCCCATTTTTCAAACGTCCGAGTTATCCAGAGCCTAAACTCTTTTCATGCAATTTAGAGACATTTCAAAAGTCATCTTCATTTTCTTTTTTTGAAAAAAGTTTTCCTTTCCTTCCATTTAGTTTAAAGTGCTGGGCAAATTCACACAAGGAGGGGCATTCACATTATGAGATTAGTGCTTTCATTTCAGCAACATCCAGATGTGTGCAGAACCCCGAGATGACGGAGTGGCATCACCTCACCACCTCATTCTGATAATTTACTTTTCCAGGAACCCTCCCCACAACCCCCCCATAAAAAAAAGCAAAACCAAGCCATCCTGTTTAAGCCACCGCCGTTCAAAGTATGATGGACTCTGTCCGAGTTGATTAGAAGCTACCGCAGGGAAAAATGAAAGGCGGCAGCCAAAATTATTTTTCTTATAACCACAATTTTCATTCTTTGGTGGCTCAAGTGGTGCTGAGCTATCTGTCTGAAAGTGCTTCCCTAGCTCCAACACAATATGCAGAATTGTCCAAGCAATTTAGAGCAGGGGGGGTTGGTGTGAATGTCTCTTGAAATAGCCCAAAAGTGATGAGGAGGCATATTACTTTTTAAAATAACCCGTGTTTTTGCCAAAAAAACAGAGAGGGAGAAATTAGAAAAAGGGGGAGTTGAATGGGCTAGAGTGGGGGGACGGTGGGGGTGGTAGGCTGGGGGGGGTGAAATATGGCCTGGAATGAAGTGGGAGAAGTGATAACGTTTTGTTGATTGAATTCAGATTTTCTGTGACAGACCGAGGAGGGTTTTCTGACTGGGGAGATGAGAGAGAAATTGTTCGCTGACATATAACAAGCCAAGTTTCCAACTCCACTCATTTCAACGCTCTGTGTGTCAAAATGAATGATGCCAGGCCCGTTATATTAAAAAGAACCTCAGCAGCGATAGCTCTGTTTCGTGTTGTAAATGTTGTGTTTAATTAATATTTAGCATTAATGCTTTAAATTATATAATATGTAGAGACAGGAAGCATTATATTCAGTGCCATTCTTTCTTATCTCCACTTATAAATTAAATTATGAAGAACTTGTGGGGCTATTTGAACCTTAAATTACATATTAGATTTTTGGAGTTTGTTTGAAAGAATTTCTAAAGGAAAAATTCCCAACTGTATATCCTTGTTTCTCAAATGTGAAATTATGAAGGGAAGCAGTTAAAAATCTCTGGATTTTTTTGTTTGTTTAGTTTTTTTTGCCAAGTTCTTCCAAGCATTTTTTTCTATTTGGATTTTACTGGGTTTTTTTGTCCAAACTTCCTGTCATTGAAATTGTGAATGAACAGTTTCATATTATAGAAAGCTCTTTATTCTATTGGAGGCTGCACTTTGAAGGATTATGATGCTACATATTTAGTACATGTATACAGCAAGTATTGCATCTCATATCCTGTAAAACTGGGTAATATATCTGATGATATGACACTGCCATACAAACAGAAGTCTTTTATAGTTTTGAAAAGGCTGGAATCTGCTTCCATCGTTTTCCAAGTCTGGATAAGTATGGGGAAAAAAAAAAACAAAAAATGAACATGTAAAAACAGACGTCTTTTCCTTCCTCCATCTGTTAAAAGACAAAAATCTAATAACGCTTCATAAATCCATTAGTTTTCCCTCTTGAAACCTTTAAAGTAAATTGACAAACTTTACATTTGGTTAGCTACATCAGCCCTTCATTTTTAATTTTAATTGACACTTAAGTATTTGATTTTTGACTTACACTTACACTTGACACTCATACTAAAATAAAAAAGAGGCAATTCAAAATTGTGTACTCAAATGTCCAGAATGCTATTAAAACTGAGCCAAAGGATGGAATGAATGTAACATAAAATGTGTAGACACCCTGTACAAAAGTATTCAAGACCCCACAGAACTGTTTTTTAAGCACAAACCTCAATAAATGAAATCTGATTTCATGTAATAGACGAAGACAAAGTAATGGCAGGAAAGTGATACACAGTTTGCATAGTTAAAATCAACATGCAAACTGTTTAGATAAATTTTGGAAAAACTACCTGTATTCAGCCCCTTTTACTCTGATACTCCTAAATAAAGCCAAGACAATAATTTTTTAAGTTATTTGTAAAAACAAACAAAAATGTAAACTATGTACCCTTCTCCTTTCACTTAACAGTTATGTGCTATTTATGCTCTATTTTGTGATTATCACTTTAAATGCTGATTTTATGTTTAATTTTAGAACATTAAATTGTGTGAAAAGTTTATTATTGTTAGTTATATCTCATTTGTCAAATTGAGTAAATGCTATGTAGTGTATAAAATTAGTACTTCAACCATTGGTTGGAATAATCAAACTAAACTGAATTCATTCGATAGCAAAGCCTCAGTTGATAATATTATCCAGTGAAAGAAGTTGTGTGGCCAACTGCCAAAGATGTAAAAAGACCAAAGCTGCCTCTTTCCCATATTCACCTTCAGCGAATGCTGCCAAGACGCAGTGGGGTCCTTGCAACTCGTCCTCTTCCTCTGCGGGGATCCCCCTACGTCGTCGCTGCTAAGGCTCTGTGGTGTCGCTCTTTCCACACATCTCTGTCGTCCTTTTTTCCCTCTCTGACTCCCCACCGCCGACGCGCTCCGCTCAGTGTTAGATTAATGCTCCTCCTAATGAAGAGCAGTTACTAATCATAGTGGAAGTGCGCGCAATCTTTTTCCCAGCTAAGGATGGAGATTAGAGATGAAAATCTGCCAGGTTTGGTGGGGAAAGCCAAGGGAAACCACACAATGCTCCACAAGTATTTCATTCCACCCTTTATTTGATTATCAAATAAAAATGTGATTATATCACTGGGCCACAGAACAGAGGCCCGTCTGGATCTTATTAGGATGTGCTATTAGTGGCCTTACCATGAAGATTTACAATAAGGGTGGAGAACAACAGACATTTATGGAGGCATGGAAGTCCGCAAGCCTAAGTAAGCAAGGCCATTAAGGAGGGAACCATTCAATACAGAGGTTTGTCATTTTGACTGAGCAGCGTGTAACTGGCATGCAGCGGCAGCAGTTTTGGAAGCAGTTACAACCTGACAACTGTAGGTCACAAAGTGTGTTTTCACAGCCCTGCAGCATGGCACGAGGAGCTGTAACCAAATATAAAACTACAGTGCTGCAAAAATAAGCTACAATTTCACACTCACTAGTTCTTTAGAGTGAGCTCAGAGTCTCCACGTACATTTTCCTCCCTGACGTTGTTTAGGAAAAGATGCAAATATCTGACTCCACATTGGCTCCCACTAATAGGGGTGGTGGAATCCCGAGGAAGGGAGCTCTTGCAACTTAATGGAACCAAAAAAAAAGCAGCTTTCCTTTGAAGACGATTTGGATCTTTGCAGAAAACATAGACACATTGCATTATCTACAGTAAAGTATTAAAATACTGAAACCTAACTAGGTATCTGTTTATATGAGATTCTCATGCTACGATAACCTTGAGTAAAATTAAGACGGTTTTATGGCATCAGGGTCTTGAAAACAAAAATGTATAATTTTATTAAATACAAAAACAATGGATCAAAACAATACAACATGTTAACTACAGCAGTTATAATAATGTTATCGAATGCATGTGTTAACTGATAACTAAACTTTTTTATACATAGATTTTAGAAAAACACATAAAAACGTTTACAGCAACGTTAATACAGCAATTTAACTTTGCTGTAAATGTTAAATGGCCTGTACTTGTTTAGAGCTTTATCTAGTCCAGAGGACTCAAAAGTGCTTTGCATTACATTCAGTCATAAAGCATTCATACACACATTCACACTCTGATGGTGGTACACTACATTGTAGCCACAGCTGCTGAAGTATCTTGCCCAAG
This sequence comes from Anableps anableps, assembly GCA_014839685.1. Taxonomy (NCBI): domain Eukaryota; kingdom Metazoa; phylum Chordata; class Actinopteri; order Cyprinodontiformes; family Anablepidae; genus Anableps; species Anableps anableps. Next base: position 6,907,251 of record CM026073.1, read on the forward strand.
GACACAACAACTGAGACGGACAGAGCAGGTGTTCAAACCAGCAGCCCACCAGTTACAGGACCTACCTCCTGAGTCCCAGTTATGCTGTAGAGGGTTAATTAGTTACAACTAAAACTACCTACTTAGGTTCTGCTTAACAGACATGCCATTTGCAGATAGCTAACTGTAGTAGAGTTTAGATCAGGCCTAAAAAATCCCATCCATCCCGACCCGAGCCCATAGATATTGTGTCCAAGCCTGATCCAACCCAACTAATTAACTCTAATTACAGGCCCGAGCCCAAAATAAACCTGACATATTATTTTAAGTTGTTACCAGTTTAAAATACTTCCAGACCTCTGCCTTTAAACTCTGTCAGCTTAGTAGTGCAACTTCTCCTGTTTTTAGCTTTTGTTTAAAATCTTTGAGCTCCTTTTTGTCGCTTGTTGTAACTGTGGGGTGAGTCTAGTGCAAATCTTTTGGGATGTGTGATTGATAGTAGCGGAGCAGGGCAGAACCACATACACATTAGTTGTCTAATTAACATCTGCACCTCAATTTCTTTCTTTCCTCAGCAAGGTAAACTACCTGCTTTTCTATTTAGACTAGAATAAGTAGCTTAACACAACTTTATATGATACATTGTTGTTTCTTGTGCATTCTCACACCACTGAAGAATGGACCCAACCCTATCCGACCACCAGGCATAAAATTTTGGCTCAATCCTGCCTGAATTGCAACTCAGCCTTGGGCTACAGATCTTACTCTAAACTATAGCTTTTAAAAGTGTTACCTTAGTAAGAATTATAGGTGGTACTTATTTAAAAAGTGTAGTAGCCCTTCAGCCATTTAACTAAGAATGTGCAGCAACAGGTGAGGGAGTGTCCGCACAGCTTTAGCCTAAGCTATAAATGAGTCAAAGACAACTCAAGGAGTTTCTGTGGCAGCTTATTAAAATGACTTTAAAGGGTTAGTTTAGATTGTTTTTGAAGTGAGATTCTTTGGAAGTTATTATTGGTTATTGGTCCCCTTAACTGTACTGTCCAAACGCTGTATAAATCTGCCATCTTGGATGGTGTTGCACAGCTAACAGGCTTACACTGAATATGAATAATTACACCAAGCTACAGGAAACTGATTGGTGGGGCATCAAATGATGCGGTGCATTGATACAGCTGATAGTGTCAAGAAGCATAACTCCACACAGGAACATAGACTTTATTTGGCGGGACAAACAACATAAAATCTAACTTCAGTCTCTTGTCAAATTGTAACATCTACTAACATAGATTTCTTTCTCACTGGTATGACCATTTTCTATTTGAGATGTTTCATTCTGCAAGAGTCAGCTAAAACAGGCGGTGTATGTCTGATTAGTTTAAGGCCTAATTAAACTCCACAAGAACTGTGAACTTAAGGCTATCCCATACTTCATCTGAAGCTGAATGGTCAATGCATGGTCACATGATCACAGGACATTTGTATTTGCAGACACCTTACATACGCTGCACAGACCACTTGGGGGACACCTCTCCTGCTTCAGATCACATCACATCACGCCCCTACCGGATGGGGTTCCCACTCCCTCCCCTGCTTCCTCCGTTTGGCTTTTACGAAATGTTCATGGAGAGCAAACTGGATAGTGGAAGGGGACTAGTTAAAGGCAAACATCAACATCGCTGTCCACTTGCATTTCTGCATAAAACACAGTCACAAACTTCTGGCCAACACACCACACAGAGCTCCGTGTGAAATAGTTCGACCTGGCCTGGTATCTTGTGAATGAAATGATGCAACTTTCATCGCACGACTGTGTCAATGAGAGCCGATTTTGACACTTCGGATGAAGTTTACTTGAGGCTGCAAAGTCAAGAGCAAAATTCGTGGTGGCAAGGACATTTCATACAAGAACTACCAAGAAGTCTTCATAGGTCTCTCTCACCTCTGCACACTTTCTTCTTATTTCTCAGACACTAAGAAAAATGTTCTGCCAGGAATATGAGTCAAGAATAATTAACTTACGGAGTAACTTTAGGAACCTACTTTGAAAAAAAAATCAGAACTCATCTTTCAACCTATAGAGACACTCCCACAAAAATGTTACTGTTTTTACAATTGTTTTTTAAGATTCTCTATGATTTCATTCTTCTAAAAATGCCTAAACCTAACCAGTCCTTGTTCAGTTTTGAGTCTTTAATAAGATGATATATGTTTTCAGTGCTAAATTATTTCCCTTTCTCTTTCACCAGGCATCCAACTTCTTCTGGGGTCTTTGGGCCATCCTGCAGTCCCATTACTCCTCTATTGACTTTGACTTCCAAAGGTTAGTACACATAAGGTTGCCTAAAGAGTTCTGGTAGAGCTGTTCCTTTTGTCAAAACAAGGTTAAGACTCAATACAGTGATGATATCCTTCGTTAAATGAAAGCACATTTCTTTTTTTGTTCTTTCTCTCTTGCGTAAAAGCAGAATGATATCCACATCTCTTCTTCTTGTCACTTCTCTCTGCAGACAAAATATTTACTCGGGGAATTCTCTGCTTCTCGTCACTGTTGCACCACACATCATGATAGGATGAAAGCCAAAGCTTTCATTAAGACTTTAAAAGGATGCCAGAGCTAATTTCTTTTATTTTTAAATTTATAACAGCACACATTAGGATTATTTATCTTAAATGAGTCCAGGAGACATTCCTCATCACCGGCACCCAGACAGTAAAGTTCAGGAGGGCACAAAGCTTCTCTCTCCCCCAACCTTTTACCCTTATGTCTTGCTTTCCTTTGTGCCCTGCACCAGCAACAGTTGTGATCATGATCCTAATCATTATTGACATATGGCACCCTCCCCTCTGTGTGGCTTTCTCTGGCCGCTTGCTAGATCAGCAGCAGGGCCCCGCCACATTTCGAACTGGGCCTCGGAGGAAATGTGATCCAGAGGGGTGCTGGGGCACAGAGGCGCTATTGTTTCACTGCTGTCGACCCAGCCTTACTATATGTCTTGCATAGCCGTCTGCTACTTTAAGCTGCTGGCTGAGGTTGTCCTAAAGTGCATGTGGAGGGTTGGGTTACCTTTCTTTAACTGGAGGGGTTAAACTAAAATGAGCTCTGAGAGCAACAGTAACTACAGGGAACCAAGTCTAATCTTTGAAAGCGGCGCTACTCTCCTAACCTCTGCTATCCCTTAATACACACTCACAACTATTCAAATTCTTTGTGTCTACTAAAGTCATAATTCTTTATTTTAACAAGCTCAACAAAAAGAAACCTTGACTGCCATGGTTCTGTTCCCTCTCTGTTCGTTGTTTTCATTTGCCTCGGTTTGAAAGACAGATACAATAAAAGTACACATGAATTTGGAGGACAAAAAGCAACTGTAGTCACTGTATCAAACAATTTGGCAAAAACAGATCTGTTAAATAAATGCAAGGCCAGCCCTGCATTTTTATTTATGTTTTGAAGTGGTTTTCTTCCTCATTTAAAGTTTACCTAATGATGACTGTTAGAGCGGGTGAATATGTTGCCAAAAAAGAAATGAATACATGTGAGCTGACTAGCGGCAACATGTTAGCAGTTAGCTCTCAAGCTACCGTAGTTTATAAAACATACATTTTTTTGAGCTGATTGAGTTTGTGCTTTATTAAGAAGTTGTTGCATCTATTGCTGCGATCTGCTTTTTCCCAAAAGTTTGATCTTAGTACAGTTTAACACTCGGAAACTAGCACTAACTTGCACTTTTTGACCAGGAAAACTATAGCAATACAACCTGATAATGTATTTTGTACATTAACATAATGCAACAACACTTTCACAATAATTATGCCTGTGACTGACAAACTGCTTAGTTTCAACAAGTGCCACTAAACACTGTTTTACTGAACAGTAAACTAACTATGTATAACTAACCTGTTCAGTAAAACAGGTTAGTTATACATAGGTTAGTTATACAAGGTAAGCTATACCAGAGCAAAGTATCATTTTCAAAACTGCTAAAATCATCCATCATCAGTGTTAATAACATGCATAAAGGAATTCCCACAGCAACCAGTTTTCTGGTTCTGACTTATTCAAGAAGTTTGGATACATTTTCACAGAAAAAGTATGTGGAGTCCTTCACTCTTCTCAGCGAACAGCAGCGGTTGCTTGGGGCTCATCCCCCATCCAAAAGCACTCACAAGCAGCCCAGTCCTCACACTGCAGTCCCTGCAAGCTGCACTGAAATTCCATTCGTATTCAGAAAACAAATAAATCGCAAATGCCCCTCTTAGCTGATCCTTTTAAATTGCTGTGGTGAATTAAATCAGTGTATTGCTTTTGTCCCTTTTTCATTCATTGATTTTATTAATATAAACAGTATACAAATAAAGGGAAATCATTATTATGGTTAAAAATTATTCTGTGGTACAGTGACTTGTTGTAGGCAGCTAACTTACTTACTTTAAGTTTAAAAACTAAGCCAGAAGTAACAAAACTAAGTAACATAAAATAAGAAAAAGCAAGTAACCCCAGGAGAGTGTGTTGCTTGTGTTACTTTTGCTGGTCCCAAGCACACAGGATTGGAAATTGTGATATTAAACCAAAAAAACAAAAATTCTTTGACAAAATTAAATTCAGTTCAGTTTATTTTAATCACAACAAATGTCATCCCGAGGCACATTACAAAAAAAAAATTCAAACATACATACATTCCAATTGATCCTAGTTATCAAACAGTGCAGTAAGTTCAATTACTTATTAAGAAAGCTTAGTATTATTTCTAAATAGATTCAAGGTGTTTCTTACTCATTTGTGTCTCCCCACTACAAATATTCCTCCCTCCTACACTGTCCACTACAGTTACATGCTCATTTATGTCAAACCCCAATTATGCTCATAAGGGTTTGACATCATTTAGTGATTTCTAGCTCCTTTTAGAACAGCCAGCAGCTACTTTCTGTATGGAACAGTTTCCAGCATTGACTGTGATACAATGAACCAGTAGTCTTTTACTCAAAGGTGAATAGACAGAAATACAAAAAATAAAACTTGATTGATTTTAATCAGTTTCATTTCATGGATAGCATGTTGTAAACATTAAATCTTCAGTAATCCTTTAAATCTTCAGTATATAACTTTTATAAAATATATATTTTTCTACCTATTTCTTAAAACTGTCACCATGTCATGACAGTGTGGTATGAGACAGATAATCTGTCAAAAAAAAATCAAGCTCCTCTGCCTTCTCCCAGTGCTACCAATGCTATCTAGAAACAATTAATTAGAGCCAGGAAGCAGGTCTTAGTGGTGTCAATCACCGTTTGAGTGGCGCTGCTCATCCCCTCCGCTCTCTGCTACACTGCAGCTAGCAGAGACTATTGTGAATACTCAGACTAGTTATCTCTCTCTCTCTCTCTCTCTCTCTCTCTATATATATATATATATATATATATATATATATATATATGTGTGTGTGTGTGTGTGTGTGTGTGTGTGTGTGTGTGTGTTTGTCTGTGTACGTGCGTTCATGCGTCTGTGTGTATAAGAAACTTTCCTCCCAGCTCTATCCCCATGACTCAAATCTTTCCCGACTTCCCAACGAGTGATAGGCGTCACACAGGCCTTGTGCTCTAACCAGGTCCAGATGTAGATGTGACAATGGAGAGCCACAAGGGGAATGTGAACCCGCCCTCCTTCTACCGTCCTTATTTACTTTCCTCTTATGATTTTATTAATGTGTTGAAAGTGTCTGCGAGTCAGCGGTTTAGATTTGTGGACATCCTGGCAGGCCCAGCTATTATTTGACAAAGACATTATTATGAGGAAATGAACAAGGAGGAGGCCCACTGTTTGGAATAGCCTGACTGCAAAACTGAAGGAATTGTGCACAAAAGCACATTGTGAAAGGGAATACCTGCTTTTCTGCGGGAGATGACTTTTTTTCCCTCCCTTCTGCTAAACAGAAAAATGTCTCAGTTTCATCTCTGATGATGATGATAAAGACTGAGCACCTGAGTTTACATGTCAGCCTTAATATATTTAGGGATGAATGAAACTGTTTGTGGAAACAGCTGTTCTTAAAGACCTCGGTACCAATATATATTATACCCAGAAATCAGTGTACATGATCAATGAAAAGATTAACAGGACAACATGGAATGACTAGATTCCTGGATTTCTGTGTGGGGGTTTCTTCAGCTGACAGAAAAGCTATTTAACTTTTTCTAACAAAGGTTAAAGGTTGGAGTTAAAGGAGCAATAATTTTACTTTGGAAACCTCTTTGTTTTTACAAACCAAGTAAAGGTTTCACAAATTACAATTTTTTTTTTTTTTAAACAATCTGTAATCGTTAAATATTTCAGTTCAGGTTTGAATAGTGCATGTATTATGGTACATATCCTTGTCTAGTCAAGTCAAGTCAAGTTTATTTGCATAGCACATTTCGGCAGCAAGGCAGTTCAAAGTGCATTACACCATAAAAACATCAAGCAAGCATAGAGTAAAATTATCAAAATCATCATGCAAATATACATGAAAATCATCATCAAGCAAATATCAATGCATCAAAATCATGAGGATCATCAAGAAAATATAATCAAGCAAATATAATTTGAAAATATTGATCAATGTTCCACTTACTACTATTCAAAGGCAGCTCTAAATAAGCGGGTTTTTAGCCTTGATTTAAAGGAACTCAGAGTGTCAGGTTTTGCTGTTGAATTTAAAGGAAACTGTTTTGCAGTGTTCTGGGAGTTTGTTCCAGGTTGATACAATGACAACAGGTCTTTCATGTATTTTGGTGCTAATCCATTCAGTGATTTATAAACTAACAGAAGTATTTTAAAGTCTATTCTCTGAGCTACAGGCAGCCAGTGTAAGGGCTTTAGAACTGGGGTGATGTGCTCTATTTTCCTGGTCTAAGTGAGAACACGAGCTGCAGCTGATCCAGATTTTTTCGGCAGACATGTTAAGACACTGTTGCAATAATCAATGCAACTAAAGATAAACGCATGGATGAGTTTCTCTCAATCTTGTTTAGACATTAGTCCTTTAATCCTTATTATATTACTCTGTCAACAAAAAAAAAAAAAAAAAAGACAGCAACTCAAGAACCACTTCTTTTTTTATTTAAAATAAGAGCCTCAGACATACAGGGTATAAAGCTTAAAGCACATACCTCCATATTTGGGCCCAATAATGACAGCTTAGACTTACCACACCAAAATCAACAGGCTGACAGTAACTGATTAGCACTTTGCAAGGCAAGGCTCACTTTGACCAAATTTACTGTGGTGTTTTATTATCATGAGATGTCATTATACCCCAGCACCTATTAAAGTAAAAAAACTCCAGCTATTTAACAGAGGTGAACTTGCTTGCGATAAGGTAGCTCCAACTGTGTCTGAGTGGGAGAATTGTCAGTCATCTATGGGAGCACGTGGCTCACAACAGATTAAGTCTGTCCAGAAAAAAGGCTTTTGAAGCCTCGCCAAACCACAATGAGTGAAATGAAAACTGTCTGCTGAGTTTTGCCAGGATCGCACCAAAAAAATGTATTCCTCCCAGTGTTAGCTGTTTTGCAGTGGCACAGATTAGACTGTACCAAAGCATGTATCTTTGTCATAATCTTCATGTTGAAGGGTGTCCTATTGGTGTGGCAGAAACAACAAGAAGGAAATAATTCCACTAGCAGAAGACAACAGAGGGCTCACTCTGAAACAATAATTAGAGCTCCATTTTACATAAAAATGCACGAAGGGAGCAGAGTGATGGAACACAAGTATCTGAAAAGCATGTGTCTAAATTATCTTTTTGTCTCACTAAAGCAGTAAGAGCGAGAAAACCGATTCGGCATTGAGGAGTTCAGTGAAAGCACTAATTAAGGGACAAACTCCTCTCTGTGCCTCCATTTTCTTTGCTTTTCAAACTTCACTTCATTTCAAAGGGGTATAGTATAATGGCCAAGGGCAACAGCGTACTCAGACATCAGATTTATCGAGACGCTCAACAGTAAGGTAGGAGCGAGCACAAAACCACTTTCATCACCGTTAAGCTGTCCTCTGAAGCTTTCAGACTCAGTACTTTATTGAACAAAGACTCGATGCAGTTTCATTATTTTCAACTTCTACAAACAAAGACACTGTGCCCACCATGGGCTAGGAAGAAGCACATACTGCATGAAGTTTTTGTAAAACACACAATAAAGGACAACATTATTGTACATTACCTTGCAGCTAACATTTTACTTTTCAGTTATCCATGCTTGTGCCTAGATATTGACAGATAAACAACATCTAAGCAGCTTATCTTTCAGTGGCAGGTAAATACAAATAAATACAACCTGAACAACACAAATAGAACAGAAATGACGATGTTTATGTAGTTTCATGTATTTACAAAAGTATTTCATTTTTCTTTATTGACAAAGCAGCTAATTTTCCTTATAGATAAATAGGTCTGAAGTTATGGGCTGGTCTCAACAATAACCTTGAATAAAGATGCTAAACTTTCTGGTTAACGTTGTGTCAATAAAAATTGTTTTTAAGATTTTTGCTCAATCCTTTTAACTAAAAGTTTTATTTTCATACAACACTTTTTTCCATTACAATCATCACTTTACCAACCCTGGAGAAGAGAAATATGCAAAACCCAAAAAGAACACACATAACACAAGGGGAGCCAGGCTGCAATAGCATCCCTGAGTCTTTGCCAGTCTGTTTCTGATTAGAGCAATGAATCTCCTCAAAATGTGTACCGAAACCCACTGAATGAATTTTAGAAAGTTGACACTTGAAATCAGAAAATTAATAAAAATTCAAACCACAGCTAGAATAATGCAATGTATTGATTTTACAGTTCGTAAAATGTAATATCTGACTATTATTTTTGATTTTAGTATAAATACATACACTATACACAGAACTTTGGGTTAAGTGCCTTAATGGGCACATCCACATGCAACAAGGGGAAGCTGGAATTGAACCCACAACCTTTGGATTGCATGTGAAATAGTCTGCCAACTCTAACTATTGTTATGAGCGCTTGGTATTAGGGTGAGTGCTTTAGACCTGACTCTTATCTATACTTAAGACTCTTATTTTGAAGTATGTGAGGAAGTAGTTCTAAAAGTCTCTGGTTAGCACTGAAGATGTCCCCACCATCGCCACCATGGGCAGCTATTTGGTCATCGAATGAAAAGATTCCATCTCAGAGCGGAAGAGAAGATACAGATCTTTAGAACTGTGAAAATAACACAACTGGCTAATGGGTAGCAGCTAACATCTGATGTTAGCATCTCATTCAAAGTTTTCTATTAGCAATAAAAGGCTTTTTCATGGTTGCTGTGTTTTGAGTCTGCAGTTGTGTACCTGGAGTTAACAATCTGAAATACAGGGGACGTTGCACGTAGTAGTGGTAGAGTTGGTGCCCTTTGTAAAAAGGATAGTTCTCCCGTCCTAGCTTAGAGTCCCAACCTTGAGACTGATGCATGTCTTTCCCCCTTCTCTTTCTGCCTATTTCCTGTTTGGCAACCGTCAATAAAGACCACCAGTACCAAAAAAAAAAAAAAAAAAAAAAAAAAATCTAAAATACTTAATACTGGTCAAACCTTGTCTTGCTTTAGATCAGTTAGTCTAACCAAGATTACTTCTATTTGCCTTTGGCAATGATGTTTTTTTTTTGTTTTGTTTTTTGTTTTGTTTTTTTCTTAAAATTACTTTCTTCAAATTAAGAACATTGCTTCATATTTTTTAACATTTCCAATTCCTCCTGACAGAACTGGTTATAACTGAGTCAGGCTTGTAGTCTTGCTCACACACACGTTCAGCTCTGGAACTGAGATCAGGGCTTTTTGAAGGCCTCTGCAAAAAACAGACTTTGTTGATCCTAAGCCACTTAGTTACTAATTTAGCACTTGCTTGGAGCCATTGTCCATTTGGAAGAAACAGTTTTGTCCAAGTAAAGCAAGTGAAAATCACTAAAACAGAGTTCGCTTGAACTACAGTCGTTTCTTTATGTGCATTATTTTCATAACAGATTGTTATGTTGTATTTGTTGTATTGTTACTGAAATTTATGACCCTGTTTTCAATATAAATACGTTCTTACATCCACACACAGGTCACTGATACACTCAGTATAAGTAGGATTTAAGGGAATTTTAACAGATGCACCACACAAACCTGGCATAAAACATTGTACCTTTTTTTCAGTGGTTTAAACATAATTTATTCCTGTGTGTAAACTGAGATTTGAATTAAGATTATGTTTCAAAACACCTCTTGAAAGTAAAAACTACTGCTCACAAAATGATTTTTTTGTAGTCCTGTGTTCAAAGAGTGCATTAATTCAATATTCAAGTACATTTAACACAGAAACAATAAGTGATTTTGTTCCATTATTTTTAATGTTTTAACTGATCAAACATAAGAAAAGAATATGGAATTTGCAAAGACGACAATTTCAGAGATTAAAATAATCCACAGTCTAGGTAGATGAGACTGTCAGGATTGAATAGAAAAAGGAGCATCCATCATACATGTTCAGAGAATCCTTTAGTTAAATAAAAGCTTTTTCCAGTTGATTACTCATAGTCTTTAGGATTAGGTGGATAATTCCTAAAAATAATCCAGAAAGTTTATAATAATCCAGAAATTCCGGTGCGTTATATTCACTTAGTTCCTCACCAAACTTTTTAATAGTGTTCATGCTTCAAATTGAAAAAATGTTATGTAATCCATTAAAATATGGTGCAGCTGGTCAAATGAAGACAGTAACGTTTTTTGCCTTTATACTATATTTTCATTGTATGTTTTTCCTTCTTATTACTTTCTACTGAAGTTTGGATTTCTACGTTGTGGTAAAGTGACAGATAATATATTTTAAAAAAAAAAACATCAACAACACACATACGGAAAGCAAAAAAAAAAAAAAAAAAAAGTTGAAATTTTGACGTTGGTTAAAGCCTACGATAAAGATGTACAGTATTTTGAGAGTCAGTCAAAGACAATCCCTTCATAACTGTTTTTATTTCCTGCCCTCTGTTTTGTTCCCAGGTATGCCATAGCACGACTCAGCTACTACTTTGAGAAGAAAGAAGAATACTTTGGATTGACACTGAGCCAGTTCACCAACTAGACTTTTGAATTAAACCTTTAAATGATCTGATCCGCTGTCATTGTTTTATAGACCACCATGCTCGATAAACTGTTGCTTAAATGCAAACGTATTGAACCAGCCTATAAAAGGCTTCCTTTGTTTGTTATTTCAGTCCATGGGGAGATTTAATGTGTTTGCGATCACTGTGATTTATTGAATATTTATTTTACCACAGTCACTATGCCGATAAGCCTGTTTGGCAAATTGAAACAAAGCTCATGCCAGAAAAGCATTAATTGTTCCCACAGCCAAGTTGCATAAAGCCACAAAAACTGAGCCTGATCATAAAAGCCATAAGAAGGTTATTTGTGGGCTTATTGAGCGTGTACCACAGTCCTGATGGAAAACAAGTTTTCATGTCGGCTTTGTCAAACTTGGAAGTTATTTGGAAATTTTTCTGTTTCCTCAGCGTATGCTGCGAAGCTTCTGTCACCACCTTTTACAGAGTTTCCCAGTATCAGGTATCATAAATTTTCTTTGAAATTAGTTGATATTGAAGTGTTCAAATTATCTAATCCCTTGCAGGATGTGCTACAAGATAATAGGCTGCTAATTTAACAGAAGGTAAACAAATTGGAACAAACTGAATGCTTGAAATTGTTACGAATCGAGAATGTATACCCAACAACTTGCCAACAAAAGTCATTTGAGGTAGTTGCATCTTTTTCATACTTTGACATTTTTTCACAACAACCACTTCAAGAAAAGAAAAGCACTGTGGTTAGTTAATGTCTGTTTGCTGAGAAACTGGTATTCACACCAGGGAACTATAGCTTTCAGAACTAGATTGATGCTACAATTATAGTCATTTTTCAATGTTAGAAAATGCTTATCATTATATCTAGAGCCAGAAAATTAACCATAAAAACTTGTTTTATTGTTATGCCGTTTTGACACCCGCTCTGTCATTTAAAAAGAATGGGCTGCAGAGCATTGTGAAAGCCAAGATTTCAGACATGAACCGACATGAGCCATGCGTCATATCATAGTAGTTTTAACTGAATGTAGAGCATGTTCCTTTTATTACAGAGAGCCATTTAGTGGGGATTCAACTTTTATTTCAGGAAAAGTAACAAAAGAAAAGGTTAGTTAAAGCTGAAAAATTGTCTGTGTATCACTGGCTAATAATTTGAAAGCTTTTTTGTTTGTTTGTTTTGTTTTGCATTCTTTTTCTTCTTCAGCTTAAGATTTAGCTACCAATATAATGTATCATCAACAACTATCCTTATGGTTGCATTCTGAAAATTGACCATACCTGTTAAAATCCCAGGTTTTATTTTGTAAAAAAAAAATTTGACACCATAATAAATAATTTCAAAACTTTTTTCACCTTTGGTGTGATCTTTATTTAGTACAATTCAATGATAAATAAGCCTTTTTTTTTTTTTTTTTTTTTTTTTAAAAAAGGATCATTTGATTTGATTTCAACTTTAAGTCCTCCTTGGAAGGATCCTGTCAACATGCCATCTTTACTTAGCAACATTTGGTCAATGTACCTCCCAAATGTTCTCCACATCTGTGAGATTATGAGGGCTTCTCTTGCCTGCAGCCCTTTTCTGATGACCCAGAAAATTTTACTCTGGACTCAGCAAGGCCGTTCCAAAATTTTCATTTTTCATTTCATGAAGTCAGTAGCTGCATTTCCATTAACTTTGAAATTACGAAAAATAAACTCGCTTAATGGAAACACACCATTATCGAAAAAATTCTCCTTGTTCAAGAAAAAGTTTTGCTGTTAGGATGAGGTGGTTTTTCAGCTGTATCAAAATTGGTTTATTTCACACAACTGCAATGGAAACACTTTTTTTCGCATCACATGAGACAAATGATCAACAACCGGTTGCCACTGGCACAAACCACGAAGATGACAACAGGAGGTAGTTGTAGGATCATGGCGCAGCATTTTTTTTTGAATGACTTGTCATGTGAACAAGCTAATTCATGTGTGATTTTAGTTTCATTTCTTATTTAATGAAAACACAGCAATTGCGAAATCGTGTTTTTTCGATATCAACAGAAAATCGACAGATTTATGCATCCTTGTTATGGAAACGCAGCTTGTGTTTTCTTCATTTGGATTTCTGCTTGGACTCACTCTGATCATGAAGAGTTAGATCCAACTTCTTCTTTCTGGCAGACATTAGCTGGTGTTTAGAATTGTTCATCTGTTCATCCACAAACCCTGAGAAAAGTAAAACCTCAGATATCATGATGCCGCCATATTCTGTCTAAAGGAATTTTAGAGATTTTAGAGTCAGTCTTGAAACCATTTGCTCAGGGATGTGCAGAATAAAGTACAATGTCTTTACGAGTATCATTGCATAGAGATTCCTACAGCTCCTCCAGTGCTACCGTCAGCCATATTGTTTCTTTTCAGAAATTTTGGAGACATGTTCACCATTTACTATCACTGTTGTCACACATTTTTGTCTAATTATTGATGACTGCCTTCTTCCTGACTGATATCTTGTCAAGATATCAGGTTTTATTTTGTAAAAAAAAAAAAAAAGACACCTTTGTCATCTCTCTGCAAACTTTGGCTTTAGCTAAAGGACATATATAAACAACTGTCATAAAAATCCTACAAAATTAATCTACTAAAGTGAAAGTATGGTCGCTAAAATTGTACTCAACAACATCAAGTAAAAGTCTGAGCCAATAAATTACTCAATTAAAAGTAAATTCTAGAATTGTGCTGCTCAAGAGGGATGCATGTTGGTGTAGCTTTGTTACATTCATTCAGATTTAATCTGGTTCATTCAGATTTAATCTGGTTAAAAAATGCAGTTCCCACATTAAAAATGTGGGAACTGCTTTGGTGTATGATTAATCCCTCAGGTTTTGGATGCTGTATTGCTGGAAGGATTTTTGCTGTTCCTTTTTTTTCCTTTCTGGTTAGTTGTTGTTATGCATAACCATAGCAACAACATGTGTGTGTTTTTTTTTAAGCTACTGATTAATTATCTTTTTACCAGTTTTAAAAACTTCTAAATGATGTGGGTTTCGAAACCTTACCTTTACACTGAAACAGCCCTTAGTTAAAGAAAGGTGAACAATTGGAATTGGTTACTTTCCAACTCTGGTAAGAGATATTCTTATTTGTTGTGATGAACCTAACCAACACTGCACCAGAAACTCTCTTTTGACTATTAAATATAGTATGCATTTCTTTTTCTTTCCATCTGATCCTTTGGCTGCCTGTCATAACCCCAAAGCAAGGAGGGCATCTCACCCACACACTGATAATATTTTGTTTTTCTGCTATGATTTTTTTTTCTTTTTCTCCACTCCATCCTACATCCTCATGATGTAGGATGATTATGGCAACTGGAAGGAAACTGGAGTGCCCAGAGAAAACCTACCTATCTTTAGGGAGAAAGGATCCAAACAGAATTTGACATTTAACTGGTCAAACTTCTATACTGAGAGTCAATAATGCTAACCAGCGCAATGATGTACAGAGCAGAAAGTCAATTTATAATATATGTGCATTGCTAGATATAGCTAGTAGTGTTCAGACAGGGATCATCCTCTCAGACTACCGGATATCATGGTTAGATAACTATAAATTAAACATAATAGCATAAGTAAATATAAATGAGAGACGTGATTAATAGGTTTAACATAGCCCACATAGAGATTTTTCCTATGTAATGTATGGCCCCAAGAGCTTTGGAAATTAAAAGCTTTCTTTCTACCTCTGTTTAAAAGAGGCTTCCAGTGATCAAAGGTGCTGCAGTCGTATTTCATGTGGTTTGTGTGGTCACTGCAGCCTTGACTCAACAGATGCAAACTCTCATGAGACAGAAATGAAGGGGGCGCTTTCACAGGTAGACGTTCCATAGTCATAAACACAGCCTTGTCTGCTATTAATGTTTATGTACTTGGTTTTATTTTTCAATGAAAGAAATGTTTGCATTTAAGTAAGGATTTAATTTACTGAGCAGGGTATGACATTTATGGAGAAAGAGGTAATCTGCACACTGTAAAAAAATATTTGCTGACTCAACTTGAGTCAGTCAAGTCATATCAACTTAAGTTGTCAAGATCAAAACACTTAATCAAAGCTATTGCTGTAACTCTGACTGAACTGTTTTTAGCAATTACTTTAAACTAAAAGTGATTAGTTAAGAGAAATAAAAAAATGTTGCCCCAATTTATATAAGTTTTTACTTTATTACATTAAGTTGACTTAACATAAAATGTTACATTTTTATGATAGCAGTGACAAAGTCACATGGACACATTTTAACAACTTTGAACAAATGTTCAGCTTGTTTACTCAAAATGGAATTCTCACTTTTCAACTCATATTTTAAAGTTCACAAAGTCAACTCTGTAATGTTTATTTTTTACACTATAATTTTTTTTTACAACTTTAAAATGTTCATTCTTTTATTACAAATTGTGTTAGTGAGTCTAAATGAGAAACACAAAGTTTAATGGGCATCATTTTATTCAAGTTCAAGGAACATTTTCAAAATTCATACAGAATTATAATTTTACAAATTTCCACCAAAAAACAGAAACAATAAGTTGTTTCTAGCTTTTGACAGTTGATGCCTTCAAATATATGTTTTAATTTTTCTGAAGAAGGAAAATAATTAGAAAAAAAATCTACAAGAAATGAGACTAATATAATTACATTAAAAATACAACTGGCAGTTACTAAAAACAACCCTTTATAGCATTCAGGAGCTTTGTCTAATTTTTTTCCATCAGCAAAAACATAAGCAACAAAATAGAAAAATATGTAAACAGGAGTGGTTAAAATATATTATATTCGGGCTCTGAATGTTCTCCCTGTGCATGCATGGGCTCTCTCCAGGTACTCCGGATTCCTCCCACAGTCAAAAAAAAAAAAAAAAAATGACTGTTAGGTTAACTGGTCTCTCCAAATTGTCCTTAGGTATGAGTGTGTGCGAGTTGTTTATCCTGTATGTCTCTGTGTTGCCCTGTGATGAACTGGTGACCTGTCCAGGGTATACCCTGCCTCTCGCTCAATGACTGCTGGAGATAGGCACCAGTAGGTAACAGTAGGTAAAGACAGTAGATGTAGAACATGTTTATTTCAGTCGTTGGAGACTTGAGTCTTGACTCTGAATTGGGACGAAAGATTTGGGGCTTGACTTTGATTGAGAAAAATAACTTGTGAACATCTCTGTTCACATCTAGTCAAGAGCATGAAATTATCGAAAATACTACTGTATGTTGCAGCATCAAGAGTTCCTTCCATTCAAACACAACAGCAATGCTACCATCACCAAACTTTTCACTTGAAGCAACCACCAAGCCAAGACTCATCCTTCAGATGATTGGACTGAAATCAGTGGTTAGTTCCTCCAGAGAACATGTCTCTAAAGACAACCCAACATTTTCCATTGCACTTTGTGATCTGAATTTTGGATGCAGCTGTTTGAGCATGAAAACTCTGTTTCATGAAGCCCTCTTTGAACTATTCTTGAGGAAATCTGAAGGTCATACTAAGCTTGGAGGTTTGTAACCAATGAGATGAGCCACAGTTAGTGATTTCTGCATACTGTGTACTTGAGCTGTCCCCCAGCAGACCTACACTCACCTCAACTAAACGCATTTAGGCAACTAAGCAAAGTGAAGATGATTTTCTGGGGTTTAAAACTGACTGACTGTGGCGTGGCAACAGGTGCCAGAAGGGCTAGTCTAAGTAGAAACTGCTGATCTACTGGGATTTTCACCACTAGTTTACAGAGAAGAGTCCCAGAAAGAGAAAATATCCAGTGAGCTTGGACAAAAATGTCAGAGGTCAGAGGTCATAGGAGAATAGACAACCTGGTTAAAGACAATAGAAAAACAATAGTAGCTTGATAACCACTTATTACACCAAAGTATGCAGAATACAATTTCTGGATACACAACATGCCAAACCATGAAGTACATGGGTTATAGCAGCAGAAGACATCACTGGTTGCCATTCACAGTCAATAATAAATTTGGAAGAATGTTGTTTATCTGATGAGTGTGGGTTTCAGCAGCAACATTCTGATGGTAGGGTAAGAAATTGACAGAAACAATACCAAAGCAGGGACCCGTTCTGATGGGGTAGCACACCTTGGGCCAGTTAGTACCTAAAGAGTATTGTTTAAACACCACATCCACAGAGTATTGTTGCTGAACAGACCCTTCCCTTTATGTCAACAATGTATCTTCTGATGACTACTTTCAGCAGGAGGACCTGTCACAAAGCTCAAATCATTTCAAACTTGTTTCTTGTACATGATGGTAAGTTCACTGTACTCCAGTTGCCTCCACAGTCATGAGATCTCAATTCAACGAAGCACCTTGAGGATGTGTTTAAACAAGAAACTGGCGTCATGGATATGCAGATGACAAATGTTCAGCAACTGCTTGATGTGAAGATTATTCAAAATCTCTAAGAAATGCTTCAGAGTCCTTGTTGAATCTATGCCACAAATAAGAAGGCAGGCAACAGACTTCTAAAGACAAAAGGGATCCAACACAGTAGTAGCAAGGTGTACCTAATAAACTGGCAATTAAATGTGTATAAAAGTGAAGGGTGGGAGGCTAAAGCTTTTGAGAAAGGCTGGAACAATACAAAGATGGGACAGAATGCCCTGGCAAGTACAAACATGAGGAGGAAACCAACAACAACAACAAAAAAGATCAGGTCGAAATATTCACAGAGCAGGATATTACCTAGAGGGAACGATTTTTGTATCTGATTCGTTGGCTTTTCAGTTGGTCTTAAAGGCAAGAGCGGATTTAAGTCATAACTAAAGAACAATTCATTTCCATCTAAGGTAAAACAAGCACATTACTTTACAAAATGAACGCAACACACCCAGAAATGTCAGATAGTCCTCCAGGGCACAACTGTTTCTCCTATCTTCATCTCTGAATGAAGCACAAAGGGGAATGTGAATTGTTGAATTATTAGAAAGAATTATGATGGGTCAAAGGAAGCGAAGACTGGCAACAATAACGTTCTTTACACTCTCATGGTCATGCACAGTTCCACTCATCAAGGCTGCGGCCGTGTCTTTGAGTCAAACAATCCAGTTGCTTTTCATGCTGGCATTTTTCGTTTAACATATAATATTTAATTAGCAGGACTAATGCGCTTAAAAAGACCCAAGGACTTTGCCTCAAAAAAGGAAAAATTGGCCTTTGTCCATTGCCTATTTTGTGGAGAAAGTGCTGTAGATTTTTTTTCATCTCTAATTGCATTATAAAATAAGTATATGCCTTTATACAGTGCTTCAAAGACAAGGAAACCCAGAAAGTGTCAAAGCAATTTCCTCCATTTTTTTTTCAACACTATCTTTCTTTATTCAGGTAATTTTGATTAGCTGTTTCAGTATTGTTGAACAGCTCCCAAGGATGCCGACCCTTTGGTATGTGAATAAAACCTGTTACAGGTTTGCCATTGTGAGATTGCTAAAAATGCATCCACCAACATTGCATTCAAGGGAAGCTTTTGCTACATATAAAGACAAATTTAGGTTGTTATGCCTGTATGAAATAACAAAAACCCTCATTATTATTACAATATTCCAGAAAAGTTCTGTTAAACAAGCAAAAGTTGGGGTTTTTTTTCATAATTTTAAATTTCACAAACCTAGTAGTGTGGCTAGACCTAATGTAATCTGTTAATTCAGATACATTTTTAACATGAATCAAACCTAAGTTCCTACAAATGTTGGGGCTCAATTCCTTTCTTTTCCAGACTTCTGTTTCGGGAATTCCTTATTTTCTCAGTTTTTAAAGATATAAGCAATAATTCGCTGTTAATTTACCACAGATAGTTCTATCAAGCTCAGGTCTAAAGAATGCAATCTGGAAAGAACCAGTCAGTCAGTATGGATGGATGGATGGAAAGGCTAAGCAACCTGATAAAGAAGCTGGTTCTGTTCTGGGGACTACTCTGAATCATCTGGAGATGATGGTGCAAAGAAAGAAAGATTCTTCATAAAATCCAGAAAATTACAGGCAGCCCTGAGCATCCTCTTCATGAGACTGTTTATACAACAGAGTGTCTTCAGTTTGAGGTTTCTTCAAAACCACTGTAATACAGACTGCTACAGGAGATCCATCCTGCCCACAGCCATCAGCATCTACAACTCTTTGAAAAACTTGGATAATATGAGTTACAATAACATTTACTGTAATTTCTGCCAAGGATTAATGAAGTATTTTTGAATTTGAATTAAATTTGAATTTAATTGGATTAAAGTTTGGTAGCACAAATATCTTTCCATACACAAACGGAATGTTTTTCTTCTATGTTCATCCAGAACTGGAAGATCATTTAAATTCCTAGCTTTTAAAGAGCGATATAGAAACTCTGAGAAAAACAGTAATTTTCTTGCTTGACTTCATGTTTCTCGTATTAAATAAAACATGAGTAAGGTAACAACAACAACAGTGGCATTTCTAGTATCGTCTTGCAGTTTGGTTAAAGCACAAATATGATGTCAGACAAGCTCGATTAATGCAGAATTCTAGATAACTTTTTACCTGCACTGTCAGACAAACAGAAACAAAGTGTGAGGCCAATTAAACTCATCTTGACTGAAGAGCATTTGAATGTTTAAGCACCATAAACTCAAAGTAGTCAGCATCATGACTGTTCTGCTTTGATGCCGCCCTGAAGAAGCCTCTCCAACACATCTGAAGCGGAGGGGGTCGTCTTTTGTATTCACAATTTACAATTCTCTTGATCTACATGCCCGATTGCTAAGAAGAGGTAAACGAAGAAAGAAAAGAAAGGATGCGGTTCTCCCTTGCTCTTCAATATGGATTTTAAATATCCAAAAGTGGATATCGCCTCGAGGCCCCATCCAGCCAGCTTTCATGAAGAAAGAGTGTCATTATACCTCATCATCCCCACACACACGAAACCCACGAGAAAGGAAAATAAATTCAAAGTGTGTATAATCACTGAGCTGAAAGAAACATTTACGATCACAGCATGGCTAGTTATCATGGTAATTATTGTAATTATTAATATCTGCCTTTTTATGTCACAGTTCTTCAATGATTAGGAGGAACACTGAGGAAAATTTCCTAAAACTCAACTGATTTACAATAAAAAAAGCTTCAAGGTTAGCTTAGACCAAAGCTGGCAGAGCAGGGCAGTTGTGGTAAAAAGCTACCAAGGTCAAACATTTTTATTTAACTTATTTAAAATGCTCAGAGACATGACGGTTTTAAAAAAAAAAAAGACCAAGTTGTTAATTCAACTTCTCAATACACTGAAGTTGGGCAGGCATGTTGAAGTCTTTCAAAGCTATAAAATACCTGTCATGGATAATGTATGAATGAGACCCATGATTCAGACCACAGTCCAGGAAAGGTTAAACAAGGTTTATTTGCAAAAATAAGAATGTGAAAATAATCGTCAGTTTCTTCTTGGGCTCGGCCTCCAGGTCAAACTCTGTGAAACAGACATCTTGGTGAGTAACTGGTAGGATAAACAGCAAGTAAAGTGGAAACAAGAAGTGAAGGATTACCCAACAGAGGTGATTTACTGGGAGATCCTCTTCAAAGACTCAGACCTCAGCAAACTTTAATTGACAGAGTTGTAGCTGTTGAGGGAAGGAGTCTGGGTCAGAGTCTCCATTTACCAGGGATTGTTTTGCTCACAGGACCGTATAGAGAGGTCATATACGTTGGAAACTGGAAACAATGACTTCACAGAGTGAGAAAACTCCAGTCAATGTACACATTTAGATCCTCTTCACAGAACCATGGAAGAATCAGGTGTTACAGTGTCCACAACAGTGCAGGTCACCAACAGGGCAGGCAGAGAAGACAGAACAAATCCAGAGTTCGTCAGGCTGTAATCAGAGTCCTGGTACTTGAAGCGAGGTTCAGATCCAAAATCAGAGTAACTCACAGTGTAGACAGGGAATAGGAAGAGGCAGCGGAGGAGAACAGGTTAGGTGCACGATCAGGAACATAGACATGGAACATTCAATGGCTGTGAGAAGGATGACGATGGACAATCTTATACTAAGAGCAGAGCGGGATTTTATATGGGCAGCAGCACAGGTGGGAGTAATCAACAGCCAACAGGAGTGGGAGGGTCAAGGCAGAGGAGCAGCATGAAACATGGCAGGAACAGAGAAATCATCACAGTACCAACATGAAGCCAGGGTCATTCTGCTTCCTAAATATAACCTAACAGGGAATAATACTGAAAATGAGAATAACATAATGTGTGTGGATTTAAATTATGCGAAGTAAATTAATCTGAATCAGCTTTTTAAAGGGGCAGTATATAGAATCGACTTTTTTGAGCTTTATATCATGTTATAATGTTATTCCTTCATCAAAAACATACTTGGAGGGTTGCCATGATTCTTTAATGCATGTTTGAGAAATCCTTGAATCTCCCGTGTCAACCACTCAGCTGTGCAAAACACCGAGGTAGATACAGCTCCAGCTGTGCAAAACACCGAGGTAGATACAGCTCCAGCTGTGCAAAACACTGAGGTAGATACAGCTCCACCTTCGAGGTGTAGCTCCTCCTCAGAGCTGCAGTTTCCAAGCTTCTGCCTCACATAGTTCCCCTCCCCCACGATTTCCCCACTCAGCTCCTTCAAACTAGTCAGAAGCAATCAGCAAACACCTGGTGGAACTGCGCATCTGCTAAGCTCATTATACGAGCTACTTCTCAGTGAAACGCTGATTAAATCGTTGTTAAAGGGTTAAGAGAGGAGCACTGTTGTGATGACTTCCTGAAAGCGGTGTGTTGAAAAGACCAGGACTTTCTTTAAGAGACAGAGACCCAATTTCAAGGCGTTAAATTACAAAGCCAAATTTCTTTAAGTCATATTTGACATATATAGCATTTTTATAACAACCGAAGGTAACATAGTTACCTGATTGCACTATGAAGTGGCACTATGTGCCTGGAAAATACATAATACTGCCCCTTTAAAGTTATAAAAGAGCTGCACCCCCTCTCTCTTTTACTTTAAAGCAGGTTAAATATACCAAAAAAGTTGCCTAAACTTGCACTATTCAGGTGGGGGCTGGAGCTACCAGTGTACCACAGCAACATGCAAATGCAAAGTATTGTATACAATGGCTTGCAAAAGTATTCATACCCCTTGAACTTGTCCATATTTTGTCACATGACAACCACAAACATATATATATATATATATATATATATATATATATATTCCATTGGAATTTAATGTGAAAGACCAACACAAAGTGGTATACAATTATGAAGTAGAAAGAAAATTAGACATGATTCAAAATATTTTTTACAAACAAAAAACTGAAAAGTGCAGTGTGCAAAAATATCCAGCCTCCTTTTCTCTGAGTGCAGCCAATTGCCTTCAGAAGTAGAATAATGACTGCTAATGACTAAATGGAGTCCACCTGTATGTAATCTAATCTCAGTCCAAATCCAGCTGCTCTGTGACGGCCTCAGAGGTTGGTTAAGAGAATATTGGAGAGCAAACAGCATCATGAAGTCCAAGGAGCACACCAGACAGGTCAGGGAGAAAATTGTGGAGATGTTTAAAGCAGGATTAGGCTGTAAAAAGATTTCACAAGCTCTGAACATCTCACAGAGCGCTGTTCAATCCATCATCTGGAAATGGAAACAGTATGGCCCAACTATAAACTTACCAAGACGAGGCCGTCCACCTAAACTTACAGGCCGGACCATGAGAGCACTGACCAGAGATGCAGCCAAGAGGCCCATGGTGACTCTGGACCAAATGCAGAGATTCACAGCTCAGGTGGGGGAATCTGTCCACAGGACAACTAGTAGTCATGCACTGCACAAATGTGGTCTTTATGGAAGAGTGGCAAGAAGAAAGCCATTGTTCAAAGAAAACCATCAGAAGTCCCGTTTGCAGTTCGCCAGAAGCCATGTTGGGGACGCAGCCAACATGTGGAAGAAGCTGCTTTGGTCAGACGAGACCAAAACTGAGCTTTTTGGCCAAAATGCAAAATGCTATGTGTGGCAGAGAACTAACACTACACATCACTCTGAACACACCATCCCCATTGTCAAACATGGTGGTGGCAGCATCATGCTCTGGGGCTGCTTCCCTTCAGCAGGGACAGGGAAGATGGTCAGAGTTGATGGGAAGATGGATGGAGCCAAATCCAGGGCAGTCTTGGAAGAAAACCTGTTGGAGTCTGCAGAAGACTTGAGACTGGGGTGGAGGTTCACCTTCCAGCAGGACAGCGACCCTAAACATAAAGCCAGGGCTACAATGGAATGGTTTAAAACAAAACATATTCATGTGTTAGAATGGCCCAGTCAAAGTCCAGACTTAAACCCAATTGAGAATCTGTGGCAAGATCTGCAAACTGCTGTTCACAAAGACTCTCCATCTAATCTGACTGAGCTTGAGCTGCTTGGCAAAGAAGAATGAGCAAAACTTCCAGTCACTAGATGTGCAAAGCTGGTGGAGACAGATCCTGAAACACTAGCAGCTGAAATAGTAGCAAAAGGTGGTTCCACAAAGTATTGACTCAGGGGGGCTGAATACTTTTGCACACAGCACCTTTTGGTTTTTCATTTATTAAAAATGTTTTGAATCATGTATAATTTTCTTTCTACTTCACAATTGTGTGCCACTTTGTGTTGGTCTTTCACAGCAAATTCCAATGAAATATATTTGTGTTTGTAATTGTAATGTGAAAAAATATGTAGAAGCAAGTTCAAGGGGAATACTTTTGCAAGCGCTGTATATTGTAAAGACACATCCTTTTATAGAAACAGTATCCCAGTGAGTGTTTTCTAAGCTGAACCTAGTATAAACTCTTTTAACAGGTGTATTAAATCTTTATATGTACTAGAAGTGTTCTATATTCCAAACCAACCTAAGAATTGGTTAAAAAAAACTGTGTGTGGAATATATTAAACGCTAAAAGCAGAAACTTTTTTGTTTTTGTGAGCTCTGTGTTGGGGGTTTTACATCAGAACGTACACAAAACCCCAGTGTAAAATATTATACCAGTTTTCCTTTTTTTCTTCTCGTGTTGGCCTATTGGGCCTCTCTCCCATTTATAATCAGGCACAGATGACGGGTATACAGAGGCTTTAAAAAGTTCAAAACCAGTTAAATTTACCCTTATACCATTCCTATGGGTTAAACTTCTTTTAACAAGATGGCAAACAAAGTCCTGTCGTGACCAAACTTTTCAGTCTGGTGCTGATTTCCATCCCGGCCATTTCACACTCGGCTCCGGTGAAAGCTGGAGATCACGGTCTGATGAAGCCAACAGAACCACATCATCTGCTAAAGTAGAGACCCGATCCTGAGGCAGCCAAAACGGATCCCCTCAACACCTTGGCTGTGCCTAGAAATTCTGTCCCCAAAGGTTATGAACAGAATCGCTGACAAAGGGCAAACTTGGCGGAGTGCAACTCTCACCGGAAACAAGTCTGACTTACTGCTGGCAATGCAGACCAAGCTCTGAAATGAAATACAACCAATTAGTAAATATTTCATTCTTAAGTATCTTTTGTGGTAATGTTGTGAAACTGGTGTTTTTATTTTTATTCAAGGTTATTATAGCGTTAGATTTGAATGGTGCTCGAATGATGGCAAGCTGAAGCTCTTTCAAACATCCACTGTTGACATTAACCTAAATGTCAAAATGAACTTGTTGGTGCCATGTCTACAGCTGCATTTCGACTACGTTTTACCCCACAGCTTTCTCTCCTAGAATGGATTCTCAGCAACCTTGTAAACCTTTCAGACCTAGCATGTTGCATTTCTTCTGAATTCTGGGTCATTGTTGCAGCTTCAGTTAGAGGAGACGGATCACCTTTTCAATGGCAACGAGAGATTAAACTCCAGAACTGGGGCAAGAAAATTCAAGGTGCTTAAAGGCTGAAAAATAAAATTTGTGAAAATGTGTAACTGTAACGAGGAGACAGAGGGAAATAAATTCTGGTTGCAGAACTAAAAAGTCAGCAGAATATTTTAGAATATTTTACACGGTTCATCATTCATCCCAGTTCATCCCAGTATACATGCACTATACATCATAAGCCACACAGGTACTTTATACATGTAATAGGACTTGGTGTTTTACAAAATGTGCTACATTTATTTTGCTCTTGAATAGAACTTGCTCATTGTTTACACACACACACACACACACACACACACACACACACACACACACACACACACACACACAACTGCAAAAACACATAACAATAGAGAAACATCACATTAAAAATCTGATTACCTTCAACTGGAGCGGATGCTGACATAATACACAAAACTTGAAGTTTGGAGGAGAGGAAGTTAATAACACATTTTGATAAATAAGTAAACTGAGCTCTGGTCACTGAGTTTCACTCATTAAGTAGATCTGTATGGGTCCTTATCACTGTTTTCCCCCCTGCATGTTCTGCATATGGCTTGTGTAGTGCAAAAAAGTGCTAAAAACTGTTAAGAAAAGTATTATAACTGAAAAATTGATACTGGGAGGAAAATGGCAAAATTATATGTAAATATACTCTTAAAAAGAAGGGCATGTCTTTAGGGTTATTATCTTCTTAAAATGTCCCATCAACAGATTAATGAGATTATTTCAACCATTACTTCAACCTTCTCACTTCAGCCTACTGCTGCAAGGATTCCATGTGAAAGGAAATGGAAAATTTCTGATCACTGGTCAAAAAAAAGTACAATTTCTGTGGTTCTATGCAGAAACCTGCATCGGACAACCTCTCTGTGGCAACATAAGACAAAATATGAACATTTTTCTGCTTTTCTTTCCTTCTTTTTTTTCTTATTTAGGAAACAGGTGTCATCAGTTAAGTTAAGAAAAACTTTTTGGAAAAGCTGGAAGCAAGTATGCTGTCACTGTCAAGTGTCATTAATTTCTCACATGATTATTTTTTTTAACTCATATTGTAAATTTGTGGAAAAGTAATAAATTCTGTGGTTTTTCAACACCATAACTTTTTTCACCATCCTCCTTTTTACCTTTCCATAAAACAAAGAAAAGAAGCATAAACATAACATTAAAGTGTGATGTAAAAAACCGAGACAGGGCTTGACATTGTTGAGCAATGAAAATATTCATTTGTGTTGTTTATAAGAACATTGAATATCCTTTTAGTTAAAAATGATGTTTGTTTTTTTTAATTGAAAATGACTTGTAAAAAAATTTTCCACTTTTTTCCATTTTATGTTGAAAACACTTTATATGTGTTCACTCTTGCCAGGAGAATTTCATCACACAACACAATGATAATAAAAATACTTAAAGCAAGGAGACTTATTTAATTCAGTTTTATTCTAATTATAGATCTCACTTCCTTTTTGTTTTCCAACACTGGCTTCAAACATACCAGCAGTTTTAATAACTGGTTGATCTAAAGTGACTTTCTTTTCAATAAGATAAAAACCTTTTTTACCCTTAAAATTTATAAAGTTGGCACATGAGAACAGCTGTAGATCTATGTAACCTATGCCTTTGCTATTATAACCTACACTGTCAATTACTGATGTGTTTAAATCTTTCCATCAACTCATACATACACACACAATCTGTCAGCTTGCAAAAACTTGCAAAATGTTCAAGATAAGGAAAAGGAAATGTAAATTATGATGACTTAGTTAATGAGATGAGGATGGGAACAGTACAAGAATGATTTCAAACACCCCTCCCAACTCAAAGTTATGGCATGGAGCACACACACACACACACACACACACACACACACACACACACACACACACACACACACACACACACACACACACACACACACAGATACACACAAAACCTTACAAAGGAGTGCGACAAACTTGTCGGCGCCCCTCGAAGGGTGACGCTAAAGTTGATTTGGGAATTACAATTAGATTTATTATGTGGTTGCATATGGCTGAGTTCTCCGTTTGTGTTGCTGGATTGGCTGCAGCGAGTGCCGGCGCCGTGGCGTATACACCACAGCACAGTTAGAATGTGTAGCGTTACCTCACTCGCACACAGTGGAACAATAGGCCACATTTACTGTAATGGGCCACCAAAATATAAAGACTGAGGGGAATAGCTGGGCTTTGGAAACAGAAAGCCTTGTGTTGGAAATTATTAGATCCTTGGAAAAAAGAAAAAAAAAAAAGCATGAGCTCCATTTAGAGCAATGGAAATAGAAATTCATAAAGCACTACCTGTCTCTTATGCACACTGCTTTCACACACACAAACATATGCACACACACACAGAGCAAATAAGACTTCAACATTACCCATTGTGCTACTGTAAATATATTCACAAACATTAATAAAGCAGCAATGATGAAAGAACAGAACAAACAGAACAGAACAAAGTGAAAAATCTCAAGTCTTTTCTTTTTTTTTTTATTCATATATATATTTTTTTCAGATTGTCTCTCTCACCAAGTTGTACTGACACTTTTTAGAGCCAAAGCAGGCTAATAAATACAATGAAATGTTAAAACGCACAATTGAATTTCAAATACAATACTCATCACAAAAAAGGAAAAATAAAAATGTGTGTGACCATGAAACATGTGCTCTGCCTCTGCAGGTCACGACTAACAAGAGCATGAGGTTACTTTTCTTTTTTAAAGAGATCAGAGGCGGCGTGGCCCATTCAGGCGCCACCAGAGCTGCAGAAACAAAGTTTGCTTAAATAAATGAAAAAATAAAAATGCTTTGAAAGAAATGGCAATTTACTGAAGCCTGGCAAATACCAGGCTCCCCTCAAAAAAAGAAAAAAAAAATCGGACTTTATTTGACTAATTTTGTAATGTTTTAAATCAAACAATAACTTCACATTAGTCAATTCTAATAAAAAAAAACAGGAAAAATACATCAGAATTAATATCCAGTGCTTAGTATGTGTGTGATACTAACAGAAATAAAACAGGAGCTAAAGCTAATGTTCAGTTCTAATAAAAACAGATGGAAATAGTTGCGAGGAGAAATTTTGTTATGAAGCAGTTAAAAAAAAAAAAAGCACCCAGGGAACCACTCAAAGTCACTGGTTTTGAAAATAAAAAACGATTTGACGTATGAGTGAGCGCAAATACTTTTCCCCTCAACATTATGCATCGGATGGTGGAAAAATGGCTCTGATAGCTGATTTTGAATTATGCACTCCTCACCCTACCACCATTTCTCACTAAATTTAAATCAAAAATAGAACAGGTGATCTTTTTAAAATAACAGACCTATTTAATTTTTGTTTTTAAATGTATGAATTTTCAGATATTTTTCACATTATTCTAAGAGGATGTTTAGAGTAAACAAGCTAAGAGACATTTTAGGACTAACTGAAAACATAAAATCCAAAATAATCAAATCTTCATCCTTTAGCTGAACCTCTCTGCAACTGTTCTCTCACCTTTTGTTTGATTCTGAGTAAGAACATCTTAAAAATATCCTTTTAGGACTCAGGAATTCTTAAAGGGACAGTTCATGATTTTTGAAGTGAGGTTCTATTGAAAGGTTACCAAAAAGTGTATTCCAAGAGTAAATCCATGTTAGCTGAACCAGAAGGCTGAAGCTAATGCCTAGTCCAAGAGGTGCAAAGACCAATATGAGCTTTTACCATCTTAAAACAACAACAATCTTAAAAGCAGTTCATGGGAATGCAATTTTACAAATGTTTAAACTGTAATTACGTTTCCATTGGACCCTTATTTACAGAGAAGTCAGTGATAATTTAATTGGGATATGAAGATGGGAAGCAGTGTGACATCAGTATTTTTACTGTATGAAACATGTACTAAGAAAGAAAAATGTAAAGCACATGTGGTCAGAGTAACTACCTCATAGAGAAGTTGGTGTTAAAATCAGTAAAATAAGGCTCACTCAAACTGCTAAAATATCAATAATTTATATGACTACGATTATCATGTCAGACAGTAACTTTGACCAGAAACACTTTAGATGTTCCACTCTTGTTACATGTTTCACACAGGAAGATAATCAGTAGCGCACCGCCCCCAACCTCTTTTTTCCATTTAAATAGCCATCATCTACTTTTAAATAACAAACCAATGCATAGCAGTTTATGGTAGAGATGCATCAATCAATCAGCTGATTTGTGTATCAGAAGGTCAAAAAAATGAAAATGATGAGCTTTCTTCTGCCTATTCATTAAATGCATCAAAACTAAGAACTCCAACGATTATTGGTCTTTAAACACACCAAGCATTTAAAGTTGCTTGCAGTTTTTTTTTTTTTTTTTTTTTTTTTTTTTTGCAATTCATAAAAAAATTGATAAAGGTTAGGGACATTTAATTTGATTCATAAAAGCAGATGCTACTGTAATTAACATCTGCAGCATATTTTTCAGTTTTATTAATTGGGAGGTCAAATTTTAAGAAAATTGTGAATCATCCATTAAAATTCCTATTGATGATTCTACAGTGCAAAGTCTTGTAAAATAACATTCGACTACACTTCTAAGATGTTTTGAGATTAGTCTTGACTTAAAACCTAAGAGTCCTTTTTAGTCTCTGCCTGTCTCAGACAAGCTGTGACCTTCTGCCTCCAGGTTTAACTAATCTGGATTTATAATAAATGAGTCACTAACTTAAGGTAAAATATCAACTGCTTCTAATCATTTAACAAAACATCACTTTGGAAATGATGAGCTTTACCTTTAAAAAAAAAAAAAAAAAAAGCTAAAAAGTACCTCTGTTACTCGCCTGATTTAAAGGGACAGTCATAAATGCTGATACAGCATTACACATAGAGCAAACTGTTTTGGCGTGAAGGAACTAAGAGCAACGTGGTTCATGAAAGCACCAGTGCAGTTGGGGAAAAAAATCAGCTACTCTGCTACGATGTGTCTTAAAGTTACACAGATTCCTGGACCGACACAATGTGTTTGTGTGAGTGGGCAGGTGTGAAGAAGACATGTCCTCCCTGAGCTCTGGCTGTGATTAGATCAGGAGGGGAACCAGCATTCTACTAAAAACAATCTATCGTATCAGATAGAAAAAAGGTGATTGTATAAGACTTTTTTTTTTTTTTTTTTTTTTTTTTTTTTTTTTTTTTTTTTTTTTTTGCAGCATTGGAAATTAAGACTACAACATCCCGGGACAAAGTGAATGTTTGGCACATTTGAAAACTGTACAATGTATGGGTTTTTCCTTCCTTAATAATAATAATAATAATAATAATAATAATAATAATAATAATAATAATAATAATAAGGGATTTAACTCCCTTTATTTCAATGACAGTCTGAAAAGTCCTATCTATGGAACATCTAAAAGTCCTACTTTTATGGAAACAAACAAACAAACAAAAATAAACGACATTCACAAGCTGGCACATCATACCTGAGCTGGGATATTTCTTTAAAAAAAAAAAATCTAACAGTAATGTAATATAAGCAGTTTGTCAGAAAAAAGGGCTTAGCACTATGTTGAAAGTAAGGTAAGACTAGAGGATAACACAAATTAGAATTTATATTAAAAACTTTCGAAATTTCAAGTTCCGACAGTCCAGAGTTTGTACAGGCAGTGAGACCTGTCAGAGAGATCGATGGAACAGAAAACAAAACTGGGTCACAAAAAGTCAAACACATCATAATAGCAAAACTAACACACTCTTTAAACATTTAAGACCAAATAGCTGTCAAAGAGCATTTTGTGATGCTTGAAAAACCCATGCATGCTCTCCATAAACCACACCGTATTTGATGCGTTTGTTGCTCATTTGTTCTGTCTCGCTCTCTCTCTATTTCTCGCTCTTCTTGCTCCTTTAACGATTGTCAGAGTGTAGGAAACTGCAGCTCCTTGTCAACTCAAAAGTCTGAATGATTGTTGAGGTTGTGTTCGTGGGACACTTTCTGCCCCCCTCTCTTCAACAGGGGTGCCTGTCAAGGTACTGTTCCACAAGTCTTTGAGCGTGTCTGTAGGTTTGAGATCTTGCCTGGGCATGCTCGGTAAATGCAGGAACATATCCTGAAAGTCTTCCTGGAGGTCTCTGTGATAAACTTTGTTTTCAGAGTTTGTCTCTGGATGTAAAGGGAGATGTTCTTTTCATGTTAACACACCCTGATCGAGGTCAGTTGGCGCTGACCACCTCCCGTGTCTCGTGCTCGCTGCTATAGTCTGATTTGGGCTCGTCCTCAAAGTCCTCGTACATGTCCATGTCATCGTCTCCATTTGTGGGGTCGCCGGGAAGATCCATAGTGCCAACCCCTGTACCGTTGCTGCCCCCGCTGGGCTCAGACTTCACCCCGTACGTGCTCTGGATGACTGGGATGTTAGGTTCAGGGCTGGCTGAGGTGCTTGAGCAGTCTGAGGTCAGGTGCGGCGAGGGTGTCGCTGTTGTTGCCATAGTTATTGCACCTGGATAAACTCCTACACCTCCTGAGCTGTTGCCCAGAGAAATCTGGGGTTGAGGCCTGAGAATCGGGACAAAAAGGAAAAAGAATGGTTAATCATGGTAAACTACAACATGTGAGAAAATCCAAACTCAAAATCCAAACTATAGTAAAAATCTGTATGCAAATACAGTCCTGGTCAATAACACATACACACTTTTTCTGTTATTATTAAATTATTTCTATTTAGCCGTGCACATAAAATCACAACAGATTGACTCAATTTCTGAAAGAAGTTCATGTCTGGAAGATTGGCAAGTGTGTTAAATGTTTACACTTATTTTTTCCACTATAAAAAGATTAACTCAAAATTGTTTGAAAGTGCCATTACAACCTTTTCCAGATTGTCAGGCAGTGACAGTTGCTCCTCTAAGGTCATTGCAGTTGTTTTTCCTTTTGGCTTTTTGGTAACACACACCACTTATGATCCAAACCAGCAAACCCCAACTGCCAAGCCCCAGCTTTTATAAAGGTGGGCCACTGTTTGAGATTGAGATTTTATGTTTTATAAAATTAAACCCTAAAATTAAAAGAGGATATGTGTTTTTCTTTGGTTTGTTTTCTTTAGTTGTTTTTTTTTTTTTTTTTTTTTTTTTTTTTGCTTGTTTTACCATGACTGTAATAGCTCAAGCACAGTGTACTGACTTATATAAAAACCATCAATTGATTAGCTTCCGGCTATATTAGCATGATAAAAATGGACTTAAACATTATACATTTGAGGAATTATAACATAAAGAGAAGCTCTGAAGAATTAGGGTTCTTTGATTTAATTTTCTAAATCCAGCATGTTAACGGATTAGCAACGAAAACAGCACAACATTGTTGTTCAGCTGTTAGATTTCCTAACCTCTTTGCATGGGTTTTTCTAATCTCTCTGAGGGTACATATAATCTCGTACCATTTACAAATCACAATCATTTATGACAGGAGAAGGTGAGTTTACTTTTCGCATAAGTAATCCAAAATTCAGATGGACATAAAACTTTAACATGAAGAAGTTAATGGTCGTTTTAAAGAAAACTGAAATGTTTTTCTAAAAATTCTCAAATGTTGACCTGCTGTTGATATTACAAGAAAAGAGGATTCTGGAACAATATGGAATTATATTATAGGTAAGCTTGAATGCAAAGCTTGTCTTCTGGACCAGTGTGCACCTAACATGGAGCTCTACCTGCCAGCACCAGGATCAGCTAATTGGCCCACTAAGATATAAATGGGATGAGGGTAAACATTGTTTTAACAGGCCCCAAAATGCACCACATGAAGCGAGCAAATCGTTGGAACGTTTCTCACCCAACAGTTCTCCCTCGTCTGTCTCTTGACGCTGCTTATACCATATTCTCCAACACCCTCATTGTCACATTAAGACACTGCTGGTTTAGTTATGTGGACTGTGCCATGAATTAGTTGTGCAGCTCTAACTGCAAGTCCAGGCCTTGGAGAGCCTGAGCGTTTTTCATATTTACTTGACCACACACAGAAAATGTGGCATTCAGCCCGTGACGTCTGCCCAGCTCTCTTTCCCCTCTCAAACATCTGCTTACATTTCATATTCCACTCTGTCTGTCTGTCTCTGGTTTCACTGCCCGCAAGCACCCGCCATTGTCCTGATTTAATAAATGACAAGCTATTAAAAATCGCTCCCATTCAAGCCGCGGCCCCTGGTAGATCCATCTCAAACTCAGACCACTGAGATGGCTTTAAACACGTCCACGACTGGTTCCCATTAAGACAATGCCACTGTCTCCCCCCCACTTCTGCACTGGCTGTTCTGTTAAAAAATATAATGCTCTTAAGCTAATGCTTAAAGGTTTTCGCAGATGGAGCCACTGTAGGTTCCAGACCTTCAATGAGGGTTCCAAGTGCAGCACACATGAGAGAATAAAGCCTCAGATAAAATAATCAGTTGACATCTAAACATTTTGTAAACCAGTACAAAATCGCTTTGAGGAAATAAAAGACATTCTATATGTGGAAAATTCACTTTTGCCTTCTTGTGTTAAGGTTTTAAAGCTCCTAATTTGAAATACCTATAAATGACAATATTTTGTACAGCAGCAAATTAAAAAAACATAACAATAAATTTTAAAATAATCAAAGTATATATTAGAAAGTATTTTACCTAAAATAAATGCTGAAAGATTAGGGTTGTTACATTCAAGATATACGAGCATAAGGCATGCTTACCAACTCGAAAGAATACTAAGGTTTTAAATATTGATGTTGCTAAAATGGTGAAATATAAAAAATAAAAACTTCTTTTTTGCAATCAAAAACCCTTAGAGAACGAAGTTTTCACAGGCTGTATGGAGTACAGAGTAATAAAATGCTGCTCCTACCCCGCTTGTTTCTGCATACCCCTGATTTTTCCCTTTCCTATAAATTTCTGGCCACAACAACATGAAGACTCACGATGTGAAAACTAATTGAAAGTCACCCATCATTCTCATTAAAGTAATTCTGTTTTAAAACTGCTGTTAGCATGCTAGCAACAATGTTTATGTAAAAGAGTAGAATGCAGGCTAGCAACCCAATTTGACAGCATGACAAACTAAAGGGCCAGTAAAGACATTTTAAAGTAAATTTCTGTTCAAACATAATAAATAGTTTACATCTCACCTGCAATAGACTCCTGATGTCTTCATTTAATATAAAACCCAGATTAGTTGGTCCACTGGGTGAAGCTAGAGGCTAGCCTGAAAAAGGCCGAGACCAAAAGATACTTCTACCAGCTTAAAATACTTCTAATCGAAAATGTCATAGCTTTTGTGAGTGCTATTAATGACCCTTGTCACATTTGAATTGAAATGTTATGAAGTTCTGAGTCTTTTTGAGGAGGTTAGAAGTCCACTTCTCTTACGGTAGCTTTAGCTTTCTGGATAGCAATTAGCCTATACTTATATTAAATAAAAGTGCCTAGAGAATTTGATATTGCATGGAATTTCTAAACTGACCTTTTACTAAAACCCTCAGTTCAAAGACCCTGAGCTATCCCTTTAAAGTGCTAAAAACAGCTTGTTATATTTGTGTTACTTTATGAAGTGCAGAACAGCAAGAAAGTATGACACCCCTCACAATAAGCACTTAAAAAGAATTACTAATAAATTTAGTGGGTATCTATATTTTTTGCTTTAGTTTATATATATAAAAACAGAGCTAATTAATAAGTTATATTATTTACATTATTCTAATGATAATAATCAACTTGTAAATAAATGCTGGTCAAATTAAATGTCAACTAAAATGTAAGAATAGGCTCACACAGCGTGAAAAACTGAAATCTCAGCCATACTCACCCCACAAAAAACTGCCTCATCTCCTGACGCCGCGAGCGCATTAGCTGCTTGTATTCCCCGATGCGCAGCTTTTTGCCGTCAATGATGCATGTCCTCTTAGGCCGGGGTTTGTACTTGTAGTTGGGATATTTTTCCAAGTGTATCTTACTCAGGCGGGCTTGCTCCTCATAGTACGGCTGCTTCTCCTGATTGGTCATGGCTTTCCAGCGTGAACCTGAAACACATGGTTGGGATTCTTGTATTTTCTTTATTACAAAGTGAACTCTAAACATACGATATCTGTATAAATCAACTGTATAGACTTTAGAGTGAAAGGATAACACATTTAAAGACATATACAATGAGTCTATTTTGGATTTCCTGCTGGGTTTTTTTTTTACTTGGATATCTTAATCTGACAACCCACCATTAGGTATTAGAGCCTGTTTAAAGCCAGGAGTGGATTCCTGTCTGCTCCCTCTTAGCCCTGGAAGAATGATACATTGTGTACCTCTACTGTTTCCTGGTAAAGAGGACCTTCTGAGCAAGTCGACAAGGCCATTACAGCGGGAACGCAGCACATCTGTGAAGCACTTTGATTATACACACTCAGCCTTGCTTGTCTGTTTATCGAGGTTTATCACAAACTTTTCTTGTACTTTTGTGACACAGGAAACACAGGGGAGTTTGTTTCAAGCCTGCCACCCACCTTCTCTGCAAAGGCCAGCTGTGTTTTTATGTTGGAAGGACATGCACTGTATATGTATGGTCATATGCATGTACACAATCCCCCTCCACTCCCCCACCTCCCTTTGGAGTCTTGTTACACAAGCATAATAAAGACCAAGAAGACTTATACACAGAGTTTTCTTTTCCTAAATTATGATGCCTCTTAATCAAAACCAAGTCAACACCATAGAACCTCTCAGGAAAAAGCGGTCTGTTCATGATGCTCAGGAGCAGCATTTACGTTCTGCTGGCTCCAACTCTGTGCTGGACATCGGAGGTCTTAGGAATGCTTCAAGAACAGCCATTACGCTCAGCACTGTGTGAATGAATATCTGTGTGGAAGAGGTCAGAATCCACAAGGATTTGAACTGAATGCATCCATCACATGAGTCAAGGTGGCACAGTGGAGCTCTCTGTGTGCAGTGTTCCTGGCCTGAAAAACACATTAGTCCCTCTCATAATCTGCAGCTCATTCGTAAGAAACCCTGTGAACTGTGAAATACAGTGGGAGGGTAAGCCAATGAGCGCACCAAAAAAAAAGGGAGACACGTTACTTTATCTTTGGATATGAGGGAGGATATCTTGGGTTGAGTTAGCCAAAAAAGTTGTCCATAGAAAGGATTTAAACCTGATTGTATTTTTTTATCCAGTTTTGTAAAGCTTTGACCTCCCAGAACAGACCAATTTCGAGAGTTTTTAAAACTCACAAAAAAAATGTACAGAGCTCACATTCAAACATCTTAGGATTTAGCAATTGCCGTAGCATAGTTAGCACAGCTAGTATTACAAAAACTGTAGATCCTTTTTTTTAAAAAAACTGTCAAATAGTTTTGAGTCCAGTATCTTCAATAAGAGTTAGAAAAATTTAAATGATAAAACAGAGCAACTTGACTATACTCTATTGAACCTTCCTGTTATCTGCTGAAAGTCTTGCTCTCTTTCTCGTTCTTTCAACCTGAATGAATCAAAGACAAGACCAGACATATCAGAGAAAATGATGTTTCTTTTTAAATACTTCCTTACGTCACCATGTTTTTTTTGAGTCTTCTACCTTCAGTTACAGCATCCATACTGAAGTCTGTTACTAGCAAAGATTGGAATTTTTCATTAAGAAGGGGAGCCCAGGTGCCTATTAAAAGGGAATGAATAATTTACTAAGTGCCAGTTGAAGAGGACAGGAATATGTGGAAAATCAGCTGTGACTCAGTGGCTTAGATAAATACAACAACCTTGGTCAGACCAGAAAGGACTTCAGCAGATAACTGGCCGGCTTATCTGTCTCTGTCCTCACACACCAGCAGGCGCAGAGAGAAGATAGATCCCTCAGTGCATATTGGTCTGAACAGAGCCCAGACAATGTATATTTATAATGAAGTGTGTCAATGGAGTATTTATTTAGATCACCCACCAATTATTTCATATTGTGGATTATGCTATGTATCAGTGATGTATTTATTTCGGGCAGGAACTAAAGCACAATTGTTTATCTCATTTGATTCATTCTAAGGATATAACTAAGTTCTAAATGTTAGACCATTGCCTTTTCAAACCTGGCACTGGTCATCGCTTGACCATGTACCACCTGGCTTGATGCTTCTAATAAAAGTCTGGAAAGGAACCAGCCAACTTGCATCTTCTTAATCAAAATAACACATAAAGTGTTTGAATCTTTGACACTTGTTTTAACTGTTGCTGTAAAGAAGTTCATACTTTAGTTCAACAACAAATTTGAATCAAGGAAACATTCTTTGATCAAAGGCACGTCCTGTAGATTCTCACCCAAGATCTTGCTAATGTTGGAGTTGTGCATGTCGGGAAAGGTCTGCAGGATCTTCCTCCTCTCGTCTTTAGCCCAAACCATGAAGGCGTTCATGGGCCTCTTGATGTGAGGTTCACTGCTGTTCCTCCCTCGTGCCTCTCTGAACACTCGTGCCTCTGTGATATTATTCCCTAAGTGACAACAAAGACATTTGCTTTATATGTGTCAGATTAATTTCCCAGCTTTCTATCAGAAGAAACAAAGTATGACAGAGAATTTATCCTTTTGATTTTAGATTTTTCTTTGGTGAGGTGTACAACAAAAGCCCAACAAAAGCCTAGTGAGGTTTTTCTGGGATGCCCTCCACTTCTTGATATGAACACTACACACTGTAGTCAGTTTGCTCCTGCCTGATACTATCGCAGTCCCCAGGCTCCCATGTTTATCCTTTGCCTCTAAACTAAATCATGATGAGTGCTCCTCAGCTTCTCATCTTGTATAAACAGTGGTGCTTTATGAGAAACAGGTGGGTTGAGGTCAGAGTGATCTAAGGCAATATTGAGTGAGAATATTTTATGCTGTGTGGAATGCTTACAAGAAGCTGTATGGAATATTAGGTACTCAAATGTCATTTCTGATCATTTTTTTAGACAAAATAAAATTTGTCTTAAGCTCAGTCCAACTTTGGTTTTGCGTACTGAAGACAAATGGGACACTTTAATAGCTAATGAAATCTAAATGTTTCAAAGAACCCAAACATCGGCATA
The DNA here is from genome assembly GCA_014839685.1 of Anableps anableps. Lineage (NCBI taxonomy): Eukaryota > Metazoa > Chordata > Actinopteri > Cyprinodontiformes > Anablepidae > Anableps > Anableps anableps. The sequence continues at coordinate 6,945,264 of CM026073.1, forward strand.
CTTTAGTGAGGTCCTGGAGCCAACTAAATTGGAGCAAGTTACCTACATCTATACCATCGATTAAACACTTGTTAATCTACTTTTTATAGATCTGTATGTGATTTTGAGTTAAACGGATTATTACAAATCTCATCAGAACCCCTCCCCCCCACAGATCATATGTAGCAAAAAAGGAAAAATGTGGTTAAAAAGTGGAACGGAGGTACAATGGAGGCACCCACCATCCAGATCCTCTGGTCTCGTCAGGTCAATGACTCTATGGACCATCTTCCCTGCGTCCTCCCCAAGCTTCCCCAGGTGCTGGCTCAGAGTCTCATAGTGAAGCCGCTCCTGCAATAAAAGAAGACCTGCATAAAGGGTCTTGATACAAGCTGAAATTGCTAATGGCAATATAGATATTTTACAAAAATGTGGCCCTGAAATGTATAACATGATTGAATTGGAATTAGAAAAAAATCTCAATGCCATTCTTATTCGATGGTTTTGTCTTTAGTTTTGCCAGTGATTGATATTCAGTTCACATTATTCTTATTTATTTGGCCTATATATTTTTCACCTGGAATCAGCAATATGAAAAATTAATGTATCTTTTAAGTCAAGATGAATTAAGAAGTAGCTTTTTTCTGTACTGGATCCTCTAAAGATTCTGTGGTGGATACAGTTCATCTGATACCAATGCAGATCTACAGATCTACTCAGCTTCACACACAGCCTCTGAAGGACAAAGATTCCCCAGTACAGACAATGACATTGAAGCCACCTGCTCTCAGACCCCTTGCCTGCGTGAACACATTGCTTACTAGGCTGCAGCTGACTGAACATCTTTCTGGGCTTTCCTTGTAGCTGTTTGACACAAGAATGTAGTATAGAGATGTGATGATACTTCCAGATAATGAGACATTTGGTTCATAGGGGAAAAAAAGATTTTTTTAAAATTTACATTTTATGAAAACTAAGAATTTGATGATCAAATTCAGTCCAGATTATTGACAAAAAGCAATGAAGCAGCACATTAGGTTTGCACCAATAACTTTTAAGTGAATCTCAATAACACAGTTGATAGCTAACAGTTCGCCAGTGGCAGTATCCTCACAATGCTTAGAAAATTTATTTTGTCTTTCAGACAGGGAAATACATATTATATATCTTATTAGAAATTATGTATTTTTTTCCTTTAAAGGTAGCCATTTGTACAGAAAATGCATTTGTGGGTCGAACAGCAGAGTATGTGGGCTGTACCCATGAAAATTTGTTAAATGCTCTCTGCCAATGTCAAACACCCTTTTGTGTTATGGACTCTTAATTGGTGTTGCTTTTTGGATAGGAAATTTGATGCAACAAGACATATTGGCAATCAAACTTTTTATACACTTAAACAGGGGGGCTCAGCAGTGTACTGGATAACTGTTTACAACCAAAAATACCTCCTTGTCATACTGGCTACCAGCCTGGTTACACAATGCTGTGTGATGGCATCGCATTCTTCTTTATCACAATTCAGCCAATGCAGTTGTGTTGGTCACATCACATTCTCTTAGGCGCATTCACACCAGCCCGCTTTAGTCTGCTTTAATCAAACTCTTGTTTGTTTACCGAGAAAGTCCAGTTCATTTTAGGAGATGCGGATGTGCAATCAAACTCTGATGGTGACCAAAAAAGCAAACTCTGGTCCACCTAAAAACCAAGGTCTCGGTTTAGCTGAAGTGAACTCTGGTGCGATTCAGATGCATATGTGAATGCCAAGTGGACTGGAGACCATTCCAAAAGCAGAAAGCAGGCTATAGTGCAGGGCGTTCTGGGTAAATACCATCAAAATAAATGCTCGAGTCTAGTGCTAGCAGGAGAAATGGCTTGTGGTCTTTTGCCAAAGACAAAACGGAAATCCTAAAACCGCTAAAATCTGATGTCACTCCATTTTTGGTTTCATTTTGTGAAGAAGGAAGTTGTGCTCAGTGTCAGAGGTTTTCAGGTTATGTTGTTTAGTTGCTCTTGTTCCAGCACCACTACAGGCGAGGGGGTAAACAGGTTTCTCAAAGAGTTTGGCAGACACAGTGCAGTCTGAATGTGAACCTCACCAGCTGAAAATATAGCAAATATTGCAATTTTGGACCCCAATCAAACAGAGTCTACCAGACTATCAGGTTTGAAAACACCCATAGAGTCGTAATATGGTTGCATAATCAAAAATCAATATCATTATGAACAAGGTGAAAAACAGGTTAAGATGTATTGTTAAGAAGGATTGTTACAACAAAGAAAAACATTGACTTACACAAACTTCCTTTGTGTTCAGTATCGCAATGTTTTAAGGGCTGAAGATCTTGTGGCAAAAGATCTTGTTCAAACCCCACCAGGAAGTTTTTCAAAGTTTTACAGTCAACAGGGGAAAAACAGCTCTGCACCTTGTCTACAGCCAAACATCTACTTGGTTGTATCCTAAATAGTTGATATTCTAAAATACACAAATATCAGCCTAATTCATCGTCTAGTTGATGTATTAGCTTGAGGCTGGGTGAATCCTTTGTGTTCTTCATCCCCCCCATAATCATGTGCTTGTTCTAATTTGGCAAATTTTCCTGCCACTCTACTTTTGAGACAATTTCTCAGAGCAGCTTGTCTTCGGGCCTCTTGGCTAAAATTATCCCAAAGTGCGGCCGAAAACATCAAACCCTTCACACAGCTACCGCACATCCACACTCTTCCCTTCTTTTCCCTTCTTCTCTCTTCTTTCTCCCTCGCCTCTCTCCTCCTCCCTCTTAGCTCCCGTTCTTTTTCTGGTGACAGAGGCATTTTGTTTGACGCAAAGAATGGTTGCCGGGTGAAGTCATGCCGCAGTAGCTGCTGGCACAGTTGGTGGAACTTAGGACCCACTGAATGTGTGTGTGTGTGTGTTTATAGATGAGGAGTTGGTGGAGGCCAATGTCAGCACTACAGCAGGGCTGTAATCAGGCCTACCACAGAACATGTGCCTAGGCAGTGCCACACTCACCGCAGGAAGCAACCTCCTAACAAAGGACTAAAGAAAAGCGAAAAAAAGAGGGAGGGAGCGACAGAGTGAGATAAAGTAAGGAATGGAAAACTAGCTTAAAGAAGAATAATAGGCACTCAAGTCCAGAACCTCCTGTTAGGCTCATGCAATGCCAAACGACAGCTTGTGGAAGGCCGCATCAGATGATGCCTCTTCTGAAGATGCGGTGAGGAAAAGTTTGGCAATCTGTCCAGAAAGGCTGAATGTCAGATGTTCTACAGTGCATAATGTTTAAACAGGTTAAACAGTTGGAAAGATGACTCTGTGGTAAATGGGAGGAAACCAACGGAAAAGCAGAGAAAAAGAAGTTGGGGTTTTGCTAAATGGACCAAGACATCATCAACAGAGCTTGGAAGACTCAACCGGCAGATTAACAGCAGACCTGGGTCAACATTTCAAGATATTCTCTGTGGTTGCTCTCCTTTTGGTCTTCTTTAAAGTCCTTGTGGCAAATGCAATAAGGAACTGTCTTTCCTTTGTTTAGTTGAGATTGAAATAGGTTTGGCTGGCGTGTTTGCTGGTTTCTAACTGGATCACTGCCTTTTGGAGCATGGTAATAGATGTCTCTCATTATAGAGCATATACACAAAAAAGAAAAAGGAAAGCAATCTAAAAGAAGAGCAACACTCGCTTTGAAAATGTTAATCTGTTAAAAAAAAAGTACCCCAGAGACAAATCCAAGCAGCTGATGCAGCCGTCTCAACTCATCACAGCTTCCACCGGCCCAACAATGTGCTGCTGCCAAATGAATAGTTCTAAATTTAAGAGTCGCTTGACTCTTTTTGTTCTGCTTGGTTTGTTCTCTTCTTGCCGTTTTCATCTTGCCACTGTTGCCAAGGTAATGCTCCAAACTTTGCTGTGTGTTTTTTCTTCTTTTAATTCATACTGTATTGAGCTCATTACCACAGTTACAACTTGCTTTCTGCCAGCACAGCCTCCCTCCAGCTGACCCACAGCCATTTACTGTCTCCTCTAGGACCATTCAAGTTTGGCAACCTCCTAAGCACCCCCTTACCATTCTTGCTTTTTCTGTTTTCCTTCTTTAGATTTTCTTGTGTGCTGATAGAGTTGTCAGTCAACCCTATTCTGTGTTTTTCCTTCTTCTTCTCTCTTTTTTTCCCACAATTTCTCCTATTCAAGGTCCTTTATTGCCACCTACCCACCCTTTGAAGCTGATTTTCCTAAAAAGCACACACTCACAAGGCTATTTGCAGATTATGCCTTCAGTTTTGCTGCATACATTATTTCAGCATATATCATTCAGCCATCATTTGAAGAAACACTATGTTACCCTTTAATCAGGACTCCTAGCCATCTGAGGTTTTGGTTTCATGGGCACTCTTCCTAAAAAGAAGAACCAGGTCACTTGTTCTCTTTCCTCTGGACCTTTTCTGCTTAATGTGCAAGTATGCTGACCAACATTAACATTGAACAGACAAAAGGCTTTCTGTGAAATGGGCCATATTAAATTAAAGAGCTCAAAATTTATGCTTCCTGTAAACTACAAATCTGTAATAATACTGCGATCAGTCATTGAAAAGCAGGCGTAAAGGGAATTTGAAAATAAGTTTAATGGTCATAAATGATACACTGGTGGTGGAACAACATCTATGCGTGGTTGGCAGGTTGACAGTAAAGTTTCTCATACTACGCTAAACAGTAGAGTAAAAAGAAAGGACACCCTCTGTTAATTCAATGTTTTTATTGTATAATGACATCCCTGGTCTTTACCAGGTTCTAAAATCAATTTTCAATTAAAAAGAAAAACCTAAATGGAAAAATCTGCCCATTGGATCGAAGAGCAAAAGTGGCAGCCGGGTGGTGCTAATTAGATGCACTCAGTTAATTCATCATCAGAATGAGTTTAGGTAGTTTGCTGATCTAAAATATGAAATTGGACGGCAACACAATGCTAAGAGAAAAAGACATCAGCAAGAATCTCTCAGTGGCAATAGCTCCAGCCCATAAATCTGGATGGGTTATAATGCCATTTAGAACTATTTACTACTATTCAGTAGTGAAAAAGATCCTTCACAAGTGGAAAATATTTCAGACGGTTGCCAATCTTTCCTGAAGCTAATTACCCCTTGGTTAGAAATGCTCGGAAAAATTCCAAACAATCCAAGAGCTCCATTTTAGACCTTTGGGCATGTAAAATGTCAAAGGTCATGACAGTACATTTAGAAAAACATTGAACAAGAGTGGCTTGGTAAGAGCTGCCAGTAGACACATCCCTCTCTCTCAAAAAATATGGCATCATGACATAGGTTTGCAAAGTTGCATCTGAATCAACCACAACACTGGAACAATATATATCCTTTAATTATCTAGGTTAAAAATGTCTCATTAAGATTAAAATCACATTTTTAAGAAAGATCTGAGCATGAAGGCAGCAACATGCACAAAAAAAAAAAAAAAAACATAATCAGTGTTGTTTAGATAAATGTTTGGAAAAACACCAAACACAGTGTATCAGCATAAATACATAATACCATCTGTTAAGCACAGTAGTGGAGGGTTGATGATTTTGGTTGCTTTAGGAGTTGTGCACCTTACCTTTATTAAGTCAACCATGAACTGCTCTATATACCAAAGTACTAGAGCAGGGATGTCCAACTCAAGTCCTCAAGGGTCCTACAAAATTCAGATGTGTCTCTGCTCCATCACGGCTCATTTAAATGGAATAGTTAAAATGATGGTAATTAGCCATCATTTGATTCAGGTGTACTGAAGCAGGAAAAGATCTCAAACATGAATGAGAGTGGCTCTTGGGGTCTGACTTTGGACACCACTGTCTGGGGCTATGGTCACACAGCAGGTCTTAATGCTCAATTTTGATTTTTTTGCTGAATACCAATTTTTTTGGCGTGGTCATTCATACTACCAATTAAAAGTGACCACAATCAGAATTATTTGTGAATGGTTTAGGTCCCCAAAGCAACTTGCATTTACAGAAGAATGTTGATGTCACACAGCAGCACACTGTTTACAGAAGTAATAATGGATGCCACCTTTTATAGATCGTTTTTAAAGTTATTCAGCAATGACACCCAACAGCATTGTCACAAGATCATGACATAAAGAAAGTTAATAAGAAGAAAGCACAACTAACAGCAATAGCTTTTTATGGAGCACTGACTGCAGCTTCTGTAGCAAAGTCTGTTTCGATGTATAGCTAGAGCCAGGAGAGGTGGGATTGTAATATAATAGACTTCAGTGATATTGACTTCTTTTATAAGTTTAAAATATTCAGAATTATAATTTCCAGCCATTGTTTGCATCCAGAATTACCACGTCTGGCTTCTGCTAGTGCAGAAATATGATGCATGTCTCACGTCAATGACGTGAAAGTCAAATAAAATGCAACATGACTGTTCTGACTACAGAAACAATCAGATACAGATCTGATTTAGTCCCACATATGGGAGTGGCACAGATCTGATTTTTTTTGGGGGGTGAAAAGATCAGAATTGAGCTGTTCAGACTGCCGCAAAAAAGTCAGATATGGGTCACATATGTGCAAAAAAAGCAGATTTGGGTCACATTTGCCTGCTGTGTGAACGTAGCCCAAGGGTCAAATTTGATGGCATATGTCCAACAGCTGAAGAGTTGTTTAAAACTGTTTCAGCAATGAAACAACTCTATTTCAAATGAACTATATTGATGAAATTATTTATGATCAGTATAGCTGTAAGAAAGCAGATGTTGAACAAGTAAAGAGTGTTTGTGCCCTTTCTTAACTGATTTGTAAATTTAAATCACCTTTGATTTAATATGGCAAAATGCATTCATGGAGCAAGTCTGTTGGTGTTCAGCCAGATACATATCATATCAAGAATACCAATTGATTACATAGGACTGATTTGCACTGTTTTACAAAAATGCTTCTTGGTTCTTACATTGTAATGTGACAAATGACTGCTTCCCGTTTGTTATCACATAATAAGCGAGCTGTTTAATGTTCCAGTCTTTCAGATGCTTAACAGGCGTTATGCGGGCTTATTGAGAGCTTTGTGACTGTTGAGATAAAAATGAGTGTGCACAGTCTTTTTTTTTTTTTTTTTTTTTTTTTTTTTTTTACATATACATGTGCACACCCACACAGTCAAACACAGTGACTATTTCTGTGAGCTCTGGCAGCCGCAGGCCAGCTGGAAGCAACGTAAGCGTAAGGTGATACTCAACAATGCCACTAACTGGCCAGGCCTGTAGTCTGCACACCAGCTATAATGACATTAACATGGCCAAGGCCAGTGCAGAGCCAGGACACCAACACACTGAAACACACACACACACACACACACACACACACACACACACACACACACACACACACACACACACACACACACACACACAGAAAGAAGCCTCAGATCACTTTTACTTCTTAGAGAAATGCCTATGTATTCAATGCTGGAAATGAATACCCTGGGACAAAAATACACACACAACAAAATAAACTCAAACGTACTCAGATGGTTGTCCGGCAACTCCATTTGAGCTGAGTCAGCAGGAGCAATAAATAGCTCAACATTTAACACTGAGATATCAATTACAGCTTTTACTCCGTTTCTCAATAAAAAATCCACTGTCAAATCCACTGTCAGTGCGGTGTCATAAAACAAACGGACTCGGGTTGAGCTTTTAAAGCTTCAAGGGGAAGAAATCGAGTCGGAAACTTATTCGGCGAACAGAAAACAAAGGGCGGTCCAAGGTAAAGAAAAAGTGCTGCTCTTCTTGCCACCCGAGGTGGAAGTGGTGAGTCACACTCCTGGGTCACCGGCAAGTTCCATCCATGAATTGTTTAAGGCAGAGTGAAGCCTTTGGGGAGTTTGGGGAAAAAGGAGAAGAAAAAAATTGACACCAACAGAGTTGTTCATTCAGATTTAAAAAAAAAAAAAAAAAAATGATGCATTCACAGCTGAGAGAAAAATGGTTTGAATGCCTGTTGTTAGGTGGCGCACAACAACATGACAACAAATGCAGAGGAACTCAGGTGGAAACAATCACTAAAACTTTCCCTGTGAGATTTTTATTTCTAGGCGCGTAGCTGTAAACGAAATAACTGCATTGCTTTGGTTTTGTTCCTATAAAACTGGAAAATGTAGAGTTTCAGCGACTTGTAGCGGTCTTTGTGCAACCCGCCCACCTTAATGTGTGACTGTTTCTGGGTTAACTGTAAGCAAAAAAAATTGCTTTGATTCACAAACTCATCTCGGTGGAACTTTTCTCTGGACCTGCAGCAGACAAGTCACATTAAACTTTTATAAGGAATTTATCTGCAGCTGTTATATAATTTATGCTTATGAGTTTTTCAGTGTTTACTGGTATAATGACTCATAAAGAAAAACCCACTCGGGAGTGAAAGTTGTGTACAGCGCTAGATTTTTTTTCACCAGCTTTTGGATGTTTTCTTTCTAAAGATGCAAGCCAAACAAGTCCAAAAGATTCACAACAGCCCATCCTTAGAGCGCACCAATCATGACCTACTTGGGGTTGAGGAGGGTTCAAAGTCTCCACCCCTAAAATATTTATGATTTCCTCTCCTCCCTTTTTATCTGCTTGGTTTTGAGCAACATGGGATCAATTGCACAGGAGAGTCAGCGTAATCATGTTCCCCTTTTTTTCTTTCATAATGTCTGATCCTAAGAATCCATGATTGGTTGATCAGACTGATTGAAGATGTTTTTGAAACTGAATTTCTCCTGTGGATTTGAGATCTCAGTACAAAGGCTCTAGCTTGGTCACCCCAAGGGACAGGCAAAAGCAGAAGGGATAAGAGAAGAGGGATGTAGAGATGGGCAGAGAAAGTGGCTGGTGATTGATTTGACCGATTTGTAGCTTTTTGGCCCTGACTATTAACTGGCCTGTGAGAAACTCAAAAAGCCTATCTTTTCTGATCAGCAATTGCTTCATACCTAAGCATTAGCAGGTCCTGCAAACAACAACACTTTTCACAGTGAATGCTGTAACTGAGAGAGGAAAACTAAAACTTTGCTATTTTAAGTTTCAGTGTTTAAAATTCATTCAGGATGGGAGAGAGAGAAAGACTTTTAGCAGGTAACAGGAAGGCTGAAATTTGGAGGTCTTACCCTCCATCTGTAATTAAACTTGCTGGATTTGGAAATGTTGGCAATCTTTTCAAACTCAAACATTAAGGAAAGCATATGCCACTGCATATTGTTAGACAAGCAAACCATGTTAACCGTTACTTGCGTAGGATACTGAAGACAGTTAAAAATAGGAGCTCTGTAATTTTTTATTTGCTTTCAAATATTTTTTGAAAACTGTTTTTACAGCAACTGATTTCCCACAAACGGTGTGATAGCACCTCTGTTTTAATATAAACACTAAATGGACTCAGGACAGGATGGCTGGAATATATACTGAAGCTTGTTTTGTATCTTCTAATACTTCTTTAAAGTACTTAAATAGATATTGGAATTGGCAAAAATCGGTATCTATGCAAAAACTGGAAATTGGTATATTGCTACAAAATTCTGATTTGTGCATCTCTACAGAAGGAGGATTTTTCTCTGAAAAACAGCCTGTAATTGGGATAAAATGCCCCTCAAGGCCAAACACACACAGACACGCACATGAACACAGGCTAATGTTAACATGATCTATCAAAAGCTGAAAAAGGCCCCACTCACATAGTCAAGGCAAGCTTACAAACATACATATACTAACACGCCAAAACCATCACTTGTCATTGGCCCAGCTGCTCTCTCTTCAAAGCTTTTGGCTTCTGGGTGGCCGTAGAGATGAGAGGAGAAAAAGAGAAGTTCTTAAGAGCAGCAGCAGCCTGAGCCAAATGACACCAAATATCATCCATGAATATTCCTCAGACCAAGGCGCTGTCTGAGGAGAAACCCTGGACACTCAGCCAAGTTAATACAAAAGAAAAATGTGCCACAGGAATGAAGGGGCTTCAGAACCACAGAGGTATGTGTCGCTGTCTCTCCAAGAATGTGTATATTTTAAGGAAAGAGAGACATAACCTAATGCTTCAGGGGGGAAATGAAGAATCTCTTCAGCAGGTTGGAGCTCGTACATTAGTATTATGTCTAACATCTTAAACTGGCCAAAAATCTCCACTAACACTTGGTAACATCTGGGTTTCAGTACACTGGTTTGGGCTGGGTTGGACTGTTTCAATGGCTGCTGAGTCAAATCATTTGCAATCAGCAACATCCAGGTGCGCTTGCCTGCAACAATGGTACCACAAGAATGGATACAACTTGATTTTGGCTGACTGTTCTGAAAGTGTTACCTCTAGCCATAAACTAGATTGAAATGACTGGGATCATCAACTGGTTTCTGCATTACTTGATGGTATATTGATCAGGTAATGTCAAAGGATATGGTGTAGCATGGATACATCTAAAATTTGCCAACAATTGTGCCTCTGGTCCAGGGAAGGGTACCAATTACTTAGAGGACAATACCATGTTCAGTGACTTTAAACATTGCGTTTTGGAACTGCTGGTTTACTGGGATTTTCCTTTACAATCTCACAGGTTTACAGAAAATTGCCTGAAACAACAAACTGTCCAGTGAGCAGCAGTGGCATGGACAAAAAAGCCTTATCAATGTCAAAGGTCAGATTGATTAGGGACAATGAAAAGGTAATAGCAGCTCAAATATAGTAACTACCCATAACAACCATGGTATGCAGAATACCATCAATAAATGTAAGAGAAATTGAACCTTGAAGCCAGAGTCTTCAGTAGTAGAAGACAACAAAGGGTCTCACTCCGCCAAGAACAAGAACCTGAGGTTACAATTCACATACGCTCAACAAAACATGAACACATTGGAAAAACGCTGCCTTGTCTGATAAATCTCAATTTCAGTTGCAACTTTTAGATGGCATTGCTCATAATTTTGTACTACAAATGGAAGGCACAGATCCATCCTACCTTGTATGAAGGTTTCAGGCTAGTAGTGTTAGTGTAATCCGATGGGAGATTGTTTGTTTGTACACTTTTGAACCGTTAGTAACAACTATGGGCAACTGAGGGCGACTGAGGCTCAGTGGTAGAGTGGTCATCTTGCAATTGGAAGTTTATAGGGTCGATTCCAGCATCCTCCTGTCACCTGTCAATGTGTCCCTGAGAGAGGCACTTAGCCCCAAGTTGCCTATCGATCTGTCTATCGGTGTATATGTGTGTGTGCATTGGTGAGTGTGAATGTAGCTGTAGTGTAAAGCACAGGTAAGACTGGAAAGGAGCTATATACATTCCTTCCACTTCCCACAACTAGGGAAGTATAAATACCACAGCCTACCCAAGTAATCTTGCTGACCATGTCCATCCCTATATGATCATACTATACCCATATTCTGATGGCTCACAAAGCTCAGATCATCTCAAATTGATTTCTTTAACATGACAGTGACTTCTCTCCAATCAAGCATCTTTGGGATGTGGTGAAGCAGGAGATTTGGGCCAGTGCAGCTGACAATTATACATCAACTACATGGTGCTATCATGTCAATGAGGGCCTAAATCTCTGAGGAATGTTTCCAGCATCTTGTTGAATCTATGCCATGAAGAATTGAGGCAGTTCTGAAGGCAAAATGTCACCCATCCTGGAACTTGCAAGGTGTACCCAATGAAGTTTCTGCTGCATGTGGGTAGGTCCAGATGATGAGATCACATTTATGTCAAACAGGCTTTGTGGTAAAGCACAGAGAGAACTATGAATGTTGTGAACTCAACTGCAGGATATAAGAAAGCAGTTTCAATCAAGGTAAAAGTTTAAAGTCTGGTATTATTTAACATATTACACCTTATTGACTCCTATAAAGCCCATTGGCCACATCCTAACATGTACCACACATCCTTCTAACCTTGTTGCTGTTGTTGAGGTTCATGCTGCTGAGTGCGGACAGTTTGGCCTCCAGACTCTGGTGGCCTGGTTGCTGCTGCTGATGGTGGAGCTGTTCCCTCTGGATCTGCTCCCTCATGCTCCTTGCTTCCTGGATGGCTTTCATAACCGCGTCTTGGTCCCCAAACAATGCTGTGGAGTTAAGGCTGGACAAGATGTCTGCACACAACAGAAGAAGAAAGGTTTAAAGCATGAACAACTCCACGCCTAATTTATGTACCAGAAAATGTTAGATAAAATTGCATCTTAAGATTCTAAATGACTAAACTGAGTTTACAAAAGAAGAGTAAAAAAGTGGAATTGAGGTATTAGATAACTGGTAGAAAATGTCCTTTCTGTCATGCTCCAGAGCTTTGTTTGCCCTTGGTTTCTAAATTGTGATTGGCAAACCTCTTATTGAGTTTGATTAGTTTAGGTAAACCAGAGAATATTTAACAGTTAAATATACTTTAAAAAAACGTAATAAGATTGGATTTTCATGTTTATATCACATCTACATGTTGTTTTCCAGTTCAGAACTGAGGAAAACCTCCTTCCCACTTGTGTGCTACACTTCTCACTTTTGAAGCCAACACGCACTCAATGAATTAAAACAAATAAAAGGATGCAAAGTTTCCGTTTCCCCCCTCGTTTAATTAGCAGACAAGTAGGAAGCACTGTACGCTTGGGTGGCCGTTAAAATGGGTAAAAAATAACTTTGCAGAGAACACAAGCGTCGCGTCCTCAAAGCCACAATAGAGAAGCCGGTGAAATTGTTTTCTGAGGGGGGGTGGAGGGGGAGTGGTATAATGAGAGGCTTTAGATTGGCCTTAATAACAGATAGCAGAGGTAGGGGCATAAAAGGTCTAGCGCGGGCAGACAATAATGCGAGGAAGCTCTTAAAAACCAAATAACGTGTGCTGGGTTTCACTGCTTCCGCTGCCAGGTTTTCATTGGGGCTAAATACAGGGCTTTGGACTCCTGTAAAACACAAACACTCAGTCAGATTACACACATGCACACACACAGAGGTCTCCTGGTGGGGTTGAGGTGTCTGCAGTCGCCCGGGCGCATGCAGCGCAGCACAGTGTGTCTGTGGGTGGCAGGGAGGAGTGAAGTGTCTGGCTGCGTGATGTTTTTGTTTTTCCATTTAAAGAGACATTTTAACACTGAAGTGAGGATGTGTTTGTTAGAGGCGGATGTACAGTGTAGATGTGAGGAAGCATGTTTACACACGGTTGTTCTTCTTGGCTTGGAGAGGCATAATTTAGACAAGAAAACATGTGAGGGAAGCAAAGTAGCAGGTTCATCAGAGTTGGGGGACTGTTAGTCCAGAAACAAACTGGTGTGATGTTTTTGCAACCTACCCAGGGAGGTGTTTCTGCCCATGCTTGGGATGGGGATGGGGCTGGGAATGCGACCCTTGCCCATGCTGCTTGGGCTGGTCTTGTTTCCAGGGAGCAAGCTCTGCGTTGGTGACGTTGGAGAGCGATAAGGCTCAGCTGTCTTAGGTCTGGCTGAGAGGTTCAATGGCTGTGTGGATCCTTCTTCCTGTCAACAAAATAGGCAAGTGAAGAGATGTTAGGGGTGTAAACATACATTCCGCTCAAGAGACCAGGTGATATTTGATATATAATTCACATCCAGATATCTTTGTTCAACTGAGATTTTTTGCCTTGTTTACATATTCTTGGCAACACGCAGACACAGCTTTGGTGACAAAAACTGAGAATTTTAAAATTGCTTTTCAAAGTGAAGAGTTAAAAAAAAAACTCAATTTTTCATGTTGTCTTTTGCATTAGAACAAAAGGAGAACATCAAGAGTGAGCTTTTGCAAATTGGAGCAAAAGCTCACTCTTGCTGACTAGAATAGAATAGAAATATCTTTTATTGTCCCATGATGGGGACTGTGCTAGAACCCCCAGGAACAGTGAGACTTTTTATTTTTTAGAGTTTTTATTTCACATCTGTCTCTGTTTTCGAGCTGAGAAACAATAAATACTGAGAGCAACTAAAAAAAAATCACAAGCTACAACTTTCATGTGAGAATCTTACACCTAGCACTGCTTTAGCCATGCCTAGGACCTTCTACTTTTGAATTTTGATGAAGTTAATATCCATGTTATTGCTTTTTGCTGGTGGAGCATGTTCATTGCAGCATTTGTTAATATAATCATACCATGTAGATGCAGATTTTGTTTGGAATTATTCACTTCAGGTTTAACTAAAACATATTATCTATCTAAGGTGATGAACAAAGCATTGAAAACACTCCATTTTTTGTGTTATCACAAACCAAATAAAATTTTCATTAATCTTAAACTGTGTTTTAAAGAATTGCTGTTAAATGTAGAATTATCCAATTCAGGTTCAAGTTGAAGTATGTTGGATTATGAGCCACACTCAAACAGATGCTTTCCAGATAAATGCTGTTAGTGCAAAATCCAGTTAGCTTAGCACTCAACAGAAAGCTAAGAATCAAATGTTGACTTTATTTTCGAAGTAAAAGCTAATTGCTATCCAGCCAAGGTGTGCAGCTATTGTTCATATCTTTTCTGTCATTTGGTCAGTGTTTATTGTGTCCACTTGAGCAATGCTGCAGTACAAACAAGCTAACAATAATGGAAGGTTCTTCAGTGTGAACATAAATGAATCATCAACAAAATAGGGCAACTCAAGAACTACTTTTTTCTTCAAGATAAGAGTTCCAAATTTAGACACAGGGTGTAAAACATCAACAATCATCGTCATACAAGGGACTTATAACTATGACTTAAGACTATATGACCAGACAAAGTCAAACTGATAGCAACTGGATGGCCTTTGTGAAACAAAGTTCACGCTGATTCCAAGTGGAATTTCAGTATTGTTACATTTTGTGCCACAAGATCTTGTTACACCCCCTAAAGGATGTAACATTTCTAAACGCCAACCATTGCAACATGGAGTACCTCCAACCATCTATTATCATTTTGTCCGATCATTTAGAGAGAGACAGGGTACAGCCTGAACAGGTTGCCAGTCAATTAAAGGGCCCATGGAGTATGTTTAGGGTGAATTTTCAGTAGCGTTTAGTAATAATGTCATACATTGTCAAATGCACTTGAAAGAAAATCACTTTGGTTGAAGAAACTTGCATTGATTTAAACAATTTAGCATTTTGGGAAGGTGATCAAAAAAGTGTGGGACTTAAAATATAATGCAATAAGACCTGCCTTACTTTCTAATCTTTATCTATTTTGTTATTACATGTGTGGTATGCTGTTGGGAGATGTTTAACTGCCAAACATCATGTTGGAACTTGCTTGATTACAACTAACGTTGCTCAGGATGACTCTCACACATTCACTGATAATCCAGACATGGGATAAGAAACAGTCTGCTTGAGGTCAAGCTGTAGCATGTCAATGGATATTGATTAATGGAGCGGCCTAGTCAAAGTCCACTTTGACTAGGCCTCTCCAAAACCTCTTTCTTTTTTAGAATTGCTTGTGCAGTTTGGGTCATTACCATACTACATAACCCAAATGTCCTTGATCTTAAGGTTACAAACTAATGGCTGGGCATTCTCCTTTAGGATTTTGTGGTTTATACCAGACATTACAGGACACACACCTTCCAAATTGTTTTACTTTTGTTTTGTCAGTCTACAGAACATTTTCTCAAAGGTTTTGGGGATCACCAAGTTGTTTCATTGATAAATGTGGCTGGGCCTTTGTTTTCCATTTGGTCAGCCTTGATTCTCACATTTGATCTCCCCCATTAAAAAACAGACTGGGCAAAAAACATGTCGAATCATGAACACATGACAAGTGAGATCTGCAGTCTTCAGATGTTCTAGATTTTTTTGTGACCTCCTGGATGAGTTATTGATGGGTTTTGGAGTAGTTTTGGTAAGTCTGCCACTCCTGGGAAGGTGAACTATTGTCTCATGTTTTCTCAGTTTGTGAATAATGAATCCCCCTGTGGTTCATTAGATTACCCATTCCACGCAGATAGATGTAGCTTTGTTTGTCACCTGTTCTTTAATTTCTTTAAATAAGGTCATGATGTGTTGCTTTTTTAAATCTTTTACCCTACTTCATGTTGTCAGACAGGTTCTAATTAAGTGGTTTCTTAATTCCACAGGTCAGACAGTAATCAGGCTGGGACACTTCAAGTGGAATTGAACCAAGAAATGAATCACAATAAATTCCTGATTTTGCAAAGAGGGCAATTATATTTTTGTATAAGGCCAGACTGGTTTGGATAGTTCTTTTTCTCTTAATAAATTAAATATTGAAACTAACTATAGTATTTTCTGAGGTTATCTATGATAATAAGATCTGTTGGAGGATCTGATACATTTAAATATGTAAGAAGTGAAAACAGGATAAATCTGTAGGATGGCATATATATCTGCCGTATATATATATATATATATATATATATATATATATATATATATATATATATATATATATATATATATATTTTTTTTTTTTTTTTTTTTTTTTTTTTTTTTTTTTTTTTTCAAAGAACAATATTTGGAATGATCTTCCAGGTTCACAAAATGAATTCTTGTAAATATGCATTAGCAAAATGGCATATACACACCATCAGTGTCTGTATCTATATTTTTCTTTAGGCTGCAAACACATCACGAACATGGATCCAATTAGCAACAAAGCCTCGGCTGAGGAAGTGTCGAGGAGAGGAGTTTAGGATGAGCCGTGTCGTGGAAAATCAGGGGGGTTTAACTGCGGGTGGTGCGCCAAAGAGAGCAGTGGGTAGGGGCGGGGGCGCAGGGGGAGGGGGGGGGCTACATGAAGAGTAAAGGTTAGCAGAGGGTGGGGCACAGCACTACTGTTTGAGTGTGGTGAGCTCTGACGCCGGCCTATTGTGACGCCGGCTGCAGCTGTGCCCCACAAACACACGTGGTTTCCATTACTGCCTAGTTGTTGAGTAAAGATGAGGCGCACGCTCTCTCCAGTGAAGAGGTCTGGGCTTCTGCCAAACAGCAGCCAGCGCCAGTGTCACTGTGTGTGTGTGTGTGTGTGTGTGTGTGTGTGTGTGTGTGTGTGTGTGTGTGTGTGTGTGTGCGTGCGGGTGTGTGTCAGAGTGCAACTTTTAAATAAGCTGCCACTAATTGACGGTGAAGAGCACTGGGCCGTGCACAGATCATCGTTTCAACATCTTCCAAATTTCCAGCCTCTCACTTTTACTTTGCAAATCATCGTCAGTGTTAAGTGTTTTCCCATAACACAGATTGTGAACTCACTCTTTCCTTTGTGTTATTATGTTGTCTGTTGCACACATTAAGACGCCGTTTTACTTCACATTTATTAATTACAGGGAACAAGTATAAACCACTGACTCAGTAAGCTTATTTTCTAACCCACTCCTAATAATCATACATGATTCTGCTGAGCTCCAGCTTATAGGTCCCTTAACATTAACACTTTCAGATTTTCACGCACCTTAATCTGAGTGACGGGGCTGGATACTTGTTTCTCGCTCTTGAGGTTGGAGGGTGAAAGAGGACCGGAGGAGTTAGGAGCCTGTGGGAGGGGAGCCATCTTGGCTCCTGGTGAGATCTGCATGCTTGCCAGCTGTGCCGCATACAGCTGCTGCAAAAGAGGAAAAACCAGAAAAACCAACAGCTTATTAACATTGTTCGCCAGCAGCTCATCAGTGGCTTTCCTCTTTCATCCTTTCTTCTTCCATACACACACCCTTGATCCTATTTTTTGTACCATATCTTTGGTGCTCCCTGGAGTTTCTTTGGATCTGTGAATACTCTTATGCATGCTTCCCTCTACAATGCCTTACAAAAGCACTCCATACTTTTTTATTTCTTGCAGCCACCAACTTCATTTAACCTTATTGGGGTTTTTATGTGATTTTGCAACACAAAGTAGTGGATACTTTTGAAAAGTATAACAGCTCCATCTACCCCCAGGTAATCCTAGAAGAATATATAGGTTCATTTCTTCACTTCTTCATGAATTCAGATAAGAGCAGTCATACATAGTTTTTGCCAGACTATAGTTACATCTTTAGCAAATTTTTCAACAAAAAAAGGAAGACTGAATAATAGAAAAGTAAAAGGCTTGGAACACATAAGCCTTTGGTTTGGACAAATACACCAAACTAATCAAAAAAAAAAAGAAAAGAAGAAGAAGAAAGAAAAATAGAGCTGACTTTCCATCCAAAGTACTTAGCAAAAATCAAAGAGCCAAATACTCGGCCCACCGTCCAGGGTCTTCTAAATCAAAGCTTGCTGGCCAGACAAACCGCTGCCCGAAACCACTGTCAACTCCTGTCTGAACGCATTGGAGTGTGAGTGCTGGAGTATCAAAGAGCCTCTCCTCAGGAAAACCACCCAGACGTGGCTGGCCTTCAGTAGATTCCCTCACTTCTTTCTTTTCTGCTTTCCTCTCCCCTCTGCGTTACTCTCACCTCATCTATACTCTCCCCTTCCCTCTAAATATCTGTCTTAAATTCACCCTGCTCCCTTTTGATCTCCCTTTGCCTCTCTCCACTTGTCTTCTGACTCTGGGTTTTGTTCCAGAAATCATTTTTCATATCGTTTTCCCCGATCTCCATCGCCGTTTCGTTTTCTGTGTTTTTACTGTCTGGCCCTCTAACCCGAACTGGCCCCCAGTGTTGTGAGATCTGATTTCCCTGCAGTCAAAACTGCGAGGCCTCCCGGGAGCGGAGATCCAAGAGTAAAGAAATACCCTCGAACAAAGAGGGAGAGCGAGGGATGGAAGGTTTTGCGCAGCACACACAGGACCACCGTCACTTCGCCGCCAAAGCACCAAGCTCAGCAGTCAGGGCAAGAGAAGCTGGCTGGCTGCCTTTCCACTTTTCTCTGAGCGATATTAAACACAAACAGAAGGGGCCTCAATGCTGAAACAAAGCCCTGATGTCACGCTGCTTATTTTCCTTGGAAGCTACCAGGAGCACACAGGCCAGCGCCTGGCGATATGAGATCCCTTTTAGAATGTGCCTCAAATGGTTGGTGGTGAGGCCTCATGTGTCAATCAAGCCGACCGCAGAGTTACTTACGGTGGTGCCTGATATCCTTACAGCTGTAAGGGGAGCAGGGGCTCGGCATAGACACCTGAATCTTTGGGGTAAAACACACATTTGGGATCCCACACCCCTTGTCTACACTAATGCACACCCTCTCTGTATTTTCTGCAAACACACCCTCTGCTATTGTGCTTGCAGCAGCAATTCTGTCAACAATAAAAGGACAGAAGTCTTGAATGAACAACAGGCTCACGATAAAAGCTTTTCTTGCTTTTTTTCCTTCAAGACATTCAGCAATTGATTGTTGACTGGCTTATGTGCAGAGTAAACAACCCAAACTAGAGCTCTTGCTGCACAATCAACCCCCAAGGGAAGACAATGAAGCCATTTCCTAAATTACAAATTGACAAAGAGGGTCTTAAACTGCGCTTGGTCTGTCCAAACTACCTGACAAGCCTTTGGAAGGAATTGCTTATTTCACTAAAATGTCACATTGTTGACCCTTCCGCAATATCTGTTCATGTTTAGCTTACTTTAATGCAAGGACATAGAAAAAAAGAGTGAAGTCTGACAGCCACAGGGCAGTTCTCCCCCAGTTTTCTCTGACATGTTAGAACAGAGCAGAGGATCCCTTTAACTGGCCTCTTTTAGTATCAAGTTGCTATCAATCTCCGTAGCACACAAAACAAATGATGTTTTATCTTTTTTCATAGGGTTTCTAAGGAGGAAATAATGGAGGGTGAAAAAGATTGACTGTCATCTCACTCATAGGAGAGAGGGTAGATATGAAGGTTGACTGTATCCACAAACGATATAGATAGATTGACAATTATGCCAGTTCACACGACAACGTAAAACAATGTCAACACTGAAGGACCAAACCATTTAGACCCAAATCAGTGTGTGATCCAAAAGTAAGGACTCTGCTGAACAAATACGTCTTTCTCACCTTTTCTGCCATGTCCCAGACACTGGACGAGAAAATGACTGAACACAGAGACAGAGCAAGATGTCATATGATTTCAACAAGTATGTCTGCTAAGCAACTGTATTTCCCTCGCATTAACCCTGCACAAAGGGGGCCTTTCTTCAGCAGAAATCCACTGTTTGTGAAGGGGTCTGCTTTGAGGCTTTAGAAACAATTGGCCAGAACGAGTTCCCACGGCTGCAGCACAAGATTTGCGCATTCAAAATTGTTGCTTTAGGTCGTGGTGGGTCAAGCTCTGCATGTGCAGATTTTGTCGCATATCTCAATAACAGTGGTTCAAATTTTGTACATACATGCAAAACTCTAGTTTTTAAACTTTTCTTTTCATAGTAAAGAATTGGCGAACTGACTCTGGCCGGTTCATATTTAATGCCTTGATATAACATTGGACAGGAATTCAATTCGATTACCGTATTATCCAGGCTATAAGTCATACTTTTTTTCACTGTTTGGCTGGTCCTGTGACTGATGTGTTAAATGTTAATTCATACTGAGTGACATGTACCAAGAAGTTATAGTCTGCAGCCCTAAAGAAACCTAATCTCGGGTTGAAAGCAAGATGACCAGAGCTGGAGGAATTAGTCCACAGATGGGTGCTTCAAGAACACGGTGCTGGGAGAAGCTTGTGAACGGTGCAGTTACGTCTCCATGCTCTGGTAGTTGCCAAGGAGATGAATACAAATGACTTCGCAGATGGGCCTTCTTGGTGTTACTGCTTAATGCAATACTACCAGCGGCAGCATTGCATTAAGCAGTAACAAGTATGGACATTGGTGCGTCAGAAACTGCCAGCAGACTTCCAAGCCAAAGCCGAGAATTTCCGAGAGCTTGTTGAAAAGCACATAACTGAACACAATGTGTCACTGGATCATGTCATCAACATGGACGAAGCCCCCTTCACATTTGACAAATTCTAAATAAATGCGACTTATAGTCAAGTGCGTTTTATATATGTTTTTTCCTCTTCATAATACTTTTTTTGACTGATGCGACTTATACTCTGGAGCAACGTATAGTCTGGAAAATATGGTAATTGAAAGCTTTATTGTCAGAAAACAGTCATTGTTGTAACTTGTTACTGACTGGGTTGCTGCATACTTAACTCTAATATACTGTACTCACAAAACTTTGTTGACATTGAGCTAATTTTTATCTACTTTCTGTCTAAATTTTATTTCATGATTTTTTAATTTCTTTTGTGATTTCACACACACACAGCTGAATAGCATCCGCAATTTATTAATGAACAATAAACTAGCTAAGCCACCCCACTTGCTACTTGAAGGTAGTAATTATTTACCAGGAACTTTTGGAGGGAGATTTATTAATAAATATTAACATAAATTTAATCTTCTGATGTTTATGTTCTGATGCACAAATAAAAACAACCACAGTTTGGGTTTTTTTTTTCAGAAACTTAGAGCTGCTTCTTTGGGACATGACTATCAGGCTTTGCTTAAATCTATGAATGCTACACATTGGACCTCACTTTAAAGTGATTATAGTGTCATTTCACAGAGTAAGCGCTCTAAACTGATCACAAGATTGTGGCTCGAAGATATGGTTGCTGCACATGCAAAAAACATAGTAAAAGTTGCCTTCACAAACTATTTATTAGAAATTCTGACTGACTGTATTTCATTAAATAAGTGGCACACATTGCACTGTGCAATACCTATTTGTGAACATGTTCCTTCAGAGTTTGAAGGTATGAAATGGAAAGAAATACATTGTTAACCGCTTGTTTTGCTAATAGCAGTTAGCACCACAATAGTTAGCAAATCTTACTGGTTTTCCGACTTGCAACAAGAACACACTCTATTTAGGTGTGACGTCATTCCCGTTTCTAATCTCTGACTTCCAAGACGAACTAAACAGAGAACAAAAACTGGATGGACAAACTGCAATATGTGGAAAGACATAAAGAAATGACAAATTACTTCAGACCAGTTCATTTTGAGACTGGGAATTTGAAACCCACAGTCCTACAGAACCAAAGTCATTAACTAAACTGTGAACAAACCCTTATGAAGTAGGAAGTGGAACACTACTTTAAAAGGCTAATGAAGAGGTTCTCCAAATGGAAATGAGGGGCTTTCTAGTCAACATAACTTAATGACTTGAGCAAGACCTCAGTTTTCTGACAGTAACTGTCATGTTAACAAACACCAAGCTTGTTCAAATCCTAACTGACAGCCCAACTTAAGGGATGCATAAAAACTGTTCTTTTGATAGCAAATGAAAAGGAGTTCATTAATGTATGCAAATGCACACAGTGCGCCATATGTTTTCCTTCTCCTATAATGCACATTCGCTGTTTTAGAAACATTCTTTTTTGATACATTTTTAATGATTGCACCATTGCATTTGGCCCCGCACCATGTTTTCACAGGAGTGAGCAGCATGTTAACAGAGCATCAGTGTTACTCCATTTTCTAATACTGACATGCCTATGTAACTAGAGCTTTCAGAAATTGAATTATAGGGATGGTGAAATTTTAAAAAAGTACAACCAGCCATAAATTCTAAGGTTTTACATTTTAGGACATAATAAAAATGGTCCTTTCCATACCAGTTTCTAAAATTATTTAGATCTAACCCCAAGTGAACAAAAACATGCAATGGCTTCCACATTTTAGTTATTGAACAAAGACAAAGCAAAAATACGAAAGCTAAGTGTGTAAAAACTAACTACACCCTCTCTGTCTCCACAGAACATATGAGGATAGTACAACACAATGCCAAGATGATAAGAATTAAACAATGATCTTACAGTAGCTGTTCTCTAAGATTATTTAGAAATGAAAAACATTTAAAACAGCTGCCAACTTTACCAGAAGATCATGTTTCAGGAAAGTCAAACCATGTAATTCTCTGAGAAAAAAACTCTACTCAAACTCAAAAATCTCTAGAGGCCTCCCAACTGTCAAGCATGGTGGTGGAAGGGTGATGATTTGGGCTTGTTTATGTACAGATAAAGAGACATATTATATCCACAACCCCAATATGCAAATGTTTTTATTCAATATATATTTTTTTTATTTGCTGCAAAGTAAAACAAAATTGCCAGCAGTTTCTATCATGCTGAACAAGCATAGGCTTATTGTAGAAATCTTATCACGATCACTTTTAGCAAAAGCGTTACTGCGTAAACAATGTCCAAACATGTGCTGGAAGCCACTGCCTCTCTCTCTCTCTCTCTCTCTCTCTCACACACACACACACACACACACACACACACACACACACATATACACACACACATACACACACAAAATCCCCCAACAATCACCGTTTATTCCATTTTAAACACTTCCCCACGCTCCCTGTCTCCCGCCTTTCTTCCTTCTTTGGTTTCTGCCGACGGCCTGATGAGAAGCTTCCTCTCTCATTCAGGTTTCTCGCCGCCTCTCGTTCTCCACGAGCGTCTCAGGCAGCGTTTGAATGTGAACGACGTTTGCGCCTCTGACATCATGCGCCCTCTTTACCTCTCACTCACCGTGCAGCTCTTTTGATCATTTCAAAGCCAGGAGTGGGAGACAGGAGAGCTCCGACACCCCCACAGCGAAGCAGGGCGCTTTGCTAAGTCAATAGTGGCTAATGAGTTCTCCGATAAGCGAGAACCACAATGCAAATTGAATAAAGTGAGATAAGGATTCTTGTGACATCTAAAAGCCATGCTACGGTAATGAGTGACATGATGAAGCTGCATTGTTTGTGAGTGAAAAAAGCCTTTTTCTTAAGGGTTTTTGTCCTTTCTGTTGCTGGTAGGTACAGCAGGAAGGGTGGTGGGCTTGTTTTGTTAAGATCTCAACCGCTTTCATAGAGCAGATAATTTTTGTTCTTCCATTTTCTCCTATTTTGTATTTTGCATAATCTGTTAGCTTTGCAAACATGTATGATAACTATTATGGATAAGTGCTATTTTCAAACCACAGGTGTCAGGGGGCCATTAAATAAATGTGATGAATTGCTGGGGCCAGGTGTTGTGCTGGTGGGGTGGAATTCCTCTGTCATTCATCATAGCTTTTGTCTGATACAGTTGACAGGCAGCAAATAAGGAGGCTAACCTGTTAGCGTCAGTCCACCAAGCTTTATCTTCAAACACTATGCCATGTTGTGTTATATTAAAGAGCTACTGGAATGCCATTAAAAGTCAAAAGAAGCACAAAGGAAGCCAGAACATGTGCCAATTAATGCATACTGGGTGCCTTCCAGCTCCCGATTGTACTTTCCTCTTTAAAGAAAAATGTTTATAAGTTTTTCATGAACATATTGAGCAGAGCAGATCAGGCCCGGATATTGTATAGAGAAGCAGAATGTGGTTGAACAGAGTATCTATAAGTGTGGCATTGAATTCTTGAGTTTTCTTTTGTCAGCCTGTTAACCTGTTAACTGTGTTGTCGTTATAAATGGTAATCTTCATGTAAGTCCCAAGGTGCTTTCATAATTGTATCCATCGCTATAAACTCTTTGTACGTAAACTCTGTCAGGCTCTTGAGCTTAACAATAGCCTTGGCCTTTTAGTGTCACGCTATGCAGATGATGTGATTGTGTTCTCGTTGAGATCGGAATATAGACGCAGGCAATTTTATTAGCCCCCAGGATAAAGGTGTGCAAAATGTAATGTCAATTTTATATACACCGTATAAAAATATCAACCTTTTTCTCACTGTCTGACATTAATTTAGACCAAACTTTTTTTGTTTTAGTTCAGTTGGAATTACCACAATTATTTCTATTTGCCAAATGCCGCAATAATGAGAGAAAAAAATATGTTAGAGATTTATTTACTGTATTAATGTCTTCAAAAGCAGAAGTTTGCATATGGTACATTTCCTTAGCATTTGGTAGCGTTGTCTTTGAACTGTATAACTTGAATCAAACCTTTTAGGTTTCCTTCCACCAGCTTCTCACAGTAGTTTGCTGGAGTTCTGGCCCATTCCTCCAGACAGAACTGGTGGAACCTGGTCAGGTTTGTAGGCCGCCTCATTCACACACTTTGTAACCACTTTGGCTGGATGCTGAGGGTTCCGCCTGACCTTCAACTTCCTGGCTGATGTCTTTAGATGTTGCTTCATTATTTCCAAATAATATTTTTTCCTCATGATGGCATCTATTTTATGAAGTACACCAGTTCCTTCTTCAGCAAAACACTAACACATCATGATGCTGCCACCACCATACTTCACAGTTGGGATGGTGTTCCCAGGTTTACAGTGTCCCTCTTTTTCCTACAAATGTAACGACTGTCATTATGAACAAACAGTTCCACTTTACTTCATCAGACCACTGTCTCCAAAAATTAAGGTCTTCATACAGGACACGTTTCACTGTGGATAACGACACTGCTTCAGCAGCATCTTCATGGGGTCTTTGGCTTTTGCTCTGGGGTTGATTTCCACATTTTGGAGCAAAACTCATTCATTTCTGAGACACAGAATCCATCTCCTTCCTCAGCGGTATGATGGTTGGACATTCTCATCATGTCTATGATTGTGTATAACTGTTTGAACAGATGAATGTGGCACCTTCAAGCATCTGGAAATTGTTTCCAAGGATAAACCAGACTGGTGCAGATCCACAATTCTCTTCCTGATATTCTGGCTGATTTCTTTTGTCTTTCCCATAGTATCAAAAAAAGAAAGCACTGTGTTGCAGGTCTGACCTTAAAATACATCCATAGTTGTGTCTCCAATTAACTGAAACGTATCAGTTAACCTATCAGAAGTTTGTAAAGCCATGACGCTATCATCTGGGCTTTCCCTCATTTTTTTAAAGCAACAGTAATCATTCTGTATGCAAACTTCAGATTTTGAAGACATTAATAAATAAAACTCTCTCATTATTGTGGCTTTAGCAAATAGAAATAATTTTGGTCATTCTAAGTGATCTAAAACAAAAAAGGTTTAGTCTGATTTAACTGTAGACAGTGAGAAAAAAAAAGGTGTATGTGTCCTTTAATTCAGTGTATGTAAACTTCTGGTTTCAACTGCATATATGTGGAGTTTGCAGCTTTTTGGCAACAGTGATGAATATTGGGGAAAGCACTTCATTCCCACTGTTACTTAAGGAGGAGGATCTGTTATGATGTGGGCTCATTTCTCTTCCAAAGTTATTGAAGTGTATGTATGTATCATAGGCTCTTTAAAAAAAACAGAACATTTTAAATACCCATCTATTGGATTCTACCAGTAAACACAAACTGGGTCATCATTGGATCTTTAGCAGTACAACAATCCAAAACAAATGGTCAAATCAACATAGAAATGGTTTCACTGAAAACAAAATTAACCTTCTTCTTTTCCATCTCAGTCTATTGTGGAGTTAGCTGAACAGAAGAAAGCATACAAGAAGACCCAGGACTTTAGATAATCTAGAGAGAATGTGCATGTATATGTACACACCGTATGTTTCAATCTTATACACTACTGTAGGAGAAGACCAAGTCCCACCCTACTAGCAAAAGGGGGTTGTGCAAAGTGTTGACAGCATATACGTAAATGTTTCCCAACACAGGATAAGTGTTCTCATAATAAAGGTTGGATATTTCTATATTTTGTGGCTGGAAATGGTCCTAATGTCATAAATGCTTTATTTTAAATTTCCTTTCTTTTATATCTCTTTAGAAATTAATTCCAACAATGTTGTCCCTAAAGCCAACACAAAGTCTTTCTGTCAACTACAAAACACAAGGTGTTTGGTGTTATGTTCTCTCCAGGTCAGGACAAGGTTAACACAAGCCTGAGTTTCATTTAGTTTATTCTCTTCTAGTCCCCTCTATTCATCAAAATACTGTTGAACAACTGGTCTGAGGTCACTACTTAAGGTTGCAACCTTAAAAAAAACACTCAACTTTTTAAGTTTTCTTTTCCATAACTGTACTTCATATTGATCTTTTGCACGTGATGTCACGCTCTTCAGAAAGAGGCTGGTCTCAGTCCCTTAATTTCATGGAAAGGAATTTTTTTTGCTTCCGTATACTAAGATATTTTGAGCAATTTAATGCTCCCAACTTTGTGGAAACAGTTTGTGGATGGCCTCTTCATGTTCCAACATGAGTTCATACTAGTGGACAAAGGAAGGCATGGATGAGCAGGTTTGGTATAGAAAAACTTTACTCAACCTGAACAAACATATTTGAGATTAATCAGAACAAAGACTGCAAGCCAGGATTGCTCATCCAATTTCAGTGTCTGACCTCAGAAATGCAGTTCTGAAGAATGGTCAAGATTTCCCTTAACTACACTCCTAACCCTTGTGGAAAACCTTCCAAGAGGTGTTGAAGCTACTATAGTTGCAAAGGTCAGGACAAAATTGTTTGGATTAAGAAGCAGTTGTCACTCCATTTCATATGTGTGAAAGCAACAAATT
Organism: Anableps anableps; assembly: GCA_014839685.1. Classification (NCBI taxonomy): domain Eukaryota; kingdom Metazoa; phylum Chordata; class Actinopteri; order Cyprinodontiformes; family Anablepidae; genus Anableps; species Anableps anableps. The sequence continues at coordinate 6,972,548 of CM026073.1, forward strand.
TCAACATTACTGACACCTCATACCGAACTTCCTGGAAGAGCTACACACTTACAATTAAAACACTGACCAACATATTTGATGTGTAATGACATTTTTAATGATGGCAATGGACAAAATGTAATGTTTGTTACTGGTTTCACAACCGGTGACCGTTTGATGTGTTTATGATGTTTTTATGTTTTAAACTTGACTTGACTTGACTTAACAACAAATTGGTTCAAAGATACTTGCTTCTTCCCCTGTGCATAGAGTGCATGTAAACATCTGTAACTCCAGATTTACACTGCATGCATCTGCACTCTGCTGCGCACTTCGCCAATGGACCAGAGCCATTCCTGACCAGACCCGCTCCTGACCAGAGCCGTTCCTGACCACCCTGATTTACACTGGATGCAGCTCCGCTCCCCAGCGAACCCCAGAGGTGCTCCAAGAAGCTGAGAGATCGCACCATAAAGCCAGTGATAAAAAGGATGAGTGGTGTCATAAAATACTGTAGTTCTCAACCTCCAAAATGATCATTTTTCCAGCTATTGCTCTCTTACTTCGTCTGTCCTGCTGTGACTTGAGCAAGGGGACTTGACTTAATTTCAGAATTAAATCCACGTTTTGTATGTATGCATAGCCATGAATGATACATGCCAACAACATTCATATATAAATATACCCATATTCATAAATATAGCTAGTATTTCAACCAAATGTAGTCTGTCTTGGTGAATTATTTTAAAAATACGGATGTTGTGCTCGTGCATTTTCCTGTTGGAGCAGTGTGATCTTTGAAGATTGACTCCCCACTTGCTCCGCTGTCCAGCAAAAATAGGATCAGTTCTAATTTTGGTGATGCAGAGGCAGTATAAATGTTCTCATTGATTATAATGGGTGCGTATTTACTATGAAGTTCCTGCCGTTGCAGAGCGGAGACGCAAGCAGTGTAAATTGGGCTAAGTCAACAGCAAAACATGTTTTAATTTAGTAAATACAGTAAAAAAAATTTTTTTTGATTGTTTTTACACATATATACAACTTTAACAGATGTTTTTTTTTTTTTCACTTGACTTGAATACTGCTTCCAAGTTAATTCAACTATATCTCACACACTTACCACTCTTCACACTCTTATCTGTCACCACTCTATTGCCAAACCCTTTCTGTGTGCAAGTCTACTTGGAAACTTGCTTTATGTCGATTAAAAAAAAAAAAAAATCAGTTTATATTTTCAAACGGTTTGCATTGACCGTGCAGTCAGGTTTCGGTTCAATCAGGTGTCAGGGCATCGTCCTCTTACCTGCAGCTGTAGCGGGCTGAGTCCAGAGGCCGCCGCGGCTGCCATTGTCGATGGAATGAACTGCATTGGGTAATTCTCACCTGCTGAACAACCAGAAACAACACATATTACAGAGAGAGGTGGGGGCAGAGTTCAGCACAAGAACAAACCTGCTCTTTACCTTCAGCCTGTCTCTTTCTCTCTGTCTCCCTGCTTTGTCTCCTTCCCTGCTCCACGCTCATGTTTTTATACATAAACACAAAGGGTCAGGAACGCTTTATTCAGAGGTTAATAAGACTCACTGTCTGCACACATAAGTGCTTGAGACCGGGCTGAGCAGAGCTTGCTCAATGGGATGCACTCACCAACTCATAAACGACTGCCATGTATAACCCCTACTGTTTGTCCTTAAAAGGCTTTTCATGTCCAGGTTTTTGCTGAAAACAGATCGAAGCAAAACAAGAGTGTACAATGATGGCTTTTTAACGCCTTTTGCTGTTTTTTTTCCTTCTGTTTGCAGCCTTGTGGGAGCATGTGCCCGCCAAGCACAGCTAAACACGGACTGTTCTGCATGAACCATGGAGGCTCGCAGCTAACCTGTGTCAGGCGAGGACCTGGAGGAATGTATGGGAGACAGGAATGTGAAGGACAAGGAAGACCCAAAGAAAGCAGGTGGTGCGTAGGATCCTGCTAAAACAAGACTGCAAATTATGCGTGACTTTGTGCAAAGGTGTGGCCGAAAACGTGTTGCGGAGTTGAGGTTGAGGGAAAATGTGAACTGCTACAACACGCTTCGTGTATGTCCTTTAAAAGTTTAATTTTCACATTTACATGGTTAACATACGCCACAGCTAAAATGTTAAATTCTTAAGAACAGTGTCTTGCAAAAGTAGCTCTTTAATTTCTTCACATTTTGTCACATTCCAGCACAAAGTTTAATGTAATTTAGTAGGGTTTTGTTCCACACACAAAAGCAAAGTAAAGGATAATTGTGAAGTGGAAGGAAATGTCAAACATTTTCCAAATAAAAATCTGAAAAGTGTGGCATGTATTTGTGTACAACTCTCCTGAGCCAATGCTGTGTAGAACCACCTTTCACTGCAATTATAGCGACATATGTCTGAAATGTCTGCCCGGTTTTCTTCACAAATTAGCTTGAGCTCAATCAGATTGGATGCTGAACATCTGGGAACATCTATCTTTAAATTTTTCCACAGATTCTTAACTGGATTCAGGTCTAGACTTTGGCAAGGCTTGCAGCTCCTGCTATATGTTTAGAATTGTTGCTTTGCGTGATTGTCCCTGTCTTGAGTATTTTTCTGGGTTTCTTTAATAATTTCCCATATTTAATACTATTTCTCATAAACTGTAACCAGTCTCCTTGTACCTGCTGTAGAAAAGCATCCCAACAGCATCATGCCGCCATCACAATGTTTCATTATAGGAATGGTGTGATCAGGATGATGTGCAGTGGTAGTTTTCCTGTTGCTAAAGGGACATAAAGCCGGATGGATGAATGGATGGATGGATGGGTGGATGCCCTAATGTCTTGTCTGAATGATTACTGAACAGCATCGGGGTCTGCTGAGTGGCTAACAGTTAGCTACGTTTTACAGCCAATTGGTTGCGAGTCAGGGTAGCAGATTAATGAGGGCAGAATATGAATGCGAACCACACTTTTTACAGTTTTTATTTTCAAAGAATTGTCAAAAATATTGTCTAATTTTCTTTCTGCCATCACATAAAGTCCCAAAACACAAGACACTGAAGTTTGTGGTTGTTTCTTATACTCCAAAAAGGTGTAATTAATACTGTATTTGTATGTATCTGTAAATGTGACGCGCCACGAGAAATCCAGGAACAAGTCACCAGAGCAGAAATGGAGAAAAAAGATAAAAACCGCCAATTTCTGAGAAAATAGTGATTTTCGTTTTTTTTTGCAAAATAAACTCGTCCAGGCCATGAAGAAACCACCCCATGCTTTAAATAGCAGATTCAGAGGTTTTAAAATGGTGAACTTTGTGTGTTTGAATTTAACTTGTTTACAGATTAAATCTGAGCTGTCTCAGGGATGGGGGAAACTCACAGCTGATTAACACATCGGACTTTAATGGCTAGTCACACGTTTTTGTTGTTGATTTTGGCCAATAAAATTCAAGTTTGAAAGAAACACATGGCTACTTATTGCCACCTCATCAACCTAACCGATACCGGGCTGTTGGAAAAAAAGACCCTGGCCCAGGTCTGTTTACAGGTCCGGGCTAGATGCTTGCCTATATTTGCCCCAGAGCCGGCACAGATAACTTTGCTATCGGGGTAAATGCTACGAGAAAACAAAAAAGAATTCTCCACACTGTCGTGCAGCTGCAACCTTTCTCCAGAGTACAACGCACAAATGGATTCTTTAGCAGCAGAAAGAGAGCAGCAGGACATGAGAATAATTGGACATCTTGAAGCCAACAGGTGTACATCCTTACTTTGAAGGTGACAACATCCACCAGAAAGATACCAATAAAAAGAAAACACACCAGGACTACTTATATGATCAGAGGCAGTCATGTCTGCAGAATTACTTTTCATTTTCTCCTGGGGTGAGTTTCAGAACTTTTATTGTTTTTAGAACACTATTACGATACATGCCACCGGTATGCCTCCCCAGCCAAGCATTGCACTTCTGTGACTGTACTGAGTGTGACATGATGGTGACCAGGTGGGTGAGCAGTGGTGTGCACCGCGCTGACTAGCTGCTTCTAGAAGCTGTAACACCTAAAACGAAATAAGAATTTATGTCGGGGTTTTTTCAGGTTGACAGAAAATATCGTCTAACATGTTGTATTCATTATTATCTTCTTCTCTGCTTAGGCCCAGGCTTCCCTCTTCCCAGCCACTTGGGCAAGCTCTTCCTGGGGAACCATAGGGCGTTCCCTGGCCAGCCGAGAAACATAGTCCCTCCAGTGTGTATCTAGGCATGGTTTAATTCCACTAAAGTTCAGGGTTCACAGACGACTTCAGGACAAAGTCTCATAAGACAGAAACTCCCAGCCTTATTGGAAAATTGAACAAAAGATGAAAACTTCTTAAAACATATATTTCTAACAAGATAACCCAGACAAAAGCTCATTTATGTCAGCACACTTTCCCAGTCCTTCCTGTTGAAAGTCAATGCTGGGGGTTAGCATTATTACATAGTAATGTAATGTAAAAGAACAGCCTTTGTTAACGCGCCCAGGTAGTTGATCAGGCTTCTGGACAATTCTTTTAAAACTCTGAGGCCTGTTTTCTCCCAGATCATGTTTACAGAGTGCCAACATTCAAATGGCCATATCTTCTTCATTTTTTTATTTCTATGTATTTGACATCATTAGAAAGCTTAGAACCCACACTTTCAGAATTTGTAAATAACTCAAAATGCCCCCGGGGAGATTTGTTCCTGGTTTTGTTGTGGCCAGTTACAAATGTATAGGAGGGGGAACGTGTGAAATTCCATGATGCAAATGTGCAGGGCAACTGACATGCTCCTTGGATGCCACAGAAAGAGATGTTCCAGTCCACTCTGTGTCCAAATGCATTGATCCTGAAGTGAACAAGCGGAGCTTGTAAATCTCTTTGCTCATTTCCAGAACATTCCTTACCTGACACACCTCATTACTGTCAGCTGGAATCTGTGTGTGCATGTGTGTGTGCTGGGATGGGGGGGAAGGTGCACAGAAATATACCTGGCTTGTACGACATGCCGGGCGGGAAGAGGAAGCCTTGTTGCGCCGCGGCGGCAGCAGCCAGAGACCGCTGGTCGTGTGGGAACAGGGGGATCATCAGAGGAGGCATGTGACCCTGGACCTGAGGGGGAGTCAGACCAAGAAGGAGAGGCTGAGGTGAAACCATAAAAATTAACTGAAAACACATTTATGCAATTCGTCAAAAACAGTTGCTACAGTTTCCAACTCAAAATGTACCTTTTAAATGATTTATTGGAGATTTTCCATTTTTTGCAACTCCAGTTTATTCCAGCACATTTCAGATAGAAATCATGCATTTTTTAGTTTCTATGGCCTTTTTTAGCCAATTTTGTCACAACCTCACAACCTACCAATAAGAAAATTTTCAATCTAAAGTGTAGTAAAATAATAATGTATTTGTTATAGAATGGTTCTAACATTCCTTCCACATTTAATGGCACCCCTAGTAAAGAGGTGTAAGCCTTTCAAAAAATTCACCTTTTATCGCAGTAGCATAATCTAAGGAAGCCGAGAGCGGTCGTACTCGCATGTTTATTTTCCCGATGGTTAACTCGAGATAACAAATTATTCATGTCATTATAATAATATAACGAATACCGTTTTATCAAGATAATTATGTCGTTATCACGAAATAACGATGGGCGTTTTCTTGAGATGGTTTAATCATATGACCAACGACGTGGTGTCATTGTGGTCTATGGTATCACTTATTCACAGAATTATTCACAGAATTACGCATGCATGCCATGACTTACACTTATAAGTTCTCTCCTGCTGGTGTGGCATGCATTTGAATGATGGAATCAGATTTAACACACACACCAATCATCTCGTGATCTCCAGAAAACAAACTTTGTGTTCTCAAAATTAAGTTGTTATCTTGAGAAAACCATCAGAAAAAACTTTATGCGAAACATGTCCACTCTCAGCTTCTGTGATAATCTCTGCTGCAGTTATTAACAAATTTAAACTTGTAGCTATTTAAATGTGGAGTACCCCTTGGCTCTTTTTGAGCCCATGTCTTTTTTGCTAAACATACACCCCTTGAATAGATAACAAATAAATGTAATAAAATGTCCTGTCACTTTTATGCAGATGGAATCCAGCTGTACAGTCTTCACAATGTCAGAATTACTTAAGAGTATAAGAAAAATTACAAACTGGTTAAAAAAAATTCCATCCAACTGGACTTTAAGAAGACCATGTGCCTGATCACTACACTGGTCTTTTGAATTTTGTCTTTCGGGCAAATTTAAGGGATTTGGTTGTTGTTTTAAAGAATTACAGTACAATATTACAGAAATATTTCAGAACTAACAAGGTTGGTGTTAAAGTTGAAGCTTGCAATAGTCATCTAAGCTATTGTAATACATTTTTCTATGTATCAGAAAAATGGCCCTTGATAATCTCCAGTTGTTCCAAAACTCTGCAGCAAAACTAATTGGAACCAAAACAAAAGCTCACATCCCTCATATTTTAATGTCTTTTTACTGTTTACCTGTTTAAGAATCCAATTAAAAATCCTTTACCTTTCCGGGTCCTGCATGGTCAATCTCCTTCTTAATACTGAATTGTTAAAACCACATATTCCAACTCCAACCCACAAAAAAGACACTCACAGTCCCAATTACAAGATATAAAAGCTGGGAGCATCACTCTTTCCCAACTATTGCACCTGGACTGTGGAACAAGCTTCCTCTGTTTTTATGTACTTAAGTATAAAAACACATGAAAACATTCTTAATCAAACAAGCTTTTCCCAAAGACCTTTTTTATTGGATTGTCAATTAATTTGCTTTTTAAGTTTTCTTTAATGCCTTAGTTTTTAACACTCTGTCTTTGTGAAGCACTTAATGATTTTATCTGTGAACAGTTTTGAGAGTGCTGCATATAGTATCAGCAAGAAAAACTAAATAAATACTCTACTACATTTTGTGCCTAATGAATATTTTCAATGCTGGCTTTGTACCTCGATTTAATTAGGTTTATCCATCTGTTTTGGTGCCTTTAGTTTTGGAGAAAATCTTCTTTTTTTTTTTATCTTTTCTGCATGACTCCACACCTTACAAAAATGCCTCAAAGGTCAGGCAGTAACAAGAAAGAACATGAGGGAGGACAAACTAAAAAGAAAAATGTCAAGTGTCAGCATAAAAATGAAAGAAAGAAGTGAAAAAATGGGGGGGAATGACAAAATAAGATGTAAAAATGACCAAGCAGTGTGAAAAGCAAAAGAAAAAAATCAGTTAAAAAAAGAAAAAGGAAAAAATCCAAAAAAAAAAAAAATTAATTACAAGACAAATAATTAAAGACATAAAGACATCAAGATCAGAAATTAATGTAAAAAAAGAGGTATATAAATAAAAAATATCAATCAATGGAATATCATGTAAAAATGCTTGAGACGTGAAAGGCTGAATAAAGATTTCAAGAAAACAAACCAAAAAATAAATAATGACGTACATTCTTGAGGAACAAGTGTAAAAGTGTTGAACAAAATCCTCTACAACAACAGAGAGCCTAAAAGCTGGCTTTCATGTTGGCTTGAAAGACTTTTAAAAACTGTGTGTTTGACTCAGTTACGGCGCTGACGGCTCCAACTGAAGGCAGCATATCAAAGATAACCCTACGGGAGTCTATTAGGGTTGCCTGTGTTGAACCAACAGAATGTACTTTCCCTTCCATCTCTTGCCCTTTTTCTCATCCTTTTCTCTTTTCATTAATTTGTGTCTGACTTGTAAAAAAAAAAAAAAGGGGCGCCTTTCGTGCCTCTGTCTTTTCTGCTCTTCATTCTTGTTATTCTTTTCACTCTCTTTTTTTATCCATTATGTTTGTGAGCTTTTCACCTGAAAGATGAGGATGTTCAACAGATTTGCGATCCTGTTGAAAGCAACGGCCTAAACTTATAAAACATTAATAAAGAATTCTTTAGACATGAGCTGAGGAGTTTCATCACTGATATCTGTGTGTAAAAGATAAGTCATATATGTTAACATATAAGCTAGAAAAACTTTTACTGTAAGTCTCTTTTTGTTGCACAATTTTGAATGAAAAAATTACATTTTTGATATTAGTGCCAAAATAAATGTTATTTTAATGCTATATTGTGCTTTTTAATTTTCATTGCAGTTCACACTGTTAGATGCTGAAGTGCTCTTTGAGGACATTCTTACAGGTGAACATAAAACAAGAGCAAAATCCATATTAGCCTGTTCATGAGGAAGTTAATCTGTTGAAATGATAACCTGGAACATGGAAAACGGTGCTTAAAAAAATATCAGACAGCAGGCTTATTGGTACAGTTGTGCAAAAGCAGTTTTAAAAAAGGAAAAAAGTAGGGTTGTCTCAATCAATGCTACATCTGATACGCAGGCTCAATGTCCTGATCAAGGCATGTTGAAAAGAATCTGTCAGGAGATCCTGACTAAACTCAAACCTTACTAATTTAGTCTCGGCGGCACCCTCGGAAAGCTGTGACCAGTTTTTAAAAATCTACTGTGTAGTTTTGCCTGCATGGCTTGCAAAATTAGACCATATACAGAGCACGTTATTTTGTTGATCTGATGAATCACCCTCGTCGTAAACGTTCACCCTTTACAATGATTGTCACAGTAAAACAAGTTGTTTCAGCTCCTGTTGTGTCTGTGCCCTGCCCTGTGCTCAGAAATTCCCAAACAGCTGCGCAGAGAGAAGTCTAAACACTAGTCATTAAACATTATGATGTTTAAAGCTAAGCGCTATGTTTATGAAGCATTCCACTGTGCCGTATGGCATAATTACAATACAGTACGGTTAAGGCCCCGACACATTTCATCCGAAGTGCTGAAATTGGCTCTTATTGACGAAAACATGATGAAAATTGCATCATTTGGTTCGTTGGGAGCCATCCGCTTGCCAAACTCGACACCAGGCCTGGATCGAACGATTTCGACAGGGCTCTGTGCAAAGTGTTGTCTGATTGGTCATAAGTTTGTTGCGATGTTTTCTGCGGAAATGCGCTCGGACAGGAGTATTGATATTTCTCTTCAACTCGTCTGTTTCCACGATCCTGTTTTTGTATCTCTAGGAGACATGAATGCTTTTGAGGAACGTTTATCTGACGCGATAAGGAATTATGTACATTTGTATGATTCTTCACTAAATAACCGCTATAATAATAACACTGGCAAATGATTAATAATTTATTGGAAATTATCCAAGGATGAGGCTGTCTGCATAAAAGTGTGGCAGTCTCTCTGTGAATGTTTCGTAAAAGGATAACAGAGGAGGCAGGGAGGGATGGGGAACCTTGGCAGGCGTGATGTATACTGAAGCTGGAGGGGTGTCCCCCAGGTGGTCTTAGCCGTTGTATGAAAGGTGTGCATGAATACAAACGGTTCGCAAACCACGCTGACTGTTCGGCTTCGAATGAAGTATGTTGGGGCCTTTAGGGCGTAGCCACTAACTGTAGCACACAACACAGTCCATTGATTGGGAGACAGAAGAACATCATTGCTTCCGACAAGCATAAGACATACTCGTGTATCACATTTGTTATCACATTAGTATGATGCCACATTAAGCGTTTGGTTTTACCTCGCCTAATGCGGTCCAGTGAAAGTCTAACTGGTGGTGGACACGCTCTCCTGGACATGCCAGACCATCAGACCATAAAATAGTGGACCACACTGACCCATGCCGTGCTGCTCAGTGGAAACGAGGCAATAGATTTGAGTTTAGTATTAAGTATCCTGGCACAACACTTGTTTAACTATTTTTCTTGCCTACACAGCTCCACTAATAGAACTACAACCTACGTTAACTCTATGTTTAGACAATCAGTGTTTTGTGGTTTTTCAATGTTTGCTTTCTGTCTCAAACTCCCCTTGGCAGGTGGTCACCTGCATTGAGTCTGGTTTTGCCAGAAGTTCCCTCTTGTAAAAAAGAGACCATTCTTTTTTCAGTCACCACTTCCTTGCTCAGGAGGAAGATTTGCTCCAAAGTCAGCTGGTTGGGTTGAGTTTAAAAAACTCATTCGTTTATATGAGAACAGATCAACAAAACTACTTCTCAACATTGAGGATTTATTGGGGACTCAAAGTTTGCTTGCATAAGGTCATTGCCTCTGTTCAACTCACTGTAAACATTAAGGCACACACAATACAATGTGTATAACTATGCAATGAATGACGTGAAGCAAAATTACAATTCCATAGTTAGACTGTGTCCAGATTCAGAGGTATCCTTCAAAGGCTGCATTTGAAGGCCAATTATATCACAGTGATGAAACAAAGACTGGCAAATATCAAAGACTCCTCGAAATGCGGCCCACAAATGCATCCTTCTTATCCCTGGATTTGAAGGACAGATCTGCTGTATCCTTTGCACTTCACCCTGTCCAAAGATGCATTGCAGGCCAAATGGGAGAGTTTTGTACTTGGAACAATGGCAGATGAGGCGGGAGATAGAGCATGAGAGGAGGACAGTTTTAAATGAAAATATATTAAAATATGTGTGTTTAAATTCAGGTGTTTATCAGATACACTCTTAGTTGGGCTACTTTTGCCACTAAATACATCATGTATTACTTTGTACCCTGTACTTTCCATTGATGTTATAACTGTTATTATATATGCATATGTTGTTTGTTGTTGTGGATTCTTGGTTATGTTTTTTCTCTTTCTGCAGATGTAGAGGCAGATTTCAAGGGTTGATTTGTGTTATCCCTTTGCTTCTTTCTCTCCTCTACTTCTATCTCCTTCTGTCTCCTTCTTTCCTTTGAAAGCTTTCCCCCACCTTTGTCCTCTCTTTCCTTTCAACTTTGTTTTTCATCTATGTGTCCATTACATTTCAAATTAATCCAAAGCAATTTCTAATGAAGTTTTATATATATATGAAGTGGCGCATCATGGTGAAAGCCGTAATGCTCCACTCGTAATGCTGCACGTAATGCTCCACTTGTGAAACCAATAGATACTAAATCTATTGGGCCTCACCTTGACACTCAGATAACAATTCTGCCAGACAGGACATGGAATGAAAAAAAGACAATACAAAAAAATAAATTTATTTAATAAATTAATTAATTTGATTAACTAAAAATGATTTAAATAAGTAACAAAAAAATTCAGCAAGATTTCAAGCTTCACGTTTACTGGGAAGTCCGGGTTCTGCAAAGGATGCAGCCCCCTGAATTTGGAGATGACCCCCCACCCCTGTTTTCAGTTTCATTTTTATATTCTTTGTGTGAGCCTGTTTTTCTGTCATTGCCTGCCACTGTCACTTTGCTGCTGTTGCACAGAAACTTCCCCATCATGGGACAATAAAGGATATTTCTATTCTATTCTGAACCTCTCTCTGTCCTTGCCCCATGTTAACCTCATTACATTGCTGCTATGTGACAATAGACAGTATAATCTACATTAGACAGCCTTGCATTACATTTAGGATCAGAATAAACTGTGCATGCTTTCAGTATAATCTATTTATAAGACTGGATGGTATTGATTTATTAACTATTCCTATATAACTGGAAATGAACAAGCTCGGTTTTTTTATTCTTGCAAAGTGCCTTGAGATGACATTTGTTGTGAACATACATACACTGCATTGAAACTGAGTTGAGTAGACATGTTAACGTCGGCCTGGTGGCTCAGTAAATTGCTCCTCAGGCACAAAATTCTGCTAAAAACAAAATACCTGTTGATGTCAGGAAAAACAGATCATCATGAATGTGAACTTTTAAAGTGGAACCAAATCACAATATTCATGTAGCCTAATATAGCAGATAAAATGTAGCTCATTATTTTTATTGCATTTTACAGCTAGTGAGTTTTCTGATTAGAAGAAACATGCCTGTTTTTAAACAAGTCAGATCAGTATCAGGGACAAAAAAAAGAACTTATGACGCCATTGTTTGCATTAAGTTTAAATTTCTTTCTCTATAAATATAATTTTTTTATTCTCCATTCCTAATTGTTTTAGATTGATGGTGTGGATAGGCAAAAAAACGAGACAGAGGAGACACAAACAGAGTAACCTACTGTGGGTAAGATATTGGCTGGTCATAACCGCTTAACAGAACCCCACCTCAAACTATCTGTACTATCCCTTTAAAAGATCCCCAATACCAGGGGTGGGGGCACACAAGTTGGTCTGATAAACACTAAAAACCACTACAGGCTTGAAGCAGTCTTAGCCTAACAGCTTTGAAGTAAAGAGTTCAAGTTAGATGACATCACAAAGAAAAACATACATGTATAGAAGAAGCTGTTGTTTCACCCTATTGTGACTACTTCTCGATTTGAATAAATCTGGATGTTGCCCACAGTCATAACTTTTTTCACCTTTTTCTAGCTGTTTTTTCTGTTGGATATCAGTCTGTCGCCAGTTTGCCTATTTCATAACTGTGTTAGTCTGATCATCACTCTTTGATCCTGTCTCTTCAGATTTCTGTCCAGTTCTCAGTGTTTCTGTTGTTTGTCAGCCCACATTTTCTTTTCTTCATAACTGAACATATTGTGCTTTTACTGGTAAAACTACAACGTGGTTTACTTCATTTTTTCACTTTTTTCTCTGTTTATTGCCACCTACCTCCATTCATCTCTTTTATTACAGTTCATTGGTGACCCATAGCCCCCCCAGCACCCCACTGACCTGCTTGGTGCACTTCATAATGAGCTGTCAGAGCTTTGCAATCACCACATCTCTGCTGTGCGGCTGGGTTACACTGCTGAATTAGTTAAATAAGACGACTGTCCTCTGGGATGTTTCGGTGTGCAGTAGGGAGTTGAAGGGTAAGTAGCAGGGAGGTTTAAACAGCATGACTAAACAGGGACATACAGAGAGCTGCACAGAATCCTTTTGGACTGGTTTGTGCCTTCTGAAGCACCAGAATTAAAATCTGATTAATAATTAGATCAACAGAAAAGTAATTGACCACAGCTTGGACTTTAAATAAATAATGCAAACATTTAAAAATGCAAAATATATGTATATACATGTCCTTTTGATCTGTGAGCTAACCGGATATCCCATATTCATAGATGAAAACCAATTTGTTGACAGTCCTGGTAAGGATGTATAAAAAAATGTATATGCATCTTTTCTTGCAGCAGAATAAAAATGTAGAAATAAATACAGCCCCTTATTTGCTCTCTTCTCTTCAGCCCACCATAGAGGTCTAGAGACTGAAATTGTCAGGGAAGAGACCTTTGGCTCATTATTTTAGTGAAAAACCAATGACAAGTAAACAAATAGAGTCCATCAGGTTTTTCTTTTAGCTGTTTTGATAGTCCAAGTAAAACAGCATCACACATCTTCCACCTTACTTAATAGTGGGTTTGAGATGCTTTTTTACATGTATACTTTTCATTTCACACCAAACCCACCTGGCAATCTCATCTGATCAAAACCTACAGTTCCAGTTAGACTGGAAGTGAAGTAGCAGGAGAATATTTCTTTGGTTATAATGATGAATAACCAACACTTTTCTAATACTTTTTGTTTCTTTACCATTATATGTCCCCAAATGTGGCCAAAGGTTTATGTTACTCATGCTGAGCTTGAGTAACATTGGAAATATAGTATCTAACCAAATGTTGCATCCAAGTAGTCCTTTCCAATTGCAATTCAATAAATGTGAGATTTGAAGGGTTTTTTTTCTTTATTTCCTTTAACTTCTTACTCACTGTGTTCAACAGGGATTCATTATTTACTGATAAGAATGTCCTAAAAACTCTGAACAACTCATAAAACTAAATTATAAATTAAAACGAAAGCTTCAGGTACATTTATTTTGATTTGATATTTGAGGATGCCGATATTTAGACCATCATAGATTTTTTTTTAAAAAACTGTTAGTTCTTGACAGATTTTTTTCCCCATGATGTACTCAAATAAAAGGTTGGATGTTTTCTAACATTTTCAGTGTGAAATTATGTTACTGCAGCAAACTATTAATTTATGTTAAGACTTTTTACAAAATTTTGTCAAAGGCACCGACAGAACTGCCTCTTTCTGTTAACGGATTCAAGTTCAGTTTACTCCACATTCACATCATCAGGCTTGTAGAAAACATACCCTGCCATATTTATTAACTCCAAACATGATTTTTTTTCCTCTCTACAATATTTTATACATTAACTACAAAGATATTGCTTTAATTTTACATGTAAAAATATATGTTTCTCAAAAAAAATTTAGTAAAGTCTGTCCTTCCTACTGCTTGTCTTAATTCAAAAAAAGTACTTTATTTATCCGGAAGGGAAATTAAATAATAAGCTACAGTTAAAGATTATCAACGTGACTTTATGTTCACGTGTTTATCGGCTGACTGATTCTTCGGACTGAGTCATTTAGATCACCCTAAAAAAGATCAATATTTTTTGAGGCATGCAAGCATGCACACTGGTAGCAGATGCACTTTTGGGGCAGTTCTACTCAAACACACGTACATACATACGCTCCCATAAAGATAAGAAGTCCAACGTCTTGTGACATGCAGGAGCGAGAAGGAAAAACGAGTCCGAATGGATAAAAACACCCAAAAAAAAAAGAAGAAGGAGAGGAAAGGAGTGTGTGCTATGTGTGAGTTGTGTGGTGAGGGGGTTTTGGAGTAGGACAAAATGCTCCCATTCATTGTGCTCCTCTGGGAACACTGGGACTGACTGGGGCAGCTTCTCCAACGCAAACACACAAAGATCTCCTTTTACTGAGGGGAGGGGTGGGGGTGCTACTGGATGAATGGATGGGGGAAGGTGGGGGTGTATGGGCCCCCCTCTGCTTAGCCCCTAAGAAAACACAGAGTCCCCTTCCTCTAACTGCCCACCAGACATACACTGACATACACACCTAAGCAGCATGGAGCATGTGTACACACTCAGAATTAATGGTGCTGTTGTTCGAGGGCAGCGGGGTTAGGGGGGCCAACGAGCATGTATGTGCTACATCTTTATGTCGACGTGATTGAAAAGGAGCAAGGAGAAAGAAAAATATGGTGTTGTCTGGCAGGTACACACACATGTGCAACTGTGTGAGTGTGACACTTGACTTTGTCCAATCGCTCAGACTGAGGCTAAACTATGTAAATTTACAAAGACATCATTGGCAATATGAAATGGTGACTGACAGGTGATCCTTCAGGGGCGATAACATCACAGGTTTACAAGTTAAACACCATCAAAATTCTATTTTCTTCAGAGCTTTGCATTTTGTGGGATGTATTAATGATCCTGCTGAGCTTTGGACTAACAGAACACTGCAATGTACTGCAGCCTTGGGTTGGTTACGGTGCATTAAATAAAAAAAAACAAAACAAAACAAAAAACTGGGGAATTTAAAAACTGTTAAAAAAAAAACCCATTGTCATTGCATTTGTACGGGTTGTAGTCTTTTTAATGAGAAGAGAAGGTAACAGAGTTTTTGCTGAATGGAACATAAAGTAGCTCCGCCTCACCTATTGCTGCACATTGCCAGTCAGCTGGCTGAAACAAGGCTCCTACATTTACAAGACAAACAAATTCCACTGCTTGGAAGTATTTCATATTATGACACACACAGTGGAAACTAATACTGATGTCCCACCAGTATTTCTTATTAAACAGCTCAGATTTGTGGATTTTTAAAAACACCACGGTTTCATGTTATCACTGTGTTACAATAATGTTATATCAAACATTTATTTACTGAATTATTTCATATAATTTTCATGTTAGAAAAGACTTGTGAAAATTAGTACGAGTTGAATATTGCAATGTATCTTTTTGTTGTTCTGCTCTATACACAACTAGTACCTGTAGAAACAGCATTTCCTTAAAATAATAGCTTCATTGTTTTGTGAAGTTATTCTCAGGAATGCTTGCCTTCTCAGTACAGGAAAGTTGTCATTGTAAAATCAGAAGGCTAGCAGCTAGTCAGACTTAACCAGGTCTGGAATCATTTTAGTCAATTCGAACTGCAATTGTTTCCATCTATGGGATA
This sequence comes from Anableps anableps, assembly GCA_014839685.1. NCBI lineage: Eukaryota > Metazoa > Chordata > Actinopteri > Cyprinodontiformes > Anablepidae > Anableps > Anableps anableps. The sequence goes on from CM026073.1 coordinate 6,988,505, forward strand.
CAATGCTATTTTAACAGATATTAACCATCTACTTGTTTTAAAGGTGTTTCAAAATCCCTAAAATCTCATCACAGGACCTACAGGAAGGTCTTGCCACTGTAAATAAGAATTGCAAACCTGTACAATCTGAAAGAGACTGCACAGGTTTAACTTCCATGGGAGGTTTTCCAAGAGGAAACCTTCACTCTCTGGTAAAACACAAAGGCCAAACTGAAGTTTGCTAAAGAGAATGTAGATAGGAACTAGGACTTCTGTCACAAGGTTCTTTAGATAGATAAGTCTAAAACCATCTCTAAAAATTTAACCTGAAGCAGAAGAGGACCCTGCAACATGACAGGACTTGCTAAAATTTCAGGAACTGAAGATCTTGGTCCGAGTCAAAGCCCAGATGCACAGTGGTACAAACAAGAAAACCCCTAAAACCTCTCAACTTTCCAAGCTTTCCTCAGACGGATGTCAGAGACTGGGAGATGGCTACAAGAAATGTCTCACTGAAGTAATTTCAGCCAAAGGGGACAACACTAGCTAATAGCTACTCCAAGCATTTTTCTTCAGCAGGAAAATTTGATCATATCTTTTGTTTAATTTATGAACAAGGTCGTTTCAGTTTATGGTAAATGACCTGTACTTATATAGCACTTTATCAAGTCCAGAGGACCCCAAAGTGCTTTACACTACATTCAATCATTCACCCAATTCATGCACACTCTCACATGCTGATGGTGACAAGCTACTGGATAGCAGCCACAGCTGTCCTGGGGCACACTGACAAAGGTCAGTCTTCCATGCACCAGCACCACCAGGCCCTCTGACCACCACCAGCAGGCAAGGAGGGTGAAGTGTCTTGCCCAAGGACACAATGATGGAGATGGACGGAGTGGAGCTTGAACCAGCAACCTGCCGATTACGTGATGACATTTCCAAATAAAGGATCTTTAACGATGTGTCTCCCATTTCATACCCATTTACTTCACCATTTGTTTATTTCTCTTGGTAGTTTTGCTGAATTATGGAGATAGTGGCTAAAAATATGCTCAGATCTGACATAAAATGTATTATATTTGTATGCTATTTAATATTTACTAAAGGTTTTAGTACCAACCCCTTGTTTCCACTGATTAGGGCAGCAGACTCTTAGGAAACAAAACAGAATCTGACCTCTGATAAATTAAGATAACTTTAGGTAAACTTCTAATTGGAAGATGTTATTCACGCAAGTTATATGACCACATTTCCCTACACTAGCTAATAATTAAATGACAGAAACTGACTTTAAATTATCTGTTGTCACAGCAGGAACAAAGAGTCCCCAAGATGGGTATGAACTGACAAATGGTCAGTCGGAAATGTCCCCAGGCAGACGGCACCTTCGTGTCTCCCCAAACAAGGCAGGCTTGTTTTTTGTGTTTTATATTGTTTTAGGTTCTTTTTATCTTACTCTAAGTTTAATAAACATATGTATGTAAAATTTTATACCACGAATACAGTAGGTGAACTCAATTGCCAATATGAGCTTTACAGTTGTTCTGTCTGGAAGCTGCGTGTGCTGACTTAGAAACTGCCTATTCATCTAACAGCCTCTTAGCTCCTCAAGAGTTCTTCTGCATGTTTGTGAGTGAGTGGATTGCTGTGCTTGTGCTTGTCTGGTACCCTGACAGGAGAAGAGCTATTGGCTCAGATTCAAACAGTAAAAACAGCTGAATTACAGAGGGCGAAAAGCTATCAGGACTAGTAAAATAGTCAATCATTTAGTCCTCAGACTGTTATTTAAAGTTTAGCACACAGAATATCAGTCTTTTTGATCAAACGCTATGTCAACAGCCAAACAGAAGGGGTCAGGATATTAAAAACATAGCGCAGGACACAAGAAGAAAAATAAAAACAGAAGACGAGGACCCAGAGTCAGAAAAGACGGAGGAGGGCGGGTGAAGGAGGAGACAGAGGAGTTATAAATGAAGAACAGAGAGAAGGAGGAGGAGTGCGGCTTTGCAGTCATTAATTAGCCCGTTAGCTAGGGCCCGGGCGGTGTGGTTAGGGCCTGCGTCTTTGTGGGCCTGAAGGAAATGGGCCACATATGAGAGCCATTATGGGAACTGACTTAACAAAGACACATGCCTGTCAGCCACCAGCCTGGGCTGGGCCACTCTGCTTAAATGGCACACAAAGGGCCCCGCCACTGCTGCTAGCATGTGTATGTTGTTTGTGTCAGGGCAAGGCATGAACTGTCCACATGTATGTGATTATGCATTAATGCCAACTGTCTCTTCTTGGTGTAGTATAAAAAGAAATACACACGTAAACACGTGGTAATCTGTATGCATCTCATACAATGGTGTGAAAAAGTATTCCTCCCCCTGACAGATTTCCTCTGTTTTTGCTTTTCTATCACACTTAAATTTTTCAGATCATACCAGCCAAAGATAACCTGAATAAATACAGAAGTGCATTTGATCTTAGGGTTAGAAACTGGCAGCTGAACATTCTTCTTCAGGATTTTTGGCACAAGAGAAAAGTTCATGGTTCCATCGACAACGTCAAGTTGTCCAGCCCCAATCACTACCACCATCATGTTTGTTTTGACTGATCTTTTTGAATCATCAATCCACAAAATATTTGACCAAAAGTCTTGGGTATCATCAATATGTGAAGTGAGCCTTTGTGTTTTTGGTAATGAGTCATTTTGGCCTTGGATCTTTTCCATGAATGCCAGTTTGGTCAGTCTCTTTCTTCTTGTTAAGTCATCAACACTGACCTTAGGTGAAGCAAGTGAGGGCTGTAGTACTTTAGGCTATGTTCACACAGCAGGTCTTAATGCTTAATTCCGATTTTTTGCTGAAATCCGATTTCTTTGCATGGTCGTTCATACTAATTAAACCTGACCGTGATGAGACTTCTGTGTGAACGGTTTACGTCCCCAAAGTGACCCGCATGCGCAGAAGAAGAACGTTGACTTCACACAGCAGCGCACTGTTTACGAAAGTAATAATGAATGGAGCCATTTATGAATTGATTTTAAAGTTTATTCAGCAATGTGAGCCGACAGTGTTGTCACAAGGTCATAGCAAGACGAAGGAAGCTAAGAAAAAGAGAGCAAAACTAATAGCAACAGCCTTTTGTGGAGCATTGACTGCAATTTCTATAGGGAACTGTATTTGGATTTGTAGTCAGAGCCAGGAGTGGTGTGATTGTGATGTGATGCACTTCAGTGACTGGGACTTCTTTCATAAGTTCTTAATAATAATTTTCACCCATTGTTTACGTCCAGATTTACCGTGTCTGGCTTTTTTAGTGCAGAATTATGAAGCATGTCTCAAATCAATGACATAAAATTTGCATAAAATGCTACATGAGAGTTCAGACTGCAGACGCTTTAAAAACATTCAGATACATATCCAATTTAGCACCACATATGGAAGTGGCGCAGACCGGGGGGTTTTTGGGTGAAACGATTGGAATTGGGCCATTCAGACTGCCATGAAAAAATCAGATATAGGTCGCATATAGGCAGAAAAAAAAAAAAAATGGTGTGGGCCGCTGTGTGCCTGCTGTGTGAATCTAGTCTTAGATGTTGTTCTTGGTTCTGTTGTGACTTCCTTTCAACTATTTCCAGACTGATAGATGTAAACATAGTCGTGTTTCTATCAATGTTTTTTTTATGCGCATTTTGAAGCATCACACAAGAAAAAGTTGGTGGAAACGGTGAAATTCAAAAAGACTTCCTCAATTTTGCACAAAAGCTTTTAAGCTTGCTTGAGGTGGACTTTGGCCTTTCCGAAAAAGAGTTAATGCGCGAGAGGGGAGATGGAAACACATTTGCCAAATAAATTCTGACCTTCTATAACTGATCAACCGTTTCTTTCCTGTCCTTTCTCCACGCCTCCAGACAGCATGTAACATTGTCAATACCAGTTGACATGAACAGAATAATCATAACTTGCAACAAATTCCTAAAAATGTCTCTCTTTCTGAGATATGGAGCCCATGCTAGTTTGCAACCTCTACTTCCTGTTTATTACAACCATGCGCAATGTCAACATCTGATGAAATTACGCTTTGCGTAGCATGTTTGATTTGCTCCAGATCAGTAGATGGAAACACGGCTAATTCGCATTTTCTTTTTTTCTTCTTCTTTGCAACATTTCAAAAGTTCGCTCAAAATTCTCATGACAATTGGATGGAAACATAGCTAGTGACTCTATTACTCATTTTTTCTTACATTTGTTTTGACTGGGCTGACTGGGCTGGCATGTGTTGCTTGTTAAGGCCATTTAGCCTACTTCGTGTTGTCGGACTGGCCCTGTGTAATTATCTTTTCAGTTCCAGTCTGGATGTGGCTAGTAAAACTAAACCAAAAGAATTAGGTTAATCAAAGTTAATTTATGATTTACTCAAGAAGGCATTCATTACTTTAAAACTGGGCCATGTTGGTTTTGCATAGCTTTTTACCATGAGCAAATAAAATCATTTGAAAATTGCTTTCTATATTTACTAATTTTATCTTTATCTTATATGAGATGTTATTTGATGATCTGAAACATTTAGGTGTTCTAAAAAAAAAGGTAAAACCAGAAGAAATCTATGAGGAGGTAAATTATTTTTATACATTATTTTTCAGAGCACTACATTTGCACTGCTTCGCTCCTTTGTGTGCTCATGTTAGTGAGTCTATCTGCCAGAATGAGCCCTTCGGAAGCATTTCTTTAACCCCTGCATGTCTCCTGCTGGCTTTCTGAACCATTTAAAACCACATGACAGGAAACTTAGGACACTTTGAACTCCGCTCCCTCCACCACCACCACATTAACTGACAAACACATTCACACCATCCAGAGACCAAAGCAAGAAAACAGGGACACAGACCAAAAGAAAAAAGCGTTCCAGCTGAGTTTTCATTGTCAAAGGCCATAAAGTTCTCTTGATATGTCAGACCTGATCTATAAACTGTTCAAGTTTACAATAAGGGGGAAAAAAAAAATCCTTGGAACCACTGGAGCTGGGTTAGTTTCATTATGCAGGAAACTTCACACATCTATCCAAATTTTCTACTATGTTTTGATTTATTATTTGTACCATCTGGACAAGATTTAGTTTTTCAAATTGAGATGTAAAGAACTGGCAGACTGAGGCCTATTCTTTTCAGCTGAAACAGTAGCATTCGGTCAGCTCCTCTGAGTATTGGCCTGAGTGAAGCTCAGGTCTGGAACTGATAAGTGGAAACAGACCGCCGCGGTGCTGCCTGTGTGTTTAAGGCCAATACACATCCGACACAGCGTAAACAGCCTGTACCCCAGTGACTAAACCCTGGAGCTTAGCCATAATAATTCTACACCTCCATACAGTGGATCTACCATATGCTTCTTGCTAAGTCAGGATTGCTTGCCAAGATGGGCTATTGTTCTTTAAATAAATGACAAAAAGTTGCTATAACCTCGCTGGGAGCATTTATTGTTAAGTGGCTTTTAAAATGAAAACAAATGGTTTCTTCTGGTGTTCTGTTTTTATTGTTTGTAATTTTCTACAGAAAGAATTATGAAACTGAGCTGAAATAAACATAAAGCAAAGTGTGAAATGACAGTTACACCAGGTCGGTTTTAACAGCTGATGCTCCCGAAGCTCTATGTAATAACAAGCTGCTCTGGAGAGCTATTTTTTGCACATCCCTTCATCCTCAAAACCAAACATGACACAGTATCCACTGCTTCACAGCGTGGAAGAGGATCCGAGCAGGAGCCGGGTTTTATGGTCTCGCTCTCCCCTGGGGCTAAGAATCCTAATGAAGTCCGATCTGAGCTTTATTAAGATCTAAAGGTGGGGTCTCACAGTAAAAAAAAAAAAAAACTTAGAGTGGGGGGAAAACAACCTCTCATTAACTCCATCACACCTCCAGAGTGCAGGGAGAGCCAAAGCTCAAGAGATGACGGGGGGTAAAACTGGATACAAGGCTGAACAGATCACAGCGCTAAGTGCATTCAGATTGGCTCGAAAGCTGATTTAATTTAGCAGTAGTCCAAGCTCTGAAAAAAAATAAATAAATAAACTGATCAAATGTGGACCAAATTCCCATGTGGCTATTAGCCACAGTGTGCAAATTTGACAGCATTTGGTTCACAGCTGGGGGTAATTTCTTGCTAAGTCTGGATGTAGATGCAGTGATTTTGAATGAAAGTGCATCAAGTGGCTCAAATGAAAATGATATGACTTTAAAACAAGGAAGAAGGAAATACAATAAACAAGACTGATAATAGTTATGAATAAAGCTGCAATTTGATCAGCAAAAATAGTGGGGAAAAAGCTAAAAAAAATAAATAAAGACTGAGTGTGAAAGGAGTAACACATGCAGCTAAATAGACAATTAAGGAGAGGTAAAAAAGCAGGCAGGAGCCTTGGGAATTCTAGAATATTGATCTTGGAGCAATCACTGCAAAAGGTAATGATCCAGCCATAACCAGGGCAACTGCCAGGTTACCATTGTGTCACACAGTGTGTGTATCTATAAGATACCCATACTAGCAAGCAATCTACAAGCTATGACCCATTGTTTTCTTGTTTGTTTGTTTGTCTTTCCCATCACACATGACACAGTGGAATCTTGTGTAAAGTTCTTAGAATATTAAGATTAAGGCTAGACAACCATGGCTGAGATTAGTTTTTTAAGATATCTATATACTCCGCAAAGAATCAGAGAAATTTATTCTTTCTCTGAAGATGGCAAGTATTTTCTGGCCAATACTTTTTACACATGAACTTTAGGCAGAACTCCTGAGATTCCCTCATAGTTCCCTCCCACTGCTGCATTTGTCAGTGCAGTAACTCCTTTAAATTTCTGAACAATCAGGCAACATTAAGAAAAAAGTTCTGCTGACAATATGTGTCAAGAAAAAGCTGCAGGAACTCCCAAACTGGGGCTCCCAGAAGAGAATGATTTCATTTTGTTCTTTCAGCCCTGGAAATCAGAACAAATGTCTGTTCTTGTATCATATGTATTGGTCTTAAGACTGAGCTACACTAATCCAAAAAAATGCTTCCCCTCTGGTTTTGAAAAAAATGCATTAGATTCCTATCAAAAGATGCTCTGCCAGAAGGTGGTGATAATTTCAACATTAAGTACATTAAAATTTAACAAGAAGAAACTCCTGAGCGTGGTTAAAGCAGTGCTAGGTCAAAGATTCTCTAAAAACAGTGTGATCTTTTGGACAGCTCCTGTCAGTCATTACCTTTTGCAACTTCCATTAAAAATTTGATGAAAACAGAGTCAACACAAAGCAAGATTGATGCAGAATAACCCAACGAAAAATGGCTTCATCCTTGTCATGAATTCTAATAAAGAAACCTACCATTTTGAGTAATCTCTGGATATCTGGTGCACAAATCCCAGGTAGAGCTTTTAAAAATCTTTGTTTTTGGTGACATGTTCAAATTGAGCAGAAAATCTACATTTTGCAAATATCTGTTAGTCTGTTAGTTTGGACATGGGCTGCAAGTAGGGAAGGATAAAGTAAAATTAAAAAAACAAACAAGGGTGGGATATGTGAGCAGAAACATTTTTAAAAAATAAACAAAGATGGTTGGTGTATGCGAATCAAGAGGTTACAAAATGCACATATTGACTAACCTGAATCTGTTGCTGGAGAATGTTGATCTTGTGCTGCTGCTGCAAAAGCTGCTGCTGCTGTCTGGCAATCTGCACACACAGAATAATAATATTAGTAATTATGATGTTAAAAATGCCAGGTGCCAACTGATCAGTGATAGAGATTTTAATTCAGAATTTTGTATAATGTGGTAAAATAAAAACTAAGAAAAAAATAAAATGCCACAAAGCTTCTCATCTAATATCTATATCTTTACTATCCAGCTGATGTTAGCAAGTAAAATCATCTGTTTAAGAAAGTTAAACGAATTTTTATGAGCACCAAATATGAAAATGACCACTTTCAGCTTGGCAGCCTGTTGTATCTGTATTTGAAACTATTATTTAACTGGGCTAGCCAACAACTATAGCAGCATAGAAAAAGTCAACCCAGTAAAGAATTTGTGTTTTAGAATTTGGTTCATCTGTGATAAGAAGAAATAGTGACAGCAATAAAAAGATGAAAACAATGTCAGAATTCCACAACTGGCTAACCATTAGCCAAGGATGCTAAGGTTAGCATCTGCTTTGGTGCTTCCTATGAGTGCTAAACTGAAGAGCTATCTGGTTTAAAGTCTTAAATACTTAGACTGGTAAAAGTTAAATTGGATAATTCTAAACTACATAGACTCTTTAAAGCTTTGAAATTCTTAAAATCTTTGTTTTATCTCAAAAACATAAAAGGGAATATTTTCAATGCATCTTTGATACTAGGGCAAATTTAAAATTAAAAAAGTATGAAATATGGACAATTTTGTTAAATTTTGGGTGCTCAGTAGAAATAGACAGCTAAAAATAATTAATTACTGTGAGAAAACTGCAACTGGCTAACTGTTAGTGATGCTAAAACTAGCATCTGTCTCATAGCACAGAGTCCTAATGGCAGTAACCTTAAGGGCTGTTTGTACAGTTTTTTAGGTAAATGTTTTGCACTTGATCATTTCTACTTCATAAATCCAAACTTGTTTTGCTGATCAAACTCGGACTGATTTACTTTATACTTATCATATACAGAATATATTTTAGAAAATTTTAAAAGAAAAATCTCATCTTTTGAGCTGCATTTACGGTTACAACTGTAAAAGGTGCAATAAAAATGATTTAAAGCGAAAATGGTTGAAGTTAACAAATGTGCTAAAGATCATTACCAAGACAAACAAGCTAAATGTTTCTCTGTGGCTCACCTGAACAGTAAAAAAGGACAGCAAAGGAATTTCATATCTGGTGGATGTCAGATTTTTATCTTTAAACTACTTGACCATGTAAGGTTGACAGTATGTGCAACATCTTGCTGGTAAAAGTGTGGTTTATGAACACATCTCACAAGTTACAATAAAGCTTTGAGACTGACATGTTTACAACACCTTGAAAACCTTTGGAACCCTCTTCTATACACTTAAACACAAGCAGTTATTATCTTCATTAATGTGAGATCGTCAAATATCAAACATCTTTCGTCATGTTAAAGGGTTTAGTGTTATCTAGTGATGGCTGGCAGAGACCTGCTAGTTGTAAAAGCTTAGACTCCTTAAAGGAGGGAACTTGTCGTTCAAATATTTCTGACTAAAAAAAAAAAGGAAAACAGCTGCTTCTCTCCTTTTTCTTTTTCTTGAGGAATCGTTTAGTATATTTATTCCGAAACATAATTACAGGCTTCTGAATGGGAGGCGGCGCCCCATTTGCACACATGTCATATTTCATTAAAAACAGATTTTTCTGGGTTTGTCTGTAGGGCATTATCCTATCAAGTCTCAACAGCCAAATGACTGGCTGATATTGGAATCTGTCTTTCTTTTCACTCTCCCCATCTAGCCTGCTCCTTTGTAATGCTCTGAAAGGTGGTATGTGTTTTGATGGGAGATGTGGACGTGTCCAAACAGAGCCTGTCATATGCCAGCCCATGGTGACATGTCGACAAACAGCTAAAACAAAGAGCAGTGCACCTAAAACACCTCTTTGCTTATCTTTGCTGTCTCCCTCTTTTTTAAACATTTTGCAGTGCATTGACCTGAAGACTCACATCTGGATTAATACCCTACATTCTACAGTCAGCGAAAATCTGTAAAGAATGTGTATGCAGAAAAAAACAAGAAAGTACTCTTAGGGTTGTAGGTGAACACAAAAGGATATCAGTGGACAAAATGAAGTGTACCAAGGAGTGATTAGAACTTTAGCAATTTAGTGATTTTATAGACTTACTTAACTATGTGAAGAAACCAAGCTATTTCTTAAGCCTAACCACATAACTTCTAAAGAGGAGAGCATTTAACTTAAGACTATTTTCCCTAATTATACATAGCAGTACTAGAACACAAAGCAGCGATCAATATGATGAAAATAAAATGTAGGAAGAAGATTAAAGAAACAAAACAAGTTTTCTCTTTGGGGAATCCTCACCACAAGTAAATTGATTTTAGGAAACAATAACATTTCCTAAACCTAGAAAGGTTTTTACATCCAATAATATAGCTAGTGCATGAGAAGCTGGTCGGGGTTCATTAAGTCTTTCAGTATGTTTGTTTGTAGTTTTGTTAATTCATTTATGTATTTATTAATACTACCTGGCTGGTTTCCTTTGACATCAGTCATATTCATTTTCAGATAAATGTATTCCTTGCTGTATCAGAGATGGTGACTCGAACATCTGACTTGGACTTGACTTGGAAAAAAAACAAATTGAGATTCAACTTAGACTTGTGCACTAAAGACTCAAAATTTGACTTTAGACTTGGGGGCCAAGACTTGAGTCTTATTTACTGTCTTTGTCTTGTTTAATCAAAGTGAAAGCAAGCCAGTATGAGCTACAGACTGCAACCCTGATAGCTGATGTGCTGCATGCGCATGCTTTACAGTGAAACAATGTACTTAATTTTGTATCCAGTGACGTTTGTGGACTGTTGGTTATTAATTGGTTCATAACAATTTGTTCACGTTTGCTGTAGCTTCATAATAATAACCACATAGATGTCTCTACAACTGAATGCCGTATTAAATAACTTTGGGTTCATTTCAGAACAAAATAAATGTAACATCCCACGTCATATTCTCTCGATGTTAAGCTATCTGTCTCATTACAAAGACACTTCCACTTATGAAAAAAAAAAACAGCTTCCTGCTGTGTTCATTCAAAAATGGAACATTCCCAATCGTTTACTGACTGCACCTCACTCATTGTGCTGTAATTTATAGTGTACCTTATGTACTATTTCAGCTTAACAACAAAGGTTCTAAATGTAGACTCAATAGGACACAGTTTTCTAGTAATGTTGAAAATCGTCCTACTCAGAATGTAAAGAAAAAACATTATAAAGTGCAGTTTATAGCAAAAGAGTGTACGGCACGAACACATGGACTAAAAGGTATTTAAGAAGTCATTGCAAAGACCAAATACCAGCCACTCTAACATAATTTTTCACAGTAATAGAAACAAACTTATAATAGTTTTTATATGTTAAAATTCAATGTTAAAAGATTAAAATATAGCTGCTAATAAATGTTAAAAGATCAAAATGTAATTGTCTAACATACATGTAAGGTCTAAGGACAAATCGTAAAGGAATTGATATCCTAACCCAGTGTTATAGGCAAACAAGATGTGGAAATGTTGGTTTCCACCACTGGAAACTTGACTTGGACTTGAGAAAAAAGGCTTGTGAACATCTTTGTGATTTATATTCCATCCTTGGTTATCAACTTGCCCCAGCTAAAATATTTACATATATGGACAGATAATTAACCTCATATGATGTTGTCTGCAGGCCACATGTTAAATTCCAACATATGTCTGATGCAGAACCACTGTGTAAAAAGTGGGACCCATATGGATTCTTAATGTGTTGAAAATTTCAACTGGTTTTCTTGATACCCATTTGAGTCCCAGTTTAGACCTACATGGGGTAACCAACTAATTTTGCTGATATGGTCAGTATTTAGTCCACCCAAGTTGGTTCCACACATGAAGCTAACTGTTAGCCTGGGCCCACTAAAGACCCATCAGACCTGATGAAATCCAAATGGGGTTCACATAAAAATCTTGTCTGGATTTGGATGTGTTTGGCCCTGCTGGTCTCCAGCATAACTGATTTTTATTATCTCCCTGGGTACATCTGTAAATGCAGTGACTTGCAAAAGTATTCATAACCCTTGAACTTTTCCATATTTTGTCACATTACAACCACAAACATAAGTATATTTCATTGGAATTGTATGTGAAAGACTAACACAAAGTGGCACACAATTGTTAAGTAGAAAGAAAATTATACACGGTTCAAAACATCTTTTACAAATAAAAAACCAAAAGGTGTGGTGTTCAAAAGTATTCAGCCCCCCTGAGTCAACATTTTGTGGAACCACCTTTTGTCTTTCAGGATCTGTCTCCACCAGCTTTGCACATCTAGTGACTGGAAGTTTTGCTCATTCTTCTTTGCCAAGCAGCTCAAGCTCAGTCAGATTAGATGGAGAGTGTTTGTGAACAGCAGTTTGCAGATCTTGCCACAGATTCTCAATTGGGTTTAAGTCTGGACTTTGACTGGGCCATTCTAACACATGAATATGTTTTATTTTAAACCATTCCATTGTAGCCCTGGATTTATGTTTAGGGTGGTTGTCCTGCTGGAAGGTGAACCTCCACCCCAGTCTCAAGTCTTCTGCAGACTCCAACAGGTTTTCTTCCAAGACTGCCTTGGATTTGGCTCCATCCATCTTCCCATCAAATCTGACCATCTTCTCTGTCCCTGCTGAAGGGAAGCAGCCCCAGAGCATGATGCTGCCACCACCATGTTTGACAGTGGGGATGGTGTGTTCAGAGTGATGTGCAGTGTTAGTTCTCTGCCACACATAGCGTTTTGCATTTTGGCCAAAAAGCTCAGTTTTGGTCTCGTCTGACTAAAGCAGCTTCTTCCACATGTTGGCTGCGTCCCCAACATGGTTTCTGGCGAACTGCAAACGGGACTTCTGATGGTTTTCTTTGAACAATGGCTTTCTTCTTGCCACTCTTCCATAAAGACCACATTTGTGCAGTGCACAACTAATGGTTGTCCTGTGGACAGATTCCCCCACCTGAGCTGTGAATCTCTGCATTTGGTCCAGAGTCACCATGGGCCTCTTGGCTGCATCTCTGGTCAGTGCTCTCATGGTCCAGCCTGTAAGTTTAGGTGGACGGCCTCGTCTTGGTAGGTTTACAGTTGGGCCATACTCTTTCCATTTCCAGATGATGGATTGAACAGCACCCCGTGAGATGTTCAGAGCTTGTGAAATCTTTTTACAGCCTAAGCCTGCTTTAAACATCTCCACAATTTTCTCCCTGACCTGTCTGGTGTGCTCCTTGGACTTCATGATGCTGTTTGCTCTCCAATATTCTCTTAACCAACCTCTGAGGCCGTCACAGAGCAGCTGGAGTTGGACTGAGATTAGATTACATACAGGTGGACTCTGTTTAGTCATTAGCAGTCATTAGGCTACTTCTGAAGGCAGTTTGCTGCACTCAGAGAAAAGGAGGCTGGATATTTTTGCACACCGCACTTTTCAGTTTTTTATTTGTGAAAAATGTTTTGAATCATGTCTAATTTTCTTTCTACTTCATAATTGTATATAACTTTGTGTTGGTCTTTCACACTAAATTCCAATTAAATCTATTTATGTTTGTGTTTGTAATGTGACAAAATATGGAAGTTCAAGGTGTATGAATACTTTTGCAAGCCACTGTACTTCTCATTTGGAAGGACCCCTAGTCTGTTCTTTTAAAAACACAAGGTACTTTGACATAAACAGTTGTATTTGACATCCTCTGAACGGAACTAGTTGAGCTTTTCAGTGGCGTTGCCCACCAGAACCTGTGCGGATCATTCCTACCTGCTCCTGCTGCTGCCTGGCCAACTCCATCTGTTGTCTCTGCTTCTCTAGTTGTGAGGCGGCCATCTTCTTTTGCTCATCGTGGGCAGCCAGAAGCTGCTCCCGCAGACTAATCAGCTGACCAATCATGGTTGAAAGCTGGCGCTCCTTTTCCTCAAGCGACTCGGGCGTACCTGGAGACGTATTTGTAAATCAATGTATTTTATAGTGAAGCCATTAAATGAAACACAAGCAATAATGATGGTTGTTGAGATCATATCCAAATCACCAGAGAAAGAAAACTGCAGAAATATTTATTCCAACAGATCAAAAAAGCTAAGTTCCTAATCTCCAAAAGAGCAAGAAACTGCATAGATAGATGATAATATTATTATGAAATTCTCCACACAGAGCCAAGAGGACTTTAGGGTGTTTCTTTTTCTACAAAATTTCATAATGGAAGCACACCTTTAACTGATTCCAGGACAAATTCAAAACAACTTGTTTGGCCCCCTTGAAAAGTGCTCATTCCTCAATTCCCATAAATCTTCCAACTTGTTGTTACATCTCACTACTTATTATCTTCCATCTTGTCTCTACATGTTATCAACCAGTGTCTGTTCACAAGAACAATAAAATTAGATCAAGTTAACCTTCTGAAAACAGATAGATGTTAAAGACTTTTGTCAGGTTTATGATTTAGACATTCTTGCAAGGTTTGTGGGCCGACACCAGCAGCATTCCATTCCTATTCCACACTCATAATATTTCACACGGTAGCAAAGACAAAGGACAGAGAGTACTACTAACATTTGCCTTTTAATTAACAAAGGAACAGAACATTTTAATAGACCATGAAGGATATTTTTTTTTTTTTTTTTTTTTTTTTTTTTGGTATGCTCTTGTATCTTTTATAATGTTTTACTTGACTTATTAATACCAACTCTGGTCAGCAGAAGGTTGGAATCCTTCCATTTTTCAATAGGTTTGTAAGCATTTTATCACACAATAACGCTAATCAGCTAAGGTTTCTCTCTAACGGTCTTTTGATCACTCTCCAGAGTCCATTTTGTGGTCTTTGTCTCTGTGGTGTAAAAGTTAAGTGATACAAATCAAAACCTGCTGGTGGGATGCTAGGGGACAAAGTGTAAATAAAAGGTTGAAAAAATCCACTCATTTTATTTGCAAGGAATAATTGACAGTCATTCTATTTGAGAAGCTGTAATAGATCATTGCTTTGATTGTGAGAAGTCGGAAAGTTGAACGACTGGCTGAATAATTTCTATACAAACAATCAAATACACACAATCACATTTTTTTGTCTAACTGTGATAACATTAAAGGTATCCCATACATCTGATACATAAATCCCAAATGAGCTTTTTGTGACACTACAGTCAATATTGTTGACTTCATTGACTGGTATAGGCATTGAAAATGTGGAACCTACTAAAATCTTCAGTTTTCTCCCGTATTGTGTTGGTTTTCAACACAATACCAACACAATTCTCAGCTCCATGAAAGCATAACACAACATGGCACATAGAAGCAAAATATTCTGCAAATATGTTTGTACAATTTACTAAACAAGATGAACTATAAATCTGAACAGACAGATATTCTGTTCTTGCCCCATGGACTTGGTGGGCTGTGTACTAACACATCCATACAATTTTTCAGCCACCATTTTTTGGTGGTTTAAGTTCTGGGTTTAAGATTGTGTTGACTTTACATATTCCTGAAGCCCCTGCAAAAGGAAAAGCTATATGTACTAATGTATGTATAAAAGTCTTACAGTGCTTACGGTGTGCAGAAAAAGTGTGAAGAGCAACAGATCACTTTTTTTAGCAGATCAACCACCCTACCCAAAAGATTTCCCACTCAGATCTAGTTGCCATCACTTGATAAATAAAAACTAATTTATTTTCATATTAACAATACTAATGCGATTCTCTTGACTGGAGGATATTGATGAAGTGTCTTCCTTCAGTTGACGGAAAAGAAAATTAAACTTGGGAGGTGAGCAGTATCTGTCAAATCTGTCAAATCTCCTAACAGCATTCGGCATTCGGTCTCCACAGTAACCAGGTGCTTCACTGGCTAATGGGTTGCTATAGTCTCTAGTACTTCTATTAATGCTTTGAGTTTTAATGCTTTAATGCTTTGACTGGCAGTTGCATCAATTCTGTAGCAGTGGTGAATGTATGGTGTGCACATGGCACTTTAGAAAAAGAATCTGTCTGCCTTATATGAAGATCAAGTTGTGTGTGCTACGGTGTTAACAACTTAAGAAGGCAATGTGGAAGCAGCATCATGTCTACCAACGGCACTTCAACAAAAGACCAACTGGCAAAATGGGGGTATTAAGTTGTACAGAAGTGTTTAGAAGTATACTATTCATTAATTATACCACATACAGTGGACCTTTATAAGATAATGCATTAGTTCATCTCATAAAGAAATAATTTGCTCATTTTTATATTTATTATTTTCAAAATAAACAAAAAAGACAGTGGGTGTTTTGCATCCTGAATCCCTATATATACTAAGAAAAGTGGCCTCAGTATTTTTGTTGCTGTATCATAAACAAAGTATATTTTTCTAACAAATTCTATGTTTATGCAAAAACACAGGAGCTCATATGCAGTTTCATCCGTTTTGATTGACTGTGTGTGTGTGTACATGTGTACATGTGTGTCCCCATTGGTGCGTAAATTCTGCACATGGACTGAAGTTTGTCATGTTCAGAAGTTCCTGTCCCTGTGTGTGTGTGTGTGTGTGTGTGTGTGTGTGTGTGTGTGTGTGTGTGTGTGTGTGTGTGTGTGTGTGTGTGTGTGTGTGTGTGTGTGTAAGGTCTTGCCTTGGGGCCATGTAGGGAGACTGTAGGGTGGCCCCAACACTACCTGCATACTAACAAAGTCTCCATTGTGGTCTTGTCAGGCCACTATTGTACCCCAGACTGCCCCCCACCCACCCACATACACACAGAAATTACCCCTCAGCACCCCTGAATCAAAGACATCATTCTTTTTTTTCTTGTCTCTTTTTAAACTTTCATTTTCTTTTTGATTTTTACTAAAAAAAAAACTGCGTATCAGTTACCTCCAAGCTCAGGCTCTCCCTAATGCCTCCCCTTTCTTCCCTTTGTTTCCAGTTTTGATTTACCCAACTCTCCTTGATTTTTTCATTTCCATTTTTTCCAGATATCTGCCTCATTTCCTTCCTTATTACCTCGCTGCTTTTTATCTCATTTACAGCTTTCAAGCATTCTGCTTTTTCTCCTACTCCCTTCTTGCATCTCTAGCTTCTGTCATCAACACCTTCCTATCCTATCTCCTCCTCTCTTTTCTCAACTCTCAAAATCATTTTTCAACTCCTCCCCTTCTCACTCTTCATCACCCCTCTACCCTCTGCTGTTCTCACCACTCCCCTCTGGCCGTATTTTCACTCTCTGGCTAACTTAGAATGGGAACACTGATGGATGCTTTAAAACCCCATCAAATCTCAAACGCACACACAAACACAAAAAAACAGACTTCTTCTGTATTTCTGGGGAAATACAGAAGAAATATTTATTTCAAAAAGTAAAACCTATTGTGTAATCTCAACAACTGCGATTACAGCTCCATGATTCATCTTTGCGGATTACGGGCTTCGCATTCCACACGTGCTGGTTTGCGTTCCTTCAATGCTTTCTGGCACCAATAACCTTCGCAGATATTTCCGTTTCCTATCCATCAGGATTATTCCTGACGCCTACTGAGGTCACCAGCCAAAACAGAAAGCCATTAGCTGTATTCTCACTCGGTTTGGGTGATCTGGATGTTCTGCATCTTAATCAGAACTCCTATGTCTTCAGCAGTTTTTTTTTACTGCTACATTTATTTTCAGTTTAAGAGAAACCCAGATTTATTTTAAAGTTCTATCTTACATCTATCACAGGAGCATTGCTCCAATGATTCACTTTTACAAACGCAAATAGATTAATGTATCATTAAAGATATCCTTACAATAAGTCCACATTATTAATGATAATGAGGCAAAATAAAATCCCCTGGGATATATTATTATTTGGCATATTTTCACGATCATGCATAGTAATCCTTCATCTAATTAATTTAGTATTATCTAGAGGTGGGACTCGATTAAAATTTTTAATTAATCGAAATTGATTGCATTTTATTCGAAAACCATGTATCGACAAAATAAACATTTTTAATTCAAAAAACGTTTTTGATGCTATATTATTGAATAAATAAGACATGTGAGCTCAACAACAAATCTATTTAAATGTTTTAAATCTGTTATTAAAAAGTTATTTAGATAATTTAACCGTCAGATTGCCGCAAAATGTTATTATACACATTCAGCTTTCAAGTGTTTCAGGAACAAAAGTTAACCCTCAGTCGGCCACGAGAATCAGCTTTGTCATCCATTGCTGTTGTTTGCAGGTGTCGCTTGTGTGTCAGATTTACAGATGTACCGGAAACATATGAATACAAAGAATCCAACTCAGAATTTTTGTAATAAATGAAAACATGGTTAATTTCATTGAAATTTTCAACACGTTAAAATCTATGTAATCAATTAATTGAAATTAATGCGTTAAGGCACTTAAAGTATCATCCTAAAACAGCTGTTGCACTATTTTTTGTCTTGCTTAGCATGTTGCTGTTTTACGTGGATAAAAATGTAAAACTGGTGTTCTCCTGCTCAGGACAAGGTATGTTAATTTTGCTATTATCATCTTGTTTTGTTATTTTTCTGCATAGTACAATCACTTGACCGTCTGTGGATTAAAGTTCTGTGTTCTAGACACAATCTTTGAGTGCTCCTAAGTGGTCAAATGAATCTTTGCTGAATTAGTCAGGTTGGGCTGCTGTCAGTTGCAGCTTTCAGCATGCTGAGGTGAGTAAACCATCTCTTCAGATGGAGTCTCTGCATAGTGTACCATGGGATTTGTTGAAGTCATGAGGTTATTTATTGTGAAATACTACAGAATTTTTTAACAAATTCAAGACAATTAGCAGCACTTTGATTAGCTTAACTGCGAATCAAATTGCATTTGTTACACTGTCAAAAGCTTAGGAAGATGACGCGGGAACGTGATTTACCCAACCAGCCTCTCTTGGCCATCGAAACGCAAGGTATATACACAATAATATGATGGGGGTCATAGGATTATTTAATGACTTGTTCATCTTTTTTAAACTTAAACTCAAATGTTTGACAAAGGAAAATGATTTTTGTCTTCCATTAAGGGATGTGTGCATTAGTACAACACATAAAAAGAATCATTGTTTTTTAATTATTGTGACTTTAAGTAATTGGTTTATTTATAGAATTATAAAATGTAGCAAAATTTCTATTGTGGTTTTAAAAGTGACCAATGCAGCCAATCTGTTATTAAGAACCAATAAAGAAAAGTCCCTTCTTTCATTTATCAGCTTTTCGCAGAAGCTGTAAGCTGAGAGTTGTTGATGTTGGATACAGATGTTTAATCTTCCTTTGCTTCTGTGCAAGAGGGTGCCTCAAGTTCTTCTTGGTACCATCTTGACAAGTGGTCCAATACAGTCTTGAAGCTTCTGACCCTTTTTACTTTTTAATACAGAACTTTGTGTGTTATTGCTCAGATAATATCTTTGAAAAAACAGCTCTAAGTCTGGGAGTTGATTTTTTTTTTTTCAAACAAAAGTGTCAAGACTAACCCAAGGTCAGTTGTATCAACAATGTCCCAATACCAAAGATACTGTGAGTCAGTGTCACAACAGACTGGGTCAGACATCATGCAATAATGATATTGTGCACTGGTAGAATTTGTCATAGCTAAATCTGATGAAGATACTCTTTAGCCCAAAGGAGCTCCCTTCTTTTCTCCTTTAGCAGTAGCCGAGACATGAAATATGGTGGAATACATTTTCAAGGAGAGAGAAGACAAATAGATTTTTTTTTTCACGTCATGTGTGCATTAAAATTACGTTAGTCAATATGATTAACCCTGATCTGTGGTGTAAAGCAAGCTGCAAGGATGTAACATCTAATCTGAAAATATTCTGGTTGCCGTTGACGTCAGTTCGCTTCTGCAGACAGACAGTAACATATGTTTTCATGGGAAAAATAAGAAATAACAGTGAAAAAGTAAGATAGTGGTTTTAATACTTGAATGTGAATATGATTATTGCAGCCAGATGTGCCAGCTCATGCATCTAACATTATAATGAGACACTTTCTATCCATCTGTTCTTTTGCTTTGCTAACTGTGCTTTGAAAAAGATGTAAATGTAAATGGTAGAAAAAACATCAAGAGGCCTAAAGATTGAAAGAAAACTATGCTTAGTATTAGGAAAGACTTTGCACGATTTTATTCTGTATTCCTTTTTCTCAATTCAAAATAACTAATCACTACGTTTAGCACAAGTAAAACATTATATTATTACTTTTGTTTTTCTGACAAATATCATTAACTTTTTAACAACGCAATAGAAAGCAGAGATGCGCTGATTACCAGAGAGTGGAATATGACGATTTTTGAAAACGGCAACCTCTATCAAACAGCCTGAAGTCGATTTCTTTCTGGTTTTTCTGGCATAGTCCTGAGAAAAAATATCTAAAAACTCATATTCTGCAGGACAGACCTAGCCTGGTAAAACCCAACTTCTTGTTCAACTCTTTGCTTTGTACAGAAGGTCTGGTGGCCACTCAGCTATTGAGAAACAATTGCTTGCTAGAAGGGTGGACGCTGTTGAAGTTTAAAAGTTTACCCAATCACTAACATTTGGCTGTGAAGTATGTAAGGCGCCAGTCCGACACTATGAGGCTTACTAGAAATTGCCTGTGTTGTAAACAACAATCCCCCACTGCAAAGAGTGAAGTGCTGAGCCGAACGAGATGTGAATGTTAATTTAATATTTGGAAGTGTGGCCAACACGGACTGAACGGCCTCATTCACTTCCTCCGCTGCCGTTGCTAAAACTACAGGCAGACTACAATTCTAAAACAGCACAGAAAATCAACTTCAACTTCTCCTTCTGTTCGCTGATTGGCCCGGTTGAAATTCTACCAGAGAAATCCAGCTCAATGGAAGAAATCCCAGACGGAGCACTGAAGAGAGGTCAGAACTGAGCGGAATTACACAGAAAGGGAACAGACAGGTTAGGTCAGACCTAAAAGATAACAGAAGTCAGTACTAGCCAGGAAAAACAATCTGAAAAATATTGTAGCTGAACAACATGGTTGGACAACATTATGGAGCTACATGTCGGACTCGGGGACTCTTTAGAACTTCAGTTAAACTCTGCAGACAGGGTTCAAGACCGCACCGCAGCATGTCAGCTAAAATATTTGTTGGTGACAGCAGAACAAATAAAGCTTTCGGCTAAAAGCTTTGAGCTGAAATATCATAAACAGCATCATCATAAAGCACAAATAACCACCAAACTGAATATATGTACTCTGCTTTCTACATATTTCCCACCAGAAGTTTCACTTGTTCCTCATTCGAGCTGAATAAAAGACACATTTACCACACACACTGCGAGTTTGGGTGCACTAATGAATTAAACAGGGTCATCGGTTTTTCTCACCCTCAAAATAACTGTGACTTTACAAGAAAGTTCAGGTTGTTGTGTCAGAAGGCACTAAGCAACAGTTGTGTTTGCGTATTTAGGTCAGCCAGACCGACATGGAGAAATAAAACGTTCCGCTCTAATCAGGGCGTTCCTTTTAGTCGGGAAGGAGGAACAGAGACATCTGTGAGTCTGTGTGTTCTGTGTAGGAGACGGTTCATATGCTCAAATATCCATCTTAGTGTGTGGGGCAGGCAGGCTTTTACTAAACTTAAACATAGTATTGTATCTGTGTTAGGTTTTTGCAAAAGGTACTATGAATGAGGTTAGAGACAAATAGGTTTGACTTTTCCTTCCAGTGTCCATCAGTATTTCCAGACTGAGGGTCTCAGTGGTGGCTACTGACTAATGGTGTTTGTTGCATAATTGTATTAAGCATCCTTAAGTACAAGTTTAGAATGGAGACAGCAGACTGGGTGTGTTGGAGCTTGTTATTTTAGTTTCTGTAATTTCCAGCACAACTCAACAGGAAGGCTTCTTTTTGAGTTAGCAGGCTTGTAACAGATGTCCAATTATTACTTCGCAAAAGGTGCTTATGGATGTAAAAGCAGTTTTTCTGCTAAGGTAATTGGAGATGGAGTTGGCCACAATTAAGAGAGGGGGGGTGAGGAGGCAGATTTCTGGGTTGAAATGAAACTCAATGTCTGGGCTGTTCTGCTGCAGAAGACTCTCTGTAGTTGATTTTTCCACAGAGGAAATTCTTGCCATTTCAACAGGAGACGATCACAAACAGTCTCTCTCACTGAGAGGAGCTCCACCGCACAGCCGTTAATGACGAACGTTGGAGCAGAATCCACCGGATCATGCGAGACAGAAAACATTATTTTGTCTTCATCAGGTTTTTCCAGCACCATTAGATGTGCAGATCCTGTTAAGTGACTTGCAAATTTCATAAAAATATAGATATTTTTTGTTTACTGCTTAAAGAAGGTTACGTGTTGTTAGATGTAAAAACAAAACAAAAAAAAAGCAAAGGAGAAAAAGCAACAGTTTTGGGTATCCTTCCACAAGCTTTTCACAGTATTTTGCTGGAATTTTAGCCCATTCCTCCTGATAAAACTGGTGGAATTTAGTGAGGTTACTAGGTTGCTTTGTTCACAAACACCTTTCAGCTTTGTCAACATTTTTCCACTGAAATTACATCCAGGCTTTGTGATGACTAGCTAAAAACATCAACCTTTTGCATCTGAACCACTTTGTAAACTAAATTGGCCATATGCATCTGGAAGACCTCAGTGTATGTATCTTGAGGTGATACACTGAGATGAAATGAAATATTTTTGGAAACTTTGTACCTCATATTGTCTTCTATTTTGCAAAGTGCACCAGTCCCTCCTGCAGCAAAACATCCACACAACTTGATTTTGCCATTCCTATACTTCACAGTTGGGATGGTGTTCTAACCACTTTTCCTCCAAATGTAACACTCATCATTGTGGCCAAAGAGTTCATTAGCTTTATCAGACCAACAGGACATATCCAAAAAAAATTAATGGGGATTAAATTTTGCTTTAAAAACCGATCTGATGAGATGCTGGAAAAGACTATTGTTGTGTGCAAGCTGTGCAAGAAGGAGTTGGCCTATCACCGAAGCTATATAAGCCTAAAATAGCATCTCAGTGCAAAACATGTTGCAGCAGCACACACGTCCCCAACGTTAATGTAAACGTCCACAATCCACATTTCCAAAGAAGAATTTTTTTCAAAGAAGTTACATGGAGAGAGGGAGAGAGAGAATGTCTCCCTTTGCTTGTATTTACCAAGCAAAGGGAGACATTGACACAATGATGCACATTATTGTGTGATTAAATGCTGACAAGCATTTGATTTTCTCAAGCTGTAGCTGCCAAATCAAACTGTAGCAAAAGAATCCCACCGTAGCATCACTATTTTTACATCTGAATACCAGAGCTGCTCTCGAATACATTTGTCGGTGCGATTTATAGCCTCATAAAGGCTATTTGCTGATGTGGACAAAAAACCAGGGGCTTGTGTCGCCTCTCCCCTCCAACCCAACCCTTAATCAGAGATACAATTATAACCTGTAGTTGGGCCAGGGGACCATTACTCTGCTGCCTTCATGTGTTGAAAGTAAACATATTCAGGAAATAAGTACAGCATTTTTAACCAATTCCAAGGTAACACAGCTCTGTTTTTTATTATTTATGAAGTTTCTTTTTTATTTTCATTTTTTTGCAGAAGCTGATTGCTTGTATTATGACACTGCTTTTGTTTGGATGAGCCAAAGGAGAAAAAAAGAGCTTTAGATGTTGCTGGTTTCAAAAGTTTGTAGTTTGCCTGTCTGTCAGATTTTCTTTCACTCCATTTTTTGTGCAAACAGGAGCAACATTTAGGGTTCAGAAACACCTGGGATCTCTGAAAAGGCAAGCAGATTTGGCTGTATATACTCATTCGAATGTTTGGATTCTTACCTTTCACCTCCCCCAGTAGCTCATTGGTGTTAAGGCCTTCTACGTGCTCCTTCCAGTCCTTGGAAAGTAGCCTCACCATGCAAGATGGTTCTGCAAAAAATAGAAGTGAAATGTTATATTAATGAGCCTTCAATAGCTCTGAAAGTAAAATAATCTTTTAAAATGACAATTACATAATTTTTTATGTTATGTACAACAGAATTTTGCATTTCCGTATTATTTCATAATAAAATTGTGCACCCATCATGCACCTTGTCTGTGGATTCTCAAAAAGATGACAATAAAACAAAGCAAAACATGAAAACCTAAGAGAAGCAAAAGAGGAACACAGCAGCCGGCGTGAAAGAAAAGAAAGTCGGATCGAGAACCCAACAGAGAGAAGATATTGTTTTTTGTGTCTGCAAGGACTTGTTCATTTCCAGAATATCCTCCAGCTTCTTCTGCAAAAACATAAAAAAAAGCAGCAGCCATCCAGCTGACCGATATGACAATGTGTGCATTATACAGAGACGGGCTCTTATTTGTGGCTGTCTTCTTCTCTCACATTGTGTCTCGTAGCCTCGGGATAACAGACAGTAAGGACATGTGGTCGTACGTGGTCATGAGATTCATAAGATCCCATTTGTTCAACAGGAGTCCTGCTGTGAACTTCACTCGAACAATGGGAACTTTTTGATTTATCCCCAGAGAGCCCAGCGGAGACAGAGAGAGGCCCTGATCAGAACTTGAACAAGCAGGAGGATCTTTGTGTGGCTGGATGATGAAGAAGGAAATGCACATTGATTGTTATAGGTCTGACCAGTTCATTTTAATCCTGATAAAAAGGATTTATCCTCAGAATGATGTGGCTTTCTAAAAATCACATGTATTGGTACAAATTAGCACCGAATGACAAAATTAGTGTCATGTAAATGAGTTTGATCAAAATGATGAATCACAGCAGCACTGCTGACATCGCATTCGTATGGATTTAAGAGACAAACATTTATGCCCACAGCATGATGCAGCGACCACCATGTTTAAGTAAGAGTGGGATGGCTTTAGAGTAATCTGCAGAGTAAGTCTACTGCCACAAATGTTTTGGTTTCATCTGATCAGAGAATCTTCTTCCACGTGTTTGCTGTGTGCCCTGTATGGCTTGAGGCGAACTGCAAATGGGGCCTCATATGGCTTTCTGTCAACAATGGCTTTCTTGTCGTCACTCTTCCATCTGACTAAGCAGTTGGCCTGTCAACCAAATTCAGACAGATCGAATGATCAAAGCTTGGAACAGTGTTTTACAATTTAACTGCTGTTCTTGGTCTTCATGATGCTGTTTGTTCACTGATGTTCTCTAACAAGCCTCTGAGGCCTTCATGGAACAGCTGGATTTACAAATGCAGCTTACATTTTGCATTCTTTGTTTTGTAAAAATAAATATTTCAAGAATTTAAAAATTACAATTAAAAATCTAGAAACTGAAAAGTGCATTTTGTATTCAGTTGCCTTTATGCTGATACCCCAAAAGAAAATCTAGTGCAAGTACATGTCTTCAAAAGTCATCGTTTGGTAGAGTTCATTTGTTGTAACTTTTTGCCCTACAGTGGACCCCATCTAAAGATGGGGTCTCAAGTATAACAGCACTTATAACTGCCGATTTTTTATGGTTCAAAGAGCAAATATACCCTAATATGTATTAATATGCACCATCTTAGCACTACCACCGAAGCATGCATCTACATTCATACATTAGCATCTACATTCTTCCCTATATCTGCTCTTAGGGGTACAGCCAATCAGTGCCAAGGAAAATAAATGTGTTAGCTGCTTTGCAATAGTGTTTCAGGTAGTATTTAACCTATACAATTTAGCTTTCCTTGTGAAATTTCTTCTGAAAGTT
Organism: Anableps anableps; assembly: GCA_014839685.1. Lineage (NCBI taxonomy): Eukaryota > Metazoa > Chordata > Actinopteri > Cyprinodontiformes > Anablepidae > Anableps > Anableps anableps. The sequence goes on from CM026073.1 coordinate 7,013,900, forward strand.
TTTTATTTTCTCTGTGAAAAAAGCCTGTGAATATGCAGATTTTCCACAAAAAAATTGTAATTATATTCCACAGAAAAATCTGCATATAGGTGAATCTGCCAATGCTGAAACGCCAACAGTCAGGGGTGGAAAACTAAGTCAAATCATAAACACACCATTGCCACTGTGAAACATGTCAGAGGCAGCATCATACTGTGGGAATGCATTTCATTAGCATGGACAGGGAAGCTGGTCATAGTTGAAAAGAAATGGGATGGAGCTAAATACAAGGCAATATAGGAAGAAAATATTTATTTTCCTACCATTTTACAATCATGTGCTGGCTTGTTGTGGTCAGCCTCATAAAATCTTAATAATGTACTCAGTTGCTGGTTGGTGTAATGAGAAAAAATGTGGGCAGAATTCAACGGGTGTGAATACTATTGCAAGGCCCTGCATGATAAGAGCTTCCTGCATGTAGGGGTGCTTGACGCACTTTTCAGCTTGTGAGTTTGTGTGCAAACAGTGGTTTTCATGCCAGCGTACGCGCTACAGATGGTGTCAGAGCCACGCAGGGCTCTGTGCCAAAGCTTCAGCAGCCCGTGGATCTCAAAGAAACACACACACACAACACACACACACACACACACACACACACACACACCACACACACACACCACACACACACACACTTAAAAAAAGATACATTCTTGGGCTCTGTGTGGAAAACATGCCCCTGAGGGCTTGCCTGATTTAGAATGGTTAACTCAGACAATAGCTCATTTGTGGTGCCCTTATACTGACAAAAGGCGCTATAGGCACTCATTAATGCACATGCTCCATTGTGAATGGCTTAATGTTGAGTTTGTACGTTCTGGCCCACTGTGCGGTCATGGGATGCCGTCCTCCACAGAGCAACAACTTCCTAATTGAGCTCATTAAAGCCTAACATGTTTACAGTGGGATTATGATCACTGTAAATAAGCTAATGCAGGGGTCCAGATCATAAGAGGGTCAGTGTAAACAAAGACGAGAGACAGCTGCATAATGTAGCAGAGAAACAGTGCATAAGCCGCAGGTATTAAAGCTGGTGATTTGAAAGTTAGTTGCACTAACTCTAAAGCACTTCTCATAAACAATACTTCTACTAACACTAAAACACGCTGTAACACCAACATGGTATTTAGCAGAAGCTAGCGCTAAACTTCAATTCAAATTATATCTGTCCTTGAAACACTACAACTCGCAAGCAACAATTTAAATTTGACATTAAAATGTACATGTTCTGCAGCGTAGTTTTCACCCACTTCAATACAGAGGATGAATACAAACATCTAACTACTTGAAGAATTCTTAACAGTCTATAACCAAAACTTCATCACAGATGTTGAACTTTATTGCATAGTTTATTTTATTACATAGTTTACAAAAAAGCCAAGTAAATTAATGGTTTGGAATTGATAAAATGCATTTAGGCCAAGCTAAGTGCACTGAACATTTTCGAAGTTAGCAAAAGGGCTAAAGCGCCAAACGAAAAGTCACTAGTCCCAACTTAGCAAGATTGTCACTATCTTTAGCGACTTTTCAGACCCCTCTAGCAACTTTTAATCATGACCAAATATGCAAATTAGGCAATGATATTATCTAGCGATTTCTAAGACAGCCAATAGCTACTTTTCTTGCTGAGGAATTGTCAACAATGCGAAAAATTAGCTCCACTATTGGATTAGCGGAAGTGCGCCCACCACTGTTAGGACAAAAACATGAAAAAAGAGGCCACTTTGCTGTAAAGTTGCTCTAAAGTGCAGCAAATAATATAACCCTAATGATTCTCATACATATTTACCAGACAGATTAGTCTGCTAAACTGCATATATTAAATTCAAATGCTGATTCTTGGAGTCACTGTCAAGTACTGCAGTGGGACAGATGTGCTTTTTTATCACGAGACCAAAAGACGCCAGTATGCATTTTTGTAATAGGCCTCCCATCACACAAAATCTCAGAGCGCAATTTATGAGAGCTTTTAGATGGGGAAACTGCAACCTGTAACTCTGAGATGCATCTCCATAAGTCAACAGTGTGTACTCCGACGCACAATTTACACCCCTCGCACCAATAAATAGCCCTGCATGAGGGGACGGTGGAAGAAGCGGAAGAGGTAAATGAAAGGGAGATGTTTTACCCTAGATGGCTCTCACCGTTAATGAGTCAAGGTTCAAGTGCTGTTTAGATCGGAAGGTGGTGGTGGGGGGGGATAAAAATTCCACAATGTCTGAATGCAGACTCCTCTATCAATTGGAGGAAAAATGTGGAAGATGGATGGCTAAGGGAAAAGAAGGAAAGAGAGCTGGGCTCAAGGGGTTGAGGAGGTAAGGATGGAAAAAGATGAGGAGAGACGTGGAGATTCTAACGTCCTGATGCCCTTGAGTAAAAACACCCCAGTATCACTTTATGACGCGATTAACAAAAAAATGTTAAAACATAAAGCAACAATTATTCTGACTGCTGCTTAATTATTGTAACTTAATATTACATGTGATCATATTGTTTTTGGTATTTTGCCCTGTGTTATCCTGTTGTTTCCTTTCAGGCAAACCATACGAAGAAGCTGGTTGCTTATTTGTGTCAGTGCAGTCTTGCGCTACCACAACAGAAACTCCACCTGTTGCATTCCAGCTCTAGTTCAGTTTAAACGGACTTTAAATCTTCACAGAAAAGCTTAGCATAACTCTCAAAAACCAACCTCTGCCTAAATAACATTATGAGTTATTTAGCTGTAAAAATTTTCTACCATTTTTAGCTATTATGTTACTTTTCTAAACTAAAATTTCACAGTTAACATGTGACACTGTTTTTTAATCTTGTTGCTTTTAAGTCAGCATCAGCAGCTGCTGTCGAGCGAGGGAAGACAAAGGCTGAAGAAAGCATGTGAAGCAGCAGAGACGTAGTAAATGAGAATCGAGATGGCTGGGTTGCTGCCAAGTGTTTTGGGTACACATCATTTTATCACCTGTCTCCAAGCCAACCTGCCATCATGCAGCATTTTGGATGTTAGGCAACTCCCTGTGTGTTTCCCTGTTTGTGAGTTCACTGCACGGCGGGCAAGAATCAACAGACCCCAAACAACCGCTGCCAATGAACACATAAACTGCCGCAGGCTTCTTCTGAAAGAGTCCCCTTTTCTGTTTTTATTTCCCCGCTTTCAGTTTAGAAGTTTTTTTTAATTAAATGAACTCTACAAGATATACATTTCTCTATTATCTGTGTCACTAACAGATGTCAGTCACTTTATTTCTCATTTGTGGATGTGTTGCATTTGAAGATCCTTTAGCCTACTTCAGGTTGTCAGACAGGTTCTGTCTAAATGATTTCTTGATTCTAGAAGCTCAGGCAGGTAAAAAAAAAAAATGCAGGTAATCACAGTTAATTCACGATTTAACAACTGGGGTGATTGCTTTTTCTCATATGTTTGGAAAACTTTTTTCCCTTAATAAATAAAATAATAATTTGAAAAAACTGCTTTTTGTATTTACTCAAGTTTTTTTTTGTTTGTTTGTTTGATGTTAAAATCAGTTTGATGAGGGGGGAAAAAAAGAGTTCTCACAGGACAGGGTTTTTTATTTTCTGAAATAAAAATAAAAAAATCAAAGTCACAAAATGTTCATCCTCTCATTGAATTTGCTGTAAACTCATTACCTTCAGCTTACATTCTTTATTGTTCTCCTTTAGTTGTCCCATATTGTTGGGTCACATACTGTAATAAAATGTGATACAGCTCAGGACCTCAGACCTCAAGAGTTTGCCATCAAATGCCAAAGTAAGCAGAAAAAAACATTCATCTGAAAAATGAGTTAATGCTAAAAACAACAAAGACCCCATGTTTTAGGGAATGTTCATAGAACACACCCAGGAAAGTTTTTTTAAAAAGTCTCTGTGTCTTCACTTTGCTGCTGAGTGCCGGTAAATGGAAGCTGACAGCTACACTTTGCACTTCCAAATTTATGTCAGGTTCTGTGACTTCAGCTGCAGACCCCACAGCATCATGACGCAGAAAGAAAGAAAGAAAGAAAGAAAGAAAGAAAGAAAGAAAGAAAGAAAGAAAGACAAACTTCAAAGTGTTTTATCAGGATTTTATGCACGACACCAGCTTACATATACATAGCTTTAATAACCCTGATATATAATGCAAAAACTTTTTTTAAAAAAGTCACCTAATGCGTCGAGTCCACCAGTGTGTATATTTTTGACCTGCATGTAAAATTTGTGTAGTTGAAAACTAACACTGAACATCCAGCTTAAAATGCCATTGCCATAGTGAAACATGGGGGTGGTAGCATTATGGTGTGGGGATGATGTCATTTAACAGGGACAGGGAAGCTAGTCAGAAGGGTAATCTTCAAAAAAACACGCCCAGAATTTTACTTCCGCCTTAAAAACAAGCCCTGCTTTGGTGATGGTCTCTCTATGGAATAAAATCCAAGTGGAAAACATTTGAGTTTGAACTTGTAACACACCCAAATGGGAAAAAAGATCAAGGGGTGTGAAGATTTTTGCAAGGGACTGTCTTAGAAATAATAAGAAGAGGGTGAAGCAAGCCTACACAGAGCGGATAGACGGGAATATATCGAAGGAGGGGGAGGTTGGGGGGGGGTGGAGATGGAGGCAGAGGGAAGGGATAGAACGAGAGAAGAACAGAGAGAGCAGCTGTCCTAACAGCTGGCCAGCAGGATTGATGTCTCCGTGAAATAAAACTCAACATATGTCCAAACATGAGGAGACGGGCCAGCCAGGAGGAGGACAGGAGGAGAGGAGACACACATATGCACATTAACGCACAAACATGCCGACAAGACAACACACACACACACACACTGTACACTGATATAAGAATACCACCACACTGCTGAGACATTTAATTGAACAGAGGGGGTATATAGCACCCACCCGCACACACACACCCACACACAAATTCAGCCGTGTTCTAAAACCATTACACTGCAGAGCGGTTTGCAGGGCTGCATGTTAGCACGGTGTCTGTTTCACACACACTATTTTCATCTGTCAGATGACACCCAGACTCTCTTGTCACAGAACATGGCCCAGTCGAAGCGCTCGGCCATGCTGACGTGGGCCGGGGGGTTGGGGGGGGGACTCTGTGTGGCATGCAAATCTCCTTTATTCCTTTACACCAAACAGTTTGCTTTTGCTGTGACGAAATTGGTTGGCAGCTGTGGTAAAGATGATTAAAAAGCTTTAAAATAAGATTCATCTTTTACTGCGGTGATGTCATCTTTCCTTAAAAAATTTTTTCATTTGAGTTCAACATTCATTCACACAAGGAAAAAAAAATCTAAGCTAAGACAAAAATGCTTTAGCAACACCACCAGTGTTACAGTTACTGGGACTCCAAGCAATCCATTTACAATAAATGTAACTGAGGCGTTTTTAAAGGTATTCCTCACTTATTTAAGTTGATCAGAGGGGGATGACGATCTATATTTATCTTGCTAACACACACAGTGAGCAGGATGGTAAGAGAGGTCATGAAAAAAAAAAATATCCAAAATTATTAAAGACCTGCAGCAAATACGGTCAATACCGTCCTTCAGATGCTAGCTAAAGGCTTCCTGAAACAGCCCTTTCTGTCCTACCATCACAGTCATTTGCTTCACTTTTCCAGGCACTTTAACTGGAGCTGTGTGCTTTGGTCAGATGAGATTAAGATTGAGCTTTTCAGTCACAAACACTCTGGGTCAGTTTGGCAAGAAAGAAGATGAAGCACCTCATATTCACTGTTAAGCAAGGTGGTGGCTCTGTCATGCTGTGGGCTTGATTTCTATTCTAAGGGCCTTTGGAACCTTGGTTCAGTGTATGGCATCATGAGCTTTGAAATACCAGAGATTTAAAAATAAAAAAAGGTCTGGAGTTTCTGCACAGAAACTAAAAATGGATTCCCATTAGTTATTTCAACCAGTACAAAATCAAGGGTGTCACTAACATATTACTGTTTTCCCCTACAGAGTAGATAAACTCATAATAAAGGGTTGGATTTTTAAAAGATGTTCAGCGTAATAATATCTTACAGCAATAAAAGATTAATTTAATTTATGGCTTTTTAAAAACCTGTAGAATTGGTGGGATGTTATCTTAGTTATTGACATATGATTGATTAACTCATATAATGTTCAAAACAGGAAAGCAATATGAAGTCATGTTTATAATTATAGAATAAAAATTTAAAATGGTCTAAAATTTTTAACTGCAAACAAAACGGAATTAATAAACATATTAATTTTTGGTAGGAATCAAAGAAAGTTATGATTTACATTACTTTCACTGCACCCATACTAGAGTTAAGTAATCTTTCTGAATAATGTAAGTTGGAGGAGCTGTGATGCTGTGGGCCTGTTTCATATAGACTCTGGAATACCAGAACTTTAGGAATCTGGAAGACTCTGTAAGCAAAATAAAAATGGTTCACTTAAAGAAGACCATGGTCCAAAACCAGGGGTGCCAGTAACACATTATTTTATAAACAATTATTTCTACACGTGGATTTTTTCCCCCATTAATTAAATATACCAAAATATATAGTGTCGCTTTTGAATAATTTTGTGAGATTATTCTACAGAAATAAAAGTTGAATTTATTTTAAGAGGTTTTTTTTCTCAACTTTAGCTGGGATCCAAAGAGGAACAGCAAAAGCAAAAGAGTTGGATTAGCAGTACTTGCTAACAACTGATGGTGTCCTCCATGACATATTACTGTGGAAAATCATCTCTGCTTCCTGAATATTGAGCTGTTAGCTTGTCATGACAGTCATGAGACTGTCATATAGCAACAGTTTTCAGTCAGAGGCCTCTTCACTGCATCACTGCAAGACTGACTGCTACAGGAGATCCTTTTTCCCCACAGCATCACCATCCACACTCTGAAGATACTTGGATTATAGAGTTACAACAACATTTAATTTCTCTTTACGATAAATGAAAGATTTTTTATTTGAATTGAAATGAACTGAATTTGTGCCTGTCTGGACATTATTTTTCTATGACTTTCAAAGTAAACAGATGTATTTAATAATGGTCTTTAATACGCTATTATTAAAACAGGATTCGTTTTACATCACATTGGGGGCCACCCATGCTAGAATAAAGCTGTCCCTCTCAACGATGAACTCCCTGACAACCGTGAGGTGCTTCATTGATACGAGCTCTGCTGAGGGCATCAGTTTGAAACTCTGCAGCTGAGTCAGACTCAAGTAAAAAAGGCTGCAGACTCATCCTGCTGCACAGACACAGAGATCAGTCCGTCCCTGCACAACGGGCACACCTCAACCTAACATCAGGAGAGTCCACCACAAACATTCACTTTTATGAGATAAAACAAGAAGTCTAGACTAATAACAAATCTCATTATATGCTGATTTTTGGTTTTCCTGGAAAGAAATGAGGCAGCATCTCCATCTAATCTCATCAAGCCCAGGGGTGGAGAACAATAAAGACTTGGCTGAGTCGGCTGGTGAGCTGCAACCAACCGAAGGGTCTGTTTTACTTGAGTTGAAGTAAATAAAAGTGTTAAAAGTTAAACATCTTTTTAATGGTTAGCAGCAGAGCCTTAAAATTCTATTGTGGAACAACACAATACAATTAACCTCACACGCCCCCCATGAGTAAACAAAGGAATGCTGTCTGAATGTGTTTTAGACTGAAACAATGGGGCTTGTATAAAAAAGTACAGCGAAGTCCATTTCTCTTTTCCTACAAATTCATTTCATATTTGATCAAATTAGTGACATTTTTCTTTTTAAAAATGTTTTTTGCGCTTTTAACTCTGTAATAAAACAATAGGAAAACCAGTGAAAAATTAATCCAAAACTATGCTTTTTGTACATTTTTAAAAATCAGATTTTTGGACAAATATTTCTTGTAACAGGCTTTAAAGGGTTACATTCTAATACAAAATTTTAAATAAAAATCATAGCTCTAGTAAATAAACTAAAGTAAGAAAAAAAACCCATATAAAATAAAATAAAAGACTACAGGAAAAAAGAAATTTAATCCTAAACAAAACACAGAACCTCTAATCAGTTCTTGGGTCTGTGAAAGCTGACAACACTTACATCCATGGTACCATGTTGCCTCTTTCTTAAACACACACTCTGAAAACACCAGTTCAAGACCCGAGCTTCTGGTTCCACTTTAGGCTTGATACATGAAACCCTCTCTCAACACATACACACACAGACACACCAAGACACATATCTGCACAGACATGTAGACACAGGAAAATGTGTGGTTTTGACACAATAGAAACGTTGTTTTGGGTCGGCCATCGAGGGAGCTGCAGTGGGCCGGAGCTGTGATTTTGAACGTTGGTGGTGTATGTGTGGGGGGGAGGGGGTCAAATCTCTGAAGACTGACAGTGAGTCTGGACTGAGTCAATAACTGTTCTGAGGATAACTAAAGAGCTGAAACTAGAAAAGCTAAGCCTTGTATCTTTACCTACCATCATGCGTAACAGTATTAGCAGGGATGATCAACAAGAAGCTGCAGAGGACAGGCATGTTTATAAATCATGTTGTCATCAGCATAATTACTACTATAAAAATGAGTAACATGTGATCCATCGCTTTAGATAAAGTTAATAAAGGGTTTTAAAAATTGTGTCATGTTTGCAAAGATCCACAAAACTAAAGCCACAATGTGCAGAAAGTGCAGCTCTAAATTTAATTATTGCTTAGCCTCCAACTGATGCCAGATAGTATCTTATAGAAATCAAAACTCAGTACAGCATGCTCATTTGCATCTACACGATCATACTGCTATTAACACATTTTGCTGTAGTTAAACACTTCAAATTCAGGAAACTATTCCAATTACAAGTTGGTGGTTTACAGCTCTCACCATATTTAGACATTTATTTATATATTAAAAAAAATAATTAAAAATCCTAAAAAAAATATTCATTGAATACAGCCATATAATCTCAAACTGAAAAATATTTAAAAAGTCATGATTTATTTAACTGAATGGGTAACTAAATAGAAAATCACAGATAGCTAAATTATTGTTGCTGCCAGTATTTTATACAACCACCTCTTAGTCTTCTCCTTAAACATTTTCCAAGATTGGAGCATATACAGAGAGGAATCTTTGACTGTTCCTTTATTTACAGTCTCTGTAGATAAAGTTCTCCTCTTATGCTGTCTTCTCTTCAGTTTACCACACAGGTTTTCTATTGAGTTAATGTACACTTTTAGACATGTGTCAATCTGATTTTCATTTCAAATCCAAAGAGTTCATTGTGTAATGCACAATGTCTAGCAATGTCCTGAGTGTCGCTGAAAGAGAAACAGGCCCAGAGAATGATGGATCCCCTACCATACTTAACAGTGAACAGGAAGAGCTTTTTCCACACCTTCATCCTTTGTTTAACTTGTCATATAATATCAATACCAATTTTAATCTCATCTGACCAAAGCAAACTACTATTTGTGATAGTAGGACAGCCACAGCTTTTTCTGGCATCACTCCAAAACAACCAATTGGCATCCGGATAGTGTCTAACGGTTGTTATGGAGACTAGGGAAGCCCAAGATGCCGCTCCTTGTTGCAGTTGTTATGTCCTACCCTGTCCTACCCTACCCACTGGGCAAAGTGGCAAGATAAATAGTCTGGGACCTCATTCAGGCTTGTTTCTTTAAGGTTCAGTTGTTCATCACATTTGGTCCAATGCTCTGACTGCAGATAATGGCAGGTTTAGACAAGTAACTCTCGTTGCAGTCATTTCCTGACAAATAAGACATGTCAACAGACATGTCTTATTTGAACCATGTCCTGTTGTCTTCCCCATTTTGAACGGAGGAAAATTGAAATTTCATGTCATATTTCTTCCTCAGGAAAACAGAAAATGGATAAAAAAGTTCCAAGAAACTGATCAACTTTTATAAAAATTAGTCATACATAAAAATAAGGCTTCAGTTATATTTACTAAAAGGACATTTTTAAGAGCAACAATAACTGTGATTGGTTGTTAACGCCAATGATTTCCTCACATTTTTCCCACACTAAAAAAAGTACATAACTTAAAGGTTTGATTTTTTTCCTTACAGTATGAGTTCATGCTGCTAAAATAAAAGCATAATTTATTATAAAAATAATTATTAATAAATGTAGCTGGCACTGCACAGAGACCAAAAAACAATGCAGAACCAGAAAGTGCAGCTCCAAAATAAATTCAACATTAGCCTGCGGCTTTAAGAAGATGATGCAACTTTACTTGCCATTACATGGTCTTTTTGCTGTTAAATGTGTTCCAAATGTTAATGTAAAGGAGAGCTTTAAAACAAATATAAATTAATATGTAAACAAACGCTTTGTACATTTTTTTATATTCACATGTTTCACTTTTGAAATTAATATGTTCGTGCAAACCTTGTTTTTTTGTTGTTTTTTTTTTGTAAAATTAACTGAGTTTCTTTAAAAAACTGGGAAAGCCTGTTCAGTAAGAGCACAACTTACCAGACAAATCTGATTTATAACAGTTGTAAATCACTAAACTAAACTATCATCTCTAAAAGCCATGTGAAACCTACTCTTCTTGCCTTAAACATGACCTTTGCTCTGACCTTGCAGGTTTTTCTCCTTATTCTTGCATTAATTTGGTGTTCACCAAATTACGGAGCAATTTAGACTTTAACTGATATCCATGCAGGAAAAAAAAGAAAAAAGGAAAAACAGAACTTGATAAAAATCACAATTTAATCTGATTCTATTGGATGCGGTACAAAGCTGTTCCAACAAACCACATTACACGCTGCTGCACCATATGCTCGCTGGCCTGCAGCCAACCAGAGCGGGAGCGGTCTACTCCACCGACTGCGCAGTCAAGACCCACAGGCTGTGGGTGATCATTAGTTAGGAAAGCCCTATCAATTACAATGTGATAGATTGAAAGCAACTCCAAAGAGTCCAGGGGGGAGAGTGCCAGTTAGCAGAGAGGATGAGAGCTGTGCACACCAGTAAAATTAGACCGTGATACATTTTTGTGGAGGATAAAGCATCTCTGCTCCAGCTCCAAATCTGCTATTTCCCAGAAATCTGGCAAGTGAGGACTAATTTTAGAAGCTTTATTATGCAAATTTCCACACATAACACACACCAGCAAAAACTCTACCTGCAAACAATCACAGCTCAAGCTGCCAATCCCATAGAAGAAGGCAAACATAGTGCCAGAGCCAAGGCTTTGTCAATTACCCAATGAGATTAGCTGTTGGGGTTGACCGTGCTTGCTGTTAAGCTGTCATCGCAACTCCCTGTCACATACACACACACACGTACGCGCACACACAGATCTGGCAACCAGGGGGAATGCAAGGCTCAAGGTGCTTGCAGAGGTTCCACGTTAGGTCATGAACTGGAGTTTCTCCTGCAGCTTAGCCGGGCAAAGAAAATCTGCAGATGATTTAATCTGCAAATGCCGTTGGTGACAGGCACAAGCAGCTAGCTGAGCTGCAAAGCAGACACAAGATCTGTTTTTCCTCAGAATCATTATTTTTTTAATTTATGTTGAACTTACATTGCCTTTCAAAAGTATTTACACTCCCCCCTGTTTTTTTTTTTTTTTTTTTTTTTTTTCTTTTTTTTTTTTCTTTTTTTTTTTTTTTACTTTTTGTTAAATTAGAACCACTTCAGTTTATTTTAGTAGTATTTTATGTGATAAAGCAACACATAACTGAAGTACAAGGCAAGCTGACACCATTTAGGTCCCATTAATACTGATCAGTCTCCCTGCCCCTGCTAAAGAAAGCATCCTCACAGCATAATGCTGCCACCACTTAGTTTTACTTTGGTACTTTTACAGAGATGTGCAGTGACCTCTGAAGTTTTTGCTTGCACTGGATTATATTTGGGGGTATCAATGTAAAGGGGACTGAATACAAATTCATGCCCACAGATTTCTATATGTACAGCTATTTCACAGTTATGCTATACTTTGTGTTCCCAGTAAACTACAGTGTGAATAATTTGCAGTGCACACATAGAAACTGCCATCTACGCTTAGAATCATTCATGTCATCTTCTAATTTTACCAACATGTTTTTTTCTGACTGGAAGTAATGTTAGTGTTTTGGGGCAGCCCAGTCAGAGTCCTGACTGGAATCTGATTGAGAACCTGTGGAGGAAGCTAAAGATTAGGGTGATGACAACGAGGACTTCCAGTGTCGAAGACTTGGAGCTCATCACCAGTGGTTACATGCAAAAAGTCAGTAATTAGGCTTTAAGTGCAGATTTTTCCATTGATTACTGGGAAGGGTATCAATGATTTTCAACATGCCATTTTTTAATAAAATGTTAGCAAAAAAAACAAAAGTAATAATCCTTTTACATTGTTTTATCATCTTTTGAGAGATTTCAGTATCATTTCCTGTCAGAAACAATCTTCTTGATTGAATGAAAATTAATTTTTTAATAATTTTGAGCTTATCTGCAGCATAACTTTAAGATTTGTCAAGTGCAAGACAAACAGTTGTCCTGTCAGCGGATGGTTCCACCTGAGCAGTGGCTCTCTGCTGCTCCTCCATTACCCTCTTGGTTGCCTCTCTAGGATTAATGCTCTTTATGCCTGGTCTGCCAGTGTACGTGGCAGATGTTAGATTGAACGGTGCTCCGTGCTCCCCTCACCTTTATCCCTGATCTGTCTGCTGTTTTTCTTGCTCTTTCTGATGTTTTTTTCACTAACAAAGTTAAAGACCGCTGGTCACAATAGCCTATATTTAGTGATATAAGAGTAAAAGGGGCTTTATATATATATATATATATATATATATATATATATATATATATATATATATATATATATATATATATATATATATATATATATATATATATATATACACACATGGCACTCTTTGCAGATTTTTGTTTACAAAAAGAATTTGAAAGTCATCTATCACTTTCTTTCCACTTTTCCAATTACCTGCTGCTTTCTGCTGGTCTATCACATAAAATCCAGATAGAACACACAGATGTTTGTGATGATAAAAGGACAAATCTTGAAAAGTTCCAGGGGTGTGAATACTTTTGCAGATTTTGTAAGATTTTTTACAGCATTGGCGGGGCAGGAGTTCTCATCAAATATACGTTTTCCTCACCCTACACCATCCAGAGGTCGTACGGTATGTGCCACAGCCTGAGTGGCGTCAGCAGCCGATATGTTGAAACAAGCTTTCAGCAGTCTGGAAGGACAAAGCAAGACCTGGCAGAAGGTCTTTTATTGTGTCAGAGAAATATGGTCAGAGGTAGGCTTGGCCTCGCTCTGACCCCATCATCCAGCTTGAAAAGGCGTCATATGGGTGAACGGGTGCCCAGCTTTGGCCTGGCCTCAACTTGAGACACAGAGCAGGCTCCTCTGAACTGCAGACTGGGCTGCAAAGGAATAAACAAAGAATGGACGCACAAGGATACACAAGAGTCCTCTGCAAAGTCATGCTGTGACAAATATGTTTGCCTAAATAAAAACCTGTATCTTTTTACTGTATGTGGATTGTAAGTACAGCGACCCTCACTAGGGGTGCACCAAGTGCAGTTTTCTGGTCAATCACCAGTCTCCCGATTTTGGCCGCTACCAATTTTTTTGTCTGAAAACTTGTTAGACAGGGTGTCAAAGTCATTAAGCTGGCAACAGTGGGGTGACTGTTGTTAACAGTGCACATGCAGACGTAATCTGGTGGGTAGGTCTGTCAATCAGTGCTTTCTTAGCTGAGATTTTCAGACCTTTGCAGAGGTAGATAAGACTGGTGGATAAGACCGGTTTCACATGTCAGTGATCGCCAATCTCCCTAAATTAAGGAAATCGGGGCAGATTTATTGGTTAGGCCTCACAATTGTAAAAGATGTGTAAAAAGCCTTCACGCACTTACAGGAGAGTGATTGACAGTACTAAGACACTCCTCCTGGCTCTGATTGGTTGTTTCTGACCAGGAGTGGTGTATTTCTGCAAATGGCAGTAGGACCACAGGGAGGAGCCAGAGGAGCTTGATTTTTTTCAAACATTATCTGTCTCACATTATACTCTCAGGGCAAAGTGACAATTTTAACAAATATGTAAAAACACATTTTTATAAAAGTTACCTACTGCAGCTTTAAAATAAAGGTGTTACTTTGGAAGCCGTGGCATAATACTACATTAAATGTATACAGCATTGAGTTCCTTAATTCAGGAGAACAAAAAGAACACCAAAGTTATTGGCATCCATAACAAGACTTGTAAAAAAAGTAACTGAAGTACTGTTGAAATTTATGTTTTAAGCTGAACAAAGTGTCAATGATCTTTTCATTAGTAATGTCTTCCTGTTCCCCTGAGACATAAATATCACACTGACACAGACGCCCATCCTCCTGGCCACTCTTCAGAATGGGAAAGACAAAAGAACATGCTACAAGATAGTCAGATCTGTGGTGACCTTCAAAAATCAAGAAGAGGTCACAATAAAACCTAGACTCAACTAAATTTGTCCAGATCTACATTCGGAGCAATAATTAGGTTTAAAAAGAGGATATCTGAAAAAGGGAGGCTGGACATGGACGACACACCACAGGTAGGATGGTATACGAAGCGAAGAAAATCATAAAACCTAATTGTTACAGCTTTATTGGTCATACCTTTAGAAGCCTGAACCTGCAGAATTTTTTTTCATTTTGCTGGGGCTTTAGCTGGAACTGTTCAACTAAGATGGAGGCAACAAACGCTTCGAGTGGGTCTGGTATGAAACGAATAATAAATGTATGGAAAACCAAACAGTTAAGTACAGTGGCGGTACTGTGATGCTGTGGGCCTTTTTCTCTTCCAAAAGGAATCCTGTTGAAAACGTTCAAATTCCTGGACATTTTAAATAAAAATAAATCGACATTAATAGTCATCATAAAATCTCAGGGGAAAACATTAAATTATTAATCAGAAAAAAGTTACATTTATTTTAAATGGATTGCTCGGGGGATACCAATAGTTGTGCAAAAACAATTATTTCTTAATGTAAGATTTTTCCAGCTCACTGAATAACTGATTTTTTGGAAGATTTCCAGTGTGATATTATTCTACAGCAATAAAAAAAATGTATTATTTGAAGACTTCTTACATGTCTTTCCCAGGGTTAATAATTAGTCTGAAGGGTGTTGTATTTAGGTCACCTTAGCATTTACTGTTACAAAACAGGAGAGGATTTTAAAAGAGTTAACTAACTTTATTTTAAATGCTGTTTTCAAGGCCAGTTTTGAAAATCTAAGTAGGAAAAAAAAGACTCATTTGCATTTGTATTATTTTCAAAAATATAACACTCAGTATGGTGGTTTTATTACAATTGACTGAAAACTACAACACAAACAAGCACTCAGCTTTTATTCAAATATATCTTCATTTGAAATGCATCCATGTTATTTTATTCTCTTTTTCCCATAAGGTCGTCTCATCAAACGTAGATAATGGACAAAATAAGCAAGAATCTTAACACTTATTTTAAGTCAACCTTTTTCAAGACATCGGATCATTTGGCCTGAAAAGATAACAGGAGGAGGTTCGTGTTTTATACTTAACGCTTAATTATAAGGTATTACAAGTTCAAGCTCCCGCACGAATAATTCAATCGAGACAGTCATGATGACTTATGAAAAAAAGTTGGGTTTGTTCGATCCTAAAAGCGCCATCATGATAACCACTAATCCCAGACTGGATGTTGTGCCTGTTTCCATATGGTGGGAGGGGCACCTCACAAATGCGAGGGCCTTGGTGGAATGAGCTAGAAGTGGTGTTTTTATTTCCAAACTGTTAAATATTCAACAAATAAAGGAGTATGAATCAACCTTGAATGCAGTGAAATAAATATGATTTCAGAAATGATGCCTATTCTCCTCTTTAGACATCTGTCATAGCAGAGAGTGTTTGTCTGGCACACAACAACATTAAATTCCTTTTAGTCAAGGTTCAATGCTTTTGTCTAAAATAAACAGAAGCGTTGTTGTTGGATTTCTGTCCAATAGAAGAAAAACTGTCTCCTTGTATGACAGAGACAAACCCTCCGTTTATAGTACCTTGGGAAAGTATACTTTGCAAAGTTAAGCATGACAACCAAAAATTCTCATGTAATTTCGTAGAGATTGTATTTGATGGATCAACACAAGTGTACATCTACTGTCTGTACTGAAGAAAGTATCCCCATAACATAATGCTGCCACCACCATGTCTCACCATAGAGATGGTACGTTTAGGAGGATAGGTGCATAGGTGTAATAGTCATTTCAGACTCAAATGTGGTCCAAAAAGATCAAGGTTTGTCTCATTAAACCAGAGACACTGTTTTAACCACTGTTTCATTTTTTTCATTAGTAACTTTCATTTTGCCACTCTTTCATACAAGTCAGACTTTTGGAGTGCACAGCTGACACGTATCTTGGTGGCACATTTTACCCACCTGAGATGTTCTCTGTAGTTCCTCCAGAGTTATCTGAGCCTCTTGGCTGTTTCTTTGTCTAATTAATTCCCTCCCTGGCAGGCCTGTCAGTTCACATGAACAGCCAAGTCTTGGTTGATTTGCAGTTGTGTCATACTCTTTCCATATTCAGAAAGAAAGCTTGGGATGTTGTTTTATAACTTTATAACAACGGTTTGCACACTTCCTCACTAATAGTGGAGCTAATTATTTTCATTTAACACTTTAGCATTTTTGCTAACTTTGAAAAAACATTTAGCGCACCTAGCTTACCCTAAATTAATTTTTCCAGATAAATTCTAAAGCACTAATTTACTTGGCTGTTTTGTAAACTTTCAGTCGAATAATGTTCGACATCTGTGTTGAAGTTTTGGTTATCACCTTTTAAGAATTCTTCCAATATTTAGACGTTTGTATTCATGCTCTTATTTCCTCTCCTCACATTCTTTCCTTTTTTTTCAAGAAACTTTATTTAGCAAATGGCAAGTATAAAACAAACAAAAGAAAAAGGTATACAGAAGAATACAACACTTACATGAACAACCAGGGGTGTGAAGTAAAGAAATACATGCTAAAATTCTCAAATATGAATTGTTCTGAGAGCCTCCTCAGGTTCTCTTTGTGAGACATGGTGTGTGTCAACATGGCTCAATTTAGTGTTTTAGCATTAGCTTCTGCTAAGTACCATCTTGGTATAGTGTTTTAGCATTAGCAGAAATAATGTTTATGATTAGTGCTTTAGGGTTAGCACAGCTAACTTTTTAGTTAGCGGCGCCCACCACTGCCTAATAACTTCCTTCTTGACCTGTCCGCTGTGTTCCTTGGTCTTCATGATGCGGTTTGTTCAGTAATGTTCTCTAACAAACCTCTAAAGCCATCACAGACCAGGTATCTTAACACTGAGCTTATATTACATACAAGTGGACTCCATTTACTAATTAGACGACTTCTGAATGCAATTGGTTGCCCTGGACTTTAATTATGGGTATCAGAAATCACAAATCAGGCTCAATAAAAATGTCTTTCACATAAAATCCCTATAAAATGCTCTAAAGTTTGTTGTGGTAACAGGCTTAATTGTAAAAAATAAAAAAATTAAAAAAAAATAAAAAAAATCAGTGAGTGGGAATACTTTTGCAGATAGTTGGTTGAGCTCAGAAATCAGTCTCACAGTTACCTCAGCACAGCTGCAGTTGAGCCCCGTCTCGTTTGCAAATGAAACAAACTGTACAGTGATTCAGCCCTACTCTGGTTCTAAGCAGGGATTAGTGTGATTTTAAGTGCTTGCCAGGCGCCGGAGCTGCGTTAGACCCATTAGATGGCTGACTAAGTTGGCATAAGGGCACGCTACCCGTGCCAGGCCCTGTTAGCAGCAGGTCGGCTCTATTGAGGAGCAACAATGCAGATAATCATAATTCGCTCATCAAACCCGGGGGGGGTCTGATTGCACACTTCAGCAGGTTTGAAGTTAGTCGGCTGGAATCCCAGAGTGCTTTGAGCCAGCGTTCTGTTTTTATCCAGTTTGATCTCAGAGACAGACTCACAACCACTAACAGGAAACTTATGACAACAGATTATTGTTTGGCTTCTTTTTCTTCATTGTTATCAGTTTTTTTCTTTCCACTCCCTTTCAGCTTCTTAAATTTGCTCAGACAATGACTGGG
This sequence comes from Anableps anableps, assembly GCA_014839685.1. Lineage (NCBI taxonomy): Eukaryota > Metazoa > Chordata > Actinopteri > Cyprinodontiformes > Anablepidae > Anableps > Anableps anableps. The sequence continues at coordinate 7,032,035 of CM026073.1, forward strand.
ATTGCTGTTCCACACCATGCCTTGCATCCGTACACTTTTCTGTTTTATTTTTCTTTTCTCTTCTGATGTTCCCTCTTCCTGGCCTTGAACATTTTATTCAGAAACCAGCCTAACAGTCTAATAAGTGCTAAGTGCCTTAACAGCACAGAGAAAGGCTTTTGTGCTCTGCATGCCTTTGTGTCCAAACCTTCGGGCAACACAGCCACGACTCAACATAAATACAAAATTGTCAAGAAAGCCCTTTTGGCTTGCGTGTTGTGAAAGTCCAGGTGAATGGGAGGCCTTTTCAGCAACCAGCTGTGTGGTAACACAACTACCTGACACTGTCTTAAAGAGTTCTTGATAAAGCTTTTAAAGGCTGAGGCTGCACTTGTACAAAGAAAAAGAGAAAAAAAATCTTTTATATCTTACAGCGAGGCCAGGTCTATTCATTAGAACTGTCACGGGCACTTAGGGTTCCTCTCTGAGTAGCAGGCTGCTAACAGCGTGCCGACAGGGGTTAAGCGACATGTTCTGGTGCTTTGCTCCAGGTTACGGAGCGCATTGAGATCAGCCCTGTCCTTCCTAATAGAGTCTGTTCTGTCTGATCGTACAGTAAATAGCACCAGGGTGAGCTGAGGAGAGAGTCACAACCGTTTTGGTGTGGTTTTCTGTTCGGTGCTGATGATTAATTCTGGTGGTACTGTAAACGCATTCTGAACAGAGGCATCAGAGAAAGATGATATTTAATTCTTGCCTTAACAGGATGGTCCCATTCACCAGGGCGGCCTTGTACTCCAGTGTGTTTTAACAAATTAAAACAAATCTGACAGATTGTGAATTTGCAACACCTCTTTGTCGCCGGCACAACAGACGCTTTAATTTAGGATCGGAGCAAGGTCACATGTGGGAGAGAAATTCCATAAAATAAAAGGCTGCTAAAGATTGAAGGGTTGAAGACAAGAGAAGGAAGTCTCTCATCAGGTGAAAATGGGAAAAAAATAAAATAAAATAACGGCAGACGACAGGAAGGATAGAGGAAAGAAAGATGCAATTAAATGAAGAAGCAGTCACCTATTCAAACAAATTCAAAAAAAGAGAGAAAAAAATCAGAAACAGAGAGAAAAAAATCAGAAACAGAGAGAAAAATGGTTTGAGGCTTTAATACTCATCAGTTGTGAAAGCCACAGAAGAAGAGCTCACTTAATGAAGCATTCAGCCTCAGACATCTATGGATCACCTCGTCTCATTTTGGCGAAGCTCATTAGGCGAGAAAAAAAAAAAAAAGCAGAGGTGCCTGTCAATCTGCACACACCGGCTCCAAAATGGAACGTATTTCCACAGCGCTGCATGGAGAGCAGCTTAACAATGCGCCTTCAAGGATCACAGCAGTTTATGTGAACACTTTACGAGGCCCCATTCACACAAGCTAACACTGTATGGTGAGGCGCGCCTGGCGATGCCGCACATGCTTCTCTTGTTTGAGTCCACCAAAGAGTTCGCGATCAATGCCCCTTGTTGTTTACTCAGGGATAGCAGGTATGCTAATTAGCAAAGGAAAAGCCAAATTCAATGCTGCTGTGCAGGGAAGACTATAACATATACAAAACTAAACCTAAATTGCTAAATCGTTCTTTGACAGGGATAGCATATTGCAAGATTATCCCCATTTACACATCATTTATGCTCCCAAACTATCAGATTTTGACTACACTCAAAAGCAGTCCATCAAATTGCATGCTGGTAGTTGGTCAAGTTATTAATCAAGTAAAAATTATGAAAGTTCTTAACTGTGATGCATTTAAAGAAAAGAAGGGGGAAAAAAATTAAATTTTTCAAAATTTGCCTGGGCGATCATTGATCAGAGTGGTCAAAATCCAAACTTGAGCTGATTTTTTAAATCTTTTTTCTCTTGATATTTAAAGCTGACCACTGTGTCACTAAGGTATGTCCAACATAAAGTTTTCATTCTCTAAACCACCAATCAGTTCATGTTTAACCGTGCTTTTTGGAGCAAACTGAAGCCACAGGAGTGGAAAAAATATCCATTTAAATGGAGCAATAGGAATTCTCACGGAATAATAACACTGCGTTAAAAAGGTCACAATCAAACATAATCTAAACCTTCTAAAGCAATTATTTCTACTACTGCTCAAATACTATATTTATTGTCACTTTTAACATTGATTTGTTTTAGGGTTTGTTTGTTTTTTCATTTTAATACATAAGCTCAGACAAAAATGTAAAATAACACACCTATTAAAATCAGTAATATTCAAATGCTTTCTTCTATAGTGCTCCTAAAGGGATAGTAACAACAGTAAAAAAAAAAAAAAAAAAAAAACTCTCTTGAGCTTATTATTTCGTGTAAATCCAGATTTGTTGGTCCTAGAGGCTGAACCTAATTAGCTAGTCCAAGAGGAGCAAAGATCAAAGTGGACTTCTACCATCTTAAAACTGTCATAGTGGTTTATCCCAGCGCTAGATTATGAACCTTGAAACCATCATCATGTTTCATTTGATAGTTACTTAACAGAGAAGCAAATGATTATTTACAGGCAAAAAGGAGGTAGTGTGCCACCAAAGAGCTTCCGGTCTGAAACGTACAAAGAAAGGAACACGTAAAGCATTCTGGTTTAGTTTTAGCCCCTCTAATTTTAACAGTTTTATTAGATTAATTTTTGGACTAAAAGATGGTTTATGCAAATAAATTATTAAGGAAAGGGAGTTTTTTTTGTCTTGGAACTGATTGAAACAAAAGAGGCTGCTGTGTACCTCTTTTAACTTATATCACATTAGATTAGAGAAGGAAAACGTCAAAACACTTTTTGAACCTCCAACAGACACATGCCATTTCTTTTTAAGCCAGTTCCTGTGCAGGAGATAAGAAACACATCTACCTGGCTTTCAACTCAAGACACCATTCACTGTACTACGCCTCAGGCTGTCCCATTCTAGCCAGCTTTACTGTATCAATAACACAGTAAAACCTCTAAATGAGGGAGATCAAGAGCTCCTCTGATATCATCACGATTACTATCTGCACACAACAGTAAAGAGGGGTGTTAGACGGGTTTAGAACTGGCTCGCTTTGGGAAGGGAAGGAGCAAGCCGAGGCATGCTCGGCTCGGCCTCGGAGAGAAAGGAAAACCTGTGTTTTCACTGACTGAAACTGTGATCTGACAGTTGGGGGGATAAGCCACTTGTAATTTAAGATGTTCAAAGATCTTCTGAAGAGGAAAGGGAAAACAAAATAAGCGAGGACTACATGGTTGGTCTCACTCTGTAAACAAGGAAGGGGGGATAGAAGACATCTTGTCTATGAAATATGAGGCATTAAAGTAATTTAATCAAAGGCTTTCCAGTCAGTTCAGTGCAGTTCTTTTGCTGCTAGGTTTATTTTAGACAACCGTTATTAGCTGTTGTTATTATGAAAAAAAAATCCTACAGTAATTGTCACATATTTATCTCAGTATTAGTGAGTATATTTTGTGGTCTAAATAGTTACTGATTAGAGCTATAATTTATATTAGCATTAAAAATGTAAACTTTATATGTATTTTTCCATTTTTCTTTGTAAATGTCCAAACAAAAATCAACAATAGACATAATTTATGGGTACTGACTATTTTCATACTTTAACCTTTCATTGACCTAAAGTCTACTGTAAAGGAAATCCATGTATGGAAATCAACAAATGATAGAGATTCAGACTACAATGCAACCATGAAAAACAATGGCAAAAAGCTAAATCTTTAATTCATGATTACAATTTGACTTTCAGTCATGATAAACAGAAAATACACATTTTTTAGGTTATGGTTTTATATATCAAGCGATAACAATAATAAAATAATTAAATATATATAATTATTCAAATATAGTTCTTAAGCTTAAAAACACAACAGAATCATTATTTATTGAGTAAAAATGAAACTAAAACAAAAAAGATTTGTGTAAAAAAGAAAGTACACCCCCACTGTAGGATTTCTTAATGACTATCAGGGATATAAACAAATTTCAAAGCCACATTATGAAATATTCTAAGTTTTGAATGAAGACTTTGTCAGAGCACAAATAAATATTTGTGAAGTTTTAGTTTTCACTACATGCAGAAGGAAACAACAGAAGTAGTCCTCTGCCACTAGCTTCCTGTCAGCTAACGCTGAGTAAAGTAACTTTTAGCCCGATGTTTGTGATTTTCAAAATAATCTGGTCTGTTTAATTTTTTTCTAATTTCCCAGGTGTTTTGGTGTAATATTCTGTGGAATAGTGTCTGCCTCTACTTGACAAGGCTGTCAAAATAACAAGGCATTTTGCCTAAAGCATTTTGGCAAGTTTCTACTTTGTCAGAACTTCCTGACAGAACTTCTCTCAAACCTTCCTGCAAATATTCTGCCCTCTCAAGTTAAAACACGTGAGTCTAGATACTGGGTCTGTTGTGGATTCCTCTGTCAATACACTAGCCATTATCAATTTGTTCACAATATTCATGATACCCCATGATTCTGTAGGCTGTACAACTACCCATCGCAACAATAACTTGAGGTGGCTTTTTTCTGCATTACTTTATTAATTTCTCTCATCATGGTGGGAATATTTAGCCACCATGATAACTAATAACTAATATTTAGTTATCACACATCCCCCACCGTGTTTCACAGTTGGTGTGAGGCAGGTGTTTGAGATGATCTGCTGAGTTCACTGTGCATTGTGGCAAACATCTCTCCTTTAGTCAAATCTGTCCAAATGCTATGATTCCAGAAGTTTTGTGGAGGAACCTGGACTGGAGACACAGTGGAATCTGCTTTGTGATTTTGGTACTTTTGAGGTTTGGTTTTAATTATTTTAGAACCTGGTAAAGACCAAACTCTTTGACAATGTGTTCATACAGAAAATCTTGGATTAAAATTGTACTTCCTTTTAGTGCGACTGGATCTATTTATTGATAGGTTCAGATATTTATTTTAAAACATTTAGGCCAATAAATCTTCAAACACAGCCCAAACCGAGCAGAGGTGTTGTTCGTGGATCTTGAAAAGCATGTCGAGTGAAAGAGTTGCTGTAGTATATAGCATCCAGGTCTGAGCAGCAAGGAATGCAACACTAAAAAGAAGAAGCTGTACCCTTTTTACCCTTAAGACAGAGAGATGAAAAACCACACACACATTTTCAACAAGCTACAGACTTTCTCTCACCGTCTTGTTCTGACTTGGTCAGCTCCACGAGCTTCTTCTGTTTCAGTGTGTCAACCACGTCTGCCAGACTTCCTTTACGACGCTCTGGAGTCCCAAATGCAAGGCCGATCACTGACTCTCCACGATCCCTGGAACACTCCTCCGGCTTGGTAGGAGAGGTAGAGTTAGTCCGGTAAGCGTAGCCAGAGCAGCCTTTGCTGCCTTCATTGTCCTGAGGAGAAATAGATAATTAGAGTTTAAATTTCAAAGCCCCAAATGAATAAAGATCCACAACATCAGGTATTGACTGAAATTAGAACTTTCTTTAGATAACAAAAAGGTTGAAGAAAGTACAGAACACTTTCTATTTTATGTGTCACAAAATGACACATATGCTGGATTTGGAAATATCAGCGGTCTTGGCTGATTCAGACGTAAGTGTCTATACAAGGGGAGTCCAACTCCAGAACAACCTGAAATTTTGACACTCAGTTGTACTTGACAACATTGATCTGTATGGTAAAAAAACTGGACACCACAGGTCTACACATTTCCCAGAGAATACACACAGAGAGTGCTGTTCTAATAATGCTAGTACTAACTCTGCTAATCACTACTTTAAGATAAAAAACTCTTTAAAATTTCAAATCTACTTTAATTTTGTCTTTGTTTTGAAATTATAGTAAAAACCTCTTTAACAGTCGCTGCGCTTCCATTGACCATAACATTATGCAAATTGGAATAACGAAAATAAATTTGCTAAATGGCAACATGGCAATTTCGAAAAAACTAATGTTTGTCAATAAAATGTTTTTGCACTAGGATGAGGTGGTTTTCCAGCTGTATCAAAAGTTGCGTATTTTGCAAAACTGCAATGGGAACACTTTTTTCACATCACACAAGTCACACCAGTTTGTATACAGTAGCAACGCACTTATTTATAGGCACTGGCCTTCTTGGACAATGAACTGCTGGCTCCACCAGTTGTCTCACAGCATTACACAGTTCATCAAAAGTTGAATTTGTCATTTGAAAGTGTTGAATCCAGCTCTTCTGTAAAATCGCCAAATACAATTTCCCTAAAACGCCGCATATATACGTTGCCACCCCCAAGTATAAGGGGTTTGTCACTCCGCCTGAATAAGACGCCAACACTTCCTCTTATGGCTAATGATGAGCGCTAGTGCTGTGGCTGAAATAGGAATATATCTCATGTAAGTGTACATCCATGGTTCTTTTAATGACTTATTGTGTGAACAGACTTATTCACATGTGATTTTAATTCTATTTCTTATTTAATGGAAACACCACAATTGTGACATTGTGTTTTTTCGACATTAGCAGAATATCGAAAAAGTTCTGTGCACAGTTGTTATGGAAATGCAGCTAGGGACCAGTCTCACAAACACAATGTGACACCTCTGTTCCTAATATAAATAATTATTGACTTATGGAAGAAAGGCAAGAACAAAAGTGACTTATTGTGTTATAGTTCTTTCAGCTAAAATTGGTGTCAAAAGGTCAAAGCTTTACACAATCCAAAGATCAGAAATCGGCCATAAAATTCTGGTCAGTGCACTTTCACAACTGAACAAGGAATGTTTATGTATCTGAACACTTTATATGTTGACATCTTTTTTTTTTTTCCACAGTTACTTCATTAAACAGTATGTGCACATAGCATTTTTTTTAGCTTTCTGTGATGCTTGCCCGGCTTGGCCTTACTGGATCAGTACGGCAAATGTCATGTTTAGGACTGCATTTTATTACTGGCAAAATGTGATGATTGCAGTAATTGATCTACCTGTCGTCAGGAACACAGTGGTCCTACCCTGTTCTATATTTTATAGTGCTTGCTTTTAGTGCACTGTGTCATAATGTGACAGAAAATAAGATGTTAAAGCCAAGGATAATGCCTTTTCAGCTGAAGGAGCATAAAAGTACCAAAACTTGAGAATATCTCAGACTCTTAGAGAACTATGCTGGCTGTCTGGAATTTTTTGTAAAGGACGACCCGTTATGTAATTATTTAACTTTAACTTTACATCAAGTAGATACTTAAGAATTGATCATTATTGGAACTCAACCTTTCAGCATGAAACTTTTTTTTTCTTTAGAATGTTGATTAATTCTTATCTTAAATGCAAATGCTACCTTTTCACAGCCTAATAAACCATTTTAGTGTTTTCTTCTGTTGGTGTAGAGAGTCTAAAATTATCAAGAAGATAACCCCCTCAACATGACCACATTGTCCCACACAACAGACACTTGAGCACAGGTGTCCCAACACCGGAGCTATTTCAGGATGCTTTCTCCGCCCCCTTATAGAGTGAGGGGATCTCCGAGAACTTTTGGAGGCTTATGTTTCAAAGACAACAGGCTTTGCTGAACACCAGGATCTTAAGACGCCCTTGAAATGGCTCCAACAAGGGGCCCTGTTGTGCACTTTGTCTTTAAGCAGGAGATACCTCTGTAATGAAGATTGGGGGATAGTGTGTCACTTGAAGATTGTTCAAGAGCAATTACATTCTACATGCATGGAACGGTGGAAGAAGATCTAAATGATCTGATGCAAGTCAATGACAAGATGGTTTTACAGTGCTTTGCAAAAATGTTTCAACCCTTCAAGCTTTTTTAAATTTTGCACCATTGAAACCAAAAATTTTGATTTGATTGGTGACAGGATACTTTAAGTTTTTTTTTGTCATTTGTACGATATTAAGCACCTTTTACGCTCCCTTTGCAGGCAATCTAAGAAAAACAGTACCAGGTTTAAATGGGAAATGTAATTTTTTTAGCTTAAAATGTTATGTTTAACAAAAATCTTTCACTGGTGATGACTCCGAACACATCATTCCAATAGTGAAACATGATGGTGGCAGTCATACTGTAGGAGATGCTTTTCATCAGAAAGGGTGGGAGAGCTAGAAAGAGTTAATGGAAACAGTTGGTTAGTGAATTTGTTTTCATCCCCCTTTACTCAGATACCCCCGAATAAAGTCAAGGGCAACCAGATTAACGTGCAATTTTATTTCAGTGTAAGTAGAGCTGTTCTGTAAAGGCCTTAGAGAACAACCCAAGGTTCACACAAGAGAGGTCAAGGATATAACTCCTAACTCACCATGCTCACCAAAAAACATGGTGGCGGCCATTTGTAGCCCCTGGCCTGATTTTGTGCAACCCACAACTGCAATTCAAGAATGATACAAATTTGCCATTTGCTTGCAAAGGTTTGAGATTGAGACTTTTTTAAATTTTACCCAGGGCAAAATTATAATAAATTAAAATCTTACAACAGAAAATGTTAGCTATAACACAAAGTATTAAATAACCAGGCTTTTTGTGTTCTCTTGTGAAAACCACATCTATTCAGCAGGCTTTGATGCTTTGATGCTATTAATGAATTTTTTAAAACTTGGCTATATACTTTTCAGTAAAAGTGACCAAAATCTTGTTTTTATTGCTCAGAATTGACAAAAAAGTTATATTATTTAAAGTGGAGACTTTTCAAAATTTGCAAAGTAAAGCCTTTTCTTTCAGTGAGGCAATCCTGCAGAACCCTTTTATATTTTGGTTCTATCATAGTTAACGCATCTCTTTCCAACAAACAATTTGACTAGTTGTTTAATGTATTGCAGCTTAGTTTATTGGTAGGTAAAATTAGACATGCAAAGGTGTTAAAGATATACCCCAAATAACATGCAGCAGCAACTGCAGTGAAAGGTAGTTCTACAAAAATATTACCTCAGAAGTGGCTGAATAGAAATGCATGCCAGACTTTTCAAATGTATTTTTGGACAAAAAATTAAAAACATTTATGTTTCTTCTCCATTACAAAAACACATTACTTTTTGTCCGCTTATCACATCAAACACCTTAAAGTTAGAGGCTATAAAGTTACTAAAAGTGAAAAAATTTCATGGAAATGAGTGAATTTGCGAGGCATTGTGTGCTTTGTTGTTAAGCTTTATCTTTAGCCAATGATGCGGGACTTTGTAACTGAATCACTGACTTTATAAAATCAACATGTTCTTTTGCTACAACTTTGTTATATTTATGGGACAAAATTCCCCTTTTGAACTGACTTGTTTAAAACTTCCCAGTATTCAGGAACATCTTTGCCTTGAGGCAGCTTTGAACCTTGATGGTAAAGCAAAAACAAATCAAAGTTTTTATACAGTTCCATGATGCTTATAGATTGCACATAATCACTAAAAATGGCTAAATATGAAATTAAATTTTAAATATATTCATCATGAAAGACACAATTTTTTGCTTTGTCTAATTGCAGGGCAATCTGCATCTTGAATTTTGAAAACGGCCATGGATTTCTGCAGTGGAATAGTGAAGCGTGTTTGACCACAAGGATGACCGAAAGAAATCTCTTTCCAAGAACTTTCCTAAAGTCAGAAGCTCAAGCGAATCCTGCCTCATCTGCTGGGAACCAAGAGAACCTAAAGCCAAGCAACACGTACACACACATCCACCTGAGAACACACTGTGGAGATGAGAAAATTATGGGGGTATAACTCTCCAGAGGAGGACCCTCACAGGGCAGCCTGCAGCACTGCCTCCAGCAAACAGACCAGAAACAACTACTGCTGTGTGAAAGTGTGTGTTCACTCTGGGTTAGTGTATATATATGGATTTAAAAGGGTGCACGCAAGAGTGCACAATCATCATTATGCATGAGAATTTGCAGACCCAGTGCGCTCCAGCATGTACTCCATGAGTGTTTTATGAGCTGCGTGCCCCAAGTGTGTTCACTGTGTACACACAGCAACCGCATATATTTTATAGAGCTGAGTTATAGCGACATATCTCAGTATAAGATATGGTCCATTTCTTTTCGTTGAGCGTAATTCACATCTCACCGTCACAGCGGGGGTGACCGTCTCCCACTCGACTTCTGCCGTTTTCTTCCCTGTGGGCTGAAGCTCATCTGAGCAGGGCTGATCGTGCAAGGGGGGCGACGCCGTCTCCGTCTGGCCTTCTCGCTCGTCTCCAGCCCAGGCTGGGTTGTCCTGACCCATCACGTCAGCCTCCTCAGACGGCGGGTGAAAAGGAGGCGTTGCTCGCATGGAAGACATCATTCTGTTAAAAATAAAATTAAGAAATTAAAGAGGATGATTCCTAAAATCCATCTAAAGTAACTGAGAGCTTAAAAACTCCACACAGAACACAGCTTTCTCCCTTTTTACATAAAGCAGTCAAGATATTGCATCAAAAAAAATGTCAAACTCCAGTTTAGTATATTAAAAAATCTAAATTCAAATGTTGCTGCTTTCACGGTACCTCAGAACACTACTCTGTTAAAGTATTCACATGACTTGAACTTTATTACATTTCATGAAACCACTTCATATGATAAACAGACACAAATTATTGCACAACTGTAAAGTGACAGGAAAATGATACATAGTTTTCAAGGGTTGTGTGCTGTTCATTCATAAATGGGTTTAGCTGCAAGTACAGCAGAGCACGTCTTTTCACCACACACAGTGTTTTGAATCTAAGTTAAAAAGTTCTGAGCCCTTCTTCCACACATGGGTTGTGGCAAACTTTGTGGGGTGTGGGGACCGCTTAATACAAATGCAAAAGTTTTCAGATTTATGTTCGTGCATGGTGGGGCAGCTGGTTGCACTGTTGCCTTGCAGCAAGAAGGTACTGGGTTTGAATCCCAGTCCTGGAACCAGATGTAAATAAAGGAAGTAGATGCTCTGTTCTGACCTAGTAGAAAACACTGAGAATTTAATCATCTTATTAGTATTTTTCTGGGTACTATTTCAGGAAAGATTATCTGAGAAGTATATCAGTTGATTTTAAGAAGACATCTTAAAAGTTACATAGGACTTTTTGGTTTATGAAACCATCTTTGTTTATTCTATTGCATCCCACAATGCAATTCAAAACTGGCAACAGGAAGGCATTTGGCTCAAACTTATAACGTACACCTGGTAGCCTTGTCAGATCACATTCACACCATAAATGAAGAGTTTAAATGAACCGTACCAAAAGGACCTCCTCTAAGCGGTGTTGTTACGGTTGTCCGCATCCTAGTGCGACTGCTTTGTAAACAGCTACACAAACCAACCATAGTTCATTTTAAACTTGTGGACTCTTTCTTTCTCTTTCCTGATATACACAAACATGAGTAAACTGATAATAAAATATGCTACATCATTGTCTGATACAACATCTGAAGCAATATTCATGACTTCAAGTGGGAGAATTTCTATTGTTAGAGAAAACTTGAATCACCACCCTTCATTTCTTGTCTTGTTAGCCCATTTATTGCTTTTGCACATGGTGTTAAAGAATCAAAACTGAACCTGACTGCAATATGATAACAATGCATGCAGACAAACTACATAAGTATGGTTGGATCTGTTTTTGCATTTGCGACTAAAAACAGCACAGCCCCGTGCGTGAATGCACATGAATTCTGTGAGGCAAAGCAGATTGCAGCCTCAACGTCAGGGTTCCGTAAATCAGAGTGAGCTGTCCATCTGAAATACGGAGACCCTTGGGTGCCCTTAAACATAAGTATGACCTTTTGTTGAAGAGGTATGAGCAGGTTTTCACTCTATATGAGTGGGGGTGTAAAGGATGGTGAACAACATTTAATTTAGAGCACAACTAAAGACCTGGATAATAGAGTAAACCTAAAGGTGAAAAAGAAAGGATGAACAGTTGAGGGAATAAAAATTCCTGTAACAAATCAAAGACAGATTAATTGGAGAGTGAAGGTGAACTGTAGAGGGTTTCTATCTGGGTGTGACTGTTGTTCAGGTACTTTTTGGACCATAATGTTCAGTGCATGTCACTTTTTACTGCCTCTTTTGGAATGTCCCATCCAATGACTGCAACACAGGTTAAATTAGAGGAGGGTCATGGGTGTTATCCCATGAAAAGTGAAACTTGCTCAACTCTGACCTGAAGAAGTTTGAGAACCATTAAGACCAGTACTAAGGCAGTGATATACTGTACATCTTGGAGGCTAAGGACAAACTGTACTGCCATCCGGTTGCTTCAGTAACATTTTATGTTGTTTGTCTACAAACTCATCATATTGAAGTTTAACGTTTGCATGTTGGTAAAAAAAAAAATCAGTTTTGGTTTCATCTGACATGTTGCTGATGGCTGGAGGCAAACTGCAAACAGGACTTCATATACCCTTCTTCAGTAGGACCTTTCTGGCTGACACTATTCCATAAAGGCCTGATTTCTGGATTGTGCAACTGTAACTGGTGAAAGGAGTCCACATTCAGGCAAAAAGACCATCTAGGCAATTATCAGTCAAGCATGGGTCACTAATGTAAAACCAAAGGTCCCAATCATGTAAAGGCATCTGTTGGCATCTGCAATTTGGAGAAATATGCTTCAATCAGGGCAATATCTTGTCCTGAGAGATCCATAATATTTTTGCAGATCAGCTTACAACAACATGCCTTCAGGGACCCAGCGTGTTTTTGGACTGCCCTCACCACAAGCCTGTCTCTTGGTAAAATGTATGAAAGATTATAAAGAGAAGAGTCAAATGATGATGCTAAGAAATCCCACTCTTGTGAACAACACAGTGCTGATTCCTGTGCAAAACTGAAACAGGTATTATACTCAAAATCTAGTGTTTTTTTTATAAACAATATACAACAGAGCTGTTTGTGGCTGTTTACCCTAAAAAACAATGCACCAGAAATACAAACAAAATCTAGTTTAAGAAAAAAACTTCAGAAATATAATTTAATTCACTTGAACACTACTACACTTGCATTTTTTGTTAGTTTTATTTCAAACCTGTCTGAAGTGCCATCTTCCTTTCACACAGAAGGCATTTGAAAGCTTAGGAACAAGCAGGCTTAGTCTTTAAACATCGATATGAGTGCTTGAGATATTAAGTCCGAAAACAAGCAACTAACACTAATCCGTGATCAAATGGACTTCATGCTACAGCGATGAGAGAGCAGTGGGGAGCTGAGGAAGAAGACAGAAGACAGCCTATATTTAGCTGACAATATTGCTGCTGCTGTGTTTATGAGGGAGCTTCAGTTTTGGTTTCTTGGAACTGGAGTCTAATATGGCCAGGAATGCCCAGACTCTCAACCCGCTGCCACTGATAGAGTTTCACCATGCAGAGACCATTAGTTTATTGGTAAGCATGCCGTAAGTCCTTTTGTGACTGGCTGATGCAGGAAGATATTGTACTTCTTAATCTGATCATCAATTAATTACCTTTTAACTCTTTAGACTTCTTTGTTTACCCAACATGACCAGTGATTTTTTTCTTTTGACTGGATGTTTTGGACAGCTTAGTTTATGTCTTTTTAAATTGGTTTGCACAAATTTATAAGAGCTGAACGTTCACATAAATGGTAACAAAAAGTTATAAAGCCTGTTACACATAGATAACTTATAGTGGCTGTTTTTGATACTGTATGTGATTGGCTCCCTGCCCAGGGTGCCCTTCTTTCAGTGGATGCCACAAGAACTTAAATAACAAAGTCAGAATTACTTTTCCATCACTTATTAGAAGGTCCAGTCTGTATGGTAACCCCTACTGTGTTAAGCAAGGTAAAAGAAGTGCAAGAAAATATGACTGCTCACTTTAGCTGGGTAATGATGTTTAAGAACTGTGGATTCTGTTCAAAATCTAAGGGCTCACTGTTTTTTAAAGACTTTGGACCCTTTAAATTTATTTCTAGTTCTCATCTTAAAGAATTATTTTAGACAGTTTAAGATTCTTGAAATCTGTAAAACAAACAAAAAAAAAAACAGTATTTAATAACTTTTTTAGTATGAGGATCATCTGTCTCTGTGTTCCTTTGTGATGGACTGAGAACCTCTCCCCACCACTCCTGTGACCTTTTCAGGATAAGCAAGTATAAAGCATAGATGGACAGACGGATGGATGGATGGATGGATGACGGAATACTGTATATGTGAAATTCATAAAGAGATAAATAGATCAATCTCAGTTGTGGGTGCATGGCAATATACAGTTTCAAGGGCAAAAAAGAAAGATCTCCCTTTGAATGCCATTCTTGCAAGAACCGCCATCGGGTATTTACAGGGTACCTAATGAGTATGGGCTTTATTCTGAAGTAGATTATTACCTTCTACCTACAATATTACAATAGGGTACTTACACAATACTTACGGAGTACTTGTAAGGGTATCTGCAAAGTACAGGGTACCAAAGAGGTACTCAAGGGGAACTTTTCAAAGCACCTTACTGGGGTAAATACAGGGGTAAGCACAGTTTTGGTAACCTGTAGGTATTTTTTGAGTTATGTATAAGTACCCTATAGGTGCACTCATAGGTTCCCCCATGAGTGCACTGAATGTACCCCATGAATACCCCCTTAAATATACTGTAGTTAACCTTGTACAACACTAAATAACATACTGTAGGTACCACGTAAATATCCTGTAAATAGGTTCACTGTGAGCACCTCATAAGAACCTGGTAAGTACCTTGAAAGTAGACTGTAACTATGGGGCAGTGATATGTATTGCTGTATAAAAAAGTATCAAACATGAGGTGGTATGACCTCGTCAAGATGCCTCTGATCATCAACCAAGAACTGAAGTTAAACATAAGACTTTCTGTTTGAAAAAAGTGTTGAACATTTTTTTCTGACCCCAAATGGGTTGAACCGAACAACATCATCTCTGTAGACAGAGTGTTTTTTTGTTTGTTTGTTTTTTTTTTTTTTTTTAAACTGGCAATTAAAACAACAAGGACAAGAATCTCCCAAAGAGATTAATGGCATAATGACTTTGGGTAACCAGGCACAGAAAAAAAACTACTTGATGGTAATGCTGATGTGATATTCCACATCCATCTGAGATACTACTCTTCTGTAGCACTAACTTACTGTTGTCTTTGAGTATGATCATTCAACTTCTGCCCCTTTACTGGTTGCCTTAGAACATTTTACATCCTTTAGCTTAAAGGCAAACTTGACAAAACAAAGTGGTGATAGTGGACAGCTAGCAGTAACTCAGAAACCCTTTGTTAGGAAAAGAGAAACGAAAACCAGGGTTGGAATTTGGCAGGAGAGTGTTGTTCAGATCTGGCCTGGAACCTGGCGACTTGGGCAGGAACAATCAGGCATTGTGGAGTGTGGACGGAGAGGGACCTGTGACAGATGAGAGTTGGAGAAAGAGGGCCCCCTCTAAGAAAAACAGCTCACAAAGCACCATTCACAGCCCAGGTCCTTCTGCCACTTGTGGAGCGAGAGAAGGGCTCCGACAAAGGCCTCCAACTGGACCAATTGGGTGTAAAATCTCCAGCCGTCCCAGCTGGATACAACTGAGGAAGAGGGAAATACCAAACAGAAAAAGAGACGGAGAATAAGAGAAGGGGGAAAAAACAGGAGGACTTGGGGGATTGTTTGTCTTTTGGACAGTCCAAGTAAGAAATAAAGGAAAAGAGAGCATTCTGGCAGTTTCACTGGAAACAAAGAAACTCTATGGCAACCCAATCTAGACCCCTGAGAAAAACGAAACCACGAGTGCATCTTTATAAAACTTTAAGAAATCCAGAAAGTAAAACATTTATCAGTTCTCAATTTTTAAAGGAAAGTGTCAGAAAAGTTGAACAGTAAGTTTTAGTCAGGTGTAGGATTTCAGCTCTCAAGTGTCTCGAGGAACTCTGAGGTTTTCTCAAATGTCCATCACAACATCAACTAGTGACAGACCTGCAATGCAACTCAGAAAAGCAAAATCCCAAATCTTTTAAATTAAAAGCTGAACAATAAAAAAAAAAGACAGTTGAACTGGCATGGGTCGGGTTCTCCGAAGGTTTCAAAAGTTATGGTGTCAGAACCACAAACATTGGTGAAAGCTGATTCAAAGACCTCTAAAAATGTTTGATCACCAGCCCCCTGCCACCGTTTATTCAAATCATAACTAAAAATAACATCCAAACTAAATAGGATACTTGGCTAAAAAACAGAAAACCTAATTAGGAGCTACTCCAGTAATTTATTGGTGCATTTCTTAGAGTTTCAAGACAGCTTTCCAAAATAATCTGAAATCAGCACAACTGATGACTGCAGAGTTTCTTGGGTGGTCACTAGTTCTGTGCAACTGTAGGCAGCCAGAAATGTATGAATAAGATGCTGCCAGGCAGATCTGCAGTTCAATTAAAAATGGGGCAAAAAAAAGCAGTTGGTCCTACTTTTAAATCCTGATTTTTTTCTGGACTCTTATTAGATGGTTGCGTAGCTCTGCGAACACAGACCACAGTCAAAGGTCAGACATGTGGAATGTGAGCATACACATGCCGCCCTGTTTTCACTGAGAGATTCCCTTGTCCCGGCTCCTTTGCTAAAAATAGACAAACCCAATTGCAGGGCCAGTCACCCCCAAACTGACCCGTTATGCCGCTACCGTTATAGCAAGAAAAGCAGTTTTCTGACTTCATCGTCAGAGGCAACTCTGTGGTTCTGTAGAACCTACAAATAGCTTCTGTTTCAAAGCTACAGCCGCTTATCGCCTACAACCGCAAGCATTCGCTGACCTTACTGTGACTCAGGTGAAACAATGAGGAGAGGTTAACAGAGGGTGGATGCTGCACACGATTGTTGGTTCACATAACTAGCCACATCAATCTGCTGTCAGATTCAAATCTTTCCATCACTCTCAGGTAAACACAAGTCACTGTGCAACTCTGAAAATTATTTATGTATTTACATTGTTAAAAGCTTCTTACAACCACAGGGTAATTGTCAGGGAAGGTGAGTAATACAACTAATTTCATTTTCTCTTTTAAGATTTCAATGTTAATTTTTTTTAAATGTTTTCAAACATATTAAAACATTAAATATGTCTTTGACTAGTTTGCATTTATGTTGTTATCTCTAACAGCATCAGTGGTTTGGGACTGATGCGGGACCTTTGGTAAGTCTTTTCTGTTCTTTAACAGTTTAATTTCAAAATTACATTGTGGTAGCTCTAGTCATAATACTTTCTGTGGAGGAAATAACTGTGTGTCCTGCACAGAGAGAAGCAAAACGTATTAGAATTACTACAATTTTATATCAATCATTTTCATTCTCAATATTCACCAAGTGCTCTTTCTAGATTTTTTGAAATCATTTATTTTTATGTATAAATATTTATTTCAGGGCTGTAACAATCAATGCACATATACCTCTGTTTGACATGCATGAGTACGAAACTGCACCTCGAATTCACCCTTCACCATTTTGTACCCCATGTACTCAGCCATTACATATCAGTTTATGTCTCTTGGTAGCATGAATTGTAGAGATAAATAATCACAAAAGTGATCAAATCTCTGGTCTAATTTAATTTAATTGCCTTTTTTCTAAAGATTTGATATTGCACGCTGTTTTTTCATTGATTTAGGTTGTGAATCCCTTTTGGACCAGTTGACTCTTATGAAATATGACAGAATACAACCCCTGATTTTCTTAAAATAGCTATGAGCGACCTCCCACACTTAATATTTAGTGGAGTTACATCATTGTCTATTATTATACAGTAAACTATGAACAGATTAAAGAAAATACGTTTACACCATCACTTTTATAAGCAGGTATGAAATTCCCGCTGATGGGTCCCTTTTGCACATGGAAAAGTCAAGTGGAGCTAAAGTGCACAACTTTATTTTCTGTCACACAGCTTTTAAAATATTGCACATGAAGCAGCATCACAGCAAAAGAGCTTGAGGAAAACATCCAAACAAGAGTCTGAGGACTCCCAACTACCATTAATCTTAGTCTTTTACACTCTCGCTATTGTTCAACAGCAATAAAGTATGTAACTTACTACACTGGAATTTGTTAAATCACTGGTACAAAGAAAAAACAAGCTAAAGTGCAAACCTAGTCACCTGTAGCATTTTAACATCTCCTCAACAACAATTCAACCATTGGCATAGCAGCAGACACTACTGCAAACATACAGAATCCTAACTTTAAGGGCCTGTTTAGTTCACTTTAATTGAACTCTAGTTTGTTTGCCTAAAAAGTCCAGTTTGTTTGGGGAGGTGTGAATGTGCAAACAAACTTGGATGTGGACCAAAAAAACGAACACTGGTCCACCTACAAACCAAGATCTCGGCTTGGCTGAAATGAACTCTGGTGCGGTTCGAATGCGTAAGTGAATTCCAAGCAGACCGGAGAACACTCCAAAAACAGGAAGCGGACTAAAGCACAGGGTTTGATTTGTTTGACGCAGTGCAGTGTGAAAACGAACTACAGCAGCTGAAAATGTAAAAATGTTGCGATTTTGGTCCCCAGTCAAACCAAGTCTACTGGACTATCAGGTGTGGAAACACCCAAAAACTTGAGGCATGTGATTAGCATGCACTAGGAGATGGTCCTTATTTTTAGAGACTTACAAAAGGAAGTATGCTAAATTAATTTGATTAATGCAGGGAGTCTTGGTCAATCTACCTCTGACATTTTGTGTTTTAGTAGTTTTGATTGTCTTTACCGAGCTTTTGAATGTATGAAACAGAGCAGTTGACCACAAGATATTTCAGACCAACCATGGATCAATTTGTACTGGCCAAAGGGTGACTTTTGTACCATTGTTTTTAGATTTTACCCATATAGTACTGTAAGGCAGTAAGGTTAGAGGACACCAATAAATAGTAGTAGAAGCTAAATAAATATGTATTTGTGTGAACATTTTGTTTATTTTTTGTCTACAGGTGTGAAGTGAACAAAATATCAAAGCATAGGCACAAAACGTAGGTGCCAACTGTCGAAGGGCTGAATTGACCTGGAACCAAGTGGAGTCGATAATAGTGATGAAAATAATAAAATTATTAAACATTTCTCCTTTTTCGGCAGAAAAACTGTATTCCTATGGTGTATTAATAATCTAAATCTTTACAAAACACTCCTTTTATCCCAAGGGTTTACTCAATATTTTAACATTCCAAAATAACCTAGAATATCATCCCTCATCAGATAGACAACTACTGCAAACACAGAATCCGTCTCCATTAGGCTTGTTAATGAAAATATCAATCAAAGCCAATGATAGGACTCTCATAAAATGATGAATGTGTCGTTTATACAGCGGCCACAAGCCCATAGCTTCTGTGCATTAGACCTCTGTGTTCAGGGTCTGTGCTGTGATGCTGAACTAAAACCGCAGACCCCCAGAAATCCAGAAGTGGTCGTAGTGACCAACACCCTCACTTGTGCTTGTTTTTTTTTCCTGGCTCGCAAACACACCCATAGCTTACACAAATACAGCACACATATACATTTATCTGCTTCATGGCAACGATACAGAGCCAACCACTGAAGAAGCCATTGAGGACCAAAGTCAACACACATAGTGACTCAGAAAGGGACTGTTTGTTTCCTCCACCTCACATTAGTTAGAAATTATGAACATTTTGTTTCTGAATCACAGGCCCCTCAGTACACCAAAAACAGTCAGCTTTATTGTGAGTGAACATAAACATCTGACGGAAGCTTCACGTTAGAAATAGAGCACCTGAAAACTAAAAAATACAGCAGATATTCACCATCTTAACAAGCAGAAGTGAAAATTAAACCGTAACCTGTTTACTTCTCCACAGTAACAGATTCTTGGGAATCCTATTGTTTCTGTCTGTTTTTTTTTTTTTTCTACCTCTGTTCCCCTCTCTGACATATCTTCTTAGAGCATGGACATCTGCCCATCCCACAAACACCTTGTAAAGGTATGTGCCATAAGGATCTCATGGAGTTTTAAAGCATGCTAAAATCCCACTTCAAGGACCTCTTGACCTCTATAAGGACAAACATAATGCACTAATAAGCCCATTACACAACTTCTAAGCCTTGTTGTGCTGGAACTACACAAAGCTCCTTCCAAAGTTATTGGTAGTCTTGATAAAGATGAGTAAAGGCTTTAAAAATAATATCCCTAACTTAAGTGGCATGATTTCAAACTGCAGTTCTCTAACAGTGAGTTTTTGAGATCTTTTTAGACCTCCCTTATGATCTTCTCACTGTACGATGTAGAAATATAAACTTGGATCCTTGCCATGCCTTGTTTGTTAGAACAGGCAGGGGCCACTATGAGATTCTCATGGTATGATAAGCTAGATTAAGATCAGACAGCTACAGCTGATCCAAAACACTGCTGCTCGTGTTCTCACTAAAACCAGGAAGACAGACCACATCACCCCAGTTCTAAAGTCCCTACACTGGCTCCCTGTAGCTCAGATAATAGACTTCAAAATATTTCTGTTAGTTTATAAATCACTGAATAGCTTAGCATCAAAATACATTAAAGACCTGTTGTCATTGTATCAACCTTCCAGACCACTCAGGTCTTCTGGTTCTCGTTTGCTCAGTATCCCCAGAACCAGAACCAAACATGGAGAAGCAGCTTTCAGTTTTTATGCACCGCTAATCTGGAACAAACTTCCAGAAAACTGCAAAATAGCCAAAACACTGAGTTCTTTTAAATCAAGGCTAAAAACCCACCTATTTAGAGTTGCCTTTAATCAGTAGTAAGTAGAACATTGAACTATATTTGCTTGATGATCCTAATGATTTTTGATGCATTGATATTTGCGCGATGATTTTGATGATTTGCTGTATACTTGATTGATGTTTTTTATAATGTGAAGCACTTTGAACTTTCTTGCTGCTGAAATGTGGTATACAAATAAACTTGACTTGACTTAAAATGATATGAAGAAAACATTTTGGCAGTTTTTACAACATTTGAAAACCTTGGAATGTTTCGTATACTAATAATGATGGAACTGGTCCATTCCTACTATAGATATAGGAACGTCCAATTTTCTTACAACTATAAAGATCGACACATATCATTTACTTAAATGGCATGCTCTGCTGTCTTTCCTATTTTAAAGAGTAGATAAGAGGAATAGCTTTGTTTTACATCTTATTCATACCTAAAGGGAAGTTATTGGTTATTAATTAACTGGTACTCTGATACCTTAAAAAAGTTTACATTCAAAGTTTATATTATATTTTATATCAAATATGGCTGGTTATGTAAAAAAAAAAATATATGATTTTTTTTTTTTTTTTTTTTTACCACTACTAAATGAATAAACTCAAATTAAAGGTTGACTTTGTCAAAAAAAAAAAAAAAAAAAAAATAGCCTGCTGCAAACAAAGCTTAATTTACTTTATGCTTTTTCTGACATGTTTATGAAAGGAGCTGTAGAGGGTCCTCTATATTTGTTGGAAGCAAGTGGAAATCTCATTATCTTAAGAATATAGATTAAAACAGGGATGTCTAAAGTGCAGCTCGGGGGCCATTTGTGGCCCTCTAAGTGACTTTGTGTGGCCCTCAACCACAATGAAAAATGGCATTGACTTGTTTTACCAGCTCAAAGCTGGAGGTCAATGCAGGTTAAAAAAAACAATCTTACAGGGAAATTTTCACAGTCTTCCAAAAAAAAGATGCAGACAAATAAAGTCTTCTAAATATGGGAAGTACAAAACAAAGTTTAGCATATTTTTTGTAGTTTTTTAGTTTGTTTGTTATTGCAGCTGCCTTTTCTATGGAAATCAGGCTTCTTTATTTTACTAAAATATTGTGTTGTGTTAGTTGTGCAGATAAAAATGAAATATTTTGACATTTTTAAACCATTTTTAATTAAAAATGCAAAAAATAAATAATCTTTGTGACCTTCAATTACTTTCAACTTGACAGTTTTGGCCAATGAGGTAAAAAGTTTGGACACCACTGGATTAAAGTATTCATTACCTTTAAAGGTAGGAAGATGTGAATTGTTTTTTTGCACAAATTTCCCTCTATCTCCATGGAAACCAACAGCTTCAAGAGGCCAAATGGTATACTTGTTAGTAGATCAACATGTGACATGCAGCTGCATTTGGCTTTGAATGAATCTAGAAGATTAAACAATCAAAAGGGGGTGGATTTCCAAGGGGGTTACATTTCCAGTGTATCGCTGACAGTGACGTCTATTTCGAGGTGATTTCAGTGCTAGAAAGTTATCAAAGAAGCTGGCAACCCTGTGACAGCTACGCTCACACATGACTGATCCCATTTGCCCCGAGGCTGGCAGCAAAGGAAAGTGAGCTTTAGTAAGTCATTACAGGACTCAAGGGTCTCCCTAAAGCCGAGGACAATCATCAGACGGCCGTGTTTGACATTTTTCCGAGGTAATTTACTGCGTTTGTCCATCCCTGATATATATTTATAATGTACTAGATGTTCACTTGAGAGCATATACAGGGACAAAGGAGCTAAAACTCTCACGAAGACCAGTTCTGAGGACTGTAAAATTACACGTTAATCACTGGTTTGCTTGATCAGTTTCATATTGCACATATTAGAACAACAAAAGTATGACTGTTCATTTGCAATGTTGTAACAGAATTTAAAAGTATTGTATTTTGAAAAACAAATTCTACGACAGATTGCATGAAAAAGCCATTTTAAAGTTTAATACAAACAAAAGAGAATTAAACAAGGAGCTCTAGAATGTATCATCATCTGCTGTGGTGTCCAAACAGGTGGCTTTTAGAGCACCCAGGAGGCGTGAATGCCTGCTAATCCCAGATTAAGACTGACAAGGCGTTTCGCTGCATGGCCTCGTTGTAATCCCTGTTGCCTCTCCATCCGCTGACAATGAGCTTTGTTCCCTATCTGAGAAAGAGGATTTCCTCAGCTTTGTTAGCGTGAAGTGACTGCATTATTCAAAGGCCAGCCACTTTCAGGGCAGCCACTAAACATGTTTTCTTTTAATTATTGACACTCGTGAATGTGTAATGTGTACAGATGGTTATAACAAGTGGTCTGTTCCTGGAAACAGGACTTCGTTTCTATCATGTTGGCAGCATGTATCTCTGTCTATCAGGATAAGGAATGGAGATGGTAAAAATCTGATGATCAGTCTGACACTTTTACCCAACAGATTTTACAGCAAAGCACAACAGCAAAAAAAGTCTCACATTTTTGACATTCAGTCAGCCATATAAAATGTGGCCTGGAGGAGATGCGAGGTAAGCTGTTCAGCCAGCTGTTCAGCTCCTGTCCAGGAGCAGCTTCCTGTTTGGTGGTTGGATGCATATTAGGGTGTTTTTTATTTGCACCTGGTAGTCCAGTAGACTCGGTTTGATTGGAGACCAAAATTGCAACATTTGTTACATTTTCAGCTGGTGCGGTTCGCTCTCACACTGCACTGTATCAAACGAACCAAACCCTTTGAGTAGCCTGTTTACCCCCTCGCCTGCGGGGGCGCTGCACCAAGAACCACCGAAGAAAACCTCTGAACAAGACACTGACCGCAACTTCCTTCTTTATGAAATGTAAACAAAAATGGAGTGTCATCAGATTTTAGCAGTTGTAGGATTTCTCTTTTGTCTTTGGCAAAAGACAACGAGCCATTTCTCTCGCTAGCACTCGCCTTGCATGTTTGTTTTGGTTGTATTTACCCAGAATACCCTGCGCTATAGTCCGTTTCCTGCGTTTTTTTTAGTCCACATCAGATTTCAATTGCACATTCACACCACCCCAAACAAACTGAACTTTCTAGGCAAATTAACTACACTTCAATTAAAGCGGACTAAACAGGGCCGGTGTGAATGCACCCTTAAACTGATACATAGTTTAATGTGGATCCAGTGATTATGGTGGAATAATTATTGCTTTCCTGTTTAAAATAAAAACCACTGGGTCCTTTAAGGGCAGCATATAGATAACATCTGATGCCACTATTATCAATCCAGATTGGTGTCATTTGGTCAGTGGCTAACGCTCCAAGGTGCCACATCCAGCTATCTTCTTAGAACCTGTTCAAGTCAGAAGTGTCATCACTTCCATGGTTGAAAACTAACAATCTGTTCTTTCTCTACACATATGGCATGTAGTCAAAGCACCAATTAAACCCTGTTAATCAACCAGAGCACTCTGAATGTGGATTCTACTTTATATATTTCTGCTTTTAATGTATGTATCAAAAAAAATGTGATGGCAATATTATTGACATAATATTGGCAATATCAGCTACCATCAATCCATAGTTTTCCCACTCCTCTCTCATCCAACTTCTTGAGCATCTGGACCACTGTAATCTGTGTGATATGTGGGCATCCACTACAGTGAGACTCCACCCAACATGCTGAATATCTTATTGAGATACAAAGTCTTAATTTGTGACACTTGAAATACATTAGCAAACAATTATTGCATTCCTAAAAGTCAATTTTGATATTAATATTGCATATATTGATATTGTAATGACAGAATAACTTTATACCCTAAAACCATTCGATTTTTCCACAGTTATTATGTTGTGAGAATCTCATAATTGCCCATGCCAACATGCAATACAGTTTCTGAGCGGTCTATATTGAATTAAATCATGAAGAGTGAAGAAGGATAAAATACTGAAGAGATTTGTGATTAGTGCTTACTTGCTGAGAAAATAACAGATCAATAAAGTAAGTAAATCACATTCAGTGTTCTCTTTGGGAAGTGGATATAAACTGCAGTGTGTAAAAACCCAGGTACCATGTGCAAACTTACATTAAAACGCTTGAGTGTAGAGAAAGGTGTGAGTGGGTGCTGCAAGGCCAGAGGCTCTCCACTCAGCACAAGGTATCCATTGTTCTTGAGGAGGATATGTATTGTTCATGACACACAAGATCTAACTTCAACTTGTTTTCATAATCTAGCCAATGACTGAAGCTGTTGTTGACATGGTATTACAGTAATAACATAAATCAAAGTGAACTATGATATACTTATTGGCATTACAACCTTAGAATGAGACCAGCATAAGAATCCCCATATAAGTACCAGTTAACCTGAAGTGCATTATTTTAGAATGATAGCTTGTTTTACAATAGTAGCTTGTGACTTTCAAAATCTTTACTCAATTTGTAAAATTGAAAAATGGGGATTCTTTGTTTTCTAAAAAATAATACAGCCAAAACTTCATCTCCTCTCATGAACGTAACATCTCGTCTAAAGAGCTGGATGTATCAAACACCCCTAGCAATGAGAGCAGTTAATAAAACACACAGAATCAGCTGAGACACAATTACCTTGGTGTTTTACCAAGCCCAATTTTGTTGTTTGTTTCACTGTCCAACCACACCTACACATTGTTCTGATGTGTTGTCCTGATGTGTAAACGTGGTTGAATACCAGTCAAATGGGTATAGCCATTCTAACTTTCAATGTTTTTGTTTAAAATAAAAATTGGACAGTGCTAATGAGGTGAAAGAGTCAAATTGTCAACATCTTTCTTTGGTCTGAAATAAGACAGTGACTGACCTGTCATATCAAGTAATCTTTTGACATCCAGTGTTTGAAGGGCTGTAATTGTTAACAAGATCAGATTTGGAAAAATTTTAAAAGACAACAAATAGACTAATAAAAGATCAATATTCACAGTACTTTTCTACACTTAGATAGTGACAGGCTGACCTGAAACCTAACCATTCGAAAATATGTCCATGCTCATCCATTGTGTGGAAGGTCAGTAAATAATTAGAATGGGTGTAATGTTCAACTTATTTCAAGATCATTCCATATTAAAAAAAACAAATACCTCACACAAGAATTTCACAAATGTTTGAGGAGAAACTGTTTTTGTTCATTTCCTTTGTAGCCTTATGTCAGTGCATGGGGATTCTCTGTCATCTGTGAGCTCTTATCCACTCCTTTTATCCGTTTCTCTCTCCATCTCACCACTGGGCTTGTCGGCTATAAATCACAATTAAGGGTTTCATTAGTTATGGCTGATTTATTAAGACCCAGAGCTTATCTCTGGGCTTTTCGGCCATATATTAGCTGACTACAAGAGCTCATACATAGTTATGAGACATGTTGTTTTCTGTATGGCATAAAGGGTCATAAGCCAATAGATATTAATTATTGAGTAAGGCTCCATAGGTTAAATTAATTGTATCCAGATGATAAATCATCTCCCTTTGTGTATTTTGAGTGCATATCTAAATGTGTACCTTCTAATAACGACAAATTGGCAACAGCATGTTAAATCTGTCTCTATTATCAGCAAGTGATGCAATGTTTGGAAGAGAGCCAGTCATTTTGGAGTCCCATCCAAAGGATTTGAACAAACATACTCCGGAGGTGCTTGTCCTCTTCAACATAAGCACATAAATTAGACCTGTGTTCATATCAGAGTTCCGTCAGTCCTCTGTCTGCAGAATATAACACGGTTTTCCCTCATAAATCACAGCATATTTATCACACTTCATATCAAACGCTGCCAGCAAACAGACAACCAAGATAAGGTGATAAACATATACTGTATTCTTTTTTTCTTTCTCTTGTTCTGCCTGTCCTAAAACAGCAATTAACAGCTTTTAAACTTCAAAATTCACCCTTCCCCCCCATCTCCCAACAACTGGGCCCAGCTCCAAAATCACTTGTTTGTCCACTTCTTCCTCTCCTTTGCTTAGCCTCTGCCTGCCCAATAAACTGGCAAGCCTGCTTATCCCATGGCACCTTATGGTCCGGATCAGTGAACTATAGGAGTAATTCAGGATTAGTCAGCTCTTGAATAGGTGAGTTTTAGCATATTTAGACCTGTTTACCATGAAATCCTTCTGTTTTACACTTCTTCACATTGACACGAGGTCAGGGAAACAAGGACTGGTCACATGCATTTACTTGGAAAATGTAAAAACACGAAACATTAAGCTACAAACCTTTCTGAGGTTTTCTTCTCAAGCATGGGTGCACAACTTATAAAATTGCAATAGTGTTCTCTGGAGCACCCAGATAACTGAAAGAACTGATGCAATTAATAGGAAGATAATAAACTGACTCTGCTTTACATTTAAGTTAAGTGTTTTAAAACCTACAGCAAGATGTTGAATAGCTCAGATAAGTAGCTCAAGAAGGTGTGCTGAGGAAGGCCCAGGAGCTCCTATTGAAACTTTTGAAAGGAAAGTAGTCTTCCTATGTAGGTTATATGCAGTTTATAGTTACACACTCAGTTATCAATTACATTTAGTAGAAGGTAAAAAGGGAAATATTTTATTTCTATTCTGCTACATTGTGTTGTATTGTAGTTAGTTAATACAACTTTCATTTACTAAAAATCTTTGACCTGTATTTTATCATAATCGTTATCAACTAACTGAAGTCAAATCACCAAATTATTCAATGATATTGACATTTTAAGAAAAAAATATTGCGATTGGAATTGGTATCAGCGATAGGAAGATCGTTTTATGGATTATGAGGACTTTCACTACTTTTATTTCTCTGAAATTTGAGATGAAATTTCAAATGAGGGCTTGCTTTGACTAAAAACATGACAGTTATACCTCACATACTGTTTCTACCTCAAATGTCAGTTTGCTAACCTTACAAAAAAATTAACCCATTATCAAAATGATATATAATTTATTTTCAATGAAAGGGCTAATTCTTGAAAAAAACAAAACAACAAACACACCAAATTTTTGCACTTGCTTTGGCAGACATGAAAAAAATGTGCACGGTAATTATGAATAATTGTTCACACACACGTGTATTCCCACATCCACTTTCCTGTGACTCCTGGTGAATGACTAATTGGGGGTGACAGAGAACAAAGGAGAAGATTAGGAGACTGAGCCTGTGACACAGCGCCACAGGTCAGGAGCAGGTTTAGTCTCTGTGATTATGGATGGGCAGGAGTCACCAAGGGACACAACCAGAGCCGACTCCTCTACACCATGCTGAGCAGCCTATTCCAGGCCCTGTAGCTCAGCACAGCAGAGGGCATGATGTCCGTGGTTCCATGTAAAACTCTAAAGACATCAACATGCCACAGACCTCAGCAGTGGAGATTTACAGGCACACAAAAGGAGCTCTTTGGATGCAGAAGCTGCACACAGAGTAAGCAACTGTCTGGCCAGTATGAGTAAATAAATAACATTCTGATGAAAACTAAGCACATAAAGTGCATTTATTTAACTTTGAAAGAGAGCAAAGTTGCCTTACTGCCACTTGTCATTATTGAAGACCATTAAAAATTGAAACATTGCCTTTCAGCTTACCTTTCTGGAAAAATCTAAGGTTATCTGTAGATGTTTGTACATTTAAAGCAAATATACCCACTGGATAAAAACCCACTAAGCTGTCCACTTTTTTCCTGCAAGCTTTAAAAGAAAATAGTATGCTCTTAGTTTTAGACGTTTTTTTATCAGTGCAGTCTCTAATTGCTCGGCAGCGGGGTTGATTCTGAAGCTAACCAGGAGCGATGTCATCCCTCTGCTCTCGCCACAATGGGCCTCATTGGATTAAGTTCGAGCAGGCTTTGTTAAAAGCTGGCGCAAATCTAATCAAGGAAGAGACCTCAATTATGCTAGCATGTACTTAAATGATCAGATCACTAAAAATGGAGGAGGGGGTTGGTTAGTGTTGGAATGTAATCAGCAGCCATTAAGGTCGGTTCATTTTGGCTGATGGTGGATTTAAAATGAGATCCAGGATTTTTACAATAATGAGGATATTGTAATTATGAGAAGGTAATGTTGGTGTTTGATAGTAAGTATTTTTTTTTCTTTCATGATCAGGTAAATATTATTCACAAAAAGAGTGTTTCTTGTGATGTTGTCTTGATCAGTATTTTACTCTACCTTAAAAGTCTGACATCAGATGCTGTCTGGGTGATTCACAGACTTAGGGCTGATACATACAATACATCTCTAGATCCACTAATACAAACTTTAGTTGTATTAGTGGATCTAGAGTGGGTCTCATTGACACTATACTTCTAGATACACTGATACCATTTTTGGTCTATTTGAATTCCTGCATTACACCACAAGATTAGCCATGTTTCCATCAACATTTTTTTTAATGTGCATTTTGAACTATCACATTAGAAAAGGTTGATGGAAACAGCAAAATTCGAAATAACTTCCTAAATTTCACAAAATTTTTATGCTCACTTGAGGTGGTTTTTGGCTTTTTTGAAAAAGAGTTAATGTGCCAAAGGAGAGATGGAAACACATTTGCCAGATAAGTTCTGGTGTAGTGAAGTTTCCCATCCATTGGTGGGGTTACACTCCAGAATGGGATGTAACACCCCCACCCTCTGGTGGTTGTGGAAGGCTTGGAAAATTTCAAAGTACAAACCATCAGCTCGGATGGAAGGACTCTCTCCATTTTTCTGAGATGTGTGGTCAATGCTAGTTTGCAACCTCTACATCTTATTTATTATAGCTATACATAGCATCAACATCAGATAAAATTGTGCTTTGCATAGCCTTGATTCGCTCTAAACAAGTAGATGGAAAAGCACCTAATTAGCTTTTTTTTTCTTTTTTGCGACATTTTAAAAGATCACTCAAAAATCGCATGACAGTTGAATAGAAACAAACTATTGATTTCAAAGTCTCACAGGGGGTGATAATGCAACAGTATCTGGAAACTGCTTTTAAAAATGGAAATCCCAAAAGTCAATGTTGTGACTTCCAACAAACCCAAATTTATTAACTCTTTAATAGGAACCGTGGGGAACTGTGTCACAGTTGTGAGCTGTTCTTTGAATTTTTCTTTTTGAGTGTCAAGCAAATTCCCTCACGAGCTCCACTGAGAGAGACAGAGAACAGGCACAAGGGGAGGGATGCAGCGGAGTACAAGTGCTGTGCTTATTTGATATGGAAACATCTCATGAAATCATCTGAGTTGTTCACACTGGCTTCATGTGAGTACCAAGTATGCAGCAGTCTAACAACGACAACGGGGCTTACTTCATTTGAAGTGAGTGGCTGGGAACTCGACATGACTAGCCTAAGCCAACAAAACATAATATCTGGAGGCTCTGTCTAATGACAGAATGATATAATGAAGTGTAATACAAGACAGAAAAATATCTCACTCAAGCTTGGGTCAACAAAGAATTTTAAAAAGAAATACATACATATCTATCTATCTTGATAGATAGATAGATAGATAGATAGATAGATAGATAGATAGATAGATAGATAGATAGATAGATAGACAGACAGACAGACAGACAGACAGACAGATAGATAGATAAATAAAATTCATATATTTTAATCAGTAATTCAAAATCATTCTAACTCAAACATCCCGTCTTTTGGACCTATATGGAATGTTCGAAATCTTATTTATTTCAGTGATTATTTACGTTACACGAGTTACCCCCAAATTGGTTTAAAAATATATAAAGACAAAAATGTGAGTCTTTTCCATTGCTCTTAAAAAAGGGATCCATGGAATAATCT
Organism: Anableps anableps; assembly: GCA_014839685.1. Classification (NCBI taxonomy): domain Eukaryota; kingdom Metazoa; phylum Chordata; class Actinopteri; order Cyprinodontiformes; family Anablepidae; genus Anableps; species Anableps anableps. The sequence goes on from CM026073.1 coordinate 7,062,405, forward strand.
TAAGAAAACATTTTTTAGCTGTAAACAATGGACTGTAATACACCTGAAACAATGTCAAGAATATTTTAGTTTTACTCAGTGTATCACTATGCATTAAAATGATGGTGGTCACCCTGACAGATCTTACATGAACATTTTAAATTCTGACATATAAATGAACAAAAATTAGAAGGGCAAAAAGAGGCTTAAATGAAGTGTTAAGATGAGCCTAACAGCTGGTGAAGACACGTCTTCCAGCTACAGCATGTCGAAGAATGTAAAAAGGTGAAGAGGCATATTGTTTGCACTCCATAATATGCTGGATCACTATGACCTAAGGACCAGGTGGCATTCCCTGAAACCCCTAGTGGAACAGCTGAGACTGACCCTGCCCTCTGACCTCTGTGAACCGTGACAGGAAGCAATTATCTGGAATGTCAGCAAGTCCGGTGGCATTCCTCCACAGGAGGCCTGAGGTCTGAGCAGATAACAGTTGTTACCAACGATGTGCAGAAAATAAAACGAGAGCTCATAAATTAATCATATTCACACACATATTCTCAAGCTGGGTTTTGGTCCAACTTTTTTACAGCCAGCTCTGACATGAAAAATCACACGAAACCTTTTAAACGTGTTATGCATCTATGAGAGAGTAGATGAAACACCATAGCTTAATGACAAAAACAGCTTCTTCACTTTTAAGCATTCAAGCACAAGGAGACACTTTGAGATTTGAGTCCAATTCATGCAGGTGTTATCTAAAAAGTTACTTCTTTGTTTTATTCCCAACCTTAATAGAAATGTAGAAATGCTTCCTAATATCTTTTGATAATAGAAAATTGGACAACTAAATGCTGCTGAGGCACTATGTGAAAGGAGCTGACTCATAGGGCTATAGTAGAGCTGATCAGCAGATCGGAGCACCTAGAAGAGGTGTGCATGTGTGTAAACGTTACTGGTGTTGCAAGAAGGAAAGCATGTATCCTTCTGAGAGAAAAAGCTCAAAGGCTACGATATTGATCTATTCTGAAACTCCACTCCTCTTACACCTTTATTTTCTTACTCATCCTGCTCATCCAAACCTCGCATTACCTCATCAGAGCAGGATCTGCCTAAAGCCGCAGCAGTCTCAGAACAGACAAAGGCGCTCATCTCCAGGAAGCCACTGCCGCTGCCTGTGGTTTTGGCGAAAAGAGGAGAAGGAGAGAAGCAAGGGGGGAAAAAGTGACTCAGCCCCACGGCTTCTTTCTTGTCTCTGCCGACTTCGGGATACACGGAGGTAGAAAGCACAGGGGGAGATAATATTTAGAGCAGACCTCATTTCAAGGGCAATAGAAGAGAGAAAGTGGGTATGAGCTTGGGTGGTTTGGAAGCCACGAGGGTTGATCTATACTATTACTGGCAGAGGGCCTCGCACCATGGGCTCCTGTGTAAGAGAGGAGGAGCTGCCGCTGGCTCAGCCCAGCCTGGCCGCTGCAGCTCCGCTAGCCTCTTAAGTAAACCAGATGGGCCTCAGATGAGATACTGATGTGGCATGAGTGAGCAAAACACAAGCATGCATGTAAGGATACACACAAATAAGCTGGTACCACCACAGCCTAACAAACCACTAAATACATAACACAAAACATATAATCTGTTGCTGTGCCACAGCACGTCACTGAAGTTCATAACTTTTTTCCAAACTATCAAAACAAAAAAAACCTTTTTGCATCTGTTATAAACCTAATTATATAACTCACAAACATGAATTTTTTTCAGTTGTATTGTTTATACACACTTATTATCTGCATTAATTTTGGACTTTACATAATAACTTCAACTGCTCTTTTTCAGGGTGGAATGATTACACAACCAACAACTTTAATGGCTCTTAAAGGCAAAGTTTGGATGCACAAATTTGAGTTTATAGTGGATTTTGTATAATCCACACAAATACATACATCCAACCTCAATAGGTTTGGACAAATGTTCCTCAGCAAGTTGCAAAGAAACTCTTCACTCCTACCAAAACTCTTGCTTGATCTTTGTGCATAGGTCCAATTTAGTAACAAACTACGTATCGTCTTCTCCTGCTGCAGCCAAACAGATATCCCACCCTCCTTTGACCCACAGCATTCCTGTCACATCTCAGATGTTTCATCTTCCACCTCAGTCATGGATTCCTCTGTTTCTACAAGGTTGTCTTCAACCAAATCAGGGGATGATACTGCTCGCTTTGCGTCCCCCTCCCACTTTTCTTTTTCTAGAAGTCAGGTGACGATGCACCTGGAGAGACTGGACTGGAACAAGGATGCAGGTCCAGATGGTGTCAGGCCCAGAGTCCTGAAGGACTGTGCAGAGCAGCTCTGTGGGAATCTGCAACACCTCTTCAACCTTAGCCTGGCCCAAGAGAAGGTTCCACTGTTGTAGAAGACATCCTGTCTGGTTCCAGTACCAAAGAAAACTCACCCATCAGTTATCAACAACTATAGACCCGTTGCCCTGATATCCCACATCATGAATGTCTTGGAGAGACTCTTGTTGGCCCACCTGAGTAAGCAAACCAGCACATATCAGGATCCCCTGCAGTTTGCTTATCACCGTGGAGTTGGAGTTGAAGATGCCATTATACACCTGCTTCAACAAATCCACTGTCACCTGGACAAAGCAGGCAGCACTGTGAGGATCATATTCTTTGATTTTTCCAGTGCATTTAATACAATTCAGCCTGATCTGCTGAGGACAAAGGACACAGGTGTGAGGCCTCAAGAATCGCCTGGATCAGGAGCACCACAGGGGACTGTACTCTCACCATTCCTTTTCACTCTGTACACTTCAGACTTCCAGCACAAGTTAGATTCCTGTCATCTGCAGAAATACTCAGATGACTCTGCAGTTGTCAGGTGTATCAGAGATGGACAAGAAGCTAAGGACCGAGAGCTGGTGGACCGCTTTGTGTCATGGTGTGAAAATAATCATCTTATTTTGAATGTGAACTAAACAACGTAGATGATTATAGATTTTAAGAGAAACGGGGTCAGGTCAAACCCTATTTCTGTCATGGGAGAAGAAGCGGAGGTGGTTGAGGAATATAAATACCTGAACTGGAGACCTGAACAGTGAAGCTATACAAGAAGGGACAGAGCAGACTGTACTTCGGCCCAGCTAAACAGACATGCCATCCTCCTTTAAGGGACATGAAGAACTTTGAGAAGCACCTTTCAGTTTTTATGCATCACAAATCTGGAACAAACTTCCAGAAAACTGCAAAACAGCTGAAACACTGAGTTCCTTTAAATCAAGGCTAAAAACCCACCTGTTTAGAGTTGCCTTTGATTAGTAGTAAGTAGAACATTGAACTATATTTGCTTGATGATATTTGCTTGATGATCCTTATGATTTTGATGCATTGATATTTGCTCAATGATTTTGACGATTTTCATGTGTATTTGCTTGGTGATTTTGATGATTTAGCTGCATACTTGCTTGATGAGTTTGATGTTTTTGATGCTTTTGATGATTTGCTGTATACTTGATTGATGTTTTTGTGATGTGAAGCACTTTAAACTACCTGGCTGCTGAAATGTGCTATACAAATAAACTTGACTTGACTTGACTTGACATTTATTCTGATGATGAGTGTCTGTAAACTTCTGACTGGCCTTATAAGACCTAGCTAGGCTGAAGAGGACACTTTAAATGACAGGAAACATACAGCTAACTGCAGAAAAACAACACTAAATTGTGTTACATTACTAATTGGAGCAAAGTGAAGTTCACATACAAAGATGAAGCAGAAAGAAAAAAACAGAACATTGTTTTGGAGAAGCCAAACAGGCAACCTCACTGGGTTCATTAGCTCATTAACTAATTAGCTTTCAAGCTATCTTAACAACTGCTAGCTATCTGTTTACATTTTTAACTCCTCACACATGTGCCATTAGTTCAGCTATTTAAAAAGTGCTTTGATTACAAGTATCAGCTGGTTTCTAAAGATTTTCAGAATTAGGATGGTTCATGAATTAAAATCCAGGTCAATAAAATACAAAGCTACTGATCCATTTTAGAAACATTTAGCCCTTGATAGGGTTTGATCTTATTTTTCTGTTTCATCACTAAACCCATTTTTGAGACAAATTAAGCACTGACTCCCCACCCTTTGAAGATAAGCACATTTTGAACTTGTTTCAGATTTTATGAAGTGACAAAAACCACAGTAAGTTAGGTCTCTAATTGTGCTAATTCTCCACCACATGGCACCATTTTTCCTTTCAAACTACCCTAAAACAAAGACACCATAAATTGTTTCTGTCACAACAACAAGACTGTAATTTTGTTAGGAGAATTCACTCCTCTTCTAACCTCTTTGTGATTAAATTTCAACCGTAATTAAATTTTAAAATGGCACATTAGTACAATTTTTCTAGAGCTGATGCAATTGAGAGTGATAGAATTAAAAGTTATTTTGTTCTGCAGTTTTTCAGGTTTCCCCCAATTTTAAGTGCAGTTTTTCTTCACGTCCAGGCTGTTAAGTTGTAACCTTGTCCAAGAAATGTTATTACAATGAGGTTTGCTTTCAGTGTAGTGAATCAGCTCAAGAGAAGAGATTAAGCTCTTGGGGGTAAGGTTTAAGAGTGAAACCCAGAGATGTCTCTCCGAAGTTACTCTCGTATGGTCATTCTTGGGGATCCCAAGATGTCCCAAACCAGAAGAAACATACCTTCCCCAGAAAAAGTTCTGAGTCTACTCCGAATTCTCCTCCCAGTAGGATGTGTCTGAAAAACCTCCACAGCGAGGTACCCAGGAAGCATCCTAATCAGATGCCCAAACCATCCTAGCTGAGTCCTTTCAGAGAAGAAACTCAACTCTGAGGTATGAAACTCTTTGCCCTATCACTAAGGGAGAGCTCAGCTGAGGACTCGTGTGTCCATCTTGCTCAAAATGTTATGAACCATACCTAATGACCATAGCTATGGTTTGGAATGTAGACAGAAGTTATATCAACATTTCATACATAAATTCTTCTCATTTGCGATGTTCAGCTCATGGAAACAGACAAGAACAAATGTGAAGCACCAAACAAGTCATGTCCTTTTGTACAGGCATGAGCTGTTCATCCAGCCAGTTAGTTGAATGTCGTTTTAGGGTGTTAAAGACTTTACGCCTCAAGACTCAGGTCCAATCTCCAGATCTCACATCCCCAGACTATGAGACAAGATAACAAATTCTCTTTGAAGATGACCCTCCCTCTCAGAAGCAGAATTCGAAGTATTGTCACTCGGATTCTTCTTACCCTCTGATTCTGAAATGCCAGGGAGAATCAAATAGAACACTTGTTGACCTAGCCGTGACACGACTCAAGGGCCACCAGAGAGTGCCTTAATAAGTATTCTTAAACAGGGGGATTAGCCAGATGGTCAGATCACTCTTTTCCCCAACCTCTCCCATCAGTAGATTTCCAGTGTTTCCTAACCCTGCTGAAACCATCAGGATTGGCTTAATTTAGGCTAGTGTTACCGACAGCACTATTTGACTCCAGATATAATCTTTATAGCTTACAGAGAGAAAGTCCATTAAAAGGCAAACTGTAGGGTCCCAGTGCTGAAAGGTTCCTGGAGTGATGCCTGCGAGAGCCTTTAAAAAAAGACCCCTTTCTTCGCTAAAGTGAAAGCAGCTATTGAGGGCGCACAGAGGAGAACACTACTTAAAGTGGTGCTCTACATTCGCTGTGAGACAAATCAAAAGCATTTAATATGTGACGATGGTGGGGGTGGGGACGCAAAGGACATGCACAGGGTCTGATAAAGTTTTATTAAATGGACTGCAAATTGTTCACTGTAGCAGAAAATTTTATTGACTTCCATTTATTATAGTTTCTCTGTTTTTGTCAAACTCTAATACTACCTCTAAACCATTACCAATACAGTCCCATCTCTACGCCTAAGTTAAACTTAATTTACACCTTGACCCTAAACTAAAACTGTGAAAACTATGTTCCATCACATTCAGACCAGACTTTGGTCTCTGGAAAGCCTATCAGTCTTAAGCAGGTAAGTGAGAAACGGTCCAAAAGAAGTCAAAAGATGGTCAATACCATGGACATTGTATTGACCATCATTCATTTTGGTCACTCCATTTATAAAACTTATGTTCCATCACATTAAGACCAGGCCGCACTCATCACAAGGAAAATCGTTCTTGAGAAGGTGACTATACTAGAAAAGGTCCTAAAGAGGACACATAAATGCGCACATACACTAGACACAAAAGCTACACTAAGAAAATTTACTGAAAGAAAATACTTATAGAAAGTGCCAAACAGTGGCACAGAAGAATGAGGATGGAAGCTGGTCGGAGGAAACAGTTCAGGGGGATGAAAGAAACTTACAGAGATAAGAGACTTCAGCGCCAACACCCTCGTCTCACTTGTGGTTGACTTTAAAACTCATGAACTTTGCCTGAAAAACAGAGAAAACTGCATTTTAATGCAGTGACTCAAACATCACACAAAATGTTGGTTCTTTGTCATCACCAAGTTCCTTTGAAGGGTGTATTTACTCAAATGATGAAGAAGGAAAAATTGTACCAACATGAAATTCTATACATATTTCGATGGATGCTAGTCATTATTTCACATCCTGACCTAAAACCTGAGCTCCGACAAAGTCTGAAAACTCTAAGTGGAAAAACTCTCAGCCCACCTGAGAGGCCTCTGTGGCCAATGTTCGAGACCGAACAGACAACCAGTGTGAAGTTCATAGCAGAGCAAACAGAGGATCAGTGTATTTCCTTCACAGCGCTTTCATTGAACAAACAGCATCACATACTCACATACCACGCAAGGTCTAACAAACAACAAACAACAGGATTTTTGTGCGCTGCTTTGAAGTTGAAAAATTGGCTGCAATCCTTCTTAACGCAGTAAGCAATGCCTGATATTTACTTTTAAGAACTGATTCCAGTGAAAGCAAGTTAAAAATGCCTCTCATCATTTGGACAGCTCTCTATTTTTCAGCAGTCTGGCCTGAACAAACCACTTTGACTCCAAGGGCTGACCTGGGGTCAGCCTTAATTTGGTCTCGCACGCCCACATGCACACGCCACAGGCAGGCATTTCTAAAGCAGGATGTCACAGAAAACAAATAATAACATCAAAAAGGTCAAACTGCCCACAAAGCTCTTTGAAGACACCATGACCTGGAATGGACAGTTGTGGAGAGGAGAGGGCCCCAAATTGAGAAAGGATGGAAGATAGTCTTAATTGATAGTGGGAGGGCAGTAATTTAAGAAATACAGAGGTGAACAAGATAAAGGGGGACTTCATGGAAGAGAGAGAGGGAGAGACTGTTTCTCTCCTAAAAAGTAATATATGCTCCAACTGAATTGGGCATCATGACAGCCCCTAAACACAGCATCTAAGTTGTGCAAAAAGGGCAATACAAACACGCCTTTGATTCCAAAATTTGAGGCTAATTGAGAACAATGAAGAAAAAAAGTAAACTCTGGGCATGTATGATCTTTTATTCATGTCCATATTCAACCAAATTATTTTCTCTTGGATGCATTTTTTTTCTCTCAGGGCACTATTAAGTATACAAAAAGAAGCACAGATAATAATGATAAGTCATCTGCAAAAAACATACTTTAACCAATATGAGTCTGCGACACACAAATTGAAGGTGCCACTCCGTTTGTCAGTGTCCAACTCTATCCAAGGACTCAAAAGTCTCTAACAATCAGCTGAGTTTGGGACAGATTTGCCAGATCCCAGTTCACTCTCTGTAGCTCTCGCTGACCCGTCTGAACACGTTTCACATGACTGCTGAACAAGTTCTTTTGTTTCCCCTCCATTTCACACCCTGCTGCTTGTCTGCAGATAGCAGGTCCAACACCTGGGGGATGCTGGCTAATCAGAGACAGCTGGCTGCCTTATTGTGGTGAAGTGCTTCAAAACATACATACTTGGTTAATATGCAAATTTATTAGAAGCCTTGTGTATGAGCACAATTTTTTTCAGCATTTCAGTATAAACTTAGACCCATAAAAACTGTCAGTACTTAGCAGTGAGCCACAGTTAAGGAGGGGAACCAAAAAGAGGGACATTGGAGCATCTGTGACTTTAGGTTCTTTGTCTTTCTGTCAATTTTTATGCTGTGCATGAATTATGGACAAAGTTGCTGTTTCCACAGAATTTCAGGCTGTTTTCACACCTGATGGTCCAGTAGACTTAGTTCGATTGGGGACCAAAATTGCAACAATTGTTACATTTTCAGCTGGTGCAGTTCACTATCACACTGCAGTGTCAAACGACGAAAACCTTTTCCCCCACTTGCCTGTTGTGGCGCTGCACCAGGAACCACTGAAGGAAACGACACAAAAACCTCTGAAGAAGACATCCTTCTTCACAAAATGTAAACAAAAATGGAATGGCGTCAGAGTTTTGTGGTTGTAGGATTTCTCTTTTATCTCTGGCAAAAGACAACGAGCCAGTTCATCAATAGGAGGTAGTGACCACAGCAAGAGTTTTGGTAGTTTGCAGGTATTAATAAGCAAATCAGGTCTGTGGTAACACAACACTAATAAGGAGAGACATCACAGAGCTCATATTGATTAATTGAATATTACTGATTGTCAGTTGTTGGCACCCACAAATATGGGACAGGTTCCAAAGAATTTTCCAATCATTTTTGAAATTTATCAATCTACAGTGAAAAAGAGTATTTTCTAAAACAAAAAACAAAAGTTCCTAGAGTGGACGTCTCAGCAAATTCACCACACAGTCAGGCTGTGCAGTTCTCAAAGAGATTGCAAAACATCTCCTGTTAAATTCATGTTAAACACTAAAGTTTGTTAAATGGTAACTTTTATGACATTGGCTATTTTAAAAAACAAAGCAAGTGTGGCTTACTTGGAAGGATTTGCAAGAGAATGCCTCTGTTCTCTAAGGCATATAGAGCAATACATACTGAGTTTAGCTGGTCTCCTAGGAGATGTTCAGTTAAAATGCATTGCACCATTTCAACACTCTAACTGTCAAGCATGGTGGTGGAGGGGTACTGATTTGGGCTTGTGTTACAGCCACAGTCTTTGAGTCAACCAGAAATTTCTGTTTTCTGCAAGTATTCTCAGATATGGGGCCATTTGTCCAACAGCTGAAGCTTGACTGAAAGTAGATCATGCAAGAAATTAAGCAGCATTGCATAAAAAGGAACATATCAACATTTCATCACAACAATATTAGAGACAAACAGGTCAAAACAACTATTCCATACATTACTTTTTATGATGTCCTGACATTTAAAAACCTAGAATTAAAAGGGAGTGTACTGTCTTTTCACAAATTTTTGTGTATGTTAGGTTGAGTGAAAGACTTGGGATCAGAGAACCAAGCTCCAGACAACTATAGTAAACAGCTACTTTTGCTGTCCAACAGCTGTAAAATGGTACTAAAATGGTACATGGTGTGCATCAAGTGTGCCATCTGCACCATTTTAAAACTTGTAACAGTGAAGAACAGAGAATCATCTTTTAGAAAGACGATGATGTGACAGCATAGGATTACAGATCGTACAGGTGAAGTGAAAGATTAACTGTTTGTTCACAGCAGGGCCTGCACCTGCACAATGAACGCACACACTGAAACAACCAAATATGCATAGTCCTAAATGTCATCCTGTTGCAGCTGTCAATGCCACTTGTGCAGATGGAGACACTCAGGGGTAAGAACAATGGAACTCTATCAGAGAGAGGCTATCTCAATAAGTGCAGCCCAGCATGAGACTCAGCACTGCCACGTTCAACGTTTCCAAATAATCATATGGGCAATTAAACCAAAATGAGCTTCACTTGACCCATAAATGATGAGCTTATAGCATGTGCGATCTCTCAGAGGGCCGCTGGTCATGTCATACTCCGAATATGATTACTTAGCTCAGTTTTTTTTCTTTCTCTGTGGGGGCCTGTAAGCAAGCAACGCACCTCCAATAAACGGTTAAACATTGCACACCATGAAACTGTCTTTTATTGCACAGGCTTCTGATTTAGCTTTTTTTTGTTTGTTTGTTTGTTTTTTTTACCAAACCTTGTACCCCACCAACTCTCAAGACATAAGTATTTCACAAAAATGAGTTTCTAAAATGTATTATTTTCCAACAGAGACATTTCGGAGACAATTTGTGCTGGATCACATCTATCAGTTGCTTATTTGATTTCTTGTTTGTTTCAGTTGTTGAAGAGTAACATCCTAAATGTGAAGGACATTGGTAAAGAAATAGCTCATAAACTTGTTTTAAGAGAGTCTGGAGCAAAAAATTATTTATTGCAGCTCTGTACCAACAAATCAAAACCAAGCTGTCTGCCAGTAAACTTTATACTTCTGTCAGTTCAACAGAAATTCAAACCAGGAGTGGAGACCGCAGAGCCTTTTTAACAATATCGGAGTCTTTTTTTTTTTTTTTTTTTTTGATTGAGTGTTGATACCATTCCATCGTTGGTCAACTTTTCCCATTGATAGGGTATGTGTGTTTGGGTTTAAATCCCAGATACAGCACAACCATTATGCACCTCTATAGGTTACATTAGGACATAAAATTTGACTCTAACACCTGCTGAAGACTTAGTTTACTGGTGCTGATTTAAACAAATCCGAACACAAACAAAAGAGTGCAGAAATGTAGCACTAAAGACAGGACCAGAAGCAAAATTTCTTCCTGGGAAAACCATTAGGAGTCATATGCAGATTTAACAAGTACTAATAAGAGTAAGGAAATGTTAATACAGTTTTCAGGACACAAGAGGGTGTGCAGATATTCATCTGTGAATCACAAATATGGGAAGATAACCCACCTGTTGAGCTGCGAATAGGTGCAGAGAAACCATCCAGATGCCAACTGAGACTTGTACATTACATCTTGTTTGTTGCAATTTTAGTAGCAAACTATGAAAAAGGATGAGTTGGTTTCAGAAATTTGTTAAGAGGTAAAATCAATGTTCTTAAGGTGGTTTTCTGTTTTGAAAAATTTTGGTAGCCCCTTTTATATGGTACAGGCTTATTGGTTTTTTTTGGGCATACCTTCGAACCTGGAAGATTATATATGAATTAATTACATAGATTTTGACATGTTCAAAGTTTTGGGCGCAAATAATCGCTTTTTTTCAATACAAAAGTCCAGAACCAGAAACTTTGTATTCATGTGCTTCTGGTACACCCATAAATCTGACGCACAAGCATCGTCCGCAAACAAACAGCGATAGATGACAAAAACACTTCTGTTGGCCCACTGGGGGTTAATTTTTGCTTTAAAGAATGACCAAAGCTATTCAAGCCTAAAAGAAGTATTTTTTCAAAGAGGTTACATGAATGATCAGGGGTTCTTAAAACACTTGAAAGCTGAATGGGTATAATATAATTTTGTACCAATCTGATGATTGCAAAACCTAAATAACAGACTGAAAACAATAAGTATTTTTGTTCTTGGGCTCATATTTCTATTTATTCAATAATTTAGGAGCAAAAAGGGGTTTTGAATTGAAATGTTTATTTTGTTGAGATATGATTTTCGATTAAAATGTGATTAATAAATTACAGACCCTGCAATTAACTCAATAAAAAATTTTAATTGAGTCCCACCACTAGAATAATTAATATACAACACTACGGGTGCAACTGCTTAGATGTGATATAAAACTTCAGAACACCAAAAAACTAATTTAAACTTACAACTGTCACCATGTTGTATGTGCACGGCAGTCATATTGGTTACTGAACTTGATGCTCTCCAACTTTCCAAGTCATAATTCCAACTTCAGCAGAACAAGGGGAACTCGTCATAATATCCTTTCATACAGACGGTGAAATAGCGGCTCTGCTGCCAAGTTTTCTTAGCAGAAATTAAAAATTAAAACTTTGAAATTGCTCTGCATCTAATCTTGGTTTGGCAAACAATGTGACCATCATTCTGGCTCTAGGGCACTCTTTAAAAGGAAGTTTTTGACTTCAGTGAGTTTCTTTCTGGTCAAACAAAAGATAAAAGAACTACATTAGTTTACATATGTGGTAAAAGAAGCGGGGTTAAACATCCCATCTCAGGGATGTTTGAAATACAATTGCTAAATTGCTCGCCATCAACATTTTAGATTTAAGTGTATTTTTTAGGCTTGTATGTATTGCCAATTATTTTATGGTCAAGAAATGACTTGAACAATATTGTGTCCTGATTACATCTAATAAAAAAGAGGTTGTTGAAAGTATGAAAGAGGCTGTTCAAACTGCTATAGAAGGCTTTTTAACAGAGGGATCAGACAAGAGGGACTTTGAATGAATGAAACGCTCTTACATTCCCTTCGCAAACAACCAGGAGAACACTGCGAAAGCTTAAGTGACAATATGTATTCTCTCCCAAGTTGCTGTGAACATGAAATATTGCTAAAGCAAAGGGTGGGAGGGGGTGGGCGGATGAGAGGGACGAAAGGGGCAAGTGCCAGCACATACATCTAAACCTCACGGCTCTGCTCGCTACCCTTAAGAGATTACATTATGGTGCTCACCATTGTCCAACTCCTTCAAGACAAAGCCTGTTCCACTGTGCAAACAGCACGCCTTCGAAAGATTGTAAAAACAAGAGGTGAATGTCAAAGGCAAAAGTGAATAGGATCTCTCCCTTCTTTTGTCAAACGAGTGAGGTATGCACAAACACATCACTGCGTGACAGAGAAGAAAGGAAGGCCTTGTGAAGGAAGGAGCTGGAAAAAAGTTGGAGCGTCTTTGCATGAAAAGGCCAATACCGTGAGAAGTTGCCTGCCTGACTCTTGGGTCTATAGAAAAAGTCCTCCATAAGTATTTAAATGAAAGACCTCCAGGAACACAAAGGAGGCATTTCGTTTGAGACAAACACGAGGAATGATGGAATGATGACCTACAGATGCCAAGAACATAAAGGTTGCAAAACAGCATTTGGACCGTCTACAGAAAAAGTGCAAAGAAAAATAAGACAATGCTACAAATGAACGTCTTCACTCAGATACAGCAAATTGAAATCAGATGCAGGAAGAAGAGCCAACTCTCGCTTACTTTGCAGCCTAAAGTCAACCTGGTCATAACCCGAACAAGGCTTTAACTGTCGGGGGGCAATTAATAAGGGCGACCTCGCCCCCTCCCCCCACCCTCTCCACCTCCCTTCACATCTCATTCTTTAATTTACAAGGCCAGCGCCAGCCTGTAATTAATTGCTGCGTGCATAAATGTAAATGAGTCCACTGGGGAAGCCGAGAGAGGAAAAAAAAACGTCTGTCAGGCCAATATTCCAGTGGGGAGCAATTTGCGAGAGAGGGAAATGATTTAGAGGACGGAGCACAAATCTGCTACTCGGTAAAACACGGAGAGGCTGAACACGAGGAGAGACTTGTTGAGATGAAGAAGGTGGTCGGCACAAACGATTTGAAAAAGACAACTGGAAAAAAAAGTGCGACGGCAATAAATACCAGTTGTTTTAATTTAGACTTTTTTTTTTGTCTTTTCCACATGTCTGAACATGACTTTTTCCTTTTTTTAAATCCAACATCTGGTTCTGCTGCCATCTCTAATTCCTCCACATCACTCTGCGCCTACATGTTACTCTACAGTGATATATTTTTTGACAGAGTTAATGTTCATATTTCACTGTGTTAGGGCATTGAGCTTGATGCAATCATTTTATAGTGAAGCAAGGATTTTCTCTTTTCTTTATACTTACTGTTTTTCCAAGTGCTGTGCTTGGAACATTCACAACCAAAGAAAGCAAAATCAGAAAAAAAAAGTACTGATCTTTAATCCAAATGCGTTTATTAGTCCCTCAACATGTTCAGATGCCAGTGACCTTTTTTATTTTGTGGCTCTCTACATTTGGAGAGATTTTAATAAATATTCAAAGAAGAATGTATTCACTCAGCAAATAAGACATTCCCAGTAAAATTATGTTGGTTAGTGGGCAACAAATTGCAGGTAGGTATGCAAGAAAAATCTTTAATATGGTTCTAATATTTTCAAATAATTAAAAATCGACATGATTTTTCTTTTCCTTCACTCACTTCAAATAAAAAAATAAAGAAAACACGACTCTTGCTTCACTGTTAACATCTTGCCTTGTCCTCCAGCAAGTTATAGAGTTGCACAGTTCCAAAGAATATGTAAAATCAAAGAGAGGCACGCTGCAGAAATGTGTAATCATTCATTGCAACTACAATAGCAGCTGTCATTCATAAATTCCACCCACAAAAAGCCACCTCTTCACTCCGTTTGTGTGCACGGTGAGAACAAACAGGTACAGAAATCATTGTGCTTTAAGATCTGTGCCAGTGTAAAGAAACCACATGGGAGGTCCACAATGCAGGGGTTGGGGTAGTGACACCTAAACACACAGGTACACACACACACACACACACACACACACACACACACACACACACACACACACACACACACACACACACACACACACACGAAAGGGACTGCAGCAATCACAATAGCGTCTTTATGGAATAAGCTCCTTTTCGCCAAAGTGCTTTACAAAGGCAAATGAGATTTTTCCTATAGCGGGCCTCCAGCAATAACAATTGACATCACAGGCCAGCCTAAATATGTTCCCCTAACTTAACAGGGAGACCTGGTATGAGCTTCTTAAGATCGAGACTAAACGGCGTGCTGAGGCGGCAGTTTTTCCTTTCCTGCATCGGCAGGAACCATCAACTTCGAACACTGTGGCAGAGGGCCATTTTATTTGGCTACACACCAGCTGTAAGCCAAGACGGATGAATTACCTCTTAAAGAACTGTCGAGGGACTGACCTGACTGTTCGTTTTGAATGTTAAACCATTGTAGACTCAACAATATAACTATTTTTCCCCTAAATGCAGGGCCTTCCATAAGTATTCATACTTTTTGTCATGTTAGAACCACAAACCTCAAGGTATTTTATTTAGATTTTATGTGACAGACCAACACAAGGAAACTGTCAACTCCAAAAAAGGATACATTGTTTTTTTTAATATCTTACAAGTAAAAATTGAAAAGATATGTCTTGCTTATATATTTAGCATCCCCAGATTAACAGAATCAATTCCAAAGTCTTGCCTGTTGTGTACTGGGTATAGGCCTCGACTTTGATTAGGCCATTCTAAGACATATAGTAAATATGCTTCTAAATCATTCCATCATACATATGGCTGTAGCAGATTTTGCTCCAGGATTGTCCTGTGTTTAGCACCACTCATCTTCCCATCATCTCTGACCAGCTTTCCAGTCCCTGCTGAAGACATGCATTCCCACACTATGATGATGCCACTACTATCTTTTAAGGTGAGGATGGTGTATTCAGAATTATGTGCAGTAACAGTTTTTCTCCGCACTATTCTGGTCTCCTCTGGGACCTTCTCAAAACTCACCTAGTACACATATAGCCAGGTATTTATAAAAACAAATATCTCCCCCACATCATTTATAAAATAATATTGTACATACATGATCATTTTCAGAAAAGTTTTCCTACACAAATACGCCACTGAGTGTTGTTTTAAACATGCCAAATGCATAGAGGGCAGTGTTGCGCAAAGCTAAAACCTATGTCAGTCAATCAGAATCCTTCAAAACAACCACGACTTCCTGTTAGGAACTGAACATGGTGCCAGGAGGTTCATTTGTTGAATCTGTTGTTCAGATAGGTTGAACTACTTTTAAATACCACATTAGAATATAAAGTTATTAAAACACAAGACAACGCGGAGCAAGACAATGGATATGTTGGTGCATTATTTGTCACAAACTGTAATGCACGGGCCCCAAAATCTCTGTTTTCCCATGTACACAAGCAAACACAAATATAAAGTTTCTTAAATCTCCACTTTGGTTGTAGTTTTCATAAATAATCGCTTTTAGTGATATAAAATTGAGTTTTTGTGTAGATAAAAGGCCAAAACACAAAAAAATGTATTTGTTTTCCCAGATATCCGGCTACATGTGGACTAGGCCTAAACTACACACAGGTTTATTAATTAAGTTGGACAAGATTTTATTAAGGGGCATCAGAGGAAAGGTAGGCTGAATAAAAATGTACATCACACTTGTGATGAATATTTCCTTCCACTTCACAATGATGCACTACTTTTTGTTGGTCTATATAAAATCTCAATAAAACTCGTTAAAATTTGGGGATGTTATGTGACAGCCTGTGGCTGAAGGGAAGTGAATACTTTTGTAAGTTTTGACCATTGTCTTCATGAGCCTATCAACAGTGTCTTCAGTCAGAGGCTTCTTAAAATTCCACTGTAATACAGACGGCTACAAGAGATTCTTCCTCCCCACAGCCATCACCAGCTACAACAACTCTTTAAGAACCTTGAATAATATGAGTTACAATATTTAATTTCTCTCTGGGATCAATAAAGTATAAGTCACTTTATGCCTGTAACACAACAAAATCACAATGACTAGGGTTCATGGGGCGCATGAGACTATTTGAAAGGCTCACACCCAAATGTATTCTTGTCAGTGAAACCTTGTGGGGTAAATGTCAGAAGGTCATAGGGCTGCTTTCTGGCTTCACTGTGCTGGACTACGACGAGGAAACCTGAGGTCTGAGTCCAGTCAGCTGGACACTCGAGCCAGTGGCACCCCTCTCATCACGAAGCAACAAACATTGCTGCTCTGCTAATCCCGCTGCATGCACAGAGCACACCATGCCATACGCAAGTAAACATGAACCAGGAAGGGGGGGGGCTGTCAGCAGCACCTCAGGACAGCTTCAGGACACATGGGATGAATCGGATGTGCAGATCTCATAACGACATGCTGCTTCCAGATCCATGAGCTGGTACTTTTCTATTCTGAGCCCCAGCAGCCCATATCCAGCCACATTCACTTTATTTCCTTCAACTCCATCTCTTTCAGTCACCACCACTCTTAACGATGACATCGGCTCGATTAAAGACTTTACTTTACGGCCAGGAAACCATGGCAACGCCCTGCGCGGACAAGCTGGCTGACGACCAATTGGATCTGGGCTTTGGCTCAGTGGGTGGGACCGTGTTGTCCTGGCCATCGCTACTTCACCACTGGATCATTTCAGAGGTCTCACATCCCAAATCCCACTGCCACGCCCTATTACGCCAAACCACTATAAAGTGAAGGTTAGCCAGCCTTCTTTTACAGCACTGTGATGTTTCTGTAGTTGCAAACCCATCCGGGTTGTTTGCAGCTGGTTTGTTTTTGAATTTTAAATCTGGCAGATGCCTCTTCATTCAGCCTGTACTTTTGCATCCTGTATGCAAAGTTACAGAGTAACGCTTAAGAAACTGCCTTGCTGGTGCTAAAATACTATTTAATTACCAAAAAGCCTAAAGAAGAGGAAACAGTTTGCTGATTTGTGACAAGCTGCTCGTAACATAGTGCCTAAGTATTCAGTTTTAAAATGTTTTTTGCTAAGTGGTTTCATAAAAAGACACAACACTGGCTCATCCTTTGAATTTAGGAATCTTTTTATAGCTACATGAGTCATATTAGTTGTTTACAAGGATACAAGAACAATTAGCTTCTTGGGAGCTAAATATACACTGCAAAACACAAAATCTTACCAAGTATTTTTAGTCTAGTTTCTAGTGCAAATATCTTGAATACGCTTGAAATAAGACAAAACTAACTTACAAGAAACTTTTCAGCACAACATAGGAGCTTGTTTTAGGTCAATAATTCCTTTATATTGATGAAAAAGTACTAGTTATAAGTGAAATATTATTATTAGTGGAACAAGACATTTTAACTTATATGGGAAAAATGTCTTGTTCTAGTGTTCTAGTGGCACTAGAACACTCTAGTGGCACTAGAACACTAGACCAAAAATACTTGGTAAGATTTTGTGTTTTTGCTGTCTAAAGAAATGAGGGATGGCCTAAGACTTTTGTGCAGAGCTAAATACTTGCAGTAAGAGCTGTTTTCTGGGGAAAGAAAGTATATAGTGTTTACAAAAACTATTTACAATAAATTTAATCTTATTTAACATGAAAGGGCTACAGAACATAAATAGGTTCTTCAAGTCCATTCCAGCAACAATGACATCAGTCTACAGCATCATGGAGCCAGTCCTGATCTACTTCACTGGAAAAATCCCTGTTTTGATGCCATCAGGGTGTGGAGAAGTTAGAAGGTGCAGAGGTTTTAGAGGGTTTTAAACAAGATAAAGTGACATGGTGCGTTTAGGGTAATGTGGGATACTGCAGCTTTGCAGAGAAAGTCTCAGAACACCTAAAAATTCTTTTGCCCCTCGAAGCTCTTCTTTCTTTCATCCTACTAAATGATCTTACGTCAAATGTCTCTGGATGTTTTGAAAAATTTTCACCCACCTTCAACTTTTTTACATTTGGTCATATTATAACCGCAAACTGTAATTTATTTTTTTTTTTTGTTTTGTTTTGTTTTTTTTAAAATGATCATGATGTTTTCCTTTTTTTTAAAAAAAAAAACAAAAAAGTAAATCTGAAACGCGGTACATGCATTTGTATTTTGCCCCAAAATTAAATCCAGCGCAACCTAAGCTGACAGGCCAGGTAAGGAGAGCATCAATCAGAGAATCAGTAAGAGGTCCACAAGTAACTCTGGAGGAGTTGAAGATCCACTGTTGAAGTGGGAAAAGTTATTATTTATGTTTTTTGTTGTTTTTTTTTACATTTGATATTCCTAACCTTCAAGTCTGAAAGTAGGTCCTGTGTGAGAAGTCAAGCGGTCTTGCCCAGCTGGTTTGCGGGTCTTTGCCAGGAACTCAGTTTGCCTCTGCCTTGGGCCGGCTCTGGTAAAAGGCTACACATTTTTAAATTCAAAGGTTAAGGTTCCTGTCCTCTGATGGGGAATCGGCTCCACAAACAGTAAGAACTTCTGATCCTGCACAAAACACACGTCATATTTTGCACATTTGAACAAAGATGCAGTTATCTATTTTTACCACTCTGGATTTGATTTCTTAGTAACTGATTAAAAGTATTTTGAAATTTTAAAGTTTGGTTTTTATGAAGCAGACTGGGGCTTTATGTTCTGAATTTTTAAGTAAACCAAATGAGTAGAATGTCTTATGGAGTGGGGCTTTTTCCACTCTACAATGCTTTTCTGTATTGTCCTAGCGAAAGCTCACATGTAAAACAGTCTGTTCTGTTCTGTTCAGCATTTGCCACTTTTAACAGCTCCATCTAAATGATGCCAGAAAAGCCCAGTAAGACAGAAGGGCTTTCTGTTCAAAAGAATCATTTTAGTACATTTTGGGGTTTCTATCTTTGGACAGATGACCTCAAACATCAAGTTCCCCTTCAGACTTTCACCGCACATGTAAAGCAACACCTAAACTAACAGCTGCAACAGTATCCAATTTACAGGTATTATCAGCTAACATCAGCTCATGAAACGTACATCGAGAGCTAGAGCAAATAATTTCTATTGTTTGTTTTAACCTACAGGGCGTGCCACAAGGGTGGGGCTGATTTGTCGTGACAATACAGATGCAAGCAGCCTGGCAGTCAGGCTAAGAAAAGAGAGCCGGTATATCTTCAACACTTCTTGTAAATTGTAAAAACTTACAAGTGTCCATATTCTCTTCCATATCGAACCTCACCTGTCTGTTTTTTTAACAGTGCCACGCTATCTGTGAGATGTTTGCTAATGACACCCACTTTTCAATATTGACAAGCCACATTAAGTAATTTAAGACCTGTTGTTGTGGTGAGGAGTCATCTCTAATGCTTGAAATAGTTCCTGATAAATTTGGAAAAATACCCTGACCATAAATCATCATTTTTCTCCAGATAACCAGGGATAATCTTGTTTTTTTCCACCCAAAACAATTTTCCTGTTAAGTACAGTGTAATGTTTATTACCTCTGAACAATTAAAAACAAGTACAGTGACTCATACAGTGAATAAGATGATTTATACACGAGTCACATGATGTCTCAGACTAAAACAAGCACTGATCCAGCTGCTTGTATTGTCCGTTTAGTTATTTAAATAACTCAAATCATTGAGTTTCTGTCCATTTTTTTAATGCTAATGTTGCTAATTCTGTTAGATTTTACTCTGTCTGGCTGTTTATTTGTCTTAAAACAACCATATCTAAGTGATTTTAGAGCTTAAATTACTATTATTTGAATGATTTTAAGGTGACTTAACAAGAGATGGAAGAATGAGAGGCTAAAAAAAACTCCAGGACTTGAAGACATTGCTTGTATGAAATTTCTGTAAAATCACCAGGAGGAGCGTGATCACTGAAGTATCTGTCACTGCTGCTGCTGTGCTTGCAGTCCAAGGCTGCTGACTGACAAAGAAAAGCTCCCTAGAGTCCTTGTGTGAGCCACCTGGTCACCTTCTAGTCTTGGTGGAAATTAAAATAAAGAAATAAAAGATCCAGCACTGTGATTGACTGGAAACAAACAGGCTGACCACAGGATTTTAAGCCTGCAATTTATGACATTAATATTCGAGAAGTGAAAGACATTTTTTTTCTAGGACTCCATCATTTTACTCCTGGTGTTTGCCTCTACAGAAGGTATACCCTCTTTCAATTATAATATCACACACTTTTTCAATTCTAGTGTTTTATATACCAAAAATAACAAAAAAATCTGGATTTTACAAGGTTCTAGAATAAATTAATTTTAAGATAAAATGTGCAAAAGCACACAAAAGGCTCAAAAAACAATGGAAAAGTTGTTTGGTCCACCCCATGACTCAGTAGATTGTTGAGCCACCTTTAGCAGCAATAACATCTCCTGTATAACTTTACCAGTAGCTGCGTTTCCATTACAAAGCTGCGCAAATCTCTGGCAATTTTCTGCTAATGTCGAAAAAACACTATTTTGCAATTGCTGTGTTTCCATTAAATAAGAAATGAAATTAAAATCACACGTTAATAAGCTTGTTCACACGATAAGTCATTAAAAACATGCTGCGCCATGAATCTCCAACTACTTCCTGTTGTCATCTTCTTCGTGGTTTGCGCCAGTGGCAACATCTGGTTGTTGATCATGTGACTCATGCAATGCAAAAAAAAGTGTTTTCGTTGCAGTTTTGATACAACCGAAAAACCACCTCCTGGCGCTCCTTCCAAACAAGCTATGTTGGTTCACGTTATTTTTCTAATTGTACTGCCATGAACTTTAACACGTATCATGCTAACAGAGGTCTGTCAATTACGAGAATCAAAATTTGCTCTGAACATCGTGCAGTTTCAGCTTGGGTTGCAGATTATTTGTGGTTTACGTGGAGCTCCAGTTCAGCCATTTGATTCAGGTGTGTTGGACCAGGGACACATCTCAAAGTTGCAGAACACCAGATCTTGAAGCCTGGATTTGAAGACTCCTATTCTAAATTATTTTACAACTTTATTTGAGAAACATATGAGTTTTTTTCCCTGATACATAAAACCCAAGGCGTACCATATAGAGAAGTTGGTTGCCTATATGTGCCATGGCAGATTTTCTCTCCATAAAGGATTTTAAAAAGGGATATCTGAAGATGATATCCTAATTGTGTGACTGACTTTATTAAATCAAGACTGCATACAGCATCAGAGTACGAAGGCCACATTGATGTAAAACTAATCGTGCTTGTATGACCTTCAGCCATTTGGATTATTTGTGTGCCAGTGCGTCTAAGTCCGTCTGTGCGGTTGAGCGTGCGTGTAGAAGATTGCCTTTGGATTGAGAAGCTGTATGTGAGTGAGTTCATCACCTGGAGGTGCACAGTGGCCAGAATGGTGAGAAGGGTGAAAGGCCTGCAGCCCACAGCACCCAAGAGCAGCAAAGGATTGGACTCAGTTTCAGAAGGCCGCAACAGCCCCAGGCAGACAGGCACCGCCCCAGGACAGCCGCCCCCAGGCCAAAGAAGCACAGCCTGCTCGACTCAGCCTCACCACCTTGCGTCATGCGGGTCAAGCCCAGAACCCAGCCCCCCTGGAGGCCCACAGCCCCCACTAACCCCCGGCAGCAAAGATACCCAGCACCAAGCAGGGGAGACCCCCCCTCCTCACGGGAGCCGGAACTCAAAAGGACCAGAGCAGAGAGGGCACATTACTGCCCCACCTGGTGAGCTAGCCCCTGGGAGCCGGGCCAGACTTTAGAAAGGGCTTACACGGGTAGTAGCCCAGGGCCCCAAGTTTTGGGATTTTTAATCATTTAAACAACACTCAATTATTTGAAAATTTTCTTTTGGGACCAACATGAAGCCATCTGCCAAATGTTTTAAACAAACATCCATCAGTTTGTACCTCCTAATGTGTAGGCCTACCTATTAATGTTCTGTAATTAGTAAATTAGTATGAGTTAAAAAAAAAAATTCCTCTGGGATAGGGCACCAAAACTACCTCCAGCCCAGGGGCCCTTATTGTTCCAAATCCGGCCCTGTCTGGGAGAGCTCGACACCCACCAGAGCCCCAAGCAGCCCCTGTGGCCCACAGCCAGCCCGACACTTCCCTGGGAGCCATAGGCCACACAGCGGGAGCTCAGGTGCTGGGATGGAAGTAAACAGGGACCCCACCAAGCCCCCAGAACCCAATCCCCACTCCCCATCTCACGGTGTTTGCATGTGTGGCTGTGGTAGTATAAAGTGTTGCTTTGAGGTGTCTATGTTTAAGGTGCATTAAACTTGAGGTTGTGGCTGGGGTGTGTGTGAGACTCCACTGCTTGCTGAGAGCAGAGTCTCTCCCACCCCAAAGCCGTAAGTGTCGACAGTGTAAATTCTGACTTTCTAAAGAAATTTAAGAAAAGAATACATAGATAGGATTTGCATCTCTAAGTGGTGATGAGTAGGAACTTATCAAGGTAATCTCTTCTAAACGCAACATTTAAGAAGTAAAGAAAGATCTGGGAGGTTTTTTTGTTTTGTTTTGTTTTTTGTTTGTTTTTTTGTTTGTTCTTCAAAATTCTCCACGAGTGTTTGGTGGAAAAAAATAGTTAAAATATGATAGAATTAACTATTCACTTAGAGATGGAAATGTAATTATTTTTACTACTGAGAGGAACTGATTGCATTTTAAAATCTGTTTAGTAAATATGATTTTTTTTAATGCCTGTCATAAGTGCTCTTCTTTAAAAAAAAAAAAAAAATCCCAAAACAATATTGAGAAATCATCTTTCCACTGCTTTAAGTGCTATTTGAGAAATAAATCAGCATCCAGAAGCTTCATCCAATGTTTCTCCATCGCATTTTTACATTTAATACTGAAAGGAATCGTGTAAGTAATTCAGCACAAACACAGATCCTTTTTTTTTGCAAAAAAATGTGTTCATCAAGGTGCGTAAACCGAATTAGAGGAATTTTCCTCTCAGAATTGCCTTAAGCTTCCACAACTTTTTTATTTGTCCTGCTAATCTAGTTATTAGGTTAGTTTGCTGGCACTGAACAGGAGCTGGCGGATCTCTGAGCTGTGTGTCAATGCGGAGCATGAGGAGGAGTTTTTCCACTCTGAGCTGAGCGAGCGATGCTGCGGGAATTTTTTGCCAAGTGAAAATCTAATGGAGCACAAAAACAGCATTTCAAATAAATGATTCCGGGTTATTGTGAAATTAGAAAATAAAATGAATCAGTTTATGCTAAATGTGGATTTAAACCACTTTTTATTTTCCTCTCATTTTAAAATGCTTGGATGGTGTCTGTATTAACAGTCAAACGCTCCAGTGGCTGGGTTCTTAAACACCTTTAGTGGTTTTCAGCAGAACATTTCGCAGATATGAAATAAACTGGCTATTTATATGGAGTTTGTTTTACCTCTGAAGTTGGATCTGGGAGAGAAATCAAACACAATTTAATGGAATACTGGAGAATGTTGTCTTTCATTCACATAACTCACACGTTTTCCTCCCCCAGCCAAATGGAAACGCTGCAGACACCTATTGTCTTTGATTCCACAGATGGTCAGCCTCATCTCTTTGATTTAAGAAAGTCAATAGAAAGGCAACAAATGTTAGAATATTGAACATGATTTATACCCTTCTTGATAACTTAAGAAGGCTACTAGTGTTTTTGACCATTCATCTTCTGCGATGAGCTCCTAGGCTTTGATGTTAGAAGGTCTTTTTGCCATCACCCTCATTTTTAGCTCCTTCCACAGATTCGGATTCAACAAAATGCTAATATTACTGCAGATCGAGTACATGAGACGCCAGAGAAAGTTTTTTTTATTTTTTTCTCTGTATCTAGTAAAGTAACACTGTACAGCTCATCTCTTAACTGTTGCTATCCACTGCGGGTCAACTGACTAAAAGACAGCTCAAACATCTTCCCCTCCCTTAGAATAAAGAGAAATTTGCAAGTTTAGTGTGAAAACTAAAAAGGCGCCACCTATTGTTTCGATTAAGGTAGCTGTTTTAAAACTGCAGCTAGCAAGCAGAGAACAGCATGTCTGACTACCTGTAGAAGATAGCCTGACTAATTAAGCTGCTAATATTAGCCTGTTATCAGGGCCGTGCACAGATAAACACTAGGAGGTAGCACCTGCCCTTTTTAGTCTGGAGAAAATAAGTGCCCTTCTGAAATCTTTTTTTTTTTTTTTTTTTTTGCATAGTGTATAGTATGTAGCCCAAGTAGCATTTCTGGATTTAAAAGTCTATAATACCAGTGATCCACATATTTGTAATTCTGCCCGACATAACTTTCTAATCAGTTGTCAGGGCTTGTAGTTAATCTCATTAATCTTAACTCACTCAGAATAATTTCTGTCATATATCACACTGGCTACATGCAGAAGTACAAATGATTCCTTTAATGGCCATATTCTGTGTTGTTGCATTGCTATACTCTGTAAATCTCTCACTACTACGTCAGCCGACTGTTCCATTTGCCACAAAAGGTGCCCTTTTTTTCCACTTGAGCACCTGCCCCCGAAAATATCTGTGCACGCCTCTGCCTGATATATTTGTCTTATCTATATTCTGCACTTAAAAACTGCAATTAAGTTACTCAATCTACATTTCTGCTAAAGTCGATGTAGCAAAATAACAATAGATGTTATAAATAGCACTGGTTTTTTTGCATTGGTCAAAATGTTATTTTAGCGGGAGATCCTGTTCGCTTTAAATTTTTTATGAATACCATGAAACTGTGGTGTTTTTACTCATGTTATCAAATCGAGAATCTTATGTTTTGCTGTTACTTGGTAGCTGATGTCAGCGCTGCATTTACTGAAAGACAGATGCACACACTCCTAAACCCATGGCAAAGAGGAAGGAAGGTCAAGGGTAAAAGAAGGATGACCCATGAAGTCGGAAATATGCAGCGAAGCTGGCCAACAGCTAAATACGGTAAGGAAAAGAAATGTGGAGCTAGGAGGAGATGCTGGTGTCATTACATGAGGATGTGACAAATGAGGAATTCCAAAACATTTTGTTCTTTGGAATTGGACAGTAGGAAGCAGGTGCTGCAAAAATAGGGTTACAACCAAACAAACATACACGCAAATAAATAAAAGAAAAGGAGGGAAGGATTTTGGGGCCTACATATGGCTCTTTTTTTCCTCCACCCTGGAAGAAAATAAGGAATCCTTTCCCAAAGCTGTGTGGCTGTGGAAAACAGAGGAGAGATCTGCGGAGAGGGACGTCCACCCAGCAGCAAACACACTCTGAAGCAGATGCGCGTGCAAGCACAAATATACTGTACACGCATCCGCTCAGCAGGGACATTCACAGCAGGGACGAAGCATGAGAGACGTTGCTCAAAGCACACACTCAGGACGTGTAAAGGCGCATGAGCACAATTAGTCACAAGTTCATAGAATTCCTCTGTTGACACAAAAAACACAAAAGACGTATAAGTCTTCACACACGCAAACACACACCTTAGATGGCTTTGTGGTTGAGAAAACTTATGGGCATCTGCCAGCATGCTTCAAGTGCTCATTCTCCGGGGGCCCAAGTCTTTCTTTTTCAGCAGCAACACTGCAATTTGGGTGTGCCGTTGGGCCGGAGATAAGTATAGGCTGACTAATATGCACTTAGGATCCAGGGAGAAATACTTAGGGCTAAATGTTTAATTTGTGTTTGTACAACACATGTCCAATTTGGGGGCCAGTGTCTCTTTCAAAGAGCCCGACAACAAATAATTAAGACTCTCCGGATCAGCCACAGGCTTAAAATGGGGAATCGGGAGGTTTGACGATGATGAAGTTGAATGACATCCTCACCAAGAAAAGAAAAAAAACATCTGGAAGCGCTTAAATCTACAACACCGTAGCTGGATGGAGGATAGAAGTTAAGATCATCAGGGAGGATAAATAAAACAACTGTGCTGCGAAGAGGAGGCGGACGGAGATGACACAAACAACTCATCAAGTCAGGTATCTTCTGCCCTCCTCTATCAAATCAGGACAGGGAGGGCATCTCTCACTCTTCCTCCGACTGCAACCTAAGAGTCACTCTGCATTCCACCGAAGGAGAAGGCCTCTTAGCAATCACCCAGGGGAATGAAATACGTTGAGAAAAAAGTATGTTTCTGAAGGATGGGCAGCTTTGTGTTAACAGCAGCGTGGACAGTTTGTGGGCCTGACACCAGGGCAAATGAATGTGATTCTGGAATGAAGATTTTCTGAGTACGATTTAATTTAAAGATGCTTCTATGTATTTTAGGATCTTATAAATAGAAATCGTGAATCAGAAAATGCCTTGTAAAATCAGACAATTCCAAAATGAGCTTGTGCTGAAACAAAGGTCCAGAAACAGAGTTGTATCTTATCTTTAACTGAGACAGTCAATTTGAAGGATTTTAATACAAAAATCAACGTAAATAAATCATTAAAATCTTAAAAACAGTTGAAAATAACAAAAAGTTAAATAGATCAGATCAATAATTTCAACGTCAAGCCTTCTGAAAAACTTTTTTTTTTTCTGTGCTTGATAACTTATTGAGCTATATACAAATCCAGGTTGATAACACCCTCTCCTTTTGGGCACCCCTTTGAAAACTTTCTGGACGCACCCCTGCAGTAATTGTGCAGGAGGAGCTCATTTTGTTTATGATTCACCGTTAGGCTGAAAGTAGCGCATCTTTGACAATGAGCTTTCATTTGAAAACATAAAAAAGAAGTCATTTGCATGTAATTGTATCCAACTTCTCGAGAGTATTTTTTTTGACGTATAAACTCAATGTTTTAATCCTCAAACCTAAAAATAGAAATAAAATTAATCTTGATTCTTTAATTCAAAATAACTGCATATACAGTCATATTCAGTAAATTAGAAAATACATCCCGATGACTCTTGTTTGTCAGATTAAAAGTGCCCTTTAAAAACAACAATCTTTAAGTAGATATTAAACACATTTCTGTTTATAAAAACAGTTGTTTTTTTGTCAGTCTGATGTAATATTCTAATTTTAAATGTCATCCTTTCATTAACTGTAAGCAGAAAATCATCATAATAAACAATAATTAAGACTTTCAAACATAAATCTGTGTTTAATTAATATATATAATGCATTTCACTTAGTGATAAAGTTCCTGAAATAAATTGCCTTTTCAGTGATATTTGATTTGATACAATTGATATAGCCAAAAATCAAAAAGCTAGAAATTGAAGATTTGTATTATTATTATGCCATAATAGTGATTCATGCTTTTCAGGTTGTAGGACAATAAATAAATAAATTAATGATCTTTTGTTTAAATCATATTTAAAAATCTTGTATATAAAGAAAAAAGAAATCCTACATATAAGACCGATCTGGTCAGGGTGACCCCGGCCCCCGCCCTGGTGCCACATCAGCTTTAGCATCGTTCCATCGTGGAAAATTTGAAAAGAATGTTTAGTTCCGAAAAAGATTCCACCCCCCTCCAGTTATGTATTTGGTCACGACTCATTTCTATGTCATTCTGGGTTAAACTCCTGAAGAGGCGCTCTGGAGGAGCTGCAGGGCCCCACGTCGCTCTGCAGCTCCGGGCCGGAGAGCCCTGAGCTGTGTTGACCAACTCTTCTGATTCATGCTTGGTGGCGGTGATTTCCAGCGGCTGGCCGGCTGCTCCACAATAGACCACACAGTGACCAACTGCTGAATGAACAGGCCTGATCACTTGTTGTCAGAGCTGCTTCCCACAGAGGAAGAAGAGTGGTGGTGATGGTGGAGGGGGAGGCAGCAAAGAAGGGGGTGGGGGCTGTTTGAAGGGGGGGGATAGTAGGTCTCCCCCATCCAGACAGCGGAGGGTGAGCACAGCCTTGCAGGCCGGAACAATGTGCTGAATTGGCAGCCTATATATAAGTCTGCCATTTGGACACTCTAATGCCACTTTACCTTATGAGGGAAGTTCAGCCTGCAGCACCTGCTCCAAACAAAATGCCATAGGAGATCAGCCCAGATTGTTTTTCACAGACACTCTCACTTACAACAGAGGTGTGCATGTGGTAGGGGGTGGGGGGGAGGCTGGGTGTGTGTCTATAAATTGTTCTAGCAGACTCCAAACAATTAAACAACTTGTTGGGAATGGTGATTTACTGCAGCAGGCCCAGCCCGGCACCGGGAGGGCAGGCCTGAACACGGCAGCAGGAGGATCTGTCAAATCTGGGGGGGGAGAGACAACTCTGAAAAGAAGAAAAAGGGGAGTTGATGCGCACGGAATGAAAAGAAAAGAAAGGATGAGCTAAAAACCATTCAGGCTAATCCTGGGAAATAGCACATTCTCACCAAACTTCCAAATGTGATTAAACTGTTAGGATGAGGAATGTATAAGAAATCAGTGAAACAGCTGTCCGGACCTGCGTTTTCCGTGTTTTGTTTTGTTTTGTTTTGTTTTTTAACTCATTGTTGTCTTTCATGCATGAGCTCCCTCTCTTTCGCTCTGTTACTCTGAAAGCTTCTTATCTGCGGGCGGCCAGAGGCTTATCTCGGAGGTGTAGTGCGGCTCTGAACACGGGGAACACCCTTGAAGTGGCTTTATCGCGCTTTTCCACCCCCCCACCCCCCGATGCCGTGCGCCTTGTCCTGCCGTACCCGCTGTCCCATCATCCTTACAGTGAACTCCGGGGCAAAGCCTCCTCCTCCACCTCCTCCTCCTCCTCCTCACAGGAGCCGGCTGAAAGCTGGACGATCATGGGATTAGAGACTGCACCCCCCTCCCACCCGTTCTCCACGCACAACTCAAGTTCAAACTGTCGGACTTCAGGCGTGAACACCGCTGGGCTTTATTATTATTATTATTATTATTATTATTATTATTATTATTATTATTATTATTCATCTCTAGAGTTAAAACCCAAACTGAGAACCGAGAAACGAGTAGAAGCAGAGAAGCTTCGCAGTCTTGCTCCTCTGCTCCCACGTTGTCATTTATGACACGCATTCTTCCAGGGGTCAAACCTGTGTGACCTCCTGAGGAGAAAGTTAACACGGCCCTTAAAGATGAGACCCTTCTGTTCTTTCCGTGTTGCACTCCACTGTGTTAAAGCAGGGATGCCTCCGGAAAGATGGTGATGGCGAGGGGGGTAGGGGGGGGGGGCGCTTTATTAAGCTTTGTAAAGCAAGGAATGGGTGATGGATATTTAAAATGGCACACCAAGCACAATACAGATACATGTCATATAAGTAAAAAAAAACAAAAACAAAAACAAAAACAAAAACACATCCACTCTAATTTAAATTCATATGTTAACCGTGTCTATAATTGGGGTGGTTATAACTGACCTGTCAGTTTCAGCTCCAGATTTTAAACCTCATCGTAAACCTTTCTTTTTTTTGTGTTTTTTTTTTCTTCACACAAACTGTTTATTTTTAGATTTATTTTTATTTTATTTTTTTTAATAATGTTTAATTAGCTTCTAAAATTTCCAATTAAACTGCGAGGATCATATGGGGGATGACAGCTGATTTTAAAGTGTCACTAAGGAGCTTTTGGGTATTTTCTTGCGCAGGGCCCAGAGTCACTAAAATCAGTCTAAACTTGAACCAGAAGAAGGCCACCGCTGAAGAAGTTCTAAAAACTACATGAAAGCACGCAGGGAGGCTTTAATGCTGCGGTTACATTTTCTAAATCGGATCTTTAATTATTATTACAAATATTATTAAAAACAATAAGTCACAGCAACTGAAACTTTTTTTTTTTCCTGCAAAACTGAGGTCTAACTGACGGAATTTTTACACCACTACAGCTCGTTTATTTCTGCTCATGATAAATAAACAGCAAGAGAGATGCAAGGGAGGAAAAAAAGGGAGTTTAAAATGAAATCTCCAGCTGCCAACCTTTAATTCGGACTCCTGTTTGGGTAGCTCTGCTCATATCTGTGCGGTTTGGATCCTGTTTTATGATATGACTGTTTTTGTTTCAGAGCGCAGTTCGCAAACTGGAATGAATGTGACGCAAATTAACAACCTTCTGTTTTATTCTAAAAGAAGAAGGAAATTAAAAAGTGCTTTAAATTGTTATCGACATAATGAGACATTTTCATTGACGTTGAATTTCATTTCTGGGGGAAGTTTTATGAGTTCAACTAAGGCTACAAAAACAGCAATCTGGCTTTATTCTTCAGGATTGTGCCTAAATTGAAACATTTGGGTCGTTTCCGCCCCCTTTTTTCTTATTTTTGTGCAGCTCCAGTTGAAAACAATCAGTGTCCTGGAAGTGCGGCTTTTAACAGCGTGGTGCAGCCTGGATCTGCAGCTGTCATCTCGGAGAGACTTTTCAAAACAAACCGAGCAGCGGTCTGAGCGCCGCTGCAGCAACAGGACGCCTCTTACCTGGACTCACTTCTTCCACATGCGCTGCGCACACTCCCGCAAAACTTTGGAGACTCGTCAGAGTGGGAAGAGGACGACGAACGGCGGTCAGGAGAAGTCGCAGGGAGTCAGTTCGGGCTGCCTTCTGATCCCGTGCGTAAAGTCACCATCTCTGGAGCGCTTCGGGTGGGGGGGGACTTTGGTGTAACTCCTCTGTTCGCGCTCCGTCGAGGGGAGAAGAGTGGCTGTCAAGAGAGTTTCTGCCTCGCTGTCAGGAGTGACACCCAGCCCGAGGAGCTGCCAGGTTTTTAATTGAAACAACAACAACAATAAGAAAAGGAGTATTTTCGGGTTGTTTCCCGTCCGGCACTATGTGGAGGCTTCAGTGAGAGTGCAGGGCACTGTCGGGCAAAGAGGCAGCGGCAGGATAACCCCTCCTCTCCCTCCCCCTTCTCCCTCCCTTCCTTTCTCACACCCTCTCTCGCTACTCATCCAGATCTGCCCGTTAGTTCCACGTTCTTTAGGAAATTTACCTACAACTATATACAACAATCGAAATCTGTGGTTTTCTCCAACTTAGATCAATCTGTTATTATTTCTTCACATTTCTTTTCCTTTTTTTTTTTTTTTTTTTTTTTTTTTTTTTTTTTTTTTTTTTTTTTTTTTTTTTTTTTTTTTATATATATAAATTCAGCGTAAGTACGCCCTAGGTGTCCATCATCTGGTCTTAAAGCTCACATAATAATAATAATAATAATAAAGAAAGATTTGTAATTTGTCTGAAATCCCCCGAATAAATGAAAAAAGCTGAAATTATGCCATCATATTCAGCTTGTGTAATTTATGGAGTTACTGATGTAAACTGGCTCATCAGTGGTCACCTAAAATAAGAAAAGAAGAAGAGCTGTAAAATTTCAAATAGGGATTCAGTTTGAATCTATAAAATTATCATTACTAGTAAATATAACTAACAAAAACATGTTCTCTCGTCATCTCGATAATAAGGTTTGAATATTTAACCTGTTTATCAGCATTTTTTTAAAAAAACAACTTATGGAGGATATGTTGAATACATGAAAAAAGTAATACTTTCTAAGCGCTGAAACAATGCTCATATTGACTTCTCCAGCTTCTCGAGAATGAAGTTTGAGCGTCCTGTCAGCGGTTTGAGCGTCAGCTGCTCCTTCCCCATTAGATTTACTCTGGCGCCACCTTTCGGCAGGTTTTAGTCGTGGAGTGATAAAACTTAAAACCTAAAATAGTTTGCATACATTTTATTTGGACTGATTTTAATCAGTATATTATTATTGAAAGGGTGCTTATTAAGTTTAACAGCTAAAAGAGACTTAAATTAATGACAGCCATTTTTAAAAAAATAAATTTACTTGATGGAATTGGTGAAATTCTGAGTACTGAGCTCATTTTGCTTAGTTAATCCTTCACACCATGTTAAAAAGAAACCAAAACTGATAACTGGTTTATGATTAAAGCATAAAGAAGATCTGAGAGAGTAAAAAAAAAAAAAAAAAAAAAAAAAAAAAAAAAAAAAAAAAAAAAAAAAACCCCAACCTATTTTAACAAGGTAGCATGTAAACCTTTTCTATGATTTTTAAGGCTAAGAAGCTACGCTTAATAGCATGTTTGACTTTAGCATTAGCCTTGTCGCTATTACAGAAGAACAACTTAGACTGTGCAGCAATGCCTTCTGCTCCTTTTAGGACATGAAAACAAGTCAAATGAAGCTCATTGAGACATCACTGAGCCATGGATTTGATCATTTTCTCATGTTCCACCATAATAAATAATGTGGATGACATATAAAAACAAAACAATACAGATGTAGTGAGTGAAAAAACTGAGAAAAGTGTCACAAAAGTGACATGTTTGAGCTGTCAAGCAACAACAACCCAAACATTGAGCTGAATAGAACTGAAGAATAATTTTTGGATAATAGGTAAAATTTAATTAAGAAACATGAGAAAACATTTTGTTGACTTCTACTTACATAATCACTCAAAATGATTTCTACAATGGAGTATTAGGATCTCATTGAGGAGGATTTTAATTTTTGCTCACATGTTTTAAGATGAAAGACAAAATGACAAGATAAAAGATGAAATGATGAGGAAAAACTATTTAAATCATAAAGTTGAAATTATACTGGTGCAAAGACCTTTGGCACCCATGTCTAATGTATGTATGAGCTTGAAACTTTATGCTTTACAATAAGCTTTATTAACTGGATTTTTTTTTTCCTCTTTTAGCACAGAAACATCCTATGAAAGCAAACTTGATATGCACTTTATTCTCAAAAGAGAATTTACTTTTTCAGCACATTTCAACTTTTATCTCTGCACTTCAGCTTTATTCTGTAACCGAAAAATAAAATTCACTTACAAACAGGTGCCATTGTGAAGAGATTTCATGACTTGAGGATTTCTGGAACTGTTTTAGAGTGGTTCAGATTTTATCTTTAAGATGGAAGTTTGTATGTCCTTGTAAATAACATGTCAGATTCTACTTATCTAATTTGTGGGGGAGCTCAAGGCTCTTTTTAGGACCATGTAGTTTTTTTTTTTTTTTTTTTTTGGGGGGGGGGGTTGCCAGAAATACACTCCAATGGACATATCTTACAAAAATGTTGCATTATCTATTAATATGTTTAATGCAAGTGATGTTGAGGTGTACTGCTCTTTCAACAATTCTGTGTTCTTCAAGCAGAGCGAATTACTTGAGTGCCCAAAACAAGCTACAAACTGCTGTAAAAAATAAGTGTTTGATCATTGCTCTAAAGAGCATAGTTCCTCTGATCAGGCAACCGGCCATTTTCATTCTGTCGTCAACCCAAACTAGAATAATTTAGGTGCTATTTTCAGCCAATCAAGGTCTCTTGATGGTCATTCAAAACTAATCTTCTGTTTTTATTATTTCAGAAATCTTTCCAAATTAAGACAGTTGGAGTCAAAATAGAACCTTAATATTGCTGTTCATCCCTTTATTTTCTCTTGTCTGGATTATCCATCCATCCATCCATCCATCCATCTAAACTGAGTTATAAAGGGGGGAAACTTGCAAGTGGATTTGAATTGGAATAAGACTATATAATACTGTATTGTTTTGAAATTAATATAAATGAAGCAAATGTATTTGATCTGGATTATGTGTTGTTTATACTGTAACTGAAAATTAATTGGACTTGTTCGTCCAGTAAAGTGCTTTTAAATTACATTTGTACAGATAGGGGACTATTTAAATCAACTGAACTGAACTGAATCACCTCACTTTCAAACTGCAAAAAAAAAAAAAAAAAAAAAAAAAAAAAAGGAAAAAGGAAAATATATTGCTAGTTATTTTTCAGCTACTAAAGCAAGGATGGACAAAAAGTAGTTTGAATTTAAGCAACGGTTAACCTTAAAGGCAGTCCCAGATTAATTCAATCAAATAGATGCTCAACCAAGATATACACTATTATTTAGAGGTGGCTAATTTATTTTTTGTGAAGCATCTACAATACTTCAGAGGACCTCAAGTAATTTCTCAGTTACTTGATATATGTTAGAAATAGAGAGCATATAGAAAAAGAATTTGTTTAGATATTGAACTATATTAAATATCTAAAGTTTTACGTATCAGGATATAAAAATGTTTTCTGTTCTGCTAATCTAAGAAATAAAGAGCACACAGCAGATTCAACAATCACTAGATGTATTAAACAACTACAAAAGCTGAAATCAAAATGGAAAAGCTGTGTGAAAAAAAGTAAACCTTTCCTAATACAGCAAAATTTAATGAGGAAAGTATTGGTAAGTTCCTGCTAACCTAATGTGCATAACGCATAATCAGTAATGGTGACCACCTCTATAATAGAGGTTTGGTTTTGCCGACATAAAATGAAACCATGGAGCAGAATAATATACAGTCTAACATCAGGTGCATTTTATGTTCTTGATGAATGAAACAATTTAGGTCCCATCATTGACCCCTGGAGGATGCCACAAGCAATACATAAAGAACAGTAAAAATGCAACTCCATAAACTGTTATCAGTGAATTAAACAAACAAAAAACATACGAAAATACAATTGTAAAATATTTAACAAGCTCATTATAAACCAGTCTATAAGAATTGTATAACAATTATTGTAACTGGTATATTTTGCGCTGGTTTGCTTAGCTGGTAAGAGCACGCGCACTATGTTCAGAGGCTATCGTCCTCAGCACGGTTGTTCTGGGTTCGAGTCCAGTCTTGGGCCATTTGCTGCATGTCTTTCCCCTCTCTCTCCATCCTGTTTCCAGTCAATTTCTCAAATGCCAAAGAATAAAATAAAAACTAAAATTTAAATTAAAAAAACCCATTCTACATATTTTTCCTGACCACATTTCAACAAGAGGACGTGTTATTAAAGCAATGGTCCAAAATTCATAATTATTTTTGCGTGTAATTTCCAGCTTTGACGTCGAATCAACACGTCTCCTCACGAAGAGTGAGTGGCAAAGCAACCTTTTTTTTAAAAAAAAACGCAGAAGAAGACAGCACAGGAAGTGTCGTCAGTGTGAGTAAGAGTTGTTGACAAATCCAGCTAGCTTCTGCTGTGTGGAAGAAAATTCCTATTTCCATTTAACTCTAATTGTAGTATATAATGACTTCTCCAGAGGACAAACACGGGACAAAACGACCTGCATCTCCCTCGGAGGTGAGTAAAACATTAAAAGCTGCTGCAGCAAGTGAAAAAAACAAGAAAGAAATCTCGTCTAATAGTTAGCACCGCTTTAGCAAGCTAGCAGCAAACATCAGCGCTCACGAGCTTTATAAGTGAAAACGTGAACACGCCGCAGTCCCAAAATAAAGTTCACTCAAATTCTCGGTATGTTTTTAAATCCTTTGGGATACTTTGAACATCACACTGCAAGATAACAATAGTTTAAGAGTCAACAGTTAAAACTTGGGGTTTATTTACTATCGATAAAGTTTTGTCAGATCTTTTGTCTGGAGGTGAAGTGTGACTGTCTTCCCGAAGTGCTGTTGCTCATTCAGTCAAACTAAAGCTCTCCTCCCTAAAATCTTTGACATATTTTGCTGTTTAAGCCCAGTTCAATGCAATTTTGATTCAAATGTGATCTCACGACGAACTCAGTTCAGTATGTGTTTAAAATAAATGCGAAGCAGTTCAGCTCAAATCCACCCATTATGGCGGAATTCACGAAGCAGTGCAATCTTTTCCTTTTTTGTGACCATATTCAACCTTCATGTCTGCTCTAGGGTCACATTTAGATAGCACTACATAGTACATGGAACTAAACTTTGAAGAAATTGGGAAGAGTCCAAATACTTTTCCAAAGTACTGTATTTAGTTCTATCTGTGTTTTTGTTTTGGGTTTTCTAAGTGTTTCATAGACTCTTGAGATATGATGTGGACTGACGAGACAAAAATCAAACTTTTTGTAAAGGTGTGTTTTTTGTTGCATCTGGCAAAAAAACTAAGCATTTTAGAAAAAGAACAGCTTACTGACAGTCAAACATGGTGGTGGTAGTGTGATGCTCTGGGGCTTTTCAGCTCCTTCAGGACTTGAATTCTTCTCCAGGTTTTGGAGTGGCCTAGTCAAAAGACCAGACTTTTATCCGATAGAAAATTCTCAAATGTTGCGTAATAAACAAAAGTGTTGCAAAGCAGAGTCCTCCACAGTGATGTAAAAGTCAGCTATTGTAAATGCGTGATGGCGGTTGTTACGGCACGGTTACTAGGTTTAGGGGGCGTTTACTTTTTCACATTGGAAGTTTGTTTGGCTGCTTTTTTTTTTTCCTATTTAATAAATGAAATCATGATCTAAAAACTTCTTGTATTTCCCAAGATCATCTTTGTCTGATATTTCAGTTTCTTTGATACGATACCAGGACATGACTGAACATTTTTATTCCTAGGTTCTCAAATGAAAAGATGTGGCTAAAGAATAGTTAAGGCCAAAGTTGATGACAAAAATGCCAACTTATGTTTTTACAAAGACGAACAAAACTCAGGGATTCCTGAATGAACCTTAGGTGCTCTATTTGAAATTAAAAATAAACAGAAATGAATAGTTTTCTCTCGGCAGGATGGGTCTACCCAGTGGGCATCTGCTGACCTGGGAAGCAATGAGAGGAAGCAGAAGTTCCTACGGTTGATGGGTGCCTCTAAGGTTTGTACGCTCCAGCTTGTGTCAGTCAAAGTTACAGCAACAGCAAAGAGATAAAATGATTGGCGGTTTGGCTTTTTTTCCCCAGAAAGAACACACCGGTCGTCTTGTCATTGGTGACCACAAGTCGACGTCCCACTTCCGTAGTGGTGAGCCTCTTTGTTGCTTCGGCAAAAGTTATGGTTTGCACGTCGTCCATACAGGCCGATCCATGCCTGGATCAGATCTGTCGCTCTTCAGTGTGTTTTTGAAACTTCTGTTTCCTCCGCAGGGCAGGAAGATAAGCGGATGAACGACGAGCTGGAGATGCAGTACCAGCAGAGCATGGACGGAAAACTCTCAGGCCGGGACCGGAGGCATTGCGGTCTGGGTTTCAGTGAGGTGAGGACTCACCGTGGGTAACTTTGTCCCGGAAGATAACTGGTTAGGGGGTGCGAAAGGGCGGAAATATGTCTAACTGTAGGACAGAGACCCTAAACACACAGCTAGAGGTACAGCGGCAATGGTTTAGATCTAAGAATATTCATGTGTTGTCATAGTTCCATCAAATCCAATTAAGAATCTGTAGCAACATTTAAAAACTGATGTTCATAGATGCTGTCCAACCAATCTGACTGGTCATGAATTATTTTAGAAAGAAAATTTGGGAGGAAAATACCTGAAAAGACTTTTAGCTGTTAACGTCATACTATAATGTATGACACGAATACACGCCCCACTGTGAACTTTTATTCATGGTGAATAAATTACATTAAAGTTTGTGGTTGTAATTAGGACTGCAATGATTCATTGTGATGAATCAATTATGGAAATAACTGTCAACTAATTTAGTAACTGATTAATCATTAACTGGAATATACAGAATCAAAAAAGGCCATTTGCTGAAAGAACAACGTATTCAGAGCAGCAATTAAGCCAAAAATGTACAAAAAAATGTGTACATTATGTATTTAATATATAAAAAAAAAATCTTTGTCTGTAAATATGTTCTACCCAAAACTCCAAGTGGCAGTTTTATCCTCACCCGGCTCAAATTCTGTAAACAAACAAACAAACAAACAAAACATCTCCTATGAAGCAGCTTTTGTTAATCCAGAAACAGTCAACAGATCAGCCCTGCATGGCGCTGATGTTCAGTCAAGCAGAAAGAGCTGAGCTTTTCTTTTCAGCTGCAGATTCATCCTTGCTACAAATGATCAAGCGTTCACTAAAGGAATGCTGTGTTATTGCATTTTACGCAATAAAACATTTTCTCATTTAAAAGAGGAATTTTATTTTGTTAATGTGAATCTTTTAATGCATTTCTAACATTGTATAAAATAAGCTTAAGTGGTTAAATGAAAAATCTGCAGAATCTGATTAATCGAATAATTGATAACTAAAATAATCGTGAGCTGCTGCTCTACATCCATGCTTTCTGTGGTTTCCCACCTCACACGCAGACCTGGGGTCTGTTTACGCTCTCGGCTGTATGAAAACCTTGTTGTCAGACAGACTTAACTCCTTGTGAGGAGAAATTCAAAGATCTTTCTTTTTGGTCTTGTATCCTCAGCCGGACCCGCAGCCGGAGCCGGTCGTCTCCCCGCCTGGAGAAAGTCAGACAGAAGATGCTAAATCAGAGAAGTCGTCCGGTGAAAACCAACACACAGAAGCTCAGGACGAAGATTCCAGCCCAAAGGAGAAAAGATCGAAACAGGAGGAGCCCGGCTCAGAGGACCATCCCAAGGAACGGAAACAAAACTACAAAATGGCCTTCGTGAAATCATTGTAGGAGGAGAGGGGAGCTAGCTTTTCTATTCTCACATTGGGACAGTTTGATGCTTTTTGTTTCACTTTAGGAAATCACTCGTTTGGATCAGTTTTACCGTGCAGAGATGGGATGCATCCTGGCGTGCATGTGCTGAAAGAAACTAAAGGCTTAAGAAATGTCTTTTTTTTTTTTATGTTGTAGTGTGAGATATTACTATGGGTGGCAAATGAACCTGTTTTTATTTCACTTGAACATTTTAACTGTCCTGTGTCTGCCTTGAAATGTACTGAATGAAATAAGATTATTTGCCATTAAATGTGATTTGTGTAGATGTGACTTTTCCAATGTTCAGTTTTTTGGAGTGTTTGCTGCTGTTAGAGGAAGCTGTTGATAGGTGTGCCAGGCTGCTGCTTTCCAACACACCGGCAGTAGTTATTTAGGAGACCCTTCACTTGGTTTTACATGTGATCTATTATATTCAGTGTATATTCAGTGTGATGGGCTTTAAGGGTGTAATACGTCCAGGGCTGCACTGGTCACGGACAGCTTTTGCTTCAATTGATAAGGTTATATGTTTGCGATCTAAAAAAAAAATCCTAGCATAAACAAATCTGTTGCAGATTTATTTATCGACTACTGTACCAAAACCCGTTAAAAACCAAGTAGTTCAGAAAATTGGAGAAAGCTTTATGGAAAATGTTGGGGATTTCAGATTTCCTCTGGAAGACATTTCACAGCATCCAAGACGCTGTGGTTTTCGACGCTGTGCAGCTGGAAGGAGTTTCGCTCCTACTTTTTTACAGTTCTGTTTCTTGAATGGCGTTGCTCCTGGTCGCAGCATGTCGGAGCAGCTCTGTTAGGTTAGCTCTGATTTGTTCTTTTCTTTGGTTGAAGTGTTACATAATTGGACAATTATTCCCTTTGGTTTTGGATGTTGTGCAGCTGGATAAACTTTTCTCTTTTTTTTTTTTTTTTAACTTTTGGATAGTTATGATGCATAACCATGGCAACATTGTATTGCTTGTACAACTGGGAACAGCTTATTAGCGTCACCAAAGCTCAAATAATACCTGAACTATGACCCCAAATCCCAGAGGAGTTGAAAAGGAGGCTTCATGGAAGCAGAGAGAGAAGGAGGAAGTTCAAACCAACTCTTCCATCGACGATATCCCCGACGCCGTCTCTCTGCCCGGCTCTCTAACCATACGACCAGAGAGAGACTTAAAGAGGGGCGGCAAAAGCAAATGAGGTGGATTAGCAGTGCCTGCCAGCAACTGATGGTGTCATCAAGAACATGTTACTGTGGAATATCATCTCTGCTGCCCAGAAGTTGAGCTGTCGGTATATAATGGGAAAGAAGTTGTGTTTATTCTATACATCTGTCACAGCTATGCTGTTGAAGATCATCAGTGCTGAACTTTAATCCTTCATCTGTTATTTAATATCTAAGACTTAGCAAGCAGGTAGTCACAAGCAATTACTGACACTGAAAGCTAGTTAGCTATTCCTGTTAATCAGGTGGTGCCACGAATTGGTAATGTTCTAAATAAATGCCTTTGGGGTTTATCAATAGTTATTTATAGTCAAACCAAACCTGTTGCACAACACCATAGAATTATTTGAAAATGTCCAGAAATATCAGATTTATCCATAAACAGCTGCTAATGCCATTTTTTTATGCTATAATATGTAGAAAGGCGATGGTGAAACATTATTCACTATGCAAGGCCAATGGACAAGAGCGAGACGGGGATAGTTTCGTCTGTCCAGAACTCCTCTGGTGTAATCTGCCCTTTATCAAACTGAGACTTCGGGGGTGGGGGAGGGGGGGGTGTCATAATCCAAGTGCAGTATATCTTTGCTAACTTTTGCTGTATATTAAATTTTATTATATTTTAAAAGTACAAACAAAAAAGTTTCCAAATAATTTAACACAGATACTGTGTCGATACTGAACAGGCTTTAAATATGGAACCTCTGAAAGAAAGTATGGAAATGCAAATATTATTTTCTTATACTGTATTTTCTTTTTCCATAGTTACACAGACCTGAAAATAGCTCATTTCCAGCCTGTGTAGGAACCCTGTGATTAAACCAAAGATGGAAGTCTACTCTTTTGAAGGACTGACATCGGAAAAAGACCAAACACTCTTAAAATAGAACCAAAACATTACAATAAAACAAAAGCAAAGAAATGTCAAAATAATTACTTCAAGTAGCCTACCTTTATTATGTTATTCTGATGACTTTAAGTTATTTGACAGAATTCTGACAATTTTATGACAGTGTTACAAAAAAAAAAAAAAAAAAAAAAAAAAAAAAAAAGCATCTCAATTCAAACAGGCAAATAAACTTATCTCTAAACATTCCCTCGGCATTCTGAATGTGTCAGTTCGGGCTATTATCTTGAAAATCCAGAATAAACAAAAGCAAAAAGGAAGTTCAGTCATTTTATGATTCACCATAAAATGTGCAACGTAAGTGCAGAAGCAATGAAAACATATTATTTAAAAATCCATGAATCAAAAACACTCTCAAAAACGTGTATTATATCATCAATTATAAAAGGGATTCATCTTAATGACTGAATAAGTTAATTTGATGAAAAATGTTGAGCTCCTTCTTCGTGTTGCTTCCTTCTGTTTGACGGAATGCCCCCTCTGCCAGTCCTGTGGGTCAGTGCTGTGAAGCTGCTTTGGCTGGGGAGAGAAAAACAAAGTCTCAGAGTCACTGCAGTCTCAGCAAGAACATGTAGAATAAAGGCTACTTTCTTCAATATCTGTGGAAGATGCAAAAACATGTGAGGAACGGATTTGGTTCCTTTGTTGCGTTCAAAAGTTTCGCTTTGCTGCACTGGTTTACCTCTTCTCCATTTAACTGCAAATGGAAAATCATCATAATTAACAGAAATAAAAAGCTTTCAAACATCCATCTGTGTCTAATTAATCTATATAACATGTTTAACATAGTGATAAAATTCCTGAAATAAATGGACTTTTCAATAATATTTAATTTATTGAATGGGTCTGTATGTGGGTTTTTTTTTTTTTTTAATTGCACACAGGAAACACAGAGACAAACACCGTCTGCACTGAAACATCAGTTGAATCCAAAACACCACAACATTTCCCCCCAAAGGACCCTTTAAAGAAGCTCAGCCTCCTCAATAAAGACAGCAGCTGAGAGGAAACCTTTTCACAAAGACTTTAGATCAGGCCTGCAGCTAAAAAATCCAACACTGGTTAAGTTCTCGGCTACGTTCACGCAGCAGGTCTTAATGCTCAATTCCGATTATTTTTTGCTGAAATGCGATTTTTTTTGCATGGTCAGTCATAGTACTAATTAAACGCGACTGAAATGAGACTTCTGTCCAATGGTGCCGGAATAGGGGAAGCCGGGGTGGGGCTATTGTCCCCCCAACCCCACCCCCACCCCACGGCCCTGCCCAGGTGGAGTCTGGTCCCGCTGGACCCTCATGCAGGCCGCACCCGACCATGACTGACTTCTCTCTCCCCCTCTTTCCCTCGCGCGCTCTCTGTCTGGAGACAGAGGCGCAAAACAGAACCTCCGACATAGAGACGAATAATTCCTGGCATTGTTTCTCATTATTTTTGCGTGTCCCAAAGGCAGCTGCAGTTTGCAACAGCGCTGCACTCAGATGGCAGGTCGCTGTGTGGAGAAAATGCAGGCAGAAGGAGGAGAAGAAGAGAAATGACCTTTTCTTTTTACATGAAATAACAAAAAAATTAAACAGCTTGTCATGGTTATTTTTTTCACTTTCTGTATATAATGTCACTCAGAAACGGCATCACATAATCTCTCCAGACATCCAGGAGGCACGAAACCGTTTTTTCTTCAATGAATGAAGGACTTCAGCATTTTTTCTTTTTTTTTTTTTTTTTTTTTTTTTTTTTTTTTTTTTTTAAACACAGAGGTAGTTAGTGTTCTCAAGGTGCGGAAATGAAACGCTGTCTATTTATTAGGATTAGCCCAGCAAAAATGTCTGTATTTTTAGCACTGTGCACAGCAGTGGGGGCAAAGCCGAAGGCAAAGCCGGCGTTTGTGTAGTACTGAAATGAAATACAGTGTGGACGTTCTGGATGGCAAGTATGTGGAGATGGCCCGTTGCTGTGTTTTTTGACATTCTGGACCTTGCAGGAATAACTAAGAGCGTTGTTCTGTTCCGCGCAAGCTTCTGCTGCAGCTGGGAGAGGAGCTTCACGCAGAGATTATGGAGGGGAGAAAGCCATCATAGCAGGTACAAAAAGGTGGAAGTCTCAGCTATCAGAAATCAAGTGCAGCAAGCTCAAAAAAGGAGGCAGTGCCAGGTGCGGAAAAGCTGCACTGAAAATAAAATCACTGAAATCTGCATCAGGTGCCGCAACGCTGCGTGAGTCGCACCGGAGGTGATCGGGCTGACTGCGAGTTGACACCTAGTGTGTGTTCTGTCACTTTATTTCATACTTGTTGATTGCTGTTTATTTCATCTATTTTGCCGACTTTTGAATTGATGTTTATAATTTTGTTTCTGTGATAAAGCAAGCTTAAGTTGTTGATTTATAGTATTTTATTTTTGTTAGATTCCTTGGACGAATTGACAAAATTTGTCTATTTGTCAAAATAGTTTATTTGATGATTATGTTCCACACAGGTAAAAGCTTAATGCATAAGTCTGTTAGATTAAAAACAGTGTAGTTTGGCGTTATTTTGGTTCTAAAAACATTGTATTACTTAAGTATTTCCTTAGTTGCAAACTTATAAGGTGAATTAAATGAGCTGATGGTCAAAATGGCCCCTTGTGGTCGTTCTAGTGTTAAATCTCCCTTTTCTTCCTCACCTTCGCATTGTTATGACATTAAGGTAGGAAAGTAGTCGGTGAGTTTTCAGCACCACAGACGTGTGAACAGCGATGAGAAGAGAGCGACAGACAAATGAAAAGCACTTTATTTCACTAATAACAGACTTTACTGCTGATAAATACGGAGAAATACCATCTCATTTTTCAACAGAAATTCTTGTTGCATGTTTTTCCACTTGATCTCATGATTGTGATAATGTGATTGTGATTATGCGCCAACATTACCATGTGGCAGAACTGAGCACCTGACATTCAAGGTGCATACTTACTAGGGTTTAGAGTTATAACCCGAGCCCGACCTGAAATTTGAATTAAGTCACCCCTATCACTAGGGGTGTACCGATAAATCGACCCCAATTTCCTTAATTTTGGGAGATGGACTGATACTTATAAGTGAAACTGATCTCATCCACCGATCTTATCTACCTCTGCAGACGCCTGAAAATCAGCCACTGTCCCCTTTTGCTCTGCCATGAGAGAGGGCTGACTGACATGCCTGCCCACCAGGTCACCTCTGCACATACTAGTGTATGTTATTAATAGTCACCCCACTGTTGCCAACTTAGCGAGAAAGTCGCTATATTTAGCGACTTTTCAGATAACAATTGGTATCGGCCAAAATCGGAATCGGCAGGTCAGGCTTTTTAAAGATCGGTGATCGGCCAGAAAACTGCAATCGGTGCACCCCGAGATAGAACTGCATCCTTTAAATAGACTCTCACTGATAAACCTCAGTTTTGAGGAAGGACTAAAGAAAGGTTTTTAAATTAAACTCTATATTTGCTGTATTTTCAAACTACTTTTGACTAACCTAGAAACAAACTGAACATAGCTCTTACATATTAAACAATTTCAGAAAGTCTTGGTGAAATCCTCCCCTAAGGTTCCCTGACAAAACACACACCCCAAGGAAAGACACCAGGGCCGAGCACAGATGTTCTGGAGCTTGACGTGTATATTCAGGTAATTAAAGGTCATAAAGATGCCATCTTTAACAGTCTGAGATCTTTATGTCTTCCATCTGTGCGCTGTCCTCCC
This sequence comes from Anableps anableps, assembly GCA_014839685.1. Lineage (NCBI taxonomy): Eukaryota > Metazoa > Chordata > Actinopteri > Cyprinodontiformes > Anablepidae > Anableps > Anableps anableps. Next base: position 7,106,875 of record CM026073.1, read on the forward strand.
TCACAAAAAACACACAGCACAAACAAGACATCACAACACAGAGCAAGGGAAGGGTCACGATATGTATACCTGAACCGGGCATCCTCACCAACTCTCCAGCCACTCAGTCCCTGCACACCGGGGACAGTGATACGGTCACACTCTGAGATAGCCATCTGAAGATGCACCTCTGTGTTACAGCGTGCCAACCACTCGCTTTAAACACAGCTCCTGACAGCTAAGGCTAAAGTTCAAATATACACCTCTGTAACATTTGCGTTTACATGGAGTTCTTGTAAATGTGCGGTTTTGCACCACCAGGGGGAGCTGTTTCCAAATTTCCAACTACTATATGAGGTTTAGTGAGAATTCTAAAGGCGCAGAAAGGTTAGAAAAACTATTCACCCCCTTTGGATGTTTCCTCTTTTTGTAAATGAAATCAGGCAATAGAAATTCACATTAAAAATACTCTTTAATGTCAAAGTAAAAACTGATTTTTATGAGCTAATTTTAAAACGTACTACAGGTAAACAAAACAAGTCGATTTCCAACTCACCGGACAGTTAAAGAACAGGACGAGTATGGCTCCTATCTAGATCTGCCTACAGCTGGCTGTTCCCACAAACAGTGACAAGGTAAGAAGAAGACTGGTGAGAGATCCGACTGAGACACCGACAACCTCTCTAAAGGGAGTTTAAAGCTTCAGGAGCTCAGGTGGGAGAGACTGCACATACAGCAGCTGTAGTCAGGGTTCTTCACCAGAGAAAACTGTCCGAAAGAGCCGAAAACTAACATCCAAGATATGTTTCAAGAAAAATAGAGCTTTTTGGTCATCAGACTACATTAAACACTGCAAATTACCATAAACACACTAACTTCACTATGAGGCATGTCAAGTTTATTTGTATCGCACATTTCAGCAACAAGGCAGTTCTGTATCATGTTTTTACACCATAAAAACATGATGCAGTAACCAATTATACGGCATGGTGGTGGCTGGATCATGCGCTGGTGAGCAAAGCCCAGATGTCAGTCCCACTGAGAATTTGTGAAAGAGCTGTTTATACGCCATCCCTGGGCAAGCCGACAGAGCGTGTGCTGTTTCGTAAGGAAGAATGGAGAAGATCCAGATGTGTCGGCCTGACTGAGACATGTCCACAATAACTCAGTGCTGTCACTGCATTTTGTCCTCATTCACAACTCCTTCTGTTCGCTGACTGACCCGGTTGAAATTCAACCGGAGAAACGGGGCTCAATGGGAGAAACGGGAGCACTGAAGGGAGATGAGAATTGAGTGGAATTGTGTGGGAAGGCAATGGCCAGGCTAGCGAAATGATATTGTCCATGAATTCATTTCTAAAAACAACGAGTGAAACATCCAAGGGGGGCGAATACTTATTCACAGCCATTGTATGTGCTTGCTTGTTCAATGACTGACATTTGTTGCAGTATTCTACTGTTACTGAAGGTCTTGCTCAAGAACAAGAATATAAAAGCGTAAACATTAACCAGTTAAAGCATTTGTCTGTGAGACTAACTAGCTAGCTAACTAACCTGCGACCAGTTTGCTCTTGCGTGAAGCCTCTGAGGCCAGAGCGTAGGAGACGCTCATGATCCGCTCCTGCTCCTCCATAGCAGAGTCCAACTCGTTGAAATCAAGCGATGCTGATGGCTGGATGTTCTGAACACTGGGGGGGGAAAATAAGCAAATACATTGTTAAATGAAATCCAGCTGTGATGGATGTAAGGTTCAGGTCAGTTCTACCAGAAAATGTCAGGAAGTGGTTGCAGCTACAAGCAGTCTGAGGTCTGTTTACCTGGACTTGGTGAGAAGGTTCTTGATGCGTTCAGCTCGACGGGAACGTTCCTCAAGCTCCTCGGGACTAAGAGGCTCCTCTGGATCCAACTCTACGTAGCGCTCTGGGATAAGAACTTTGTCCGGTTTGGACAGCTGCATGTTGAACAGACAGACAGGCAGAGAAAGGTTCTTAATTCTGTCAGGCGGGTGGAGTATCTCTGTTATGTCAGTTCTGATTTGTTCTCTTTATTCATAATTTTTTGGTCGAGTCATTGCAAGTTTGAACACAGTATTCCCTCTGGTTTTGGATGCTGTGCAGCTGGAAGAATTTTTGTTGTCACTTTTTTGCTTTTGGACAATTGTTGTGATGCATGACATCAGTTCTATTGTTTTTAGAACTAGGAGCAAGTGATTAGCATCTCAAAAGCTCAAATACCTAAACTACGACCCCAAATCCCAGAAGAGTTGAAAAGGAAGCTTCATGGGTGCAGAGCAGGACCAAAGAACAGAGAGAGGAGGAGGAAGTTCAAACCATCTCTCCCGTCGATCATAATGAGCCAGGATCTTATCCCCGACTCCAACGTCTCTCTGCCCGGCTTTCTAACCGTACAGCCAGATAGAGATTTAAAGAGGAGCGGCAAAAGCAAACAAGGTGGATTAGCAGTCCTTGCTAACAACTCATGCTGTCATCCAAGGCAGGTTACTGTGGAATATTGTCTCAGCGGCCCAGAAACTGAGCTGTTAGCATCTCATGACATCAAAAGACTGTCATACAGCAACAGTCTTCAGTCAGAGGCTTTTTAAATTTGGTTGCGAGACTGACTGTTACCAGATATCCTTCCTGCCCACAGCATCACCATCAACAACAAATCTTTGAAGATACATGGATGATGTGAGTTACAACAAAATTTAATTTCACTTTGGACTAAATGAAGTAGTTTTGAATTGAATTAGAATTGAATGAAGCTTCTGGAAGTGCCCTAGCCTCATCAGTACTAGGCTCAAAAGCTGTATCTGTTCCAGAAATAAAATGAGCTGTACTATAAAAGCTGTCAAATATCAAGCCAGCGTTTCCTCAGAAGCTCGCTGACAACAAACTTGTACTGTGTAGTTTCTCCACAGCTGTCTGAAGTACATTTAACCAAATATTAGCTAATGGGAGGGTATGTCTCTGTTTGGGCCTCTATGTGTCATTTCTGTCCTGTGTGGATTAGAGAAAATCCACTGTAAATTCCAACCTGTGCAGCCAGATCTTATTTTCACTGTGCTTGTTTGTTGCATAACTATTCAACCTTTTAAAAGAACTGTTCAAATTATTCTTTAAAAGGTCAAAATGAATGATATTTATACCCATGAAGAGTGCATGTGACCATTTCTGTTTGCTTCTTCCTGAACAGCTCGAAGCTGTCCATGTGACCCGACACAGAGACCTGAAGAGATGCTCCCCTACCTCCCGGCTAATATCCAGGTCGTAGTCGAGGGGTTCCAAGTCTGCCTCCTGGACGCGCCTGGCTGTGACCGTCACCCATTCGTCAGAATGCCTCTTTTCTCTCTCTTTGACTTTATTCAGTCCTTCATCGCTCTGACCTTCTGCCCCAGGTCGCTCCTCCTGCCAGTTGAACATCTGGAGAGGAGAAAGAGTTGGGATTAGCCGACCAGGACTGTGACAAACAAGTTGGCCTTCGTTATTTTAAGGTTTATGTGCTTAATTCTGGGTAGTTTAAGCTGTTTGGAATGGTTTAATCGATTAGATAAAGCCACTTACATGAAAAACGAAAATATCTGAAACAATGGACTGGTGCTGGGTCAATAAAGGTGAGAAACTTTTGGTATTTCTAATTAGTAAAGAGAGGTAATTTGACTCTTCATTAGACTAAAAAACCCATCAATTTTGGACAAATGTGCTGTTTTTGGAACATTTTTAACTGGGAAAGGTGATCAAATTATCAAAAAAAGTTGGGTTTTTTTTGTTTTTTTTTTTTACAAAAGGTAACTGCTAGTTACTAATTTTGAAATCCAGACCAGTTAGAGTTAGTCAGCATTTTTTAAACATTAAATAGTTTAAAAAATGCTGACATGCAGTAGTAGGGCTGTGAGGAGCATAAATGATCAGGATAGGTCCTAGAAGTTCACGCCTGAAGGATCAGAGGATGTTTGAAAGATACCAAATTAAAGAAGTCAGCTTCCTCCAGCTAGTCCAGTTGTCAGGCTGAGGAAAACAAATGCACACTAAAACACCTACTAAGAAGAGCTAATGTGTGCGTATATGTGTGTCTGTGTTGCTGAGGGGTACTTGTTAGGAATCATCCAAGGAGCATCAAAGCCATGCATGCATCCTTCCCACTCCAGCAGCCTGCAGAGCCAGATCTGTCGGAGTGCTCACATGCTCAGAGTAACGCTGCGTCCCATGCCTCGGTGTGCTCGGGAACAGGAAAAACACACACACACACACACAGAGAGAGAGAGAGAGAGAGAGAGAGAGAGAGAAAACCATGCGCACATCCATCACAACCCCCCACCGAATTAAGAAGAAAACAGCCAAGAGGAGCTTCAGAAGCAAGAAACTCTTTATTGAGTGCAAATCTCTACATGATAGAAAAGAAAGAGGAGAAAAAGAGTTGTTGCTTCTTTAATTACAAAGGATTAGACGGCGGTCAGCAGTTCACCTCTGTTATTTCTTTAATATATCTAGCTCTTGCTCTGGTTGATCTGATAACTGGTGCTGGGGGGGGGAGTATACGGTGGGACCACTTTGAGCAAACAAGGACCGGACATCAGTGTCATTCAATAATCTAAGAGCTTCTTCCAGGAAAATGCTGCAATAGTTTTTTTGATTTGTTTGAAATCAAATATGAATGTATTTTAACTGTTGATCAAAGTTATATGTTATTTTTATGAACATATAGTACTTTTGAACCTGAAAATCATTGGGCGTATGAAAGATGAGACAAAAAAGACAAATACTGCCTCGTGTGTTAAAACTACCATCTCCGACCAACCGGATCCTCCATGACAGAGTTGTCCACTCCTTGCTCACGCTCATGGTGGTGCCCACATTCATTGGCACCCCGGGATTGAGATTTAGAAAAGCGCTTCGTGCACACTATTAAGTACGGTGCAGGATGTGTGATACTGTGGGGCCAATGGGAACCTTGGTAGAATAGATCCCAATCTGAAGTCTTTGAAAACCAGGAGATTTTAAATAGAAATCTGCTGGACTTTACAAGTAAACTGAAAATGACTCATCTTTGGGATACTTATCTAAAAACATATGATCAAATCAGCAAAGAAATGGGTGACCAGATAAAAAAGTCAACCTGAAAAGAAGAGAGCAGGGGGGGGAGGAACCAGGACTCTGAGGGATCTGGAATGGTTATACAAAGAGGAAAGGTCAAAGACCCCTCTCTCTATATGCTCCAGAAGAGACATCAATAATTCTGTTAATGCTAATTCTAGTTAGCATTAGCATCTTTCAGTGAAAGATTATGCTAATGCAAAAAAAAAAAAAAAGAATGCATTTATTTTAATTTTAATACTTTATACTCATGTTTTTACCAGGGGTGCCAATCAGTGTGGATGGGACTTTATTTCTTATTGCAACACAGCTCAGCTCCTTGAACCTGTCCCATGTATTCATGATGCATAAAACAACACAGCATAGGTCACTTAGAAATAGTCCAATATGAGCATCCAACCTCGAAATGAGTCACTGTTATTGTTATGCAGTCAAACAACAGAAAAATTACCTCAGAGATCACACAAGATGAGGCTGTATGAATGAGGCCGTTAGTTCTAATCAAGTAAAAACGTTTAATGCTGGTGGAGAACAGCACACAATAAAATATACTCTGGTGACATTATAAAGACGTGAAAAAATAAGAGCATAACTCATAAAAATCATATATTGCTAACTGTGACAGTAACAAAAACTACAGTGCTTTAGAAAGCTCTTCACACACCTTGCTCCTCGCCAACAATTTGTCATGTTACAGAAACAAACTTCAGTGTGTTATATATAATAGAACAACACAAAGCAGTGCATGATGGGAAGTGGAAGGGAAATTAAACATTTTTTAATAAAAAAAAAAAATCTGAAAAGTATTTCACTTTTATTAATAAAGAACTACATAATATTTTAGATTAATATAAGCTAATGTAAAATGATGTAATTATTATTTGACGATAATAACAATAGGAAAAAAAAATTTCACCCATATTTTTCCTTAATATTAATAATAAATATGACATTTAAATCTCAAAATCAATTTTTTCCCTGGGACTTGTTTTTCCATTTCATCTTTTCAATCTGGGTCTAAGATTGAAATTGTGGGGAAAAGGTCTTTTTTCTTTGTTGGTATCAGATAGAAATACGTTACAAGTAACCTCATTGTTGTTAGTTGCATTTCAAAAAGATGAACACTGATTCCAACCTTTATTTTGAAAAAAAGCCAAATACTGTAGTCAGACGTGCAGATCTTTTAAAAACAAACTCCAAAAGACCTGCCGCTATAACTGACTCTACACATGCAAGCCACACTTTTCAGATTTTATTTGAGCCTTTTTACCTTCACTTCACAACGATGCCATCACACACTGCTTTGTGTTGGTCACATGAAATCCCCCAAAAATTCATTAAAGTTTGTGATTATAACGTGACAAAAAGGTCAAAGGGCACGAACACTAATCCAAAGCGTGTCAAATTCTGCTAAACTCACAGCAGTCTTGTGTGGTTATTAGTCTGTAACCATGGTGCCAGGCTGGCAGTTAATATGTTCCAAGTTAACCAAACTGTATGAGAAGAGTAATATAATTTTATTAAAGCAAGTTAGCATTGCTAGCAGACCACATTGGAACCAAGGGGCAGTGTTAGCTATAAACTAGGTTTAATTCAGTTTCCAGATTAAAAGCAGCAGTGTCCCTACGTTTCCCTGACTACGATCTGCAAGTACAGAACACAGGCCCTACAGCTGGCTCTTACACCATTCCTATATAAGTCTGAAAAGTCTTACTGTTTGACTTAAATGCTGATTAACAGACGTAAATTTGGGACAAAGGCAAAAATGATCATCAACAAACCAAGGCACTTGGATTTGACTTAAGGAAAGGAAAGAAGGGAGGCGCGGTCATGATTTGTGCCACTAGTGTTGCATCTTTCTTCATTTTTATCTTCTTCATTTTTACCTGAAAATTTGGGTTTTTATTCTTCCCCAACATTTCACTCAGTCCTCTATATATGCTCTATATACCAAATCTATACAAAATAGAACTTTACAGCTGTATACTGAAAATATCCTTGGGTAATAAATAAAAGTACATGTACTCAGCATATATATATATATATATATATATATATATATATATATATATATATATATATATATATATATATATATATATATATATATATATATGGGCTCTCTACTTTCTGGTGATTACAATGGAGAAAAGAAGTTAAAGCGATGCTTCTTTCTCTTCTGTATGTGTTTACATTCAGAATTGTGTCAGTGAGGTCCCACAGGTGGGGAGCGCCGGGGGGGCAATGGTATTTAAGCTATCTTAAACCCCTGAAACTTAAAAAAAAAAGAGGAATAAATAAGGAGCCACTCTGTCCGTCTGCGACTTTAGCCGAGAGTTTCCCTTGGATCGATTCATCTCCCAACGTTTCTAAAGTATTAACCAAAGCAAGTCAGGGCTGCCTTTCAGCTTGTTAGTGAGAGCTGCTACCATCACTGGTGAAACAAGGAAGAGAGCTAAGAAGTTAGCATTCCTTCTAGGTTATTATGTGGCTGGAGGCTGGAGAGTACTATAGCAGCACTGAGGGTGAAGTTGGTGCTCCCTGTGTCTGCTGCTGCTGCGCTGCAGCGACGGGTAACGTACGGAAGGGGGCGGGTCGGAGGCGCTGGAGGGCAGCCTGGAGGAGGACGACGAGCGCTGCGACGTGGACGTGGACTGGCCCGTGCTGGAGCGGTCGCCGTGGCTGAGGTTCCTCTTGCGTTCGCGAACCAGCGCCCTCTGGTGGCGCTTCATCCGTTCCAGCTGCTCCTCGGCAGTCATCCGGCCTCGAGGCTGGCCGGTCGGGAGCTGCCCGCCCTCCGTAGGCGACGACAAACGCTCAAAAGCACTCTTGGGTCTGTCCTGAGGAGACAATGGAGAAGAGATACACCGGAGAGGAGAGGAGGGAAAATAGGACAGGTTCCTAAAAATGTTCCAGTTCAAAATTCTATGCTTTTCAGGACTTAATCTTTTAACTTGTTCAGGCAGATTTTTAACATTTTAAGACTGACCTCCAATTCCACAGATCTAGAAACACTGGAGGATTTGGCAGTGTGGTCAAGGTCACTGCTTATTTGGGCTGCTTTACTAATTTTCAACTTCTCATTTTAATATCATTTTATGATCACTGGATCCTACTCTAAATACAGAGTTTTTAAAGCACAGTTTGGGATCTGTCCGTTCTTTTGATTGAACATTTCAACAAACAGTGTTTTAATCACTGACACCTTGACCAGATTAGGAACAAGTTCAGATTTAAATCTTCATCTGAGAGGGATCTCAATGCCAGAACAACAGTGGAACTGGTATTATTCAAAAATGTCAATGATATTGCATTAATCTGTGGGTTCCTGGTCCGTTAACACAGACGATAAATAAAAATCCACAACAGCTCAAGCATGATGAGTAAATTAAAGATGAAGCACACCATTAACATACAAATGGTTGTAAAGTCTTTTGTAAGGAATTTCGATTTTAGACTGAGTCATCAGGAATAAAGTCGGGAGTCTTTAGAGAAGATTTTTCCATACTCAGTGCTCTTTTTTTCTACACCAATCCAGAGCTGGAAATTGCTCAAATTAAATTAAATCCTTTTCCATATGTTACAAGACTATGGGACCCGGATAACACCAGGGAAGAACTGACTAGCTTTAGAAAATATAGCCATAAAAGCTGACTTATCAGCCTCACGAAGGTGGATGTTGTAGAGCAAATTGGTTGTTGGGTGGTTGTTGCTGTGGAAACCCACATGCACTCCTGTTAGTAATCCAGAATATTTGTTTGTTTTCTGTTTTCTTCACTTTGCATTGCTGTTGAGTTCATTTAAGCCTGCTGATAAACAACAATCCAGCACAAGTATTGAAGTCAGATCTCTATCAATGACTAAAATTTAAGGAAACAATCAGTAAAAGTCAGTGACAGCATCCTTTTAGCAAAGTTAGGTAAAGAAAAGACAAGCTGTCATGGTTTTCTGTTGTTTTTGCCATCTGACCCAACCAGTCTGTAAACTCCTGGCTTCCTAATTGTCAGATCTTCTGTTTTCCCTTCCAAGTTTTGTCTTGGTTCTGAAACTCTGGGGTGGACCCACTCCCCACTGACCTTTGGTGCAGAGCTGCCGGGACCTCTCCTCAGGGTGACGTAGGACGAGATGGAGTTGGTCTGGTCCAGCCGAGACGTGGTTCCTGACAAACCTAGTTGATAATGACAGAACAAACAACCATGAGTTTGGTTAAGCTTTATTCTTGGTGCACAAAGAGTGAAAATAGAAAATATACAGTGCAAAGGTTTTGATCCGACCAGTTAGTAATGAGTTACATCCATTTTTAAAAAACATGTCAGCAAAGGACTTTTTAAAAACAGTGCCTTGAGAAATCATTTATAACCTGAAAACTTTTCCACATTTTGTCATTTTACAGCCATAAATAACTATATATTTTATACTGATCTTATTTGACAGATGAATACAAAATTGTGCAAAACTGTCAATGGAAGGAAAATCGTGTGGCTTACAATATATTTCCAAACAAAATCCAAAGCGTAGTGGGTATTTTTATTCAATCCAAATGTGAAACACTGTGGGGTGGAAAACTAAAACACTATGTCACCCTGAATGTCATCCCTATGGTTAAGAAAGGTGGTGGCAGCATCATGCTGTGGGGATGCTTTTCTTCAGCAGAGACAGGAAACCTGGTCAGAGTGGAGGGGAAGATGGATGAAACTAAATGTGGAACAATACTGGAAAAAAAAAAACTTGTTAAAAGCAGCAAAAGTTATGATATTTACATGTTTACATATTACAACATCAATGTTAAAGTCCAGACCTAAACTGTTTGACTGATCAAATTTAAGGAGGATTCAAAACTGATGTTCACAGATGCTCTCCATCCAGTCTGACTGGAGCTGAACTGCTCAGCAAAAACGAATTAGCAAAAACCTCCATTTTTCCTGCTGGTGAAGGCATCCCCACAGAATGATGCTGCCACCACCATGGTTCACAGTAGGGCAGGTGTGATCAGAGTTAGTTTTCCACCAAAGCTTTTGTGGTTGTATTTATAAAACATATGAAAGAAAAAATATAGTGTATAATTATCCTTTTATAAATTACTTTGCATCGGTCTATTCCATAAATAACCCACCATCAAAAAATACATTGAAATTTGTAATTGTAATATAACTAAATGTGAAAAAGATGTGCAAAAAACGTAAAGGAACTCTGTTTTTATCTAACTAATAAACTAATTTAGGAAACTGAATTTGAACTGAATTTAGGGAGCTATATATCAATAATTAAAAGAAAAAGTCATAAAAACATTAAAAATACATAAAAGACTCATAAGACTCCTCCTGCACTAAGAGACAATCTATACCAGGGGTCTGCAACCTGCGGTTCCGGAGCCACAAGTGGCTCTTTGGACCTTCCAGAATGGCTCTTGATAACTTTGTCTAACATTGATAATTATTGATTTTTCAAATATAGGTATAATATCAAATCCAGCTTTTACCAGTTTTGTCATCTTAAGGTTTAAGGTGTAAGATATCTTGTAGTTAATTTCGCATGCAAAGAGTTTGATTTGGTTGTTTTTACTCTTATGTGAAGCATGTTACCCCTCGGATACCTTTGCTCGCGTAATACTGGTAGTCGGAATCGGACCCTGTGATCGGCTGGCTGCTTCCTGGCAGCTCTGGTTCACTCAGGTAGGATCTCAAATCAGTCTGAAACAGAGATTAAACAGGGGCTGAGATTGTAACGCAGGATACAGAATCCCTATTTGTAACCCCACAGAGATCAACTGGATCACAGCGACATGAAACAACTAGAAACAACACAACAACATACCTTACAGTCTCCATTGGCAACGTACTGGCCGCCCTCCCTGTCCCTCTTCCTCTCATCTGACTGGCGTTTGAGCCCTCGCACCGATGTGTGGCGGATGACCGAGGCCTCTTTGGGAAGAGGGGGCACCACGGGGGGTGTCTCCTCGTAATCATAGAGGCGAGGCAGTGGTGGCCTGGGTGGGGCGTTGTCCTCGGCCTTTACAGCAATCAGACCAGAGCAGTTACAGACTTGTGGAGAAGGTTTGTGGTGTATTCTGTTTGTAGGGGCAGTAAAGACACTCACCCACTTTGGCATAGTGCTGTGAGGCAAAGTGTGGGAGATGGCGCTGCGAGGAGGAGGCTGGACATCTGCACTGCTGGAAGGCAGCGCCTGGTCCGACACCGAAGGCACTAGTCTCCTGTCTGCTGAGGCGTGTCAACACATACAACTATATACTTAGATAACTGTGGGGGAAAAAAATAGCATTTTCTATGCTATGCTACAGTAAAACAGGCAAACTCCATCTATCATAATGACCAGGAACTAGATTGTGACTTTCAACCATGGATGCAACAGCACAGGAAAGAATTTAGAATGTGTAGAAGAGAAGCATGCAGGTAAATGAAATGGACTGAATTTATACAGTGCTTTTCTAGTCATACCGACCACTGAGAGCACGCTGCACTAGAGACACATTCACTCAATCGCACACATGCATACACAGACGCACAAGACACTTGGGGTGCCTTGCACATGGGCACATCAATATATGGTATGAGGAAGCTGCAATCAAACTCACAACTTTCAAGTTGAAGGGTAACTACTCTTCTCACAGTTGCCTCTTGAGAAGTAAGACTAGATGCAAAATAAGGAATCTGAAGTAAAGGTCTTATCTCACTTTTAGGGGCTTAAGCTTTTATTGTGAAAAACCCCAAAGTTCGTGATCCAGAAATAAGAGTTCAAGAGAGACAAACATGCTCACACACTCAAACCTAAGAGCAATTTTAGAGACACCAATGAGCCTAACAGTCATGTTGCTGGACTGTGAGAGGAAGCTGGAGTACCCAGAGAGAACCTACGCATGCACGGGGAGAACATGTAAACTGCATTCAGAAAGTCCCCAGGGCAGGATTTAAACCCAGGACGTTCTTGTTGTAAGGCAGCAGAGCTACCAACTGCCCCACCGTGCAGCCCCTTAAGAAAATCTTAACATTAAAAAATGCTGACATGAAACATCGAAACAGCTTCAGCTCTTTCTGTCAGTGTCGCTGCCTCCAAACCATACACAGCAGCAAGTCTCACTAGCATCTCATTACCACCCGAAGCCATCCGTCTGTTCCAGACTCTGACACGTCTCCATCCGCTTCACTCTCCTCTTCATCTGTTTAGACGCGTTTCCACTATGAGTTCCTGAACATTTTTAATTTCAAACGTTTTCATCAACCTGGGCTGTTTTTTGTGTGTATTCTGACTGGGTGTCTGAAACCTGGGCCTTTTATGAAGATTGAGTCCCATAACAGAGTGGCTCTTTCTCCCACAGGAGTGCCGCTATGGTCTGGGGGAGCAGACCACAGAAACAGTCCAGAATGCATTTAAATACAGTAAAACCAGACTAATATAACATTCATCTCATGTTAAATTAACTGCGCCCAACTCCACTCTTGGAAAGAAAGGAATAGGGCTGCACAATATTAGAAAAAAAATTGCATTGAGGATAATATTGGTAAATACTGTGATGCTGATATCAGCTGTGATATGAGCCTATTTTCTTCTTTTTTCCATTTTTCTTCCACCTTTTCCCCACTGTCATTAGAGTTCACATTGTCGTCTGCAAACAGACGCATCTCACCTGGATTCTGAATAGAGTTGACAGTTATCTTGTAGTTGGCTTTGCTGGCACTAAGCCCACCCATGACGTCCTCGATCCGCCACAGCTCACGCTTCAGTTCAGCCTTTTCCTGCTGTATTATAACACAAGAAAACACACCGTTTGTCTTCCTATAGCATTGGTTGCACAGAGAAGCTAAAAAAATGTTTAAATAGTTAACATGCATTGACGCTCAAGCCGATTCCTTTTCGTGCTATGTACATTAACGTGTGACCCTGATTTCTTTCCGTTCTGCATTATTACCCTCGCTTCACCACTTCTGTTTTTGCCATGCAGTTAAAGCCACGGTGTATTACAGTTTGCACTTTTGTTCGTTAAAGTTGCGGTAAAGCAATGTTAAGAACTGGTGACTTGCTGAGGGTTTTGTTTTTTAACGACAGTGTTATAAAGTCAGAAGAAAGTCCCACCTGAGACGTGTCACTGTGGGTCATGTGTGCCTGCAGCACCAGCCTTAGCTGCTCCACAGATTGCTCCAGCCTGTTGTACTCCTCCCATGCATGTGCCATTTCCTGAATAACCCAAACACACTCACTGAACATTTTCCAGCACTCTTAAAGCATTCTGTTAGTGTTTAAGCAAGATTTATGAGGACAAACTAAAACATTTGCATTCAAATATTTATTTTTTTTACCTAATATATAAATTAATAAATGAAATATTAGTATTTCAGCCATTATTAATCAGTGGTGATAGACACAGCCATGTCCCTGCAGACATATATACCGTTGAGACGCGAGAGATTTGGGCTCTGATGGTCACCAGATCTTCCTGCAGCAGCCTCTGCTGGTAGGCGATCTTGTGTGCGTGGGCTGGCTGCTCCTGGTACTGCTCCATCTGCTGATGAGACACGTCAAGTACTCTCTCCAGCTTGTCCTGGAACAGGTGAGGGGTTGAGTGGTGTATGGTTGACAAAAAAGACAGAATTCATATGAAGAGGGTTGTTTAACAGCAGTGGTTCTCAAAATGTGAGGAGCAAACCCTGGAGGGGCCCGATGTCATGATAAGGGGGACACGAGATCCTTCCGGACATTTATTTTTTTGCTCAAGTGGAAGTAAATTTTTTTTTTTTTTTTCAATGTTGTGACCCTGATTTGTTTGAATGTGGACTGGAGCACAAGGAATAAGCATTTCCATGGTAACAAGACAACACATGACAGGGAGAGTCTGTTCAGCCTCTATTGATCCAGAGAAATATAGCATGCAGTGCAGAAAAAGTTTATCGTTTCTCAACAGAGAAAAGTATTTCCTGACATGAGAGGGTTTTGCCTTCTAGCCTTCAATGGAGAGTCTCTGAAAAATAACGTATTCGCCGGTGCCCAAGGTGTCTTCACTGCTGTAAGCATTAAAATAATCTAGGCCTGTAAATGTTAATGCGTTAATACCTGCTATTAATCTAAAATGGTTAATGTGTTAATATTTCATAATGCAGCATAATCGCAATACTGGTTTTGATCTAAAAGCCTCTCTCCTGCGGAGGGTTACCTAGTTCACAGCAGCGCGTTACATGTTTGTACTGCAGTCAGCAATGCAGAGTCGCAAACGCGAGTGTAAAGATTGGCAGGGAGAGTCAAAGTTCCGTGCTCAGCGGCAACTTTTGCTTTAAAGAACTCCCTGATGGAAGTTTGGATAAAACCACGGTACTGTGTGCATATTGCAACGATGAGTTATCCTTCCATGGAAGCACAACCTGTTCATAGTTAACATTTCTAAATGAACATTTGAAACAAAATGACTTTTTAAAGCTTCCTGAATATGAAAACCTGACAAATTGAGAATCTTCAGACATGTTTGGTTGGAGATAAAACATTTTCTTCAACATTTTCTGAAAACGTGCATATTTACATTTCAAGCTCACAAAGTTAAGCATAGTGATTAATCACAGCGCTAGAATGTGATTGATCAGATTCAATTGTTTAATCGATTGATGGCATTAAAATAATCTAAAGCTGTTGAAAAAAACCATCCTGACAGACAAAGATGAATACTTGCTGTCAGACTGATAATATTCATTTATTCAGAGAGACTGATATGATCTTTAATACATACTGATGAGTCCCATGCCTTGTGTGTAAGCTTTGATAGAGCGATATTTAGCTGCTATCTCCACTTCACTACACTTTGCACATATCAGATTAACAGTTCTCAAAAGAAAAGACATTTTATTCTGTTTCTGAATATCTGAATATGTCGCCTTTATATGTATTGTTTCAGCCCAGAGTAGTTTCCTGCTTGTTTCTTTATTTGGAAAGAAAACACATTCAAAGGATAAAATATTATAGTTCACATTGTTTGACGCAGCACAGAAAAGAGAGAAAATAGCAAGAAATACATAGGAAATTTGGAAAAAAAAGGTAATTTCTTAAAATTCATTAACTTATTAAGCGAGCTGAGTATTCTTCCGCTAACGGAGTGGTTGGAGTGAGAAGTTTCAGCAGCTGCTCTATAAAAAGGTAAAAACGCCTCCAGATGGCATCATTTCACCACAAACCATCCTCACTCACTACCACGTCTCATCAGAATGCCACTTATTCCATTTCTCAGACTAATTTATGGCATTTCATAATAAAAACAAAATAAAGTCTGGTAATTCGAGGACAATAGAGTTGCTTTCTGCCCTTTTATAGAAAAAATTCTTCATCTAGAGAGAAAAAAACCCCCCTGCTTTCTAAACTGTTAGAATCTTCTGTAGATGCACCGACCTCTGAATGTCGCTCTGTCATGTCACATTTGTTTCATCCTTTTCATTTTTGCCAGAGTACTCATCGGGCTGACGCTGTGCTGCGTCTAACTGAGACGGGTTACCTTGTCGTTCTTCAGGGAGCTGATCCTCGCCTCCAGATCCTTGAGGATCTTGTCCTGTTCACACAAGCGACTCAACTTCACCTGTAGGGGGAGACACAGAGCCGAGTAAGCAGGGGGAAAGAATGATCAGTGTTTACCCAGATGAAATGCCTCTCAAGGGCTAATCAGAGTGTCTGTGCATTGACCTCCAATAATTAAGTGGCCCTTTTACTTAATTAAAACTGTGTCTGCTGCTGCACTGACTGCATACAGAACAGAGGGTCAGGCGTCAACAGTGATCTGCAAGGGCCCTTTGTAATGTGTGAAATGGATGAATTATTCAATATTTACTGTGTTGTAACTCCCCCAGTCTTGTGCAGGTGTTAAAAGCTGTTCACTTAATGAGAATTGGTTCAACAAGGCAGGTGCACACGATCTTTTGACAGAAGTATTAAGGATACTCATGAACTCTGAAATAAAAAGCCAGAAGGTTTCAGATCCAGGTGGAAACACAATCACCCTGCAGCAAAGCAACAACACTGTCTTAATTTAAGAATGCCCACAGAACAGCTTGATCTGAGTTCACATCGTCAATCGAATACATTATTTATCACATATGGTCTCCATGGTGATGCTGTTCTTAGATATGGTTATGTAATCGATTCCTTTCACATAAATGTTCATACGCGGTGTAAGCAGCGGAGACTCTGACAAAAGCTTCAGGGAATTGTTCGGATTATCCGAGTCAAAGATTAATAGAATCCACTCAGCATCGCTCTGTGGATGCTGCCGCTACCTTAAGAGCTGAGCATAAAAGCCCACAACATTCTGCCACACTGTCCCACCCGGCTTTTAACAGTTGTCTTACTTTGGTTTCATTGGATCAAGGCTGTCAAAGATGCAAACCTCCATCAGTGTTTCACATACATATAATGTATCTTCTAAGCTTTGCCACTGATTACTTATGGTATTCAGGTCTGGACTTTGACTGGGCCAGTCTAAAACATGAATATGCTTTGATCTAAACGAGTCCGATGTAGCTCTGGCTGTATGTTTAGGTTTTCTGTTTTGATGGAAGGGGGTCACCTCTGCGCCACCTTCACCTGCAATCAGGACTTATGGCTTTCTTTTCCAGCTCCTAGCAGATTCTCTCCCAGGACTGCCTTGTGTTTATCTCCATCCATCCTTCAGCCGACGCTGACCAGCTTCCCTGTCCCTGCTTAAAAAGGGCATGGCCACAGGATGATGCCGCCATCACCCTGATTCTCCACGGTTCTGGTGTGTTCACTTTCGGTTTTTTGGCCCTGCATACTGTTTTGCATGTAGGCTAGAAAGTTCAGTATTAGTCTCATCTCACCAGAATACATGTTTCCTGTGTCCACTATATGGTTCGTAGCAAAGTGCAAGCAGCTGTTTTTCAACAGTAGGTAACTTTTTGCAACACCTTCATCAAGGCTGTTCTTGAGGTGGAACTTTTCCCCAGTCAACCTCCGAAAATACCGGCGGTTACCAGGCAGCGGTCTTGTATAAACGTAACCTTAAGTGACACAGAGACAATTGAGAATATACAACTGATATATAGTGAATCCTCAGCATGGGAGACCGTTTGAGCCAATTCTGGAGGGAAAATTACTAAAATATATAATCTGAAATAAATTTAGAGCAGACAGCTGTACTGCCATTACTTCTGACTTTGTTGTTTCCAACAGCTTTCAATCTCTTCTTTTTTATGGGCAGCAGAGGAAGAAGGCCAAAGTGCTGCGTTTACTGCTTTTTACAAAAAGTATAAACAAAACCATAATTTTAAGGCTCAGTCTTTATTCAGTGTCCTTGTTCTCTGTCAAAAAGGTTATAAAATCAATTTGTTTTCTCTTGTGTTTTTTTTTTTTTACCTCTGTTTGGAGCAAAGCTGTGCAGAGACCCTCTGGTGAACGTCAGACATTTTAATTTAATGTTTTTGTTAGATTTACAGGCCTATCACATTAAATCATTTTACTCAGCAGTTACCTTTGAATATCTAATCAGAATAGTTCCACTAAATATTCAATCTTCAAATTCCATATGTTTTAACGTCTCTGTTTCAAATTCACAGATATCAGTCAATCACTTCTGTTTCACAGTTTAGATCCAGAAGGTCATAAGGAATTTACAGAGGAGCTTTCCATAAAGGCTGGGTTTTAAATAACTGTAAAAACCACAAGGAAGGAAGGAAGGAAGAAAGGAAGGAAGGAAGGAAGGAAGGAAGGAAGGAAAAAAGAGAAGAAGGAAAAAGAAAGAGGAAAAACGGAAAGGCAGAACAAAGTAAGGAGAAAAAGAGGACAGCAACAAGGAAGGAAGAAAGCAAAAAAAGAAAAGAAGGAAAGAAGAACAGTAAGAAAGAAGGAATGAAGGAAGGAAGCAAAAAAGAAAAGGAAGGAAGGAAAGAAGGAAGGATGGAAAAAAGGACAGTAAGAAGTAAGGAAATAGCAAATATTTTATTTCTTCTTTCTGAATGTAACTTATACATAAATCTAATAAGAAAATCTGTTTTATATCAGCACATAAACCTCACACCAACCGTAACATGGAACAACATAGGATGAGTCCAAAAAACTGATATGGAGCAAAAATATTTTCCATAAACTCCAGAAAATGAATTTATTCCTGTCTTTTTCCTTTTTATTGGAAATCTATCTATGTTGGTGGAGAAATTCAATAATTCACAACGTGTCAAGTGGCCTTTAGCATTAATTCGAATTATTTATGCAGCTAAGATGGTTACAACACATGGATCCTCATACTTACATCCACATCACTTTCTGCAACCTTGACCGGTTTCCCCGCCTCCTTCAGCGTCTGACTTCCAGCTACCTGGAAATTTCAACATGAACAGTTCCAGATGTTAATTGTTTGCTGAAACGAAGCGTCTGACTCCTCGGTACATTAGCGCTGAAACAAAGGGAGCGCAGAACACAGAGAGCAGCCGTAAACTATTACAAGCCAGGGGAAGACTATCATTAGCATTCACTTGCCCTTGTGAACATGACAATATGAATGACTTCTGCCATGAACAACACAGTGGCTATGGAGACTTTGAAGCTCTGCACAAATCACTTGCCTCTAAAACCTTCAATGCTTTCTGACTGTTTATTGATCCATTTCACAACAGACCATTTGAGAACACAGGCGAGGACTCAGTCTTTTCCTGACTCATTTAAAGGGACAGGCAGGATTTTTGAAGCGAGGCTCTGCTGAAAGCTTTTGAACAGTTGACAGAACTCCCTTGCTGCTTCCATTAGAAGTAAAAATGAAAGATGTAGCATCAGCAAATGTGACCATCTCTATTAAAGCAGGAGTTTAGGGAGATTGCTGCTCTGGCGCAAACAGGTGTGTGTTATTAAAATGCCAAGGTGGAAAGACATCTGCAGCGCCCTACAACTGTGGCTGTCCATCAATCTGGGAAGGGTTTTAAGGCCATTTCCGAACAATTTGAAGTCCAGTATTTTACAAGGAGAAAGCTTATTCACAAACCGAAAAACATTTAAGACAGCTGCCAGTCTTTCCAGGAGTGGAGGTGTCATCCCAGCGTCAGATGGGTCAATGTTCAGAGAAACTGCGAAAAATCTGAAACTAAATGTCAAACTCTACAGGACTCTAATAGAATGTTAAGATAAATATAAAAACTCAAAACAGGTCGAGCTTGTTTGCAAGAGTTACCTGGAGAAAGCCTCTTCTCTTTCAAAAGAATATAGGTTTGCAAATGTGCATCAGAATGAACCACAACACTTGGACGGACAGGACCAAACTAGAGACGTTGAGTCATAATGTACAATGCCATGTTTGGCAAAACAAACACAGCGTTTCATCACAAACCCTGATACTAACTGTCAAGCATGGTGGTGGAGGGGTGATGATTTGGGCTTGTTTTGCAGCCACAGGATCTTGGCGCTTCTTGTTCATTGAGTCAACTATGCACACATCTGCATTCTTAAATATTCTAGAGTTAAATGTGAGGCCATCAGCTTGACCAAGATTGGGTCATGATACAGGACAATGAGTAGCAGAAAAGGGAAAGTGTCAAAGTGTGTAAGTGGTCGAGCCAAAGCCAGTCAAAGGGGATTTCCACAAACTTAAAATACCAGCACTTAAAAATTTAACAGGTGTTTACATAAACACCACATTATAACCTGTTAAACAAATGTCAAGTTTAAAGTGCATAGTTACTTAAACTGAAGACTGTGGTCACTGTGAGCTTCTGATGATCTTTAATTTCAAACATACAGCATAACAGAACCTGAACAGAATTAAAATCAAATGTTTTATAAAGGTTCAAACATCCACTATTTTATTAACTACACCTAGGGTAGCTGCCGGGGCAGAAAGCCTGACTAATTAATTAATATTCTGCACAATATGTTCTTGAAAACTATTTATTTAGTGGGATTCTTCCACGCTCACAGCGGTACTTCTACTCACTGTTATAGCAATGTCAGAATCTTCTCGTAACTGCAGGTAAGATAATAACTGCTCATAACCTCTCAACAGAACCGCACTTGCAAAAATTTGAACAAAAAATGAATGTAAGTTTTAACAATTAGGTTATTGCCAAAAAAAAAAGAAACTGAAAACATTGGGGAATCAATCAGCTGAGGAGTAAACGAGTCGCTTTATTGTGAGAGAGGTGCAGCGTTTCAGAGGCGATGGTAGAAGCAGCTGGCTTTTCAACCACCGGGTCACAGCCACAACACATGCACTGCCGAGCCAACCCATGCCTAGTATTCAACAGCTTCATCAACATCGCCACATGGTGGAGGGGAGGTATGGAGTCACGTCAAAGTTCACATGATGTTGATGCCTCTGACGCTGTTTAAGCTGTGAATGCAGTGCTGCAAAGCGATGGGATGGCCTTCCTAGAGCACAGACTTACACAGAAACTACGTGTGCGCCTCCCTGTTCTCGCCACTGTACAAACATGCATAAGCAGAAATGCACACATATACAGACACACTACATTGTAGCTGTTGCTTCAGAACATTGACTGCACACAGAGACACGTTGCCACATACAAATAGAGCTTACGTTCATTAAAGGCCTGAGTGGCCCAGCAGTGCAGTGCAGTAGTAAACTGTGAACTGCGAGGATCAGCGGCTCTAGAGCTCTGATCTGGGAGTCAGAAATCACAGAGACACAGAGCCGCAGTCACAACATGGCGGCTGCTTTGGTGAGATGCTTCTAACAGCAGTCAAGCATTGGAGAAACACCACTCTTATATATTTGGGAGCTACAGGTGGAATATTTGCAGCTGTCTTGGGTCAACCGTTCAGGGTCGGGCAAAGAACAGAAGGTTGTTGTCAATAACAAAGACCGGTGAGTTAGTCTGAGGATGATGCTTTTCAAATCAGAGAAAATCCAGCAGATGCAAAACAAAAGTCAGAGATTAAACTCTGTAATCCGTTTTCTCACCTTTAGGTCCAGATATTCCAGGTCCTTCTTTAGCTGCATGTACGTGTCATCAGCCTAGAAGGTGAAAACCATCGGATTCAAAAATGGAGCAAACACAATCCCAACAATATACAGTCTGAATCCTTTCAAGAAGCATCAACTAGGGGTGCACCGATTGCAGTTTTCTGGTTGATCACCGATCGATACCAATTTTCTAATACTCATGTACACTACACCTTCAATGTTCCAATCTTATTTATTGCAAAACATTGTACAATACTTGTTCAGTGTTTTGAACACTTAAAAAAGTGACAATAAAAACTTGTCACTTTTTTAAGAAAAAAGTTGCTAGAGGGGTCTGAAAAGTCACTAAATATGGCTCCAAAGTCACTAAGTTGGCAACAGTGGGGTGACTATTGTTCTCACGACTGAGCAAAAGGGGGTAGAGGTTGATTTTCAGACTTTTACAGAGGTAAATAGGATTGTGGATAAGATCGGTTTCACATGTAAGTGTTGGGCGATTGCCGATAACCCAAAATTAAGGAAATCGGGGCTGATCGATCGGTGCACCCCGAGCATCAACCACAGTTTTTCTGCTGTAACATGTCTGCGCTGACATGCAGAATGACAAACTTGCACACACTTAAAAATATTTTACACTCATTTTGATTTGAGATCAGTTTGACACGCTCTCTACAACAGACAAAAAGAGCGACCAGCTTCATCAGAGGCAGCTGTGAACTCATCTCACAAACAGGCAACATCAAAAACAAGTTTCATGATGAGGACCGATTGGAACGTCACGCACCAGAAGACCAAACTGATCGACACATCATCGGACCAGCCAGACGGTTAGCTTGAAGCATGGGATGGCTCTGTGGACGTAAAAGGGATCGCAACACATCATGCTACAGACGACATCGGTAGAAGCACGACATGGAGACGGATCAGCCAAAGAGCAGTGGATGGTAAAGAGGTGCATGGTTCTCTGCAGTCAGGCCAGAGCTCAGTGAGGAAAGGAGCATTTTGGTAGAGGCTGCCACCGCTGACACTAGGCTGCTGTTTGGTCATGTAGTCCAGGTTTAGAGTGCATTCTTTATCAATACCATACAGTGGCTTGCAAAAGTATTTACCTTTAGCATTTTTCAAATCTGGTTATGTTACCACTAGTGGAGGCCACCCCTAACTAAAAGGTTAGTTGTACTAACCCCAAAGCACGAATCATAAACATTAGTTCCGCTCACACTAAAGCACTACACCCATTCAGTATTTAGTGAAAGCTAAAGCTAAAGCTAAAGCGCTAACTTCAATTCAAATTATATCTGCCCTTGAAAGACCACAACCCCCAATTCAATTTTGACATAATTTACATGTCGTTTATATCGTGTTCTCTACTTCCTATATTTTATTTTGTTCCTGCATGTTTCTTGTTTGAAATAAAGTTATTGGGAAAAAAGAGAGAGAGAGAATATGAGGAGAGGAAACAGAACTGCTGTGTAAACAGTCTTCACCCACTTCAAAATAAGAGATGAACGTCAAACTACTTGAAGAATTCCTCGATAAGCAAAACTTCAACACAGATGTTGAACTCACCCAAAACTTTACAAAACAGCCAAGTAGAGTAGCGCTTTAGAAATTGTCCGTAAAATTAATTTAAGGGATGGTAAGTGCGCTAAATGTTTTAAAAGTTAGCAAAAGTGCCAAACAAAAAATTTGCTCTGCTATTAGCACATTAGCAGATTAGTAGAAGTGTGACCACAACTGTTTACCCCCACAAACATTAATGCATTTTATTGACATTTTATGTAAAACAACACTGTTTCTGTTTCCTACTTTAAAATCACCCCTATGGCAGACAGGACACAGTGATACAAAAAATATATATCATCACTGAATGGCTGGAGGCCACTGTAAATAAATATATGAATTAATCAACAGATAAAAACATATTTAAACTTTCTAATAAATAAAAGCTGATAAAGTTCCATGTATAAATAAAAAAACAAACTGTCCAAGTTTCTTTTTTTTAATCATTTTAATGTTATAAAACCTTTAATGAAGATTTGTTGGCAGCCTCTACCATCTCCTGATAACAAGAGGGGTAACCATGCTTCTCGGGCCCCACCTGCGTGCTGCAAGGGCCAAGTGGAGCCGAAAGGCCAAAGTCTCCGAGGTGCGACTCAGGAGACGGGGTGGCGCTGAGGAGGAGGGGGCTATCACTGGCAGCGACAGCAGTGAGGAGGTGGTTTTGATGATAGGACTCTCTGGGAGCGCTCAGCCTCTGGATCTGAGCTAAGGTCTGCTGGCGCACGGAGGCCATCTTGGCCTGATGGCGGCGCAGCTGAATGAGGAGCAGAGTGAGCTCCTCGGGCTGTCAGGGGCACCGCAGGATATTCAATCTGGCAGGTCTTAACACTGACCACACATGCTGAATAAAAACCAACTCTACTTGTAAATAATAAGCAACTTCACATTCACAACCCTAGGAGCTAATATGTTGTGTGACTAATAGCTGATCTGGACACGCAGAACTGCAGCTGAATTAAGGATTAATGAGGCTGAAACAAAAAGCTTCTACACATAAAGTGAACTTCACACCCAAAGAAATCCCCAGGAAGATCAACAACCAACTACCAGGAAATGAAGCCCCATATGATCACTAAAATCCTCCGCTGACAGAACTGAGGACCTTCCACAATTCCAGTGTCCAATATCTTACAGGTTTTGGCATCATGTGTATAAAAAGTGAATGCAGTTATTAAACATACCGTCTTGCCATGAAGGCTGGGTGCACTGACTGTATGAGTGATGTAGCCAGTTGGAGGCATTGAGCGTCTCTCAATAGTAGCAGCCTGAAACACATAACCATCCATATTTGTAGTTAATGACAGGAGAAACATAACTTGTATCTGGGGAAGCTGGAGCTACAGACTCAGTGGATTTACTATCAACACTAGTATTACATTCAAATTATCTATGTAAAAAAAATTAAATATAACAAAATCCAAGCAAGCAAAGCTGCAAACATGGGAACATAACACATATCCTTCCTTGCCAGACATTGTGTTCCTTGCTGTCTCAGGGGCAACTTGCCTGTCTGTCAGTGTATGTGTGGGAGAATGGGAATACATTTACATACTGTTTCACTCATTATCAGACATGCTGCTTTACCTAAACACAAAAGGAAAGCTTTTCTTTTTTTGAATATTGTTATTTGGAAGCTTTTAATGCCACAATGTTTGGCCCCTGACAGTTAAACTGTCAGGGGCCAAACATTTTTACTGTCGCTCCTTCACACCGACCTGATGAGCTGAAATTAAAGAACTGTTTGTCAACAAGCTTGAGCAAAGTGAGAACAACCTATATCTACTGTACAGTGCTTTACAAAAGTATTCAGATCCCTTCACTTGTCCCACATTTTGTCATCGTTGGACAGGGGTCTGCAACCTGTGGCTCTTTAGGGCCCCCCAACAGTGGCTCCTAATGGCAAAATCAGTGTTCTGTGCAACACCTGCACTGAAGTTCCACAATAAAATAACTTTAATAGTGTAAGAATATTTTTTCTAATTAGATAAACTACATGCTTTTTATCTTAATTCTCCATAAATATGAAAGTCAAAAAAGTTTGATTTTTTTTTTTTTTTTATTATTACAAAACCTAATAGTATAGAAGTGGTTCTTTAACCATAAAGCAATTTTTCCAGAGTACGCTTGTCAAAAATGATGTTTTCTTTCATGCAGGAACATGTAAGCTTTACAGCTCCTGAATAATTTAATTTAATACATGCATTTTATTTGGGATTTATGCAGTGGACCAACACAAAATAGCGCATGATTGTATACCAGAAGGAAAATGATCCATGGTTTTCAAAATTTTTGACAAATATAAACATGTGTGGTGAATTTGGATTTAACTTCCACAAAGTATTTGAGTGTTGGCAATAAAACCCTGTAAAATACATTGTTATTGTAATGTGATCAAATGTGAAAAGGTTCAAGGGGTATGAATACTTTTGAACTGTACTTTATATTCAAAGAAAAAGCTGGACTTCACTGTTATAAATCTATGTAATCTTCTGCTCGGATGCATGAAAACACCGTGTTATAGGTGGGTAAGCTCATAAAACTCCAGTAATGTAGAAGAAGGTTGTTCTGATTCTGGTGAGTATTAGTTTACCTTCAGCATCTGAGACTTGCTCCTGCGGGGGGACACAGCAAAGGGCACGTTCAGCACCGGCATGTCACCAGGGGGCCTCACTGTCACCCGTTCGGCGGGGGTATGCGGCCTTCGGTTGGGAGACAGCGTTCTGCTGGTACCGGGCGGAGGCCCCGGTGGAGGGATGTCTGCGGCTGAAGGCGGCACCGACACACAGCGAGGAGACCCCTCTGATCTGCGTAACGAGGAGGAGGGCGGCACGGTGGACGGGGGGCGGGGGCCGAATGGGTAATCCGGGGCTGGGGTGTAGATTGGCGCCGTGGGGCTCCCGTGACGGAACTTCTGGCGCTGCTGCCATTCGTACAGCTGCAACACGGTGTTGGACCCCGGGCCCCCCTGTTCTGGGGTGAGGCGGAAGTGGCTCAGGCGGTCGTGGGCATACTTGTACTCGCTGAGTCGACCCGATGGGGGGCTGTGGCGTGGAGTTTTTGGCAAAGTCTGAAAGGCATCCATAGAGGTGTACTTGTGCTGCGTTGGTGGCGTACGACGGGGAAGGGTGTTTTCTCTGGAGGGGGGGCTGTTGAATAGGAATAAGCTAGAAATGATTTTCCTCAACACAGTAAATAGACTAAAGCAGGTTTCACCAACTCAAATTTAAGACTTTTTTTTAGACCATTATGACTTAAATTTAAGACCTGTATCACAACAAATCCTATGGAGGAAGAAATAGTACTATTAGTGAGATTAACTATAGATCTTGTCAAATTCTTACTTTAGTTTAAGATAAGAATTACTGTTCCTTTTAATCTTTTCCCCCATTTGTCATTATAGCTGCATCTGTGGCTCTCTATTCTCCTCTGTTTCCATGCTCTACTCCTTTTTCTTTTCTCGTCTCTCTCAGCTGTATTTCACTGCTTAGCTGAAATAAAATTCTTCACCAGGTAAGACTGGTTTATCACCGTGTTTAAAACCCACTAAACCTCCGTCTTCAGAGTTTGTGTTGCACCGAATGCTGCTCCTCGATGAGTGCTAGCAGTAGCGGCGCCAACCGTTTTCTGGGGTCTGTTTGTGGCTCTTGGCAGCAGCTTTGTGCTTCTCACACTGCATATGGCTCTCTACAGCCTTAACCCCACTGAAGCCAAGGTTTTTTGCACAGAATGCACCTAGCATCGCTTGGGTTGGCAACAGAAGTGGCAAAGTGGCAAAGACGATAAATTTGCACTTACCCATGACAGACGCAAAAAAATCTAGCAAGCTAGCTAGGGCTAGTTAGCGATAGCCGCAATCGCTTCGAGTCAAAGAACGCAATGATGTCTGCACATGACTCAAATCTTTGCCTGACAGAAATGTCCCACAAGGAACCCACCCCCTCCACAAAATTACGTAGACCTGTGATTAACATATTAAAGGCCAAAATACTTTTTAAAAAAAATCAATTTAAGAAATTTTAAGGCCTTAAATTTATACACATGAATTTAAGACTTTTTAATAGTTTTTAAGAAAGCGCAGACACGCTGATAAATACCATTAAGAAATGAGAATCTCTGACTTTATCTGCAAATTCCATGCAAAATCAGTTTTTCATGAATCTATATGTTTCAATACAGAGAAGCTACGTTTTCTAGAGCTGAAAATCATGTCACTGAAATCAGAATGTTTTTATGTGCAGTGAACAATAAAAACCTACCCCCTTTGCTCAGCCTTCTGAACTTTGACCCACTGCTCCACCTGCTCCAGAGTGTTTCTCCTCTGCATATGCTTGAAAGTGTCAGGGGCGGCTGGCTCTGGCGCCCTCTGGTACGTCCCCGCCGCAATGCCGTTGGGCTCCAGAATGGGGCTGGGCGTGGAGACCAGGCCGTTTCTCGTGCAAAGGTTGGAGGGCAGTGTCGAGGTGGCTCGTGACGGAGCGCGGGACGGCACCCTGGACACAGGAGCCGAGGCGGACACGTGGTCCAACAGCGGGAGGGCGGTGGCTGGAGGGTTGGATGGGAGGGAGCTCTGTTTGTCCGTTTCCAGAGCGATGCTCCCCACGTGCCGCTCCAGGGTGATACTGCTGGCGTCCTTGTGAAAGCTGCAGAGCTCCTCTGTGTTACGGTGTATGGGCTCCAGCAGAACCTCGTGGACAATTGCTTTTGTGGTCTCAGAGTCTAAAGTCTTCATCTTCTGGTGATTCACATGGTTTGTCTGCGGAACAGCTTGCTGCAACAATGTGTTGACTTTGTCAGCAGGTCTGTACAGAAAGAGACACAGGGACAAATGTTACTTTAAAAACTTTTGAAACTTTTACAGAGTTTTGATTGGTAGGTTTACAACTGTGGCATACTCTTTCCATTTACTGAACAGTAGAGGTGGGCAGATCGATCCAAAATATCGATACCAAGTCGGTATCAGTATCAGATCGACATCAGTGTGGTAAGACTGAAACTTTAGTTTCAGATTCTCTCTTGAAGTTTCAACTCAACTCCACCTCAAAAAGATTTTGTTTTGATTTGCTCTCAAACGCAAATTTTTTTGTACTTTGCTTATTAAGGAAAAAAAACACAAATTTATTTTGTTGTTTTGGATTCAAAATCACTGATTTTGTTTAGCTACTTTAGAAATACTTCCAAGGAATTTTGCAATATTTTTCCTCATTAAACCCCTTCCAAAATCTACATATAGAAGAAAAAAGATGGGGAAAATGACACACAAACATTTTTATTCTTTAAAAAACCAAAATAGCTCGATTTTTGTAACTCGCCATTTTGATCACGGACTGTAACTTGACATCAAGTAAGGCTGAGGCAGCAGTGTGGTAGAAGTAAGAAATACTGCCACCTCCAGGCGATTTTTGTTTGTAAAAATGTTCATCATAATTTTGCTTTAGATGGTTATGGTCTATTTCTAGTTTTTGGTTCTACTTTGTCACAATAGAACTTCCATCATGTGGAAGAGTTCAA
The DNA here is from genome assembly GCA_014839685.1 of Anableps anableps. NCBI lineage: Eukaryota > Metazoa > Chordata > Actinopteri > Cyprinodontiformes > Anablepidae > Anableps > Anableps anableps. The sequence goes on from CM026073.1 coordinate 7,134,925, forward strand.
GGAGTACTTACAGCAATGCGCTGCTAATGATATAATGCTAAAGATGTTCTCCTGCCAGTCTGCTCAAAAAAGTCATTTATACCTAATTGCTCACTAAATAACAAGCTCTGTATCATTTCATCTCCAGAACATCATGTTCCAATGTTCTGAGAGTTCTGATCTTTGTTCTTCTGTCCTGAACTGAATTTAAAGTAGATGGCTGTCACATAAAAGAGAAATTTTAAGCCTCATCCTCCACTTTAAGGACAGGACTAAACACACCGTGCAGATCTTTTTTTTCTTTTGAAAAGCAACGCAACTGACAAGCAAAGCCTTAAAGGCACAAGCCTGATTTGAAACTCATTAATGAAGTCCAACGTTGAACAGCCTTGAGAAATATTCAGGTTTCTGTCATGAAAGAAAAAAACTTGCATAATAATAGGAAAGCCTGGGGTGCCAAGATTCTCCTTCTCAGCAGCTACTATCTAAAAATAATTCAGTAAAAGAAGCACACTGGTGATGGATTTGACCCCATTTGATGTTAGTTTCAAAGTACTTCGCGACTCCCTTTGCATTCTGTCAGTAATCATTAAAAATAAACACTCTGACCAAAAATTTAAACAACAGAAACGTGCAATGTGCCAGGCAGTATTAGTGCTACTGCCACAGCTTTTACAAGGAAACAAAATGGAAAAGAGGGAGCTTTAAAAGAAGGTTCGGAGAACTCCCAGCTGGAAGCTGTCGGGAGCTTGGTTTTCTTTCTGTCATTCAGAAGCAGGCAGCGGTGTGTTGTGGGATTTCCTCTCGTAAGAACAGTGTGATGAGAAAGGATGGGAGTAAGTGTGGGGGCAGTGTCTGAGTCTGCTAGTGAGAGACTGCATGTATTTGATCTGTGCTACCTCCCATCGTCAATGCATTAATAACACATGAACAGAGCCGCTGTTAGTTCAAAAACACCACCATCTGAATGCAATCTCTCAAAGTACAAAACAAACACGCTGCACACAGAAAGCAACCAAAGAGCAAAATCAGACAGAAAAAGAAACAAAGATGTCATACATGTTATCAAAGGCTGTTCAATATGGGTGTTCTCAGATATTGATTTCCATGAGAGGTTGAATCCTTAAAGGGGGGTGGTGAGTTTAACGGCAGACAGGTCAAGTAGCTCAGAGAATAGACTTAAAAATACTTCTGCTAGTTGATAAATCACTGAACAGCTTAGCACCAAATACATTAAAGACATGTTGCCATTGTATCAACCTTCCAGACCACTCAGGTCTTCTGGTTCTGGTCTGCTCTACATCCCCAGAACCAAAATCAAATATGGAGAAGCAGCTTTCAGTTTTTATGCACCAAAAATTTGGAACAAACGCCCAGAAAACTGCAAAACAGCCGAAACACTGAGTTCCTTTAAATCATTTGTATTTAAATCATTTGTATTTGCTTGATGATGGCATTTGACAAAATGTAATGTTTATTGCTTGTTTCATAATTGGTTACTGTGTGTTTTTATAGTGTAAAGCACTTTCAACTGCCTTGTTGCTGAAATGTGCTTTACAAATAAACTGGACTTGATAAATTCAAAGAGCCACAATATAAATAAATAACAGGGCCAGGCAATTATTGCATCATTTATTGTTATCAAGGAAAAACTATGTGATTTATCATCATAAATTCAAACTGATGATATTTTCAAAAACCCAAACCTGATATTATGGCTGGGATTATTACCTCTACCATTCTAACTATTTCCTCCACTACTGGTTGCATGACAGCCTAGATGAATATGATTGAATGCAAATATTTAGTAGAATAGTTGCACTAATTAATGCAACTGGTGTATTATGTAGCCTATCAATGAGGATATCTGATTTTTAGAGCAGTGTTTCTGTGTGTGAGGCTCTGACTTTATGCTGTAGCAGATGTATTGCAATAAAGACTCATGAATTTTTAATGCTTTTTATCGTTACTTTAATCATTATTAAGACAAATGGCACAAAATGTTGTGAAAAGTTTATATGTTTTATACTCAACATATAAAACAGTCCAAAAAAATGATATTTCATTGATTGTAACAATAACAGCACATAACTGCCTCATCAGAAGCAAAAATGTACTGAAAGTGTGAAGTCTAATAATTATTTACTAATTTTTACAATCTGAGCGATTGTAAAAACAACGTGGGTTTTTATTTGTGGATATTTTATTAAGGACCCATTAACATTTCTTTAACATGCTTCCAAAAAACATGGAATTCTGGAAACTACAGCTCAATTTTGGTAGGAATAAAAATAAGTTTGATAGAAATCAAGGTTTGTGAATCACTGTGAAATCTTTAAAACTGGGCTATGATGTATTATAGCAGTTTCTGGATATCCGGTAACTTTATCTCTATTATTTTGAGGTCAGTGTTTTGCTTGTAAAGAAAGGCACTTTATTCATTAAGGCATGTAAAGTATTTGAGTTCATGTCTTCTAAAACTAGAGCACTCATTATGCTTTTCTGTCAAAAAACATGATCCCTAACAAACAACTGCAGCCACACGATGCCCTTTCTTTTGCTTGGAAAGTTTTTTCTAAGAAAAAAAAAATAAAGAGGGATTCATTCATAGTAATTTGTTTGGGACCTCTGACCTTTCCAGGAAACCAAAGTTGATCATTTGAACAAAAGGTTGAGAGCCCCTTGCTGTAGTATATAATTGATATACTGGTCCCATAAGCCAGGGTTTTTCAAAGTGGGGACAACCTGGGGGGTGGGGGGGGGCCTCAGAAAGCTAGTGGGAGGATGAGAAAAAAAAACATCTAATACATTTTTTTTAACAGAAATTTTTCATCATTTTTTTTTTAAATCATAAAATATCCTCTGCGATGTGTGCTTTAATGTGTTAGCCATGAAGGCCTACCTGAGCCTGTCAGGGTGGTTCTGCATCAGTGTGGCCTGGTTCATGGCGTTCAGCCAGGTACTCATGTCCTCCTGGGTGTCGGCGCTGAAGTAATACGTCCGCATCCCAGTGTGCTCTGCCTGCGAGCCAATCACAGAGCTCTGCTTGTAAATGTATGAACGCATACCGGTGTGGCTAGCCTAAAGGAAGAAAGCAGAGGCCAGGTCAGGTGGTAGCTGGAGCTTCACAGAGATCGTCTGAAGAACAGTGCAAGGGTCGAAGAGACAGGGCAGCATGCTGTCCCATGTGGGGGTGCGGGTGGGGGGGGACATCAATGGCAACACAAGCACTGAGCAATGCAGAGAGAGAAATAACACAATATGGTTGCACAGACAAAAATATCAGGCACTTTGGTCCAACAACAGCCACAACCTTCACCAGTGTAGCAAAGAATACACTGATATGATGGAGAATAGAAAATGAAGAAACTTTAACACAAATTATCCTTTTAAACTGATTACCTTGAGGTATTTTCACTTAGTAACCTATTATAAAGATGTAAAAGCTGCAACACCACAGGATCATGAGATGCCTGGAGGACATCTGGTAGAATAAGTAATGACATAAACAATAGTCCGTCCAAGCGAAAAAAAAAAACAACGAAAAAAAAAAGCTGTTGCATTGCATTAGGACAAAGATCTGCTTGTTTTTTTTCCTTGCAGTTTAGTGAACATTTGCATTTTTTTTTTTTTTTTACCCTTCTGGGCCACCGTAACCATGGGCAACTTCGGTCCTTCTCTGATTCTCTCCTTACTGGGCCCTTCCAATTTAGGTGGCTGGCTTTGTTGGGTTTGATGTTGTGGATGATGGGTGGTGTTTATCTATCTCACAACGCTGTTTGTTCACTAATGTTCTGTAGCAAACCTTTTGCGGCCAGTCTATCAGTTGTACGGGACTTTCTGGGAGGGTTTTCCATTAAAACAAGCATTTGTTTCCAATCATGTGCAACTCTTTTATTGGTCTATTATGTAAAATTCCAGTAAATACATTAATTAATGGTTGTAACGTGACAAAATGTGAAAATGTTCAAGGGGTATGGATGTTGTTACTCTGTCTCACATCTACACCTATTTCGTGAATAAACAACGCCTTTCTCAGATTTACAGCTTTTGGCTGTATTAAATGTTATAAATGAAAAGATGGAAGTATTCCTTCCATCTTTTCTCCGTCGCCCCAAGTGGCTCCAAAAGATTATTTATTGCAGCTCAGGGTTCAGAAACATCTCTTTTATCTCCCAGGCTATTGAAGAACCGAGAAGAAGAGGCTGTATTGAAAAAGCTACTCGGGTTGTGTAGGTGGAAACAGCAGGAAAAACCAGACAGCACAGCACGGGGCAGAGATGGAAATCAGGGAGGTGTTGGGAACCGAGGGTAAAAATAAGGATTTCTTTTTCGAAAATCGGATTGTTTATGGCTGCCGTGGCAACAAGATTTTCAAAAGATATCTACAGTCTCCCCATAGGTCACTGTGCCAACTCCAGAGAGGAGCTTCAAGAGGTGGATACCAAGAAGCTTTCTGATTGAAAATCCATTAAGAATTGATTACAGGCTGAGAATATTCCAGCTTCACTGCTCAACATGATGTCAGACTAATTCTAGCTAACCTCAAGAATAGAGGAAACAACATCAAATAAGCAGAACCAGTCTGAAATTTAAGGACGACATTATGGGTAACAGCTGCTGATTAATTAATTGTCTCTAAGTGTTTTGTATCCTTGATAAAGATGTCTTTGTTGTGAACGTGGGGTTATTAGTTCCCCTTAGAAGCTGGGCTGTACTTCACAGAGCCCAGCTTTTTAAATAATCCACTTTCCCTTTTCCTTCCTTCCGCCACTGCCTCAGTCGCTGATATCAGCAGACAAACCAGAGTCCTCTCTCGAGAACAGATGCATGTAAATGAAAAGTAATTCAACACAGAATCTCCCGCACTCTAATGAATGCAGCATAGAAAGGTTTTGTACAGGGGATCACATTTGGATCCACTTTGGCTGCAGTACAGATATTTTCTCTGTGTTTTTTATTTGGTTTAGATTAGAAGATGAACGTGCTTCAGCAGCTTGGCTTTCAGTCAGCAACACACTGAACATTACACCTACACAAACAATTTTAACGTACACACAAAACACATTCATGAATAAAGCAGACTGTCACCCCCTGCTGTTCTACTCCGTGTTACTGTAAACTCTAAATAAACCCTGGCAAAGGAGCGCACAATGTGGACACAAACGCCGCGCTCGTTCACGTCTGCTTCTTAAAGAGCTGCTGCCTGGCTGCTCACACAAGCTTGTTCCAGGAGCTCAAACTCAGCCCTGATTACAAGAGAAACGCTTTGAAATAAAGCTCTCTGGCTCAGCATGCCAAAACATTTGCTTGACCCCGACACTTCTTGATGTTTTGCAGCTGATTGCGGTGCTGGCTTGACTCAACCAGGACTCAATAACCTGGCAAACACGCCTGCCCTTTCAGGGTGGTCAGACAGGCTTCACATCAGTGCCCTGACACAATTAAAACTATGCAAAGGTAGGATTTATGATGCTGTTTTTGTCTGGCGATTTCTATTTTTCAACCTCATTTGTAAATTCACTGCAAAAATACGAAAACTTACTAAGTATTTTTGGTCTAATTTCTAATGCAAATATATTGAATACACTGACTACATGATATAGGAGCTTGTTTTAAGTCAATAATTCCTTAATATTGATGAAAAAGTACTAAGTAGTAAGTAGAAGTGAAATAATCTGCCAGTGGAACAAGATATTTTAATTTATAATATGGGAAAAATATTTGGAAGTTAGTTTTATCTTATTTCAAGTGTATTCAATATATTTGCACTAGAAACGAGACCAAAAATACTTGGTAAGATTTGGTGTTTTTGCAGTGTTATCCCTGACATGTTGTATGATAACCTGCCTTTAAAAGACAAACAATGCCCTAAAAATTTATGAGTCCATTAGACTTTAAACTTTTGATGTTACTGTTACAGCCTTCGGTTAAAGCTGGAATTATTGTACAGCGAATCTGAAAACGCATTAAATGTAATTAGCAAAAAAAGAAAAAGAAAAAAAAGACCCCCCAGTTAATCCCCTGTTAATGTTCGTCCCTTGGATTATAGCATGGATTATTTTCACCACAGTATATACACCTGTTGTTTTTTTTAGAGGTGTCAAACAATTAAAATTTTTAATCTGATTAATTACAGTATAGCTGTGAATTAATCACAATTAATCCTAGACTTAATTCACATTTTCTTTGCATATTGTTAAAAAAAATGAACCAAGTTAATAAATGAGCCTTCCTTTTTCCCCACAGATCTTCCATGATTTTGGTGTTCATCGGCTGAATAAAACCCTTGCTTTATTTCACTGATTTTGTTCTACTGATCAGCGTCTCATTGTAATTCTTAGTGTGCTTTTCTACAACACTGGTGTTTGCCTGCTATTCTGGGGCCATTTCAATAGAAGTGCTTTTTATTGCAGACCTTTCTTCCTAAAAAGCTCTGTAATGGGCTCAACCATTTAGATTGTTTAGTTAAAAACATATGTCTGAAAACACTCAGGATGCTGTCCAGATGAAAAAGCACCAACATTACAAATCATACAAGGACTCAGGCAGCCTGTTACTCCCAGGAGCTGGGATATATTAAGTTAGATCAGAAGGCAGGGGAATAGGAAGGAGGTTGGTAAGAAATTACTACTGAAACACTAAATATAAACTAAATATTTCAAAGAAAGCAAAAGAGCATCCTGAGGAAACAGCTGTCAAAGCACGCCTCCCTACTCTCCATCAGCTCCCTGACAGATGGCCTCTGATAGCTACCGTGGGATGTGAGATGGAGGACTGGGCTAAAAGTCAAATGTTTACACACGTGCAGGACCACTGTACAGAGGCTTGCACAGATATCTCCACTGTAAAGTGTTGCAAATATAACTTTTAAAACAACCTAAACTGACCTCAACTCCGAATATGCTTCGGATTTAACACGGAGGAACAAACACAAGTGTTAAATGCACAAAAACCTACCAAGGTGTACAGTTAAAAAGGTTTCATAAACAAAAGAGATCTTTATTAAATCTGGTCCTCTCTGAACGCTCAGACACATGCAGCACACAGCATGAGGAGACGAAAATAAAACGAGTCTGTGGCTGCCTTTATCGGGAACGCTGAGAGGGTCGTTCAGCTCTAAGTGCACAGCTAACACACCTACACACTGAAAGCTCACGCCGCTCTGTTTGGATGTGTGTGGGAGTTGGTGACACTTTTAAGTCGGTTTCTGATTATTTGCTTCAGCACCAGTTTTGTTTAATTGTGTTTGATTAAACAGACAAAAAAAGAAGAAAAAAAAAAATCCCTCCATTCTCACTCTTTCTTTCAGCCCCGTTTTTCACAGGAACAAGCCTTTATCAGTTCAACCCTTTGCATCCTTTCAAATGCTTCCTCTCATTATTTTGGTTTTGTATTTTCCACTCTGAATCACTTCCTGCCTTTTCCGTGTTCTCTCTGCCACAGCCTGAAAATATCTCACACACACAATCACACACACACACACACACACACAAAAGCTCACAATGGCGCTCGTCCGTCGCTTTCGGACAACTACTGAGAAACGTGCACTCTCGATTTTTTCCAGGCGCTATTTAGAGAGTCCCCTGTGTTCTCACCGATAAGCCACAGCTGCCAGAGCGCCACAAAGCTCCAGATAAGTTACCTTCTCCCCAACCTGCCACCACCAAAGCTGGATTTAAACTGGGAACGATTAGACGGAAAGCTCGCTGGTGTTTTGGCTTCAGGAAAACACCAAAATGGAAACGCTCTGTAAAAAAACTAAATACATCCCACGATTGAAATGCTTGTGGAACTACCTTTAGCAGCAATAATGATCATAATGTTCTCTGTATGACCTTATCATCGCCCACATTGTGGAGGAGGAATATTTGCTCACTTTTGTTTCTGCACCTCTTGCTCGCAATTGTGTTTTAATCCCAATTTAATTTTGCTTCTTTTAACTTTTTTTTTTTTAGCCATGGTAACATCTTGATCATTTTCTTTTCAGCCATTTTGTTGTGGATGTTCTGCTGTATTTGTCCTGTTAACGAGCCTACTGGAGCCAAGCTTAAGCTGTTGGACAGACACCCTCTCCCATTTGACTCTGGACTACTTTGGTATCCAGTTGATGGTGCCCAGTTACAGGGGGTTCGAAACAACCCTTTATCACCACCTTCCACTACCGTGCATTACAGCTGGAATGATGTGTTTTTGCTGATATGCTGTTTTTTCTAAACCAAACATGAGGTAATGCATTAAGGCATCCACATCCATGTTTAATGAGCTACTCAACTAGCTCATTAAACTTGCTAGCCAGTTCCTTTTTTGAAGTATTCAAAATGTTACTCATTGTCAATCGTCTTCATGTCTTTCACCTTCTTCATCCCTCGTCTGGTTTAATGGCCTGATGTACCACCTTCATTTCTTCTGGGGGTTTTTAAAGCTAAAAGGCAAAGTATTTTTTCCTTCTTGTTGACACCATGGCTGAAATAGTCGGAAATGAAAGAATTTGTCTTGAGAAATGTAGGAAATTGGTACCCTCTACCATGAAATCTCAACTGTTCACGAACAGTGTGCGCGTAGTCCGCGCGGCTCCCAGAGCACGCAGTGTGGCCAAGCATGCAGGAGCTTTTACGGTTAAACATGCCCACTTTGGTTCCATCTGTCTGAACTACATTGTTCCACTACAGCCTACATTGTCCTCCCATGTTCTTTTTGAGGAGAAGAGTCTTTCTCCAACATCTTTCCCAAAAAAAAGCCATACTTCTTCAATCTTCTAATTGAACTGTCATGAATGTTGATATTTTAAAAATGCAAAATGGGGGTCTTGGGTTTTTGCAACATGTTCTTTCCAGACTGACATACAGCAACAGTTGCTTCTAAAAGTACACTGCTGAAGTCTTCCCAATGAAGACGTTGGCATTGTGTTGACCCTCACCTGTGAGCTCCAGACCAGCAAACTAACAAAGCGCCTGTTTTAATAAATGTTCCATTTTCTGCTGTCTGCTACTTTCTCTCTCAAATCCTATGTAAGCATCAAAGTTAGAGATGTCTGAAGTTCTTTACTAACAGCTTTTTCAATCTGGCTTCATGTTTGTTCAATAAAAAAAAACTATATGGCTTTGTTTGAGTGGTTTTGTACAGAATAGAGTCTTGAAATATAAAATCTCAATGAAAGAGTCACTTTTCTTGCAAGAATGACAGTAAAATATTATAGGTTTCTCATTTTGGAGGCGGTAGGTTTGCATAGCCTGCCAAGGTGAATTCCTGAACATTCTGTGTTAAATTTTTTATGTCCTTACTCTTCCCTTCTGTTACTTTCCAGAAAAGTTAGGTAGCAAACAGCAAAGTTTTTCTTCACACTGACTACACGCAGGTAAAGTATATCTGACAGAGAAGAAGTGGTCTGGGCACACAAACACCAGCAACAAAAACCAGGAAGATCCATAATGCAATAACAGAGAAGGGGAGAGAAACAGTCAAACAACGATGACATGATAAATGAAATCAGATAAGAGCAATAACAGAGACAGTAAACTAAAACATCAGCCAAAATAACACATTATTCTCAAGACATGCATCAAAACACAGGAATACACGCAGCTATTGTATATTCTCCCATATTTATGCCACAAAGCCACACCAACGACAGGCGACAGGGATGTATAAGGTTTACATTTGGCAGATAGAGAGCACATGAGAGCAGTAGAGTACCTATTTATGGGAGGGCTTTCACTGGTCGGCTCAACACACTCACAGGGAGGGAGGGAGGTCCCAGTCAGGCAGCCAGCCAACGGCAACAAGAGAGGGGAGAGGGTTTGGTAAATAGTGGGGAAGGGGAGCATGAAGGGTGTGGGGGTGTTGGAAGGGTTTTTATATGCAGCCGACTATGGATGTGCTGGGGGTGGAGTCAAAGATTCATGTTTTAATCAAACATCAGTTTGTTTTTTCATCTTCGTGTAACAGGGTGACCTCTCAGGAGCGACTGGAGCATTTCACTGACTCGGGTGGAGCAGCGTTTTACCGACTCCTTCAGCAGCATTCTGCATCAACTTTTGCACTGCTGCAAGGTGAATTTACTCTAAACTGAACAGAGCTTGGTGAACATACATAAGATTCCTGCAGGGAGGAGAGAAATTAAAACATTGGAGGCCAAATGAAAGAATCCCAAGTTGAAAGACCTTTACAAAGCAACAACTATTTCATTTTTTTTCCTGCAAGATCTTGCTTGGCCTTTTTGGATTCGGGATGCTCATGTGAAATTAAACAGGTAGTTTTGACAGCTATTTCAGTGAAAACTGATTGATTTAAGAAAAAGTTTTACCTGCAAGAGAGAAAGTAAAATCATTTTTAAAAAGTCAAGCATACTGAATATTTTAGGAAATGGAAACAGAAACAGCAATATTGTCACTTAAACGGGCAAAATGTCCACTAATTTAAAAAAAAAAAAAAAAAAAAAAAAAAAAAAAAAAAAAAAAAAAACCTTTTTTTCTACAGAGGTCAAAATAATCAGTAAACTCTCCAATATTTGACTTACATTATATGAAAAAATAATAATAAAAAAAAAAAAATCGCACAATCTAGAACCAAAGAATTGAGATGACCGCACGTAGACACTGATAAAAACTGACACTTGTACCCTTTGTTGCAGTAATTGTACAAGAAATTCAGAGCTTTATTTATTATTATGATAAAAAGAAAGCACATCTTTAAAACCTTGGATTTTACCTTTCAGAGCCTTAGAAAGTTGTTCTAAATTGATCAGAATTGATCTTTAACAGACATCCACACTGTCAGAAATTATCAAACAAAAAGGAAAACAAAGTGGAAAAGCTTACTGTGACAAACAGTAAGTCCTCTCTACACCTCTCACATCACTGTGGCGGAATCTTGCCCCCCTCTTCTTGACATAATATTGTTTCATTGTTTTCATAAATCAGTTCTTTGCAAAGCTGCGGCTGTCAGACAGATGGCCTTCATGTTTGACTTTAAATATGTTGACATAAAAAGGAGTTCAAGTTCACGATGCTACGACTACAGAGAAAGCTCCAATCCAACATCATCACCCCTCCACCACCATGCTTAACAGCTGGTAACAGGTATCTGTGCTGATAAGATGTGCTTGGTTATATTACGGCTGCTTGGTCTCATTTGTCCAAAGGATGTTGTTCCACAAAAACTGTGGTTCATTCAGGTGCTAATTTCCTTCTTGCAATTTCTCAGAGCATTGCATAATCTGATCTTGGAATATCAGCAGCTGTCTCAGACGTTTTCTGCGTCTCGCTGTAGAGTGAAGGACTTCAAGTTGGAAATGACCTTGTAGCTAATTTCGCTTCTCTGAACACCTTTCGACAATTGAAAGGTTTATCTTAGGGGTGAACCAATAAATCGTTCATCCAATAAATCGGCCACGATTTCCTTAATTTCGAGAGATCGCCGATTGGTCAATACTTACATTAGAAACCAATCTTATCTACCTAAACAAATGTCTGAAAGTCAGCCACTGTCCCCTTTTCCCGTGCCATGTCAGAGAGGGCTGACTGACAGACCCGCCCACCAGGTCACATCTGCCTGTGCGCGGTTAACAATTGCCACCTCAATGTTGCCAACTTAGCAATTTTGTTGCTATATTTAGTGCCTTTTCAGAGAGAGAAAAATTGGTATAGGCCAAAATCGGAATCGGCAGGTCTGGTTTTTGATTGGCCAGAAAACTGCAATCGGTGCACCCCTAGTTTATCTTAATCTTAGGGTCATTGCTGATATCTTTCCTGCTTGGCTTTGCACTAACACACACTTGTATGCTCTAGTAGTATAGCAGTAAATTATCAAATGTTTTATATTTTATATTTAATTTAAAAAAGCTTCTCCATTTTGGCTTCATCTTTGTTTCATATATTCAATGTTTTTTGCAAAATTAAGATTAGTTCAGAATTTAGAACCAGGTGGAGAGTAAAACATGTTTATTGTTTGGTGATATATATATTTAAAAAGAGGGTTTACTTTCTTTTTACCATGGCAATACCTCTACTTTGGAATCAAGACAAGAGTTTTGATGCACTAAAATTCTCAAATGGTTTATTAGACATCAGACTTTATGAGGAAAAACTAAAATAAGTTCAAATACACCAAAGGAATACCCTGTTTAACTGGCTTTTATTTCACATGTAAATGTTATTGTGTAGATGAATTTACAGCAAGGAAACATGTTATAGCAAAGCTACAATCATTGAACAGGCAGGGAACTGTAAATTAGATTTACTGCCGCAATGATTAGGATTCAACGAACCTTCCAAGTTTAGGGTCCCAGCTGAGTAAAAGTGACTTAGGCTACGTTCACACCGCAGGTCTTGATGCTCAATTCAGATTTCCATTGGACGTCACCCTGCAGCTCACTGTTTACAGATGGAATAATGGATGCCACCATCTATGAATCGATTTTAAAATTTTTCAGAGCCAACAGTATCGTCACAATATCATAAGATGAAGGCAGCTAATAAAAAGGAAGCACAACTAATAGCAACGGCCTTTTGTGGAGCACTGACTGCAGCTTCTGCAGAGAAGTTGCCACCACTCCTGGCTCAGACTGTAGTCTGAGCCAGATGGGATTGTGATGGGATTGTGGTGGGATTGTGATGCGTTTCACTGACACAGACTTCTTTCATAATTTCATAAATATACATTTTCAGCCATTGTATTTTACCGGGTCTAGCTTCTTCTGGTGCAGAATCATGCATGCCTTGCATCAATGACAAAACTCGGATAAAATCCGATATGACTTTTCAGGCTGCAGATGCTTTGAAAACTATTGGATATGTATCAGATTTAGTACCACATATGGAAGTGGCACAAATCAGATTTTTTGGGTTGTGTGAAAAGGTCAGAATTGGGCTGTTCAGACTGTCGTGAAAAAGTCAGATATGAGTTGCATACAGGCAAAAAAAAAAAAAAAAAAAAAAAAAATGGAATTTGGGTTTTATTTGCCCGCGGTGTGAACGCAGCCTTACTGCAAACAGAACTCAACAGACAGGCGAGCAGACTATCCCATCCAGATAGAAGAGATACGGCTGCAGGGAGAATTGCATTGAACTCAAGGTTTAATTAGGAACAAGGTACAAAGGCTGCAGGTGTGACAGCTCTGGGTTTTTGGTGCCAAGGCGTTGCCACAACAACTTAACAACAAAGGTTGAAGCAACTGTTTCATTTTTATTTTTATTTTCGAACAAAAACAGCCACAACATCTAGCTTCCACGTGAGTTTGGATGGATTTTTTGAGCTGAATTGTACATGGTTGAGTATGAATATGAACATCTGCCTGCAGTGCTGTAAAGCCTGCCATTCAGCCTCACGTGTTACGCTGAGCTGTAAAAAAAAAAAAAGGCAGCGCCTCAGCAGAGGAATGAAGAAGCTTCATGCCATTCTAAAGGATCTGGTCCGTTTCAACAGAGACACTGACAGACAATCGGCTGTAATAGACGTTACTGCAACAGGTGGGGAGGGCTGCAGGGTGTGACGGTGGTAGAGAGGAAAGGTAAGAACGTGGTTAAACAACAGCTGTAATTCACTCCAACCTGTGGACGTGCTGAGAGAGCACAACTAAAATAGATTAAACAGATGAATGCACATAAGTAAGATAACTCTGTGTGGTGATGTAAACCACAAAAACATCTCTTTATGGAAATACTTGGGCACTTGGGTGGTATAGTGACGTAAAAACGTATCAATACGTCTTAACTTTTGCCACATTTTGTCACATTATGACATCAAACATCAATGTTTTTTTGTTGGAATTTTATGTCATAAACCAACACAAATTAGATCATAAAAATGGAACAAAATCGGTTTGTATTTAGCCCTCTTTACTCTAACACCCCAAAACAAAATCCACTGCAGTCAAATACCGCCAGAAGTCCCCAAATCAGTAAACAGACTCCTCCTGGGTGTAGTTTAACCTCAGAGGTTTGTTAGAGAACATTAGGGAACAAACAGCATCATGAAGACCAAGGAGCACAGCAGTTTTGAAGATCTCCTAGAAGACTGTGCCATCCACCATCTGCAAACAGAAAGAGTCTGGGACAACTGCAGCCCTACCGAGACGGCCATCCACCTAAACTGAGATCCCGAAGCAAGAAGAGTGAAATTTAGATAAGCAGCCAAGAGGCCCATGGTAACTCTGGAGGAGTTGCAGAGATCCACAGCTCAAGTGGGAGAATCTTAACACAGGACGACTATTAATTCTATACTCTATAAACCTGGTATTTATCGAAATGTGGCAAGAAAAAAAACGCTGAAAAGTAGGGGTGCACTGATTGCAATTTTCTGGCCAATGACCAATCTTTAAAAAGTCTGACCTGTCGATTCTGGTTTTGGCCGATATCGATTTTGTTGTCCGAAAAGTCAAAAGTCAACAATACCCCTGAAATAATCCAAACTTGTTGTTTTTTTAAGAAATAAATCACTAGCGGAGTCTGAAAAGTCGCTAAGCTGGCAACAGTGGGGTGATTATTACAAACTGCATGTACAGACCTGGTCTGTTAGTCAGCCCTCTGTCACAGCAGAGCAAAAGGGGACAGGGGTGGATTTTCTGAACTTTGTGGAGGTAGATAAGATCGGTAGATAAGATCAGTGGATAAGATCGGTTTATCATGTAAGTATCGGGCAATTGCCGAGCTCCCAAAATTAAGGAAATTGGGGCAGATTTATTAGTGCACCTCTACTGAAAAGCCATGAAGCATTACAACAAACATGTGCAAGAAGATGCTATGGTCAGGTTAAAACAACACTGAATGTAGCATCTCCACGGTAACACATGGTGGTGGAAACATCATGCTATGGGGATGGAAAGGTAGCTGGAGTTAAATCAGGTCAAACTAGGAAGAAATTCTTTCTGAGGTTCAAAAGGGCTAAAACTGAGCAGAAGTTCAACCTTCTTCCAGAACAATAACCCTAAACACACACCCTGAGCTACAATGGAATAGTTTAGATCAAAGAATATTCATGTCTAAGACCTAATCCAATTAAGAATCTTCATTAAGACTTAAAAAATTGATGTTTACACACACTCTCAATCCAATTTGACTGTGCTATTTGGCAAAGAAGAAAAAGAAAAAGTCTGGAGATGTGTGAAGCTGGTAGCTACATACACTAAAAGACTTGGGTTTCTTTAGTGTATGGACTCGGGGGAAGCTTATTCAAAAAGCTACACACTTAAAATCCTAATAAAAACATCTAGGTTTGTGATCACGACAAAACAAAATGTGGAAAAGTTCCAGTGGTATAAATTTGGCACAAAAGTATCTCATGAGCTTCTCAGCCAGAAATGACATAAATAACTCTGTGGAAACTTCTCAGCTTTAAATAGCATGAAGTGTATACATTTTATCTCAAGTGGCTCCAGTGGGAACAAAACCCATTATCTGTCTGTCAGGATGGAATAACTTTGATTTAATACACTCCATTTAATCAGTGGTCATGATGAACGAGATGCTTTTCTTCGTGTGGATGTGAAAGAAAAACCTGCATTTCCTTTTACTACACCTGTGAAGTTTTGACGATTTCATTTGGTGGACTGTGTGCGAATGGACTTGGAAATCGCTGTGTTTCAAAAAGCATTTGCAGTTGATGAGCTGAGAAATATTTGCTGCTTATCCTTATTTCATAAAAACATCATTTTCGTCTTAATTTTAAAAGAAAATCAAAACAACATTAGAGCATACAAGTAAGAAAACACCAGACGGCATAGATAGAGTGTGCACAACAAAAAGAGGCATACCTTAAAGGCATACTTGCGGCTGATGTGATCTTCAGGGCCCACGGGTGAAATGACATAACTGGGCAGTGGAATACTGCCCAAGACCGATTCCTCTCTGCTGTCTGTGCAGAGAGAGAGAGAGAGAGAGAGAGAGAGAGAGACAGAGAAGGCGGGAAGGAAGGAAGGGAGGGAGGGAGGGAGAAAGTGAACGAGGGAAGGGCAGAGAGTGTGTAATCAGGGTGGGGTAGGTGAGGAAAAACAGCGATAAAGATAGAGAGGAAAAGAAGGGGCAATAAAATGAGTATCACTCATCACCCACTCATTTCACCCCCGCCTGCCACCAGTATCATAACACTCACATGCCGTCAGTCATTAGCCAGTGTTGTGCCAGAAGCTAAATCAGCGGCAGAGCCGCAGAGTAAACGCTGGCCGGCTCCAGCTGGCAGCCTGCTGCCTCTCCTCGCTGACATCAGCCAAACACACGTTTATCCTTCTATATTAGCAAGGACCGTGACCTTTTACCTTAACCCCAAACTTTAGTCTTAACACTTAAAGCTGCACCTTGAGGAGTAATGTTCTCACATTTTAAAAATATCCCCGGCCCTCTAGGTTTACACCTCCTGGAATATTTGCTTTCCACTCAATACCCTCTCTGAGAATTACAGTGTGTGTGCGTGTGCGTGTGTGTGTATGTGCAATGATTACTTCATTGCAAAATTCACTACTGATATGAAAGAATGTGTGCATCCCACATGTTCGTGTCTCTGAGTGCGTGAACGGAAGGTGATAAGGTGACACTGTAGATTAAAGGGACAGTTGGTTAAAAATAATCCAAGGGTCTTTGGAGGAGACATTCCCTAAACGATGGACGAGACGGTGGGAGCTTTTTATCTGCCATGCCATGTCTAGGCTTCCTGGAGCATGTGCATGCCACCTTACACACATGGAGTAATCCTGACCAGCTCAGAGTTGAATTACATGCACAGTGCCTTTCATAAGTATAAATGCGCCCTTGCACTTCGTCACATCACAACAGCAAACTTGATTTTATAGGATAGACCGATGCAAAGCGGAGCTTTACTGTGACGTGGAAGGAAAAAAGTGGTTTTCAAACAAAGATCTGAAAAGAGTTGTTTGTATTTGCATTCAGCCTCCATAAATCATTAATTTGCAGAAACATCTTTGGCTGCAAGAACTTAAAGTCTTTTGGGAGTATGGTTCAAGCAGATTTGCACATCTGAAGGCTAAAAATTCTTCACATTCTTCTATGCAACCGAGCTAAAGCTGTGTGCTGAACAAAAGCATTCCTACAGCATGATGTTGACACCAGCATGTTTCACAGTGAGGTGTGTTTAAGGTGACGAGCGCAATACGATTTTGTGAGACTGCCAAAAAGCAATGGCCACTCCTCCATAAGGGTCATATTAGTGGAATGTCTCACTAATGGTTGTTGCATTGATTGAGCCTTCCAGTACCTGAGCTGTGTATGTCTGTGCAGCTCCTCCAGAGTTACCATGGGGCTTTTGACTAATTCCCTGGTTAATACTCTCCGTGCCTCAAAGGTCAGTTTAGTAGGTGGATGGGCATGTCTTGGCAGGTGAACAACTATCCCATACTCTTTCCATTTCTGGATGAGGGATGGAACAACTCACCGGTACATGTTTGTTTTTTAGAACCAAACCCTGCTTTGAACTTCTGCACAACTTTCTCTGCAATTTTGAAAACCATGTATATAGTGTACAGTGGCTAAAATGTTCCAAAGTAAATGCAGCTGGGAAGCTGAAATACCTAGGCGCAATGCCACTTGAGATGCTACTGGCTGGCATTTGCAAAGCAGCCAATCCAGGAGTGCCATTCATTTTCCTTAGCGCTGATTGGATGTACCCCTAACAGCAGAGATAAGGAAGAGCGTAAATTTTAGCTTCTCCTGTAGTGCTAAAACGGTCTCCACTGTGTGTATTAATGCATATTATAGTATTTTTGGTGTTCAAACTATTAAAATGGGCATTTTTAGAGGGGGTCTCAAGTTTTCGTGGATTTTAGCAATTCGCGAATTCAGGGGGTCCACTGTACTTTGTGATGGTCTATCACAGAGGCCTGCAACCTGCAGGTCCAGAGCCACAAGTGGCTGGTTGGACGTTTCACAATGGCTCTTAATAACTTTGGCAAAAATAATAATAAAAAAAAAAAAAAAAAAAAAAAAAAAAAAACAGCTAATATTTTTACATTTAGATATAATAACAAATGCAGGTTGTTTTTTTTTTTTTTTTTTTTTTGGTTTTTTTTAAGTTTTTCAGTTTATTCCTACAATATTTGCGTTGAATTTCCACAAAGAATGACACTAAAAGTACTAGTAATATGTTTTTAGACCTGATCTTCTTGTCATTAGGTTGGAATCTATGTCCTTTTTTATTTTCTACATAATTTTCCATCCCATGGGAAAAAGATCCATCCGTTTTTTGCTAAATTTTATGTTTATTTTTAATTTAAATCCTAAAAATAGAAATAAAATGGTTCTGTAAAAAATGGCAACAAATTTCCTTTCGTAGATATTTATCTAAAATTATAAGTGGTCTTTTTTCAGAAAGTCGTGTGACATTTGTGGCTCTAAACGGGTTTTATTTGAGTAAAAAAAGCTCTCTAAGTTGTAAAGGTTGCAGACACCTGTTCTATCACATGAAATCCTAGTAAAATACATTAAAGTTGGTGGTCATAACATGACAAAATGTGAAAAATCAGAGATGTATGAAGACCTTTGCAAGGAACTGTGCACACAATTAGCAAACCGAAGAACTAGTTATTGTGGCACTGGGCTTCCCTCGCATAAAAATGAGTCAATTTTGTGGTCATTTTCTAGTTCTCTGTACAAATAAAAATGAAGGTATACAGGCTATAAAACAGAGAAAAAGGAGACACCATAAACCTTATTTATCTGTCTGTGTGCAGTTAGATGCACCCCGCGTTATTTCTAAGTAAAGGTGTGTGTAAATGTAAGTTAGGAGGCACATCCTACCATGTGCATGCGGATCTTCCTCATGGAAAATGTAATTAAATTGAAAAATTGGCATATTCAGCCTAACTACCAGAGTTATTGCAACTCAGACACTATCAAATGGAATTTCTGACTCGAAAAAATGAACTGAATAAAACGAATCTTAGGTTAATATAAATAAAATAAAGAATACCCAAACCTACTGAGGGCGAACAAACAAATAATCACTTCTTGCAGAGACATACAAGTCACTGTGAGCTGAAACCATATTTTCTGAAACCACACCTCGCTCTCCTTTTAAGGACAGGCTAATAAGACAGATGAGGGCAATTCCAGTTCAGACAGATTCAGACTAAATTTGGAGCTTGAAAACACAGAACCGGCATGGCAAATAAGATTACAGGTATGTGCATGAGAGGAAAAAAAAAAAGTTATTCTTATAATCCTTCTTATCTTTATATCAAAAATAAGTGTAGCATGGCCTGCATGGCATGTAGGGCGTGTTCTTTTGTGAAAAAGAGTGCTAAAAAGGATTATGGGATTATTTCATATAGTTTTGTTTATTATCTTATAAAACACCACAGATAATGCTGGCTTTCAAACACAGATTTAAAGATCTTACCCTCCACATTAAATCAGAGTTTCAGAGGTTTTAAGTTGCAGTGCATAAAAACCTTGCAGTCAACAGATAAATTTAAAGAGGCGGTATTATGTATTTTCCAGGCACGTAGTGCAATTTTATAGCACAATCAAGTAACTATGTTACCTTCAGTTGTTAGAAAAAAGCTGTGTATGTCAAACATAAAATAAAAGAAATTTGACTTTACAATTTAACGCCTTGAAATTAGGCCTCTGTCTCTTTAAGAAACTTATTCGACACTCTGCCTTCAGCACGTCATCACAACAACTTCTCTCCAATTAAGCATTTAACATCGTTTTTAGGAGAGCTGCACTGAGAAGTAGTTCGTATGGTGAGCAGGGCAGATGCGCAGTTCCACCAGGTGTTTGTTAACTGCTGCTGGCACTAGTCTGGAGGATCTGAGTCAGGGAGTCACAGGGGAGGAGTGCTCTGTGAAGCTCGGCTGGCGACTGCAACCTAGAGGAGGAGCGGTGCTCGGTTACATCAGGCGTTTTTGTTCTCCCGAATGGTTGCCACAGGAGATCCAAAGATTCTCAAACATTCATGAATGAATCAAAGCAATACTCTGGGTATGTTTTTGATGATAACATTATGATATAAAGCTCAGAAAAGTAGATTTTACATTATACTAGCCCTTCAATATTATCTCTCTGTCAGTTTAGACTATTGAAGATAATGGTTGTGTTTTTCCCCACCTCAGAACACTGTGGCTTAATGACAGAGGCTGTACTTCAATGTTTCAGATCCTTATTAAATTTTTATGTCACACAAAGATAATTGAAAGGAAACATAATTAAACAGTTCTCAAAAATGATTTAAACTATTAAAGACAAAAATATCCAAAACAACCCAGTCCTATATGAAAATGTAACTGTCTGCTGTTTTATTTAATGAATTAACTGTGATCCACATTTTTGGGTTCATTCTGACTCAAGAAAAAAAGAACAATAAATAACAAGAATCAAGAAATAACCTAAACAGAACCTGTCTGACAACATGAAGTCGGCAAAAGGAAAAAAAAAAAAAAATCACAAAAAGTAACTAAACAGATGAAAAAGGTCATTGATCTATCATTCTAGAAAGGCTTACAATGCCATTTTTAATGTTTTAGGACTGCAGCAAACCACAGAGAGAACCATCATCCATATATGGAGAAAACATGGAACAGCACTGAATCTTCCCAGGAATTGTCTGCTTACCAAAATTATCCCAATAGTGCCCAGACCACTCATCCACAAGGTTACAAAAGAACCTGGATCAACACCTAAAGCACTGCAGGCCTCACTTTCCTCAGTTAAGGTCAGTTTTTATGATTCAACAATATTATAGAGATGGAGCAACAATGGCATCCATG
Organism: Anableps anableps; assembly: GCA_014839685.1. NCBI lineage: Eukaryota > Metazoa > Chordata > Actinopteri > Cyprinodontiformes > Anablepidae > Anableps > Anableps anableps. Next base: position 7,155,620 of record CM026073.1, read on the forward strand.
GGAGTGTTTCAAAGTGGACCCCTGTGCCAAACAAAAGAAACACAAAGGCCCATCATACATTTGCCAAAAACTTGATATGCCGGAGACAAAAGTAAAACCTTTTAAAACGTGTTTTCCATTAGGTCCAGTGTGATTAACTCATGCAGCATTTCAGAAAGGAAAAAAAAATTAAAGCTGCAGTCAAACGGTGGACGTGTCGTGGTCTGGGGCCGCAATGTTACTTCAGGACCTGGATGACGTTTTTGATAAAATGTATGAGGAAATCCTGAAGGGGACTGTTCTGCCATTTCAGCACAAGCTCACTTGTAGATGCAGCAGGTCAATGATTTGAAGCTCACAAAAAAAAAAATCCTCCTTTGACTGGCTTAAAATAGCAAAAATATGGCTGAATTAAAACCAATTATGTCAGGAAAAGTGAGGAAACTATTCTTCCACTGAAACTGTAAAACACTCATTACTCATCAAATATTTGATGACAATCATTTATAAATCTGCATGAGGATCTGAAACACTTAAGTGAGACAAAAACAAGCAAAAACAGAAGAACTCTAAATGGGTGCCAATACTTCCAGGTCGATTTAGTTCCATGAACACAGATCAGCTGACCTCTAAACCCTAACAGAAGCCAATACACATGACGTAACAGAAAGAAGAATGTGTGGTTGTTTTTGTGAACACAAGAGATGAAAGGAAAAGACAAGCGGGGCTGGGAATGGATCAAGAGTTTTCATGTTGAGAGCAGAAACCTTTGAACTAAGTGAGAAAAGAGACAAAATGAAATGGCGGAGAATTGATGTCACCCTGCTGTTGAGGCGAGCAGGCAGGACGAGTGACTCCCAAAAGGTTCTGTTAAAAATATGCCGATAGGGGAAGGAACGCGTGGAGAGGCCGATTAAGACAAGAAGAGGATAGAGCCCAGCGGTTACAGAGTGTGTGACGTGTATGAGCTCTTGTCACATACGTGTTTCACTCGCAAAAATCCAATTAAAGGCCGCCAAGACTGATTTACTGCCTCCTTTGTCAACTCTACTTCACAAAACAATCAGAACGTGGTCTCAGCCTCGGTGCTTTTTCTACACTGTTAATGGTGTCAAATCCAAAGAAAAATTTGTTATATAAACACTTTTCTTCTTTTTTTATTTAATTCGGACTGACACGCACACATCTCATCACTGATAAACTCAGGCATTTGCAATTGCAAAGTTTTATGGTTTTTAAGCTTAATATTTTATGACTGATCTCAGCAGGCACTTCAAGCTATCATTAGCATCAGAGTATAAATAATTTTATGAAGAAATGTAAATTAAAGAAGCACTGAGAAACTGGCTGCTGACCAGAATCGGTCGATTTTACGCGTGACTGGGCCAGACCGCGAGCGGCAGTTCAGAAATTAATTTTTGAAAGTGAAAAGTGAAAGCAAAATACTAAAGCCCTACCATGTCTGGCTAACAACAACCTTCAGTGTGGAAGAGCAAGCTATTTAGTTAGCTATTTTCATTTTTAGCAAGTCTGGGGAAGCACAAAAGCTATGTTACATTTCCAGAAAAGAAACCATAATTTTTATAGAGACATATTGGCTGTTCATTCAGACTGCTACTTTTCAATAAACGGGAATTGAACGTATTTTTGCTGTTTTATCCATTTATTCCATCTAATTTGGGAATGTTTACATACTTTTTGAACTCTCACGGGTAAGGTAACTCTCAAGACTGCTGTTTTCAGTTTAAAGCAACATATTTTCTTTCCCCAGTTTTTCTATTTTTTGCACTGACATCTCGTACTCATTTGATCAGTTTATTATTTTGTTTGTGTAGACCGTGTATTAAAAAAAAAGCACAGCTGTTTGGTCTTGTTCCACAGACTCACCTTTGTAGTAGAAAAGGCAGAAATCAGACAAGACAAACCACTTCCTCTTCCAAAGGCGCATCCCAGAGCTGTCCTGCAGAGAGAAAAAGATGCAAAACACTCATGAATAATAATAATGTGTTACAAAGTCCAGAGTGAGAGAAGCAAGAAGAAACATGAGGAAATGATGAAAAAAGTTGAGAAATACAGGAGAATGTGTGACAAAACCAAGCAGATATATAGAGAAAATGTGTTTATAGTGGGAAAGTGAGCTGGACACGGCCAGGGACTGTTTACTGGCTCACTGCTGCACTGCTTGTTTCATCCTGTATGTTCGCTTGCTAAAAATGGAGCCATTTAAAGAGATGTGACACAGCAGAGGCATAAAAAACCCCAACCTCAAACAAAGTTACAAATATTCTTTCCATTTGCTCAAAATGTATAAAGTATGTGGTATCTGCTGTGTGGGTAGATGAAAGGGATAAAACACACTCTGTCCAACTGGCTACAGTAATAGTGACCCGAGTGTGAGAGAGCGCATGTCTCGACAGCATCCTCCTTACGGCAGGTAGAAGGTGTTGTAATTATGACACAGGTGTCATGTGCAGTTGTGTGTGCCACTGTTTGTTGCCATCTGATTCTAATCGTCTCCCTGTGACATCGCTCCCTGTTTGTCTTGTAGTGAGGCCAGGCGTCTTCCAGTGGGACCATGCCAACCGGTTATTTTAAGCAGAACTTTAAATAAGCAAATGCTCTCCAGTAATAGCCTGTCTGTGATCAACACCAGGTGCTCTACATTTCCAAAGTACACAGAATAAATCAGTGGAATAAAACTGGGCCATAGAATAAGCGGAAACTTTACTGACCCAACTAGAGTGTATTTTGTGGAGGGGACACCTGTAAAGGCAGCTGTATTAAATTAATGAAGAATACATGTATGTTTTTCAGATTCTCTGGTGGTCATCTGGGAAGATAGCTATCCTATGCATGCTAACACAACCCTGTAACATCACAGTTACAGCTTAGTTCAATACCAAAGTAAAACAAGATACCAAAGAAGTTCTCAAGTCTTTTTTTTCCCTAAATCTAAGCCCCTAAGGACTGAAATGAACATTCTCCAATCAGATGCAAGCTGTAGTACTGTGTTCGTCCTCAGACCTAATTTAAGTTTTCTTTTTAACATGGATCAACACTGATGCTCAATGAAAAACAGCAGAAACAGGCTAACACCTTTCAATGCTGGGTTTCTGAATGAATCAAACAGGAAGTACTTTTATTTTGAAGAACTAAATTTCTTTGTAATGACTACACACCCATTAAACCTTGTGTTTGATTAGTATATGGTGGGGGGGCACTTCTCTTCTCCTCACTCTCAATCAGATGATTGGATAGGAAAACCTTGTACTAAATTTGCATTTAAATCCTTTGTTTTCAAGTCGAAACAGCAGAGGGGTTTCATGGCATGTAGGCTGGGGTTCCAAGGGGTTCTGGTGATTTCACCCATTTCCTACCATTTCCAACATTTGCTGTTTTGGTAATTTTGTTTCTGTTTTTTTTTTTTTTTTTTTTTATACAAAGTTGTGCAGTCAACTGTGGGATATTTTGACCATGCATCAATTCCTACTAGCCAGGAGGATGTTTTGTACCTGTTTTGAGAACCAGTTATTAAGTTTTTTCTTGGCTTTTTGAGTTATTTTCAAAGGAGCGCTGTAAGGAAAACACATGAAACACATAATCCCAATCAATTCAGTTCAATTCAAATTGAAAATAGCTTCAAAGAGAAATGAAATATTGTCATAACTCATTTCAGCTCAAGAGGCATTATAAATAGTGTGATGCTATGGGCAGGAAGGATCTCCAGTAGCAGTCAGTCTTGCAATGAATCTGAAGAGGCCTCTGACTGAAGACTGTTGCTGTATGACTGTCTCAGGACTATCATGACATGCTACCAGCATAATATCCAGGCAGTAGAGATTATATTGCACAGTAACATGTCCTTGATGACACCATCAGTTGTTGACAAGCACTACTAATCCACCTCATTTCCACAAAGATGTCTTTTGAGAAGTGGGTTTTAATCCAAAGATATTTTGGATCTTAAAGTCAACAATCACAATATGGATGGATGGTTGTTACGGATGAGAGAGAGATGTAAGAATGATAAAGATTAACGTGTACAAAGTTGTCAGACAACAGGGTGATAATAGGATGGTGCAAAAACACAAAAAGTTTGCTCCCCTAGTTGTTGAGCAGTTGCTTCATTTCTTTATTCTTGTTTGTTTATAGGAAGAATTACAAGTTTATCCCAGTATCATCTGGTATTATGGTGGTGTTGATGGAAGTAGTGACTCAAAAAATCTCCCAAACAGCTGCCACAAGAGATTAAAGAATTTCTCAAACGTGCACAAGAGAATTAAAGTAACACTCCAGGTATGTTTTTGATGAGGGAATAAACTCAAAATAGTTGATTTTACATAATACTGACCCTTTAAGAGTCTTTGTCGGCTATAAATCACTTAAATAGTCTTAAAATAAGTCCTGAACATGAGGAGACAAACAACAAAATTATATCTACAATATCTACAAACAGGGGTCTTTTACCTGTTTGTACAGCCATCCTCGGACCACCACCGGGACGTTAGGATTCCGCTTGATGGATTGTTCTCTTTTCCCAAAGCTGTGAATCTTGCCACTGGATCGGGAGGCCTGCAACACAAAAAAACCCAAACAACTAAGAATACATGAATCAGTCAAGGAAACATAGCATGGTGTCAAGGTAACATAAAAATTGGCTCCCATCAATTTGAGTCAAAAGCTGATGATGTAAGTAATGACAGAATAGAATAGAATAGAAATATCCTTTATTGTCCCACGATAGGGAAATTTCTGTGCAACAGCAGCAAAGTGGCAGTGGCAGGCAATAACAGAAAACAGACTCACACAAAGAATATATAATATGTATAAAAAACAGAATAAAGAATAAAAAAATACTGTACAGTAAGGCAAAATTTCAACATGAATACTGTGTAGTTTTAAAAGAAAAATTCCATTCCAGAGGAATGTGCAACTGAGTTGGTTAATTACAAATGTACAAGATGTGCATGTCTCTGAGTATTAAAAACACAAACCACTCACAGTTAGTGACAAAAGAAAAAACGGTAGAGTTGTACTGATACTAGTGTGGATGTAACCACTTATTGATTTTGTTGAGAGCAATGACGGTTATAGAGTCTAACAGCTGGTGGGAGGAAGGATCTCCTATAACGCTCCTTAGTGCACCTAAGATGCAGCAGTCTGTCACTGAGATCTCCAGCTCAGCAACAGCTTCATGCATGGGGTGGGAGACATTGTCCATCAGCGACATTATTTTAGCTGTTGATGTTATTTAGCATATATATATATATATATATATATATATATATATATATATATATATATATATATATATATATATATATATATATGTGTGTGTGTGTGTGTGTGTGTGTGTGTGTGTGTGTGTGTGTGTGTGTATCATTGACAAATGAAATATCATTTGTCAATGATACACATTATAAAAGCATATATTTCTGTTGTTATGGACCAGGATGGTAAAATTGCATTTATCCATGAATCTATGAATTGTAATACCACAATGCAATTTAAGAAACAAACTCAAAAATCTTCTTAGTAAAAAAAAATAAATAAATAAAATAAATAAAAAAATTTTGCTTTAAAAAAATTACAGGATTTCAACATTAAATCTTACTCTTAATTAATCTGTGGTTTCAAAGTTGAGATTAAAAAGAAGACAGCCGACTTCATCCAAGTGGCACATAATTGGCACCCCGCTCTTAATCAGAGCATTCAATCTCACTTACAGCAGCTCTGCACAAGCCTTCATCCACACCATCATTATCTTTTTTTGATACCTCTCCTTTTCTGCCCCAATTGTTGCATAATTATAGTCATTACTTGACGACAGACAATTTTCCACCTGATTTCTGACAGTGACAGTCACTGTTGCTATAACATTTGTCAAACAAAGACAAAAACCTCTGTATCTTGGGTGAGAAGAAGGAGGACCAGCAGAACGGTGAGGTGAAAGTCAGAGGTTTTCATATACCTATATGAAAAAGTCTATAGAAGTAACATCAAAGAAAGTGAGACAGTATCTGAGAATCCTTCACTATTAGTTGTCACAGACTATGGGGATGCCTTGCAATGGAATGGTTTGAAATTTTGTTCTATGCTTTTCAAATTTTTGTAAATGTCAAAGTCTGAAATTTTGTACAAACCACTTAATGATAACTTTAACTAAAAGTCTGTTGGAAAAAACAACTTAAACCCATTTTTCCCACTGAAATTATTCCCTCTATTCTATGCAAAACGGCTCAAACTTAGACTAGATGGAGAACATCATGGCTATGCATTTATCTAATAGGTTTCACCTGCGCTCCTTGGTCTTCATGATGCCAGTTGTTTACTAATGTTCTCCAACAGACTTCTAAGGGCTTAACAGAAGAGCTGGCTTGATGCTGGGATTAAATTACATACAGGCAGACTCTGTCTACTATTTCAGTCACTCCTGAAGGTAATTGGTTGAACAGAATTTTATTTAGGGGTGTTCGAGTAAAATGACCTAAATACAAATGCATATAATTTTTACTTGTAAAAAACAACTAACATGAAAGAAAGTTAGTGAATCACTCCAGATACTTCACTATCGGTGGTGACAGGCTCTGGTGATGATAATGTGTCTACCCTTATGTGGATGAAGTCAACATGCTATATATATGAAAGATAGCTGACAAAGAGCAAGCATTCCTTTCTAAAAATAACTTGAGTATTGAAATGCCTGCATCCTCACAAATATAATTTCCCTTGAGAAACAAACTAGTGCAGCTGCAGTCTCTTCATGAAGATTTTATAGAATCCACCAGTATTTTCAAGTTATACAGTTGATCTTAAAATCTGAGTCCGTTTAGTATTTATATATTCTCAGTGACAGATTAGACAATGTGGGTTAAAAAAAATCTTGCCCCAGGACACACTACGATGTACACACTGACAACCACAACACACACAGAGGCCGAAGAATAAGATTTAAATCATATGTTGTTGCCTCACATCCATCAATGAAGTCGTGTCATAAGACAGATGATGAAGATGGCATTAGAATCCAAACGCAGGAGAAGAGACAGAAGACAAGAAGATTACAGAAACCAGGAACCAAATATAAATTAAATGAAAATTAAAAAAGGAAACGATGAAACTGAAATACACATCATTGATCAAAACCTAAGTTGTTGAAATTGTTGACCAAACACAGTTTTACTTAGATTTGAACTCAATTCATTAACATCAAAACAAAACTTTAACTTCTTTAGCTCTTCTACAATTCTTTGGAAAACTGATTTAAGTCCCTTCCACAACAAAATACATTTTTGTGATCTGCAGACAGTTCAAAAACTTTACATAAGTCATTAATATAGGAAAAGAGCATTGTTCCAAGCACTCAACCCTGAGGAACCCCATAGAAAAACCCCAGCAACTGCCAATCTGTACTGTTTCAACGTACTGAAATTTATTTTCATTCTCATGTACAAAACATGAGCCTTTCTATCTAATGAATAAGAGTGGTGATTCCTTATTTTTATTTCAAAGTAATTGGTAATTTTTTTTAAATATCTACACTCAATGCTGGATTTTTGTGGACATTTAATAAAATGTTCATTGTGGGTTTTTTTATATTAATTTAGTTAATACATTAGCAATATTAATTCAATACACCCTTTATGTCAGCCAACATATTTACACACAGGCCATAAAATCACATTACATCTTATAGTATTCTAAAATGTCAGAAGAATGACAACGTTCCCTGCCAGTCCATGCCTAAAATCTCACAGGTGCAAGCATCAATGCTAGAAGTGGATGTTTGTTTGATGCGGTGAGAGTGAATGTCTGTCATACCACAGCTGGAAAGACACAAACAAACTCACTAATTAGAGGGAGGCTGGTTGGCCAAGCGAGAGGACAAAACACAGAGACTACAATATTGCTACACAGTAAATATGCACCATGTGTATGCGCATACATGTTGCTTGTCTGCCATTGCCTGTGTGTGTGTGTGTGCGTGTGTGTTCAATGCGGTGGTCTATTTTTAGGCTAAGGGTAATTTTGTGGAACAGGCAGTGGTCCCTGCAGTACAGCAGCATTCTGTCTTGTAGGTGAGTGACTAAGAGTCTAAACAGCTACTTATTATGTGAGTGGCACACAATTAGGCAAGCTGAAAAGCAAGAGAGACCGTCCCAAGACTACACTGCTGCCAGTTTAATTCCCCTGGGTAAAGTAATTAAACAAGAGTAATGCTTTCCCGTCCCCTTTAGAACTCTGTTTGTGATGCACTTACAGGAGTCGACACTTAATGGTACTCTCGACCAGTGAACTGATCAGGGGGCTAAGAGTGGCAGCATGGAGGGAGTCTGGGTTCCTTTAACAGCCAAACAAGTGGCCGGGTAGCTTTTTGTACAGCAAAAAAAATATGTACCTTTAAAATTTTGGGTTAATGAGTCAATTAAAAATCCTTCATCATTGTTGAACTGATGTACAATTCCTCTTGACCCTCTTAGGGCTAGACAAGCAAAATGTAACTACAGCTAGATTTCCATAGCTCCTTGGACTGAAAAAGAAAATCCATTAACCCTTAGACATATTTTTTTACTTTTTTTCTGAGCTAGGCAGTATCTCATAAGCATTTATTTCACCCTCTGAGAGACAACTGAAATGGAGAAATGATGCAAAAAAAGACAAAGTCATGAGACGCAGATGCAAAAGGGTCTTGAAGTGCATCATCATCTCAGTGTAGACTGGTGGTTTTCAATTATTTGCTGTCATGCCCCCCCCCAGTTAACATCCATTTTAACTAGGGGGGAAATAGGCTTTCACTACTATTCAGAACCTGACTACATTTAATTACTTATCTATGCAAATCACTGGCACCAGCTTTCTGCATACAATCATCTGATTTTAAGCTCTAAAACAAGTTCAGTTTATTAACTCAATTTGTAACATTTAACCAAGACTGCTCAGTCTGTGTGATTCTCAAAAGAAAAAAGTGCAAATGATTCATTGAGATGTGCATTTCTAGACTAAGCACAGTAACATTCAAAGCTTCGCTAAACTGTACATATTAGTTACTAGTCAGCTTCAGCAGATTATTCCTTTTCAAAAAGATATGTAACTTAACATTTTTTGTGCAAAATTTGCAATAATGCTTCTATTTTTCCTTATCAGAAGAGATTAAAAGGGCATAACATTTTGCAATCAATCAGAGAGTCAGTTGGGTAGTCTGAATAAGTTTTCTTTAAATATTTTAAGAGTTTTTCTTGTTTTTATGCATGCATGTATGTCTAACAGTGCTGTATGTGTAATAGAGATGTCAATTTCCCTGAGGGAACATCTCAAAGGGATTAATAAAGTTTTCTTTCTCTCTTTCTTTCAGTCTCTCTACCTATACTTGGCGTGTACGTTGGTGCACTAATCTCCAAAAATAAGCCCTTATAAGACCTTCCAAACTGTCAATTTTCAGTAAAAGGTGGTGCGCGCGATCCATGCCGAGTTGCAAAAATTGCACCATCGTGCCCATTCCAATGTGTCAACTATAAACATAGCCAGTTGTTTTTCTTTTCACTGCCATAAACATCTCCATCTCCTCCTCTGTCAGCTCTGTACACCGGTGTGCCCTGATTAGGCTACTTCTACTGGGTTGAACTGACAGCCTTTTGATTAGTTTAAGCACTGCTGCTACCTAGTGACTGTAGGCTTGTTTAGCTTTCACACATGAATAAAAGACATGAATAGTAGTGCTTCCCACTATTGAAAAGTACTGGTGCAGACCCTTCAGACAATGGTAATCATAAAGGCTGAGCCAAGCAAGTGGTGCGGGTTTTCATACTTGACATCTACACTGGTGCAGTGTTCTCCGAAAATAAGTCCTCATAGAGGGATCATATACTGCAGGTGGACCTGCTCTCCAGGAACTCCTTCCAAATCGTCCAGTTTGAGTGAAAGGTGGCGCTTGTGATCCGCGCCAAGTTACAAAAACTCGGGCCACAGTGAACGATCAAGCACTCTGAAAGTGCGCAAGGCCAACGGACAGAGGAATGGATGGTGTGATCAGCAGGTGCACCCTCCCGCCCAGTTCAATGCATCAAATATAAACTTAGCTTAAAGTAGCTGTTATGCTGTTTTTAATCTTGCCATGTATGTTGGCCTAACCAAAATTGCATTTTACATGGTCTAAATACAGTGAAATAAAATACATTTATTTATCATCACCGTAATCAACATCCTGTTATGATGCACCTCTGTTCTGGATAGTATGTGAGTATTGGGATGAAGAGTGTAAAATTTACAGCCTGCTGTTGCATTAATGGTGAAATAAGTTATTTTATTTCCCATCATCAAATGATTATTTGACCATCTTGGGCAGAAATGACCTATCCAAATTCCGTAAGTCACTAAATAATTATTAGCTACATTAATCTGGCAATATTACTTCAAGCATCCATGAGTGAATCTTCAGCTGGGCAAACGGAGCATCTGCATTGTGTAGCAAGAGATTAAGTAACTTGTTGGGTCATTGTTGCCACTTGGCCTGGACAATAATCTGAAAATTAACTGACACCAACATTTATGAAGATAGCAGATGTAATTTTGCACATATCCCTTTTTTTTTTTTGGGTGTTTTTTTTTAAAAAAAAAATGAAAAGACGTGCTGCTTCCAATATCCAGCAAGGACATTGGAAGCAGGGGTTGCGTTAACCAAATATTTTCCCTCTTTGACAGGATTATTTTAAATGGTGATGAAAAAATCTGAAGGCAATTTGTTGTTTTGACCAGTTACACACACCTGACCACCTTTTAAAGTCCTTACACTGGCTCCCTGTAGCTCAAGAATAGACTTTAAAATACTTCTGTTTCTTTATAAATCAGTGAATGGCTTAGCACCAAAATACATTAAAGACCTGTTGTCATTGTATCAACCTTTCAGACCACTCAGGTTTTCTGGTTCTAATCTACTTTGCATCCCCTGAACCAGAACCAAACATGGAGAAGCAGCATTCAGCTTTTATGCACCACAAATCTGGAACAAACTTCCAGAAAACAGCAAAGCAGCTGAAACACACCTTTAAACAAAGGCTTAAAACGTGCCTGTTTAGAGTTGCCTTTGATTAGTAGTAAGTGGAACATTGATCAATATTTTTGATGTATATTTGCTTGATGAATTTGAGGATTTTGAGGATTTTGATGTATTGATGGCTTTGATGTATATTTGCTTGATGATTTTGATGGTTTTGATGTAAAGCACTTTGAACTGCCTTGCTGCTAAAATGTGCTATACAAATAAATTTGACCACTTGGTGCAGATGAACAGACATTTTCAACTTTACACACAGAGTATATTGCAGAGATAAATAAAATCAATCAGTCCATTTATTGTCATCAAGGTGAACTGCTCAATATGTCATGATATTAATAATAGGTTGTATCATCCAGCCTTAGTTGCCACTTTAGCAGGAATTACCTAAATTCCTTATATATGGCACCTTTAGGTCGTGAATGCCATGCCATGACATTTATCAATATTCCCAAAAAATATGTGTTGGCCTGGCTTAGCTGAAATGTTTCCTTAAAGCTGCAGAAATGCAATACTGTAACAGGGGCATAACTGGTTTAAGAATGAGCATTTCCATCTTAAAAGCTTAAAAGTCTAATATCACTAATGACTGCTGAGCAACTAATCCCCTTCAATGGATGTCCAAATCCTGAAATACAGCAACTTCTGTTATTGACTGCAAAGTCTATCTTTTATTTGATTCGAGGCTTGTTTCACTTGCAATGCTCAGTCTTTCCAAAAAGACTTTCATATTTCAAATACTCAAATTCAGGTCTGCTCTGATGTCTGCCGATGGTCATTTCTGGCTCCAAAAATGCCCAGATGGAAATATTCAAAGAGCAGCATTTCAAAGCATTGATGATGGAGGTTCTTAAAGCTGTTTGTTCCCATCCCACCAGTGCCTCTCTTAAAAAGGCAAGAAGTATGAGGCTGGTGGACTTGATGTCTCTCCATGCACTAGTTTGCATCTAACGTATCATCATTCAAAGTGAGTGAGTGAGTGAGTGAGTGAGTGTGACTGGTTTTTTTCCCTCCCAAGTTACTCAGGAACAGTAAAGACGACAATAATGTCACCTTAATAAAACTCACAATCAAATAAAAATAACAATTTTTAAAAGTAATTTAAAACTGCCATATGAACAAATAAAGTAAAAACTAATAATAATAATACCATACAAATAATATCATTCTATCATAGCATTTACACAATAACTATTGTCTTAATAAGATTGATGGTCAAGCCTCCACATCATGACTGTCTATTTTAGCAACCACAAATGTTTCTGAACAATTTTAGTAGTTCGCAAGGGAAATTTGTGCTGAAGCTTTCTTTCAGCCATCTGACTGGCAGAGTACTAAGAACAGGTGTGAAAGAAGCAGCATTATTTTTGCATCATAAAACTCTTGTAACCTTAAACAGTTTCAGTGGCATCTCAGTAAGACTTTAAACCATACAAATAGTGCAACAGCCAATTTTTCTATGACTTTGAAAACAGAACTTTCTAAAGCATTGATAGATGTTGATACTGGTACCCTGCCCATGCTTAACTGCAAGTTCCCTAGCCCTAAATTTTCCAAAAGTTAATTCAGATAATTTCTTCAAATAACACTGTTTAAAGATGGCCTTGTACAAACCAGACCCTTGTTCTATACTTTGCTTCATACAGAGGGTCTGGAAGTTATTGAGAAACAATTGCTTGCTGAAGGCATGGACTCTGTTGAAGTTTTAAACCAACGTTTCACTTCCAACGTTTTTGGATCTGATTTTACCCAATCGCAACGACCAATTGGCCATGACATATGGAATGCAGCAGCTCGATGAACTGGAAGTTGTGTGCACTGTAAACAACCTCGTGGGCAGTCGGACCATGACATCTTAGCCAGCAAAAAAAATGCCTGAAACATTCCTCTTGCTACTAATGATTGCTCAATATTTAGAAGTTTGGCCAGCATAAATGGCTTTGTTCACTTCCTCTGCTGCCACTGCCAAACTACAACCCTCTATAGGCAGACTACAATTCTAAAACGGCACAGAAAATCAATGTCATTGTTCACAACTTATCTTTCTGTTAGTTGATTAGCCCAATTGAAGTTTAAACAAATTGTGTAAGATGGCAATGGCCAGGCTCATTTAAAGAAAGCTGGGGATATGTCGAATATATTCAATGTATCACACGAGGTTCCACAATCTTGACTATCAACAATAAATTTTCATAGCAACCTTATCCCATCTAAATATAATCTGCTGTAATCCCTCTTTACCTGCCCAACTCCAGATTGTTTACCAGTGTGGTGACCATTAGAAATGTGAGTTTTTGCAGTGTTCGACATGTTGGAAAATTTCATTACATGAGTAGAACAGCTTTCATATACCTTGTATACTGCACATGTGTACCACTGCTGCAGAATCAATGTAAGTGGACCTCAAATATCCATGCACTGAATCAATAATATCATTACTTACACCTGGGCACACAAGATGCTTGAAGCTAAAAGTAATACTGATGGCATGACCTACTTTCTGATTAATTCATCTAACCACTTGGAGCATTGAAATTGCATTCTTAGATTGCATTCTTTAAATTGGAAAGAAATTCAAACTTTCAAGAAAAGTGACTTTGTATAAAATAAAATGCGCATCACTTTTTCATTTTTAGATCCACGTAACAGATTTGTCAGTACTTTAGCATACATGGCAAGATAGAAAACAGTGTGAGAACAGCTTTAATTAAAGATAGACCTTAAAGTAAGGTATTTCAACATATTTTTTTGTCAGTTTCTTTTTTCTATATTCTTCAACTTAAATTAGCAGTATAATGTACATAAACAATGCATTACTGTTCAACATACCTATTTGTTACACTGTTTGTTTTTCTTTAATACTGAAAGAAGCAGAGTTATTTTTAAGCAGCGAGACAGGGAAGTAATGAGGCGCTTGAAGACACTAAAATTCATAACATGCAACAGGGACCCCTACATGTCATTTTGATAAATCCCATTCCCAGATATTATGAACACTGGTTTAAAAACACAAAATAACCAAACACGAATCTAGCATGTGGAGAAGACAAGTGTTGAAAAGAGAATTGTGACACATTACTCTCGGAGGGGAAGTGGGTAATTTTTGTTTCAGCACACCCTTCTGATGCCTTGTCAGAGGAGGAATAGATATGACTTATTCAGACTGTGGTTTCAATTCGTGATGGCGATGCGCTGCGTGAGAGGGGATACGAATGATTCATCTTCTCTCCCAGACAGGCCTCTTTCTTCGGAGTTGTTCTTGTCAGTATGGGGCTTCTGTGCTATTTTACCACCATCTGATGACAGGGGGGTGATGAGCCAGAGCACCTGGGACGGGCGCGGGCCGATAAAACACTGTGCTTGGAAACCATGATTGGGTGTCTTGATGGATGTCCTGTCATCTTTGCGCCTTACTTGATGACACAAGTTCAATCTGGGTCCCACAGCACCTGTTGATGGAGCCGGATTTCGTGTAACTGTGGAGGTGTGGTGGAGCTGGAGACAAGTGTGTTAGAGGGAGGGAGGAAGTGTAAGAGATAGAGTAACAGCAAAAAAAAAAAAAAAAGTCTCAGCAGCATCTTTACTTTGCAAAAATGGAAGGGTTCAGAACCAATGCGGGTTTTGAATTGGAGATCTTTAATTTTGAGCTTCTTTAGCAAGTCACAGTCACAGTTTACCTTTAGTTAACCTTATATAAAAGTTAAACAAAACTATCTAGCAGAATGTTTAATGTTGACCTTTTGTGTTCAATGCCAACAGGGATAAAACATTTACCAATTTTAATTACTGCAACTAAATTTCTGTTAGTATGACTAGATTTAAATCCATCCATTTTCTAGTCAGAGTACCAGGGGGAACTCACGCATACATGGGGAGAACATACAACCTTCATGCAGAAAGAGTCCAGGCCAAAATTCGAACCCAGGACCTCATCCTGCAAAGCAACAGTGCCACCAACTGTGCCACTGTGCATTTTAATATTTCAGTATTAGGATGAAATGAATTACCCCTACCTTTGAAATTGCATGTGATTAGTGTATTATTACAAAAACTGTACTGATCAGGGTTTTGGATCATCAATCAGCGTTTCTTCACAGCAGACACTAGCAGAAAATCATGAACATAGGGAGGGGGCATTTTAACAATAAGTCTTGTATCTCACTTTAGACCTTAAAAGACTTAGACTTCATCCAAGAAGACAACAACATAAGTAGTTCACTGTCTTCACCAGCCTCTTGACAAATTATAAGTAAGCTAACTTACCCAGATGTTTTTAGCCTTCAGAGTGGTATGGCTGATACATTTACTTTGTTACCAGATTAGTAGATTTCTCATACGATCACCACTGAAGCCAAGAATCTGCTTTTACCTGACAAAACAACCAAAATAATAATCCAGGACGTTTTGCATGAATTCGGCATCGCATTCCCATCAAAAACCCTGAGCAGCCTACAAAGCAATCATAATAGTGCATTCATTAATGAAGATATCGCAGGCATTTCCATTTATTCACAATCCATAAATGTAACACGGCGAGCGGTAAAAATGCTCTCTCCACCCAAAATTAGGGGGCAGAAATATTTGTATAATCTCACAAAGAAAAAAAACAGCATATCTAAATTAGTCCTTTACAAGCTAGATTACAGCTTCCTAGCTTTCTTCTTTTCTTTAGATTTTCTCTACACCTTAATATTGGTGGACAACATCACATCATAATACATAGTTTTTTCAAGATCATTTCAACCTATTTGAGATGAAAAACCTGTGATTTGCATGTTAGACTGGTAAATCATTCATTCATTGATTGTAACTTTAAGGGATAATTACACAACCTTGAGTCACCGTTCTGCAGTTAAATACAAAGTGATTACAGTGCTGACATTTTAAACTTTCTTATATTAGTAATTAGCATGATTAGCTCAACTCACTTCCACATTACTAAATATGTATTCCCTATAGTTAGTGGGCCTCTACCTTAAAGTGGAACTAAACCTGATGTAAAAGCATAACCCTGTCACCAGACAAATTTTTTAAAATTCCAGTAAAGTGGGTGGAGCCAAGAGACACTGAAGGGGACAGCTCAGTGTGGGGATGAGCTAAGGGGATTAAGCAGGGGTGTACTCAGAACAGGGGAAAGCTGTTGCCAACTTAATGACTTTGACACTATATTTAGTGCTTTTTCAGACCCCTCTGGAGACTTTGTTCTGTTTATTAGAGACTTTTACAGCGACAGCATGTGACAGCTCTTCCGGAACTGTCCTGAGCGAGCAGCGAGTGCTGCCTTGAACCCCTTCTGCTTCCTAAGCACTGTAGTCAGTCTCATTTTGTAGCAAATCGCCTCAAGTCAGAATAGAGAGGAGACCCATTCCACTCCATGTCCACATTGCAAATGAATCATACGTCTAAAGCTGAAAAACGCTACTGATCACCGCTTGCAATGCTCGCAGTCCAATTTCTAACTCGTCTCACTCTCAGAGTGAGATGTTTTTATACTCGAATGCGGGGCTGTGATGTAAACATCGACCAAGCTGTAGTGTTTATAACCATTGGGAAAATTCCACTGAAGTAGCCACCGTTCAATCCAAAGAGGGCATCACAAAGATGGTTTTAGGACAAATATTGCGGAATTACACAAATTTACTCAAAAATGTCACAATTTGCACAGTAACAAAAGATAGCACACTTGAGGTCCAGTTTATATAGCATATTTGCAAGAAAAGTTGATTTGGGTTTAGTTACTCTTTAACTTTGAGATTTCTGATCAACATTCATGTCCAGTCAATGTAAAATTGTCGATTGCAGTCACCAGATGATTTCCCCACCCCTTCTTTGTTAAGCGTGGGCCAAGTTCCAATATTTTTGAACAGTGTTATGGCTGACCAGAGCATGAAACAAATGCAAAAACAAACCCAGACGTGTCCACCAACCTTTGAGGCAGACGTGGAGTCCACAGTGGAGGAGGTAATGGCGGTGGAGGCCTCACTCACAGTGGTGCTGGAGAGCTGCTCACCTGTGTATCTGGACATCATGCGAGGACCTTGTGACCTGCACAAACAAAGGAACGTGTGTCAAGCTGGTCTGCCCAGGAAACAGACAGCTGATTAAAGACATCCGTACAACTCCCATACCTTTAATTTACTGGAATGTTTTCAGTCTGCCTAACAAATCCACAAGTGATCCACAAACTTCAAGTTCTAAACACTTTCAAGGTTGTAAAAGCCATTCCTCCATGTTTAATCGACAAGCAGCAGAACCCAGTCAGCTCTCCTACTCTGGAAGTAAAAGCATCTGCCGGTTTGAAAACCTGAGTAGAACAGAGAGCCAACCTTTCACACTGCGACACTTAAAGCGACTCGAAGGCAGGTGTCACACTTTCAAGCTAAACCCACACACACCTTGAATGGCAATGAATGGAATTTTTCTAATGAATCTATTTCCTTTTTGTACTGACACATTAATGCAAATAAACTACCTTAAGGAGCTGGCATGCAACAGGAAGTAGATAAATAGACTGTAAAATAAAATACAAGAGCAAACAAAGCAGCAGGCTGTGGTATGTGGCTTTATATCCTAAGTTAAACCTAATGCAACCTTGACACTGCAAACAAAAACTAAGATTAAAGGTTGTTTCAAAGGCTTAAAAGAACAGAGCAGGCAAAGGGAAGATAGTGAAACACTGGATTGATTTTATATTTTCTGTTCAGGTGCTATGAAAAACACTATTTACCCCTAACACATTTCATTTGTTTTTGCTTTATGTAGATGTTGAAGATCATTAAACTATTCAGTTTTCCATTAATGAGCCTACCAAACTAGCTATGGGTAGGCCTGTCACAATAAGCAATGAATCAATTAATCGCATGATAAATTAAAATGAGCTCGATAATTTCCATTCTGATGATTAAGATTTTGAGAATATAGAGATAATGTTATGTATTCTTTACAAAATTAAGGTTTATTGGTCTTTGAGAGAGCAAACTTACATTATTATGCCATTATCAACATATTACTTGAAAATGGTCTCGAAGCAGCAATGTTATCGTTCATCGCAATAATTTCTGGGACGATTTATCGTCCAGCAAAATTTGTTATCAGGACAGACCTAGCCATGGGCAAAAAAATCTATTACCCCATGAACCATAGAACTGGTTGTACCACCGTTGGCAGCAACAACTTTCACACTATCACTGACTGCCAAGCAATGCTTACGGCCCCCACATACTCGGGCATACTTCACTCTGTGGAGGTCTGCACTTAAGCGGACTCAAAACGGACGTCCGCCGGACACGTCCACCCAAAGGTTGATTTTTTACGACCACGTATGCGTACTCACTGTTGCAATGTAAGCTACTCAGGAAACAGCGTTCACATTGAACTGTTTTATATGCGACACTGAACTGATAAGGCTGAGAGTCAGACGCACGGTACAACGACCACTCTCTGTGCCACCCTGACAGGCGCGTGGTGGCTGCCCTGGGGGAGAAGAAATGGGGCTAAGCGTCCAACTTGCTCATCAAACTCCATTGGATCCATTCAGATTGTCGGAAATGAAGGAATTTCAAACGAGAAATGTAGGAAAGCTGTACACTCGACCATGAAATCTCAACCGTCCACAGATAGTGTGTGCGTAGTCCACGCGGCTCACAGAACACACAGTACGCCAGAGTATGTGGGAGCCTTTAGTTGGTGTGCAACAATCCATGACTGTAGTGGCTTTAGACTTGTTCAAACTATTACATAAAAAAACAGCAACAAAATGTCAATACAATACATGTTGCCTATTCTTAATGCTGCCGCTCAATCAAAAGCTCTTTGGATTTGAAATGGTAATCTTCTTGTACAGTATAAAAGTGTTCACCCCTCTTGAATGTTTTTCCCTTTTTGCTTTTACAAATCAATCATGATCACCAAAATGTTGCTTTTTTTTTATTATAAAAATGACCAAAAAACTTGAATGTCAAAGTGAAAACTGATGTCTACAAAATAATGAGAATTAAATAAAAATATGTAACACAAAGTAGGTGATAGCATAAATACTCACCCCCTTTAAAGTGGCTGACCTAATTCAACAGAGGTCTAGCCAATTAGTCCTTGCATTGGAGTGAATATTTATGCAATCACGTAATTTATGCTACATATTTTTACTTAACTGACTTTATGTGAAAAAAATCAGTTTTCACTTTGACATTAAAGGAGTTTTTATTTTTTGATGTAAAAATAGTAATTATGTTAATAATGGCTGATTTATAAAAGCAGTAAAAGGGTAAAGCATCCAGGGAATGAATACTTTCTATAGGCACTGTACTTAAAGCCTTTTCATTTGTCAGTGACAGGGCTTCAGTTGCATGTGATTTAGACCTTTGACGGAGAAAAATACTTTTTGAGTGTTACATTTTCACTGAAGACCTTGGATGTAGAAATATCATACCAGACAAACATAATTTTTCAACCAATTAAAAGCACTGAAGCTTTTAAATACCGTCTAGTAAAATCTGCAATGCCATTTTTATGATGAATAATGCAGTCACACATAAGAGGCAAAGAGATGTGAAAATCTAAACAGCAGCACTGCAAAAAAAGCAGTTTTATCAGCCTCAGCTGAACTGAGGCTTCACTTGAGCAGCAATAAAACAGTGGGTGAGGGCGGACCAGGCTGCACAGATGCAAGCCACATCATGTACTGGACAATAAAAAAGGGGCTGCTAATGGCTAAGTCTCGATAGATTTTTCATTGTGATGCTGACACCCTTGAGTAATGCTGCACAATGGTCGAATGATTCTTTCTCTATGATAAAAAGCAGCAAAAAGCTGGAAAACTAATGGCTGACAAATTGTGTATCTGATAGTGATGGATCTGTTTCTTCATTCTCCGTGTTTAGGGTTTAACTTGCATGGGAAGACTCTCTCTTGCTCACAGATGTGACTTGTATTGATTGATTATACTTGCTTCACTAAAGCAAATATATTACTCGTGGATGTTTGCAAGAAAAAAAATGCCACATGAACCACAGTTTTTAGGTTAGAAGTGTTTTGAACATCTCCCTAAGTTGACAGAGCTGGAGAGGACCCTAAAATGGCCATATGTTCATTCAGTTTGTTGAAAGAGAACGAAGAAACCAAAACAATTCTCCTGAAATGTTCCTGCGGAGTACAGTCGTAGGAAGCTACGGAGGTGGAAGACAACTTGCTGTAGTAAAACAGATGAGACTTTCTTTTAACTGTCAGCATTAGCACGGTTGGCTGAGTCTATCTCTAAGTCTGTCTGATTAGTTTGAAAAGTGAAAACAAATGGCTCTGTCATGCATAACTCCATCACAAATTTTAATATAATTAGGCAATGAAGTCTTCCTCTCTAACAAGCACTCCTCTGCCATCCTCAGATGCATTCAGTACTACTTACAGTATCTAGTCGGATTTCGGGAAATTACAGAACCTGGACAGTGTTGAAAGATTGTCTTATTAGGAAGACTATCTATTTATGTCTTCTGTTTGGAAAATATTGTTTGTATAGAGTTTTAATTGTGCCGTTCTCTTTATTATCAGCTTCTACCTACAAATGCAAATCTACAGCATGCAGTGTGGGAGTGCTAAGGGAGGACATCATCTCCTGTCAGGAGGATTTCATGCAAACTTTAAAAAGGTCAAGAGCTGAAAAGTGTAAACGAGTTTCATTTTTTCCAATTTAAAAGTTGAATTCTTTATGTAATTGTTTTAAATGTCAGGGTTAAGCTGGTACAGTTAAAGCTCGTCCACTTGACTAAAACAAAAGCAGGATTGGAGAATATTGCAACCTGACTGACTCCGATCTTATGGAAAACAAAAGGTTGCTCACATCATAACCTGAGTCTGAACAAACTCATCAGACTCAGTTAATCTTTATTGTGATGCTAACGCACATAGACGCTAAACCGCAAGGCATCATCCAATTAAAGAACACAGATACACTTAAAGTCACACAATAAAAAAATCTCCACACAGCATTGGTCACTGAGTGGTTACAGTGTGGCAGCTTTGATTGGAGTGGTTTGCACAACAGGATTCTGATTGCAGAGTCTGGGGGCGTGAAATTGAATTTGTTTAATTTACTTAGTTCCTTTTTTTTAACTAATCTGACCTTTCAGCATTAGGCTTAGAAGTAGGGTAAACTGGTTTACACTGTTTCAGACATGTGGTATTTCTGTTCAGCAAGAAATGATCTGGAAAATTTAGATCAGAAAGATTTAAAAAAATAAAATACAGTTAATTTATTTGTATAGGGACAAGTGGTAAGTATTACCACTTTAAGATTATAGCCTAAGCTAATTTACAATGTCTGTCCCTAGCTGGGCTTTTGGTTCCAGAAAACCATAAAAGCATCATGCAAACAAAAACAATAAAAATACAAAATTTGTCAGGACAATACTGACTTACAATAACACCAAGCATTATTCATGACTATATAGTTTTAATGCTAGTCAGAGTTTAATTTTAGGTAGGGATGCACAATATATCGCATCAACATCGATATCGGCCAATATTAGTCATTTTTTTTTAACATATCGGTATCAGTCCAATAAGTCAAACTGGGGTGATGTTTACAACCGATGTTTGTTTCCATCTTGTTGCCGTTTGTATTTGAGGAGAGGCAGGGGAGGGGGTTGGCCACGTGGTATATTTTCGATCATGTGACAGTGATAGTGATGGAGCACAGGATTGTGGGGAAGTGTAACTGAAGCAGAATAATGTAGGTGGCATGTTCACTGTTATACAATGTCGAAAAATTTTATGGAAATATATATAATTTCGGTAAATGTCAGTTATAATAACCATAACAGCAGTAATAATATCGGATATGGATATGAGTACAGATTTTCGTATCGGTGCATTAGTTTTAAGCAATAGGCTATAGTCACCTCATGTCATCAGCCAGTATAAACAACTATAAATAGTACCTTAAATTAATTTTTTTTACATTTCTTCAAATGTTAAATTGATCTCTAAAAATAATAATTTAAAAAAAAAGTTTATTTGCAACTATTTCTCACTTGAATGTCCTTCTCTGTCATTACGAAGTTTGAAACAGATCTAAAACCGGATATTTCTGCCAGGACTTAATGTCAACTTGTCAGAATGTCATCACTTTCTGCTTTCCACCACTTTACCGCAGAACAACATTGTAGATAGTTCAACAGCAGATTTGGACAACTGATCAGTTCAAAGGATAATGAACTTCTGAAGTGACAACTTCAAAAATATCAGCTTATTAATCCAAATGACCAAACTATAGGCCAATTCTTTGAAGTGACATCAAAAACTAGAAATAAACTATAAATCCCTAAGTGAAGGGTTCAAAGAAATACATAGAAATATTGTAAATTATTAATGATGGCTCAGACAAACAGTTCCAGTGCTTCAGTGAAAACTTTAAGTGAATTTGACCTCGGTGGAAATACACCAAAATAACCCCCTCCCCTCCCTGTTTCTGGGGTGTGAAAAAAAAAAAGGGTCGTGAAAAAGGAGATAGTATTCAAAGTTCAAAAGTGTCATCTAAGTATGATGACAGAGATTTTTTAATCTAAGAAAAATGGCACATGCATACTATTCCACACTGGAACATTGACCTTCAATAAGCTGGGTGGAGGGCATTTCTGCTCATCAAAAAAAAAAAAAAAAAAAAAAAAAAAAAATCAGTGGCTTCTGTGAGAGGAAAAGCTATGCTGTGAAAAAGCAAGGGCATAAATGAGATTTAATTATACAGAAACATCCATTTCCCACAGTCATGGGCTAACAAGAGATAGAGCAGAAGACAAAATATGCCAGAAATCAACAACTCCAGCCACCCACGCAGATACAGATGACATTCAAATATTTTTACCTTCAGCTTTTTACCTTTAGCTTTTCAACTTTTACATGAATAAATAATTGTAACAAACTTAGAACATTGTTTTTTTTAATTTATTCAGTCACTTGCTCTTTAGCCTCTTTCACAAAGTGGTTCTGCCTAATGGATAAGGTCTGTCAACAATGATCCCATAAACAGAGATGAACCAGTTGTTTGTTGCAACAATCAGCCCATATTCAACTTTGACTGGTGAATAGCCTTTCCAAAACTCAAAAATATTGTTTTCTCATCAGTGAATACACCATGTGTAAGCAGTGTCACGGTTGGGCTTACTCTTCGGTATGGACACTACTACTGAGGTAAGAAGATTCAATGTCTAGTATGTCTTGTATTTCTAGTATGGGTGAGGTGGTTAAGATGAAGTCAGAAGAAGCTAAGAGATACAGCTAAAGGCTGGATTTATTAAAGCAAAGTCGCTCTGTTGAATCCTTTTGTGTTTCAACCTGTGAATGTCACTGATCATAAAAGATTTGGGAGTTTTGACAGTCTTTTGGTAATCGATTTTTGTAGGGCAGGGGTCTGCAATGACTACAATCCAAAGAGTCATTTTTGCCCTCAGTCCAGGTAAATAATCATTTAGAGCCGTTAAAGTTATAATTTTTGATGAATACTATAGGAATTTGTTGCCATTCTTAAAGAGACATTTTATTTCTATTTTAGCTTTTAATATAAAGAAAGACATTTTTGTTACAACTAAATGGATGCATTTTTTTCTATGGGATGTTGATATTTGTGGAAAATTATGTTTTAAAAAAAGGGGCATAGTTTCCACCTAATGAGAAGAATAATAAACTTTTAGTGTTATGTTATGGAAATTTAATGGAAATATTCCATGGAAAAAAACCCTGAAAAACTGCTAAAAACAGAACTTGTTATTGAAGCTATATTTAAAAACATATGTTTGTCCATTATCATTTTACGCCAAAGTTATTAGGAGCCACTGTGGAAGGTCCAAAGAGTCAATTGTGGCTCCAGAGCTGCAGGTTCCAGACACCTGTTCAGGGGAAATCAAACAGAGAACATGGTTTTGGTGATGCTAGTGATTAGGACTAACCATGCTAATTGCATGCTAACTCTTTGTTTTAAATCAAAACCCTGTTTTAGAGAAACCTCTCTCGCCGATACATGGTGTGCTTCCTCCTCTACTCCTATAAAAAACACCAACCTCTCACAACAAGAAGGATAGGAAAAGGAAAGAAATTAGCCTAAAACAGTACCAACAAGTCAACGCTTTACAAAAGTCAGAACAGAAATCAGGCACAAAATTCTGATTGGTGCTTCTTGTGAGCTTTTCATTAATAATAGACATCTGTGATTCTAAAGGGTGAAACATATCAGAGATGTGTCACATAGGGTGGTAATTCCTCCAACATACAAAAGAACATCTTACAGCTGACTTAAGGCTGAGGTCAAGCCATCTGTTCTGCCTGTTTACTCTTGAGTGCAGCCCATCCAGTGCTTAAAAGGCAAGAATCAACAAGAATCAGAAGTGCACTATATAAGGTCCCAGTGTGTTTCTGCCTTACATCCTGCAGCCCACTGGTTCTACTGGTAGTCTGTCATTTCTACAAAAAGATCCCTGAGGCCAAAAGATGATTTCAAAAATTCAAAGCTTTGGGGTTTTTTTGTTTGAGATTACAAATGTACTGTTACGCAGACACTCTAGAAGAAGTAGCTTCAGTGATCTGAGTATATGGGCCCAGAGCACATAGCAGCTGAAAGGTTTTATATCCGATGCCAAAATAGATTCTGATAAGTTCCTCCCAGAAGCTTAAGTCCCAACACTAAAGCCCCTTTCAGCCTTGATAACACCTTGTGAATAGGCCATGAGACAAGTATGCAATCCACTGCTTTCATAAAAAAAAAAAAAAAAAGACCTGTGATGAAGTTCATACTCTGCTTTGCTTCTGACCTGAGTTTAATAGTGACATCTTCAACCCACTGAACCCAAATAAAGGCATGAGTCTGTCTGTAAGTAAATAAATGTTACATTTTATGTTGTAGAACAGCTCTTTGAAGCAAAAACCTCGTTCTTGAATGAAAACGTGCTTTACAAAGTACCCTGGACTCATTAAGGCTATAGGAGTTTTGTTCTTCAACATTATAAAGCTGGGATATCCTGATTCGATCCTAAAAATCAGACCAGAGTCTCTAACTAAACTCAAGTTTGTGAAGCAGGGGAACAACTTTTGTGTTTTGTCTGCATGATTAATTGGAACAGTGACGAAAAGTGTTACAAAGTGAACTGTTAATGAGTTCAGTTCATAGGTGCAGTGCTACTTGACATGCTACTGCCTCGCATTTGCAAAGTAGCCAATCCAGGAGTGCCATTCATTTTTCTTGGCGCTGATTGGCTGTACCCCCAAGAGCCAAAATAAGGAAGACTGTAGGTATTAGCTTCTGTAGTAGTGCTAAGATGGTGTCCCCAGTGTTTATGAATGCATATTATGGTATATTTGGTGTTTGAACTTGTAAAATAAACAGATATAAGCGTGTTCGTGGACGGTTATGGTTCCTAACCACTGCGAATACTGGAGGTCTACTGCAGTTCCCATGCCTGCAGTAGAAAGATGTGTTATCGGCTGGCTGAAAATATTTGTTTGATCATTTTCTGTACTATTTCTTGTAACCAGCAGTTGTAAAATTAGAGACAGGTAATATCCACAAAAACAGCACTCTATGCAACAGCTGAGAACATTTTCAGACTGAGTTGTTTAAACCGCTAAAGTCTAGCTGTTAGCTTCCAACACTCCGAGGAATGATGTTTTAAAGAAGATCATTGTGATGACATTTTTCTTATATATTAAGGGAACTATTACAAATAAGAAAGAATGAAAGAAAGAAAGAAAGGAAGGAAGGAAGGAAGGAAGGAAGGAAGGACGAAGTAAATGTCCATCCAACCTACACTTCTGCATTGTAGTCTTTGCTTGTAGCACTCACCAAATAGGTTTTTTTGTCCCTACGATTTCCTGCATAGCCAAGACACTCTTCAGCATCTTTTCATCGTCTCTCCTAAACATCAGCAGCACTTTCCAATGCCAATGCTGCTGCACACTGTAAAAATCACACCATGAGGTCTTGGAACTTAATATGGCTCTATTAGTATGCAAGAAAAGTCTAATTATTATCACAATTTTAATAAATATATGGATGTATAAGATAATGTCTGCAGGAAATTACAAATTATATCCTGTTTTGGTCTTGGTGGTGATTGTCTATTGTAATAAATCAGGAAGGTGCAAACATTAGACACCCTGTCTGTCACTTTTACGTTGCTGAACAGCTGAAATGGTTTTTCTTGTATTGTTTTCAGTAGTGGCATAGTAGCTGGATAATTAGTGTTTCTAGCAAACAGTGGGTGGGAATATAATCTACACTTCCTCTGCACACTCACTCAAATTACTTTGCTGAAATTTCACAAGCATTTACTCCCAGATATGTTAGGATCTCTCATTGACCGTTAATGTTAAACCAAGGTGATGTTTACTTTCGTTGAAGAAAAACAAAACACATATGCATGTAGGGACGGTATTGCTCCTATTAACTTTTCAAAGGATGAAATTAAAAAGGGACAATTTGCACTGGATTGGGATAAACTTGTGGTTCTATAACTAATGTTTTAAATTATTTCTTTACTTCGGGAGCTGGTCAGTGTAATATTTTTACACTAAAGTCTAAAGGTTTTTAGGAATGTGAGATGGAAAGCAGTGAACTAAGGCTTACCTTAGCTTCCCTTAAGTTAGAAGATGGAGTAAAGTTTTCAAAATGCTAAAGGCAAAAAGGGTTTGGAGCCTGGTTAAAGTACACCAAGTTAATCTGTTAAATATATAACCTGCTCACATCAACATAAAACATTTAGGTCCAGCTAAAAGTATTTTTTGCTACCTCTTCAACTGTTACCTAGCAACTGCTAATTGATGGTAAGACCTGAAAGTTGTTGCTTCAGGCTGTACTTCAGCTTGAACATTTGTAGAACAAAAGTTCTCTGTGACTCTTAAGTTCTAGTTTTCACATTTATGGCCAGATCTGACATAACAACAATATGAACCATGTTGAGAATGAGCTGCAAATGTGCAGGAAAGCAAGTTCTTAACAGTGCAATAACAGTTGTTCCTACTTTCTGATTCTTGTTTTTGGAGCTGCAGCTTTGTATAGATTTATTTTGCTGGTATGAAAACAATATATTATGTTTTTTATTTCTTTGCCACCAGTGAATTGCAAACTTCATAGTCAAATAAGTCAGTGTCACAACATTGCCAGATTTTTTTTTTTTTTTTTCCTTTCTGTTACTGAGATTGAGTCTCTTCACGACTGAACAAACAAATGTACAGGTGCTGTTTTATGGGAATGCAAAAGTAAAATATTTGTATACCTTACTGCAAAAACACCAAATCTTACCAAGTGTTTTTGGTCTAGTTTCTAGTGCTAATATCTTGAATACACTT
This sequence comes from Anableps anableps, assembly GCA_014839685.1. NCBI lineage: Eukaryota > Metazoa > Chordata > Actinopteri > Cyprinodontiformes > Anablepidae > Anableps > Anableps anableps. The sequence goes on from CM026073.1 coordinate 7,182,975, forward strand.
GAAATAAGACAAAACTAACTTACAAGTAAATTTTTAGCATGATATAGCAGCTTGTTTTAAGTCAATAATTCATTAATATTGATAAAAAGGTACTAGTTACAAGTAAAATAATCTGCCAATGGGACAAGATATATCTTGCAGATGGCCCTTTTCAAAGCAGTTTACATGTACAAAATTCTAGCTATGTTACATCATGTAAACAACTTTTCTAAAAACTGGCTATGTGTATATTTAAAATAAAGAATCTAAGTAAGGCTCTCACTAAAACAGATGGTTTTATTGGGTTTGGTGAGCCATTTTGCTCCATCTCTCTAATCTACAGTGTGTGCTTTATTTTAGATCTGTCCTACAGTTGAAAGCTTCCACTTAAATTATGCTCAATAACCCTCAAAGCACATTTTTACCAGATGAAAGTAGCCTAAGAGCTCACACTAGCATAAATACAAATGCATAGACTTACATTCCCTTTGTTTGTATTCCAGCCAAAGAAAAAGGTTGGAACTGATACCTGTTTTAGTTGTGAGTCATACTTTGAACAGATCCAGGTTGGAAAACACAGTAACCAGCCAGGCTATGGATAAAAGGTTGTCTATAGTTTACATATGTTACCCACAGATTGGACCTTAAACAAAACTGACGGCAAACGCCAAATTGTTGCATTTTCATTTTTTTTTAGTTTTTCTTCGTTTAAGTATTCTTTCCTCATTGTTCTGAAAATGATTGAAACATTTTCCATCATTTAACTCAATTCAAATGCCACAATGAGTAGTTAAGATTTATTATATTACCTGTTATCGTCTTTGTAAAAACCTTCTATAGGTTCAAAATTGTAATGCATTACATCTAGGACTAATTACAAAAAAAGCACTCTGATTAAAAATAACTGAGCCCCAATAATTCACATTGTGCTATCAATAAATAGTCATGACAGAGAGATTATCTTTGAACTCATCTTATTCTATCAGAATATTAATTTCCTGTCCCTTTCAGAAATGTGAAAAAAACAAAAAAAAAGAATCTATTATTGTGGCCACAGAAATACAGTCACATGTGAGAAGGTGCGTCAGAGTTAAACTGATCTATTAGAACTCAGTAAGGACAAATGTATAATAGTCTTATCTAAACTTCGAAATGTAAAATTCTTTTTATATTTAAGAGTATAAAACACCTGATGACAGAAGATGTCTGTCTGTGGACACTTCTAGAATGACTGAGGGTAACTGAAGATGCAGTTCCAGCCCACAGGAGCGAATAAAAACAATCGCTGCTCGTGCACCGCTACAAAAATGAGGCACATCAACATTTTTCACATTCTCTTATCAACATGATTTCCCTTTTTTAAAAATACCCACTCTTCCCTTGCAGACTGGCTGTCTTGTGTGCTTGAAGCAAAAACCAGACATGAGACAGGTTACAATGAACCCTGTTGAAATAATAACATTGTATGATTGGTCTTTAAAGATTGGATTGGAGTACAGCGCATAAAAGCTGTTTATAAAAAGCTAGCTGCACTGATTTTTAGATACAATCTAATTAAAAATAAAAATGAAATAAAATTCTGCAGATTTTAAACATGAGATTAAGATGAACAATGTCAGTAAATTCAATCAAAAAGGGACTGAGAAAGAAAAAGGAAAGTAACAGCTAAAATGATCATGCAGAATGGAGATATATGGAAAGAGGAAATGAAAAGCGATGGAAAGATAGAGGAAAAATGGAAAAAGAGAAAACTGTGCCTGTGTATTGAAACTCCATTACATTTTGATGCACCCTGTATTAATCACATCCACTGCTGCAAAGGCCTTATTAATTGATCTTCCCTGAATTAGTGACTGAATTCGGCTCTGATGCGCTCAGATACCCTTCATGACAGATGGTGCACCTGCATACATCTAATCAAGCATTACATGACACACATTGCTACTATTATGAAACTCCTCCTTCAACTCATTTCATTTCTAACCATGGCACTGTGTTATTTAAAGAACATTAGAGGAACCACTGTTGGAACAACCTTCAGTCCTTAAAAGTAAATAAGCAGCTGATAGAGTTTTCCAAAGTCATAAAGATATAAGAAATAAGATCCAAAATCCAGACATTTTGAACAAAACAAATTAGAAATGAACATTTAAAAAATTTGTGACCAATTTTTGATTTCTGGTTTTCATATGGCTTTGAACTAACAATCCTGATTATGACATTCTGCTCTTGTTTGACATACTGGCTTTGAAAACACATGACGATAAGACAGAAACAACACATAATATCCGGTATTCTAGATCAAAAATCTTTACCTTCACGGTAGAGTACAACACAAACCAAGCAGTGCAGTTTTGTAAGTCAGCCAGATGTAACAAAACAAACAAAATTTTGCAATCATTGGTCCACAAACATGCAAGTTACTCATCTGACGGCAACAACTCCAATTAACATCTGATTTGTTGTTGCGTCTTTCATGGTGGCTGCAAGGTTGGAAAAAAACAGAAACAAAACCAAAATGACAACAACAACAAAAAAAAAGGATATTTATTCTCCCTTTACCCTTTGCTTGTTATAAAAAAACACAAGATCATTGGAAAATACCTATGGACAGAAAATTGCCACATCATCAGGAGACATGAGGTATGCTTCTTGTTTTAATGACAACCACATTAACATTTCCTAAATACATAAATATATATTTTAAAAAATATATTATTAAAACTGACATTAAAAACTCTCAGATGATCAGGGAAATGGAAATATTTCAGCCACTGAAGAGCACCAAGTCTTAAATGTAGCTATAATTTGGACTTAATAACTCCTCAATGAAGGTTTTTTTTTAAAAAAAGAACTTTTAGTCTTCACTGCTTGCAGAAAGAAACATGAGCAATCCTCTGCTGACATCTGCCACCAGCTGCTTAGCAACCAACGGGAAGTAGGGTAACTTTAAACTGGATGTTTGAGAAGATTCAGAATGGTCTGGTTTTTCTGCTTGGCTTTACTCATAAAACATAACATTATGAATGTTGACATTTGTTAATAATGGCCAATTATCACGTTTGTGAACAAATTTGTTCATATTTAATATAGTACCAGCACCACTACTATTGGTAATAATAAAGATACACACAGTTTTGCTGGTTGCTTCGCTCTTACTGAGTTATGTTCAGGCCAGCAGTACTGTTCTTACTGTTACATGCCTGGTCTACGGCCATCCTGTCATAGGATAGCAGTTCTCTAAACAAAAACTGCAAAGATGTGTTTGTTACTGTTTAAAAAATTCTGGCTTAAGTTTATCCAATTACCCACTTATAAAAATCATGAGAAGGTAATTGTACCTAAGGTCGGTATGAGTCCGCAGAGGTTTACTAGGCTGAAACAAGTTATTTCAATCACAGAGGCATCAGTATCTGTGGTACCTGAGAGCAAAGAACTTATACAGAAGAGCACAGTAAGATGAGTCAGCCACATAAACTATTCATGACACGCCCAGAAACAATAATTAAAACTATTACAGTTACTAAGCATAAGGAAGTTATTCTCAACACTGCAGAAGATGAGCTATAATTCAGAGAAGCTTGAACATAAAAGAAATCAATGTCCCCTTTCAATTTGGCTATGTCTTGGTAGTCAGCATTTTAACCTGCAATCACCTGAAATAAATCAGTGTGCTGTATCACTTGAATTTCTTTCTCTGGGTCATAAATGTATGCACCAACAGCTCAGGACATGCATGTTGGTTATATTTTCAGAAGTTAATCCTTCTAAGAAATTTGTGTCACAGATAGGTTTTCTGAGTGTCTCCTTAGTCGAGAATAAGGCGCACTTAATGTGCACAGCTCAAAAATAAAATCCTTCATACTTCAATGACAACACAGTGGCTCTGATTTTGATATTTTAGAGAGCCTTTTAAGTTTGGAAGATTCATTTTTCTCTTTGATTTATGATTGTTCTCCCAACTTTCACATTGTGACTAAATATATGATTTGACTATGTGGCTCCTGAAAATTTCATTATTGATTTCAAAGTTATACTAATTTTAACATGATCTCAAGTATGTCTCATAATTGTGTTGTTGAACAATACTTTTTTCTCTATTGTTATACTTTTACTAGTGCATGCGCCTACCCTAAATTCTTGTCTTCTGTTGTAAATCAGAAAAATCTAAAAGTTTTCTTGGGTTTAGTTTCACTTTATGCAGATGAGCTAGTACTTATTTCAAACCCCATATACATTTACTGTTTGCTCCCTTTATCTAGTTTGGTTACTTTTCATGTAATGAAGCAAACTTGTACAAATGGGAACTTTTTCTTGTAAATGAAGATATCCAAAAATGTTGCCTCTCTGATCTCCCCTTAAAAAACTGTCAAAGAGTACAGTGGACCTCTGCATATTGGTGGTTCGGTATTGACAGATTCACCTAATTGCAAATTTCTCTTTGGAACATAACTCCAAATTAGTCATGGAAAACCCACCTATTCACTCCTTTTTTCATAGAACAAATCTAAAATATTCAAAAGAAAATACAGCTTAGGAAGCTGAAATACCTAGCCGTAATGCTACTTGACACACTATTAGCTGGCTTTTGGAAAGCAGCCAATGCAGGAGTGCTATCTATTTTTCCTTGATGGTGATTGGCTACACCCCAAAAAGCGGAAAAAAGAAAGACTAATGCATATTAGAGTATTAAAATTGGCAGGTATAAGTGTTCCTAGAGTGTGTCTCGTGTATTGCTGGATTTTAGCCATTCGTAGGTGCCTGTGGTCCCTTACTCCTGTAAATACCTGGGATCCACTGTGCTTTACTAAAAAAATTACCTACAAATAGTAGATGCACATGTATCTGCTGATTTATTCCATGGACAGCTGTTCTCACCAAGTCTGTTGTGATTAAAACTTCTTTGAACATGCTCAAGTCAGAGTGTTAGAGGCCATAATCTAAACACTATTGTATAAATATTAGCCAGTTTAATTCAACAGACTAAACAAAATGTATACAAGGTTAATTGTGATCGTAGTATGACTTACTTTCTGAACATTAAGGGCTCAGCTCAAAGGAACTTTATAATTGTTTAATTATGTGGGTATTTTGACCTGACTGTACCTTTTTTGGGGTTGACATTCATCCTTTTTTGAATTCACAATACCACTTCTAAGGGAGCAGCTGCTACAGCCACAGTAAACGGCATAAACTCTCAGCTTTAGTAGCTTTTCCTCTGACTTCAGCTGCTTTTTTTCTAACCTGGACAGATTGAGTTTAAAAAGACCCAAAATTTTAGTTTTCCCTCCGGTAACATCACTTTAAATGTTGGCCAATTCTTCCTCCTCAATCTTTTCTTTATGTCTTATCCCCTGGTGGTCAACAGCTCTTCTATTTGACCTTTAGAGAAAAGAGAAACTCTTCTCAATCAATATCTGCCAGTAATGATTGCTAGGGCTAATAGAAGGGGCACCTGAGCTGACAGTCTAAATCAAGGGAAGAAAATTCTAGTCCCCATGGGCCAGTGTCTGGCATATTTTAGATCCATCTCTGCTCCAACACACCTGAATCACATTTAATACATCCTCAGCCTGTGAACATGTTCTGCAAGACTAATAACTCCTGAATTTAAAACAAGTATTTTCACCATGAAAAACACACCGCGCATTGATCCTTAAGGGCTGGAGTTGCTCATGCCTGATCCTGGTCTATAGCATAAAAGTATCTTAAGAGGTAATGTATACACACAGTACATATTTAAACTTCACTTTTTAGTAGATATTGGTTCAAACAACTGAAAACCTTTGTGAACATATCTACAATTTATTGGTAACTTAGGTGGACATTTAACGAGGGCTCAGCAGTAACACTGTATCAGTATCAAGTTTCAAATTTTCATGACAACTCTATTACCTTTCAGAAAATTACAGCTGCTTTCAGGGGCTGCAAAGAGGAAGTACCTACAAGCTGAAAAACCGTTAGCATTGAGCAGGCTCTCATAATCAGAAGTGGGTAGTAACTATCTACATTTACTTGAGTAACTTTTTGGAAAAAATTTACTTTTAGGAATAGTTTTACTATACCATACTTTTAAACTCTTAGACTCTGATCTTGAAAGATTTTAAATAATGAGAACATGATTGCACACGCAGTAAGTGGGTATGTTGCACGTGATCCACAAAGACTGTACATGCAAATGTGGCGCAGACCGCCCTATTTAAATGAGTATTTTGAATGTGCTACTGGCTGTCATGACGGAGCGTGTCCGAGAGTAGAGTGGCTGGAAAAGAAAGATGAAGATTGAAGGCATGGACCTGGAGGTATGATAATAAAAATAGTAATAATAATGCATTTCATTTTAATACGTATCTCAAAGTGGTGCATGTATCGTGTATACAAGTATCACTACTCTTACTTGAGTAAAATTTCTGGATATTCTACCCACTGAATAAAGGACAAACATGTTTTAGCCAAAAATACAAAACCTACCAAAAATACCTACAGTTTGTTAAAGTGAGACCTCTTGTTTCTACACAAGCTTTGTTGTTCTAATGTAATTTTCTATCTGCTGAGCCTATTGTAGACAGCCTAAGAGCTATAGAGATAAAAGTACTCTGACAAAAACACCTGCTAGTATATTAACTGGTATATTAACTTCTAAAAAAGTGAGCTTTATTTTACTGTGTCACTTTTACAGTGATTCTGTTAACATTGGTGTGACATCGCTACTCTGGACTGAGATGTGAAAAAATATGTCTGCTGCGTCATAATGTAAAAACTAAGCTTAGCAAGTTTTCACATGCCATATCTTCTATGTATTACTAAAATATCATTACAAACATATCTAGATAGTCAATAGAACCCTGCAAAGTCACAACATGTTGTATCTGGGGGTTAAATTATGAGAGGAAGCCTGAATACCTGATGAAAACCCAAGCATGCATGGGGACAACGTGATCATTTCATGCAGAATGAGCCTCAAATGGGATTTGAACCCGGGAACGTCTTGCTGTAAGGCATCAGTGCCACCCACTGCTCCAGCAAGCAGCCTAATACTACATACTGCAGCACAATTTGAAGAACTGTTCATGGTATTAAAAATAAATACAGCCAAAAGAAGAAAACATTGATTTTCCCCATCTGAAAAAGAAGGATGTACCTTATTTAAAAAAAAAAATAACATCAGGATTTTGAAAAAAATACTTTCTAAATAAAAAGTAAGCCTATTATAGCTATTCCCAAACCCAGCAGCTGTGGCTTTAGGGGCAAGGTAGACTCAGTTTTTGGTCAGTGAGAGAAAAAAAAAAAAAAAACTTTCATGTTTTGGCAAGTTCTCCAAAAGGGAAAAACGGATCGAACTAAAAGTACGCTCAGCTGCTATTCCCCACTCCTGGTCTAAACAAGAGGGTAGCAATGTTTTCCTTATTCCTGTTGCGGCATCAGCAGACAGTAAGAACACTCCTACATCACTGCATGTCCTTGAGAAATGCATTAACATTTTCTTTTTCACACAAGAAACCAATGAATGAAAGAAAAGCAGCTTAACTTCAAACAGTACTGAACTTTTCCCCATGTATCCATTCTGTGAGAAAGTATATCCAGCAAATTTCAGACAGCATTTTAAACATGAACTTGTTTTTAAGTTCAAGCAAAGAATCTGCCAACAGAATTGTGGAAAAACTGACAGAAGCAACCCAAAAAATATGAATTGCAAATAGAATTTCCTTTAATTCTTTGATCATTTCTCTAATTTTAGTATAACGTTTTATTATAAGTTAAAAAAGCTGATGTTCAAGCCAATATAGAAGAGAGCAGGTGGAGAAAGGAGACACAAACTGAAGCAATACTGAATGACAATAAGCTGTTTCAACAAGTTTATTTCTGGGGTCCAAGGTAGGGGTGGGCATTTATCATATCGTTTATCATGAAAAGTTCTTATGATAAGACTTCTGATTTATCGTCATCTCAATAAATTTCAATTAATGATGTAAACACAAACAGACAAAAAAAAAAAACAACATTGTCGAGGATGGGTTTTTTTTTTTACTATTTTCTCCACTGTTTGTTACGTAGCTATACATTTACCTAAAATATATAGTTTCATCATAATTTTTACCGTTATCAAAAGTACAAAAAAAAAATTCTAAGTCCATATCACCCACCCCTAGTCCAAGGTGCTGAGAAGTAACATTTCTTAACTTACTGCTCCTGCAGAAGGAAGTCCACGTTCTCTGAGGAAACCTGTCCGGTTACAGGATGACAAAACGATGTGCTCCTTTGGTTATGACTAAAGTGACAGAAGAGAGAGAGAAAGGAGGTGAAATTAGCAACCTCTGAGGCACTGTAAACAACTGAAGGCATCCTGCTATATTTGTACCCTCGACAATTAGAACCCCTTATCAATCTCTCCACCCTGATGGGCCTTCGACCATGACTTTTCCCAGTCCGGTGTAGAATGTGAGGGGAGTCGACTGCAGGACCCCCTTCCCAGTCACCCATCCCACCCTGTGTGGAGCAAAGTGTTGGGCTCAGCACAAATGCTGGAGCGTTCAGGCGTGGGCCTCCGTCAGTTACAGACTCATTCAAAGCCTCAACCAAAGTGTAAAAGCATTGGACTGAGTAAACAACACCAAGCGGTATGGACGGTGACTGTGTGTGTGCACACATCTGAATGTGTATCCACTTGAATTATTGAATAGACGTAAAAAACAAACTGTCAGCCCATTAGCTTGTCCATTTCAATTATGGCTACATGTGTTTTGGCTTTTAAATCACACTAGAAGCAGAAGAGCTGTTTGGTTGTCACCAACAGAGCCATAGACCTAATGAGAAGCACCAGGCACACTCAGCAGAACAAAACACATGTAGTGGTTTTAGAACCACTCCAAGGCTCTATTAACATTCAATAGAAAGTACCACTGTTTAGACATCAGCCAGCAGCAGCTCACATTACTCATGCTGTATAGAGTCATGTTTGATGTAGCAGAAGAACGAATCCTACAGCAGAGCGGGTGTTCCCAGGAGAGCCAACGACGCGGCAGCAAGCACATGGGACTCAGGGACTCGCCATGACACGGTTTGCTCCCAGCCTAAATGCATCCTATCACATACAGTATGAATGCACTACCTGCACACTCTGTTTAGAACATACTGCTGTTAGTAGCAGGTGTGTGAGGTTGACCCAAAAGTATTCAAATCCCGTAAACTTTTTCATTATTTATTTAAAAATATATATATATATATATATATATATATATATATATATATATATATATATATATATATATATATATATACATATATATATATAAAAAAAAAAAAAAATTCCCTTCTCACCCTCCACGGGTGGTCTTTCCCAACCTCTGAGCTCGGGTCCTCTACCAGAGGCCTGGGAGCTTGAGGGTTCTGCGTAGTATCTTGGCTGTGCCGAGAACTGCGCATTTCTGGACTGAGATGTCTGATGTTGTTCCTGGGATCTGTTTTAGCCACTGCTCCAGCTTGGGGGTGACTGCCCCGAGGGCCCCGATGACCACAGGCACCACTGTGGTCTTCACCTTCCAGGCCTTCTCCAGTTCCTCTCTGAGGCCCTGGTATTTCTCCAGTTTCTCGTGTTCCTTTTTCCTGATGTTGCAATCGCTTGGTATTGCTACATCCACCACAACGGCTTTCCTCTGTTGTTTATCCACCACCACGATGTCCGGTTGGTTCGCCATTACCATTTTGTCTGTCTGGATCTGGAAGTCCCACAGGATCTTAGCTCGGTCATTCTCCACCACCTTTGGGGGTGTGCCCCACTTTGATCTCGGGGCTTCCAGTCCATATCCTGCACAGATGTTTCTGTACACTATGCCCGCCACTTGGTTATGACGTTCCATGTACGCTTTCCCTGCCAGCATCTTGCACCCTGCTGTTATGTGTTGGACTGTCTCAGGGGCCTCCTTGCACAATCTACACCTTGGATCTTGTCTGGTGTGGTAGATCTGAGCCTCTATTGCTCTGGTGTTTAGGGCCTGTTCCTGTGCAGCCAGGATGAGTGCCTCTGTGCTGTCCTTGAGTCCAGCTTTTTCCAGCCATTGGTAGGATTTCCTGATATCAGCCACTTCAGTTATTTGTCGGTGGTACATCCCATGTAGGGGCTTATCCTCCCATGATGGTTCCTCCAGCACCTCATCCTCTGGTCCCCATTGTTTGAGACATTCGCTGAGCACATCGTCGGTTGAGGCTTTGACCTTGATGTATTTATGGATCTTGGATGTTTCATCCTGGACAGTGGCTCTCACACTCACTAGTCCTCTGCCTCCATCCTTACGGCTCGCGTATAGTCTCAGGATGCTGGATTTAGGGTGGAACCCTCCATGCATGGTTAGTAGTTTCCGAGTTTTAACATCCATGGTCTTTATCTCTTCCTTTGGCCAGCTTATTATTCCTGCAGGGTATCTGATTACTGGCAAGGCATAGCTGTTTATCGCACGGATCTTGTTCTTGCCGTTGAGCTGGCTTCTCAGGACTTGCCTTACTCGTTGGAGGTATTTGGCCGTGGCTCCTTTCCTTGTGACCTCATCGAGGCTGCCATTTGCTTGTGGTATTCCCAGGTACTTGTAACTGTCCTCAATGTCTGCTATTGTTCCCTCTGGGAGTGAGACCCCTTCCGTGTGGATGACCTTCCCTCTATGTGTAACCATCCGACCACACTTCTCTAGTCCGAATGACATCCCAATGTCAGTGCTGTAGATCCTGGTGGTGTGGATCAGTGAGTCGATGTCTCGTTTGCTCTTAGCGTACAGCTTGATGTCATCCATGTAGAGGAGGTGACTGATGGTGGCTCCGTTCTTGAGTCGGTATCCGTAGCCAGTCTTGTTGATGACTTGGCTGAGGGGGTTCAGACCTATGCAGAACAGCAGTGGGGACAGAGCGTCTCCTTGGTATATGCCACATTTGATGGACACTTGTGCAATTGGCTTGTAGTTGGCTTCAAGGGTGGTTTTCCACATCCCCATCGAGGCTGCAATGAAGGCTCTTAGAGTCCTGTTGATGTTGTACATCTCTAAGCATTCAATGATCCAAGTGTGTGGCATTGAGTCATAGGCTATATATATATGATGCCATGTCAGGCATCATATATATATATATATATATATATATATATATATATATATATATATATATATATATATATATATATATATATATATTTTTTTTTTTTTTTTTTTTTTTTTGTTAAGGTAAAATTTAACATTTCATTGTATTCTATAGGGTTTTATGTGATGGGACACCAAAAAAGTGAAAAATTCTGATGTTAAAAGATTAGATGTTTTTCTTTTAAAGATTTTTACTAATAACGTCTAAAAAGCGTGGTGTGCATTTTATTCATTCACCCCAATTCAGTGCTTTGTAGAACCACCTTACACTGCAATTCCAACTGCACGTTTTATCTTTTTTTTTCCTTCAAAATACTTTCAGCTAATTTTGCTAATTTTTTTTGGTGTGTGTGTTTAGTGGTTTAGCGTTAGCTAAGCTAAGATTTTTGTTTATTGAATTCGCGGTTAGTGAACCTAACATTTTGGTTAGCTGTGCCCACCACTAGCAACAACTACTGCCAATTTTAGTGCAAACATATATTCTCCATTATAACCATGGTGGCCATTTTGAAAAATGTCAACCAGAAAAGGGAAACACAAGGTCAAGAAAATATATATGATTTCTATGGTTTAAAATATGTAGGCTATGCTTTGACACTAAACACATTCTTCTAATTGGTGATTTTTAGTGCAAAAATATATTTTCCATGACAACCACGGTGGCCATCTTGAAAAATCACAAAATGATCAGTAAATATGCTTTCTATGGGTCCAATTATGTATGATTTCACACCAAAAGTATTAATTCAATATTGGCAAATTTAGTGCAAAAACACATTTTCCTTGACGACTCAAGATGGTGGCCATCTTGAATTTTTCAATGGCTTTTTTTTTTTTTTTTTTTTTTTCCAAAACAGCAAGCCCATGGGACTATCTGTGCCAAGTTAGGGTCTTCTCTCCGCATGTGAAAGATTTTGCAGAAATATTCAGTTTTCTGCTGCACTATTATTTCAACAATGGCTTCTTCTTGCCACTCTTCCATAGATGCCAGATGTGTGGTTTGCATATCTAACAGTTTTTCCACCAACAGATTGTCGTCCCATGACTTTGCTACACACCATATTGTTCGAAATGAAACATGGAGCATATAAAATACATATCAAAGCTTTGGGCCCATCAATTAGCACTCTTACTTTTAATCCTTTTTTTTTTTTCAGAAAAACCTAACGGATCAAATGTTTCTGGTTGTTCTCAGCAGTTGGGCCATTTCTCTAACAGCAGGTACCAAACATATTAACTTCAGCAGGCTGTGTATTTGAACATAATCATTAGTGACGTAATTTCACCATTTTCACTAAAGGTCTGGCCCTGTTCCCATGATCAAAATCCAGTTGTAAAAAGTGTTGACAAAACAACCCAAAGAGCAGTGAAGTACACAGATATGCAGCTTTCAGCCAACACTGGAAGAATGCTGTTTATGTCTCGTGACAGCTTTGCTACAAGAGGAGTGTGTAATAAAACGAAACACCCAGTGTGTAATCCTGCAACAGTTCACAGGAGAATATGTACCGTCTTGTACCATAACAGGAATCACAGCCACAAAGTCAGATGGCGAGTTATTAATTACCTGAACAGGAGAGGGGATTAGAATCAATCAGTTTTGGCATGAAAGGAATAACAAATTAGGCTGACAGGCCTCTGGGTATTTAATTCTGACTGAGACGCTCCCCTGGCAGAGCTGCAATGATTCCGACAGCTGACACTAAATGACAGCTGCAGAGTCTACCATACATTTAAATAAATGCACAGTGGTACAGTTGGTAGCACTGTTGCCTTCCAGCAAAAAAGTCTTGGGTTTGAATCCCAGCGTGGGTTCTTTCTGCATGGAGGTTTGTGTGTTCTGCTCATGCAGGAGAGAGTTCTCTCAGGGTACTCCGGCTTCCTCCCACAGTCCAAAAACATGACTGTTAGGTTAATTAGTTACTCTGAATTGTGAAATGTATACATGGTTGTTGCACCCCTGGTATAAACGGATGGATAAATTTAAACTTTCTCATACTGTTATTCTAACTGATAACACAAAACAAAATAATACGTATGAATGAACCGATTCAAGCAATAACTAGCTTGTGTTGATGTACCTCCTGTTTTTTCCTGAGCTTTAGCCGCATTGAGTCATCTTGCCACATGTCGTTCCAGCCAGTTTTCAGAAATTACAGCCTATCTTCATGTGCACAGTTTGCAAAACTGTATTATAGAGTGTTGATAATATTTGGCTGGTCTCCAAAATCTGGGTTTTCCTTGAACAGTTAATGTTGCACATTTAAAGATTGATTCTGTTTTTGCTTGTCACACTAAAATGTTTCAGGTTATCAAATAAACTTTAATATTAGGCAAACATGCGTGAATACAAAATACATTTCACCAGTGAATGATTTTATTTATGAACCATCCTGGCCCCAACAAAGTAACTAAAATAAAAAGTTGCACCACCCTTGGTGGTAATGACTATCTCTTTTTTTCGTGGACTTGAATGTTTGCTTTAGATGATCATCTTGCTACATAACCCAAGTGCACTTCAGCTTAGAGTCATGAGTTGAAGGCTGGACATTCTTCTTCAAGATTTGTGATAGAGAGCAGAATTAATGGTTCCATCAGTTCTGGGAAGTCGTCAAGGTCTTGAAGCAGCAAAGCAGCCCCAGTCCAGGACCCTACCACCACCATGTTTGACTGCCATGTTTGGTACTTCCAAAATGTTTCACTTTTGTCTCATCAATCCACAGATTAATTCCTGAAAGACTCTGAGTATCAGAATGTTTTTTTGTTTGTTTGTTTGTTTTGGAAATGTGAGACAGACCTTTCCATCCTTTCAGTTGGCAGTGGTTTTCAACATAGAACTCTCCAATGGATGCTATTTTAATCAAGGCTCTGTCTTACTGTTGACCCATAAAGTTCTCAAAAATAGTTTTTTAACCTTTTCCAAACAGATTTATGTCAATTCTTTTATTTCTCATTTATTTTTTAGTTATTTTAGATCAGGCGTGATGGTGTTGCTTTTTGAGATCTTTTAGCCTACTTCGTGTTGTCAGACAAGTTCTATTCAAGTGAATTGTTGATCCCACAGGTCTGGCAGTAGTTGAGTCTAAGTAAATTGATGAGTTTACTGGGTGGGTTGGGGAATTATATGTTCACATAACACCAGGTTGGTGCAGCGAACTTTCTTCTGTTATCAAAAGAAATCATCATTTAAAAACTGCTTTTCCCTTTAATTATTGAATAATAAACATAAATTTGGGTGTGACAATAAAAGCAGAAACAAAATAAATTTGTCAAGGGGTAAATACTATTTTACAGAACTGTTTAATGAAGTATTAAGGCGGGACTTCAGTACATCCCTAATCCTAAATGACTCAGACCGGTATCAGGAATGGGAAACTCCTAATAATAAATATTATTCAATTTATTTCAACCATGGTACATCTTCAAAACAGATATGATGTGTAAAACTAAACAGTTAACTGAAATATTAGTTTGATTTAGGAGTGAAGACAGATGCAATACACTTTCATTTACATCACAGTGTCAGAACTAACAGATGGATTCAGAATTCACAGTGATCTTATGAAATTAAAAGCTATGTGTTAAACCCATTAACTCTGCTCGCCTGTCCATAAACAGATACAGAGGAATCCATCATCACTGATGTCAAACTCACTCCAAATCCTCTCCGTTAACTCAGCAGTAAATCTAGATATTGATCTTGCACATTCACACACAGACCTGTTTGTGAGCCGATGTGTGGTAACTGTTCCCTTGGGAAGCTGATAAATCTCATGTTAGATTGCTCACTACGAAAAGGAACACCATGTAAAGATCCAAAGAGGCTGTGATTTCATTCTGCAGTGAGGTTTGAAATAGTCCAAGACACTGTAGATGTGACAGCATCATTTTCAAAGGGACACAGGCAATGATGACCTCCGGTGTAAAGAAAATATGCTGAAACCAGTGCTAAAAGCTTCACTCGGCAGCCTTTCAGCCATACAATTTATCACTAGAAATGAAAGAGCTGTTCACAATGTACCTTCCATCCCTGTGTCCTTTAGCTGTTTGTGACATAAAAACATCCGTGATTAAATTTTGCCCCATTTTTCTGTCAGTTGTTGAATTTGATGTGAAAGAGCTCCCAGACAGGCAGGGAACCATGAAAACCTGGAAGTGTGAAGCTGTGATTGGTTGTTTTCAGTCAGGCACATAGAGCTCTAGCAAACTCCACAGTATGCACAACAGAATCAGAGGGGTTTTTTTTCCAATTCCAGTCTCATGTGAGTGTAAAAAACACTTAACACCAGGTTCTCACTAAAACCAGGAATATAAAGTTCATCACCCCAGTTCTAAAGTCCTTCCACTGGCTCCCTGTAGCTCAGAATATAGACGTTAAAATACTTCTGTTAGTTTATAAATCTGTGAATGCCTTAGCACCAACATACATTCAAGACCCGTTGTCACTGCATCAACCCTCCAGACCACTCATGTCTTCTGGTTCTGATCTGCTCTACATCCCCAGAACCAGAACCAAACATGGAGAAGCAGCTTTCAGCTTCTATCCACCACAAATCTTTTCATTTTCATCACAAAACCTTTGATTCATAACAACTGCAACATTGATCGATATATTTGATGTATATTTGTTTGATGATTTTGATGATGGCATTTGACAAGATGCAATGTTTATTGCTTGTTTTATAATTGGTTACTGTATGATGTTTTTATGGTGTAAAGCACTTTGAACTGCCTTGTTGCTGAAATGTTCGATACAAATAAACTTGACTAAACAAAAAAAGCTTTGACAGTTTCAGGATATTAACTTTTTTACCCCAAGTGGACAACACATGAAAACCTTAACAGAATTCAAATCAAGAGTATTGGGAAAATTCCACACATACAGAAACAGTGTAATCAGAAGTAATGTTTACAATGCAATTTGCATCTACCATCATCGTTTTGGATGTGAAGCATGCAATCTCACAACACTAGTTGAATTTGAGCAGCCCTGTTAATCCTGTTTTCAGCTGCAGCTGACAGCTGCTCTCAGGTTGTCACAGTCACAATTAGCATTACTGTCTGAGTTTAAAATGGTTAATTTTAATTTTATGGCACCCTAAAGCAAGTGTGCTTCAGGGTGACATTGAATATCACTTTTTTATGAGTAAGATCAAAATTTTCAGCCAGTTATTATGATGCTGTTACGAAGACATTTCAAACAAATCATAACAGGTAATAAATAACCTTTTAGTACTAATATTGGTTAGAAAATAAAACAAAACAAGTACATATGTTTTTCACACAAGCGATAACAAAACAAACTTAAAAAAGTGGAATCTACTGGTATGCTGAAACTGGGGAGGAGCATATTGATAATGACATGCTGTAAACTGTTACTATAACTATACAGTATAATGAGCCTTCCTGATGAACGGCCTTAATTATTTATATTAGCAACAGAGGCCACACTCCCGTGTGTCTGAGGAAGTGGAGTGAAATGAGACTGCTCTACAGTAAAATGGGATCTCGTCTTTCTTTAGCATTTGGAGCAGCTAGCAGTCTCTGGGGTTATTTCAAAATTGTAAATATATCCTACTTTGACTCAAAGTTTTCCAGCAGGATACAATTATTTTCTAATCTAGCATGCACCATGACAGATAGACAGCTTCAAAAGCAACCCGAAACTAAGCTGGCAAGGACTACAATGGGCACCCACTTAGTCGCGGTTCAGAATTTGCAAATTCACCTATTTGCGGATTTTTCTGTGGAAAACATAACTCCAAAGTTGGTCACGGATAACCCACATATTCGCAGATTTTTTCGTAGAGCATATCTAAAATATCTGAAAGAAAATGTAGCATGGGAAGCTGAAATACCTTGCCGTAATGCTACTTGACATGCTACTGACTTGGCTTTTACAAAGCAGCCAGGAGTGCTATTTATTCTCCTTGGTGCTGATTGGTTGTACCCCGAAGAGCAGAAATAAGGAAGACCGTAGATGTTAGCTTCTGTAGTAGCGCTAAGATGGTTTCCATTAATTCATATTAAGGCATATTTGGTGCTTGAACTATCAAAATAGGCAGTTATAAGTGTTTTTAGAGGGGGTCTCAAGTATTCACAGCTTTTAGTTATTTGCAGGCGGCTGTGGGGCCTAATCCCCAATAACAGGGGTTCACTGTATACAGTCTTTTGATTTGTTAGTATAGCAGTGTAACTCCTAATAACCTTTACTACTACAACTTTAGATTGCTACCTTTAGGTCAAGAGTGTCAAACCTACTTTCATTTTGGGCCATATCAAGATCACAAATGTTTTCAGGGGCCAGTTGTGGCAGAATGTATTCATAAAACCCTTTAACAAACTGTTAAAATGTTAATAAACAGCTGTTTCTGCATTCAATAAGTACTTCTTAAAATTAAATAGTATTGAACATCTTTTAACACAAATCAGTCCCTCCAGGATTTTGCGACTGTTTTTGTGATTTTCTTTTTTGTAATCAAAATCACTGATTTTGTGGCGCTAATTTAGAAATATCTACAAGGAATTTTGTGTTATTCAAATTCAAAAATACTTTATTTATCCCAAAGGGAAATTAAATGTTGATATAACTCATTTAGTCAAGGAGTTATTATAGATGGTGATAACTGTGGGCAGGAAAGATCTCCTGTAGCAGTCCATTCTACAACCAGACTTTAACTGAAGAAACTCTGTTTTCCAATAACTGTCTCATGAAGAGGATGTCCAGGGTTGTCCATAAGTTTCTTGATTTTACGCAAAAATCCTTCTTTGCATCATCAACTCCAGAGGTTCCACAGTCGTCCCCAGAAAAGAACCAGACTTCTTTATTGGTCTACTTTTTAGGTCTCTGCATATTTGCATTTATGTATGACGGTAAATGTGTCTTTTTGTTACTCGCCATATCAATCACGGACTACAACTTGACATCAAGTAAGGCTGAGGCAGCCTCAGTTAGCATTACATAAACCCAATATTTTTGACCATTTTTTGCAGAAAATTTGCAATAAACTCACAACTATGCATTAGCATGAAAAAATGCAAGGATCTGTTGATTTTGCGTGAATTTCCGTGATCGCAGAATCGTGGAAAAACTGGAGGGACTGATTGATTTAATTTGCTGCATGGAGTCTAGAGGGCCACATAAAAAGCAATGGTGAGCCAGATTTGGCTCCTGAACCTTGGGTTTGACCCATGTGCTTTAGGTGTACCCACCATGAGTCTTCTGCCTCCATTACTCTTCCTACTGCAACCCTCCCAATTTATCCACTCTTCAGCAGATATCCTGACTCAAAGAAAAAGCCCAGCTCCGAAGAAACACAGTCATGTTTCTGCAGGTTTAGTTTATTTATAAATCAATCTGATTTGGAACAATGAAGCGCTTTAAACTTTCCTACTATCTGTATTAATGCAACTTAAAACAAAGTCTAAATTTCCAGCCATCTCATTCATTACTTTGTACAGCGAGGGATGTAAACATGAGTCTGGATGTCTACCCTTGAAGATCAACATAAAAACTAGTGTTTTAAAAAAAAGTCAGACTTCAGACATGGTGACTCATCCTTGTGTTCCCATATCATCGTTTCACAATAGGACTCACCCACGGTTGTGATGTGAGCTTCAAAGGAACATATCAAAAAAGGAGATATAAAAATCGATGAGTTGTGGCATTGAAATTTGGACCAATCACAGACAACCAAACAGGCTGTTTAGACAAAATGACTCATTAGGCTGTGATCAGGAGAAAATACATTTATCCACAGTTTCTGTCATGCAGCTTTAAAGCTGTTTCTGTCTCCTGTTTTATTGAACTTTATCAGATAAGCTTCCCTGCAGAGGTGGCAGACTCAGTAAAAGCCAGGCTTAGCATCAGTGAATCCCACTGAAGCCTCCTCATACTACACAGTCTTGACCTCTGTCAGCTCAAGCATTGACTCATTGACCCTGTAGACGTCCAGATGACATTTATGAGGGACGGGTCGTACAAGTCCATGGTTTTAAAAGCAATACCCTGGATATGGCAATACTTACACAACTTAAGCCTTTTCTCATGCAAATACACATGATAATACACACTTCTTACACGTGACACTTCCATATTTCAGAAATGTATCTTTCATTACAAAATCTGTTATTAAAAACAAAAATATATATATATATATACCACCAGTCCCTTCAGATCCTGTAAATTGCAAGGTGGAGGTATCATGGGTCAGACTTGTTTCTTATAGATTGGTTCGAAATCTGGGCCAAGTCAACGCCTCAAATCTGTTGTTGGGCTCCTCCAACCGTTCCTGAACCACTGTTGACCTTTGTGGCAGAGTGCATTGTCCTACTGAAAGAAGCCACAGCTATCAGGGATTACTGATTCTGTTTTCATGAAAGGGAGGCACATGGTGTGCAACAATGGTGAGGCTGGAGGGACATGTTAAAACTAACATCCACATGGATGGAGGGACCAAATGTTTCCTAGCAGAACAAACATTTCCCCAAAGATCCCACTGCCTCTGCCAGTTTACCTTTTACATATCACTCCTCCTTGCGGTGTGCCTACCCCAGACAAATAATGCACCCACACGCGGCCATTTTCTCCCTTTGCTCAATGGTCCGCCAATGGGCTTCTGATCTTGACATGCCCATTGTTGGTGTTTTTCAGGAGTGGACAGGTCACCCTAACTGGACTGAAGCTTTGAAGCTCCATCAACAACCTGTGTATTTTGACACCTTTTGCTGAAAACCAACATTAACACTAGGCCGGTATGAAATTATGTCGGTATGATAACCTTAGGTGAAAATATCACGGTTTTGCAGTATCATGGTATTAACATTACAGTTCTAAACTGTGTGATTTTTAATTTTCTTTTGCATGCTTTGATGTGAATTCATAGGCAATTTGCTTCTTAAATGTTTGCTGATGTTTGTGGGCTGATCTTTACCCTTTGGCATGACCTGTTGCTGCCAGAGCCACGCTGTTCTAAAAAAACAATTAGGACAGATGTGAATTTAACTGAAATCTTAAATTAGCTTATCACCATAAGCTCTATAGTCAAGTTTAATTGTCTTTGGAAGCTATTTTTAGATTACAGATGTGGTGGTGAGATTTCATTCCCCTCTAGCATGCGCGTTTTCATACTTGTGATTTTTGGCACTTAACTTAAGCCATACAGATAAAGTTTACATCTAATAGGTTAACTGTGTTTCCACTGCTTTAACGGCTAAGACAAATCAGGTTATACTGTGCAACAACAGGTGTCTTTTTATTGACGTCATGTATCACGTTGTGAATTTTTATTGTGTTTTAGATTCCGAGACAGTGTTTGACATAAAGCAGATTATAAATATAACTTGTTCACACACAGAAACAACAGAAATCACAAGTATGAACACGTGTTTACGAAATACGCCTTCAGCTAAAGATCTCCTCAGGTAAAGCTAAGGAGGCACTCGGTACTTTCGCCTTTCACTTAAAATTAATAAACTACACAACCCAACAACTCAAAAAACACTCATGCAGACAAGTTGTGACCAGTAGTAGTAGTAGCTATGCAGGGGTGGGTGGGGAAGGGGTTGTGATACTGCATCTGTACACGACTGATGGGATTTGAGCTCTACTTTATCTCTGACCAGAAAAAAAAATGCTTATACAGCAGAAACAGTATGAGCTTCCTTTAGGTGTACCCACAGTGAGTCTGTGGTTTTGAAACCATGCCTTTTTCATACCGCGGTATACTTGAAAGCGGTAACAGGCCCACACCTAATCAACACCAGTAGCTCATCTGATGGACTGGAGAACACGGGCCATCTTTCACCAGGTGAATCAATGAGGTTTGGCTTCCGATAACCCTCTCGCCTCTTCCTTGGAGCACTTCTTTGGTGTCAATACACGAGGAGCGACGAATGACAGCAACAGGCGAAAGCTTCTATCACCTGGGATGAAACCCGACACACGTGCGGCAATGGCGATGACAGCGGCAAAAAGTTTACCATTTTTCAACTTTCTTGTGTCGCGTCGCAAGCCTGTGTGTGCACATCTACGAGCTTGAAATTTCACATGCACAAATTTTATTGGTCACTTGGCCGCAGGAGGGCAAGCCATTGTCGCTTCATCGCACAAGTTCCATAAGAAATGAATGGAGAAGGAGCAACGTCACCTCCCGAGTGTCGAAAATAATGACCACTGCAGGAACACCCCACAAAAGCTGCAGCTTTGAAATTCCTCCGTCCCAGTGATCTCGCCATCACAACTTGGTCTCTGTCAAACTAATCAAACCCATAGCCATAATCCATTTGTTCTGCTTTTAACATTTGAACTTTAAGGGGTTTACTTGCTGCCTAATATGCCACCCACTGACAGGATGATAAGATTTACACAAGGTTTACACTCTTTTATCACTCATTTAAAACTTCGAACAGGTCCTTCAGAACTTTATGTAAACACATCTAAATGCCACACCTTAACATTCATCACTGACAGCTGGATCGATGTGTCACCATTAACAGCAGGCTACTTCTCCATCTGCCTGTGGCTGATTTTTCAAAAGCAATTGGCTCCGTTTCCTTCCACCTAGATTTATCTTTGTATCCGATGGATTTCACACCCTGCCTTTGTTTTAACAGATGTGTGACTGACGGAGCGTTTCGAACATGACGTGGAGATGTCAGTGGGCGTCCGCTCGGTCAAAGGTCATTTCTATTTAAAGGGTTCTTCCAGATGAAAACATGTTTGAAGTGGGGAGCAGAAGAGCACAGCAGAGCACTGTCCGTGCAGTATCGGAAAACACGGCAAGGTCATTCCTCCTGGAGCACACTGAGGATGGTTATTAACGGTGTGCATGAAGAGGCAAAAAATGCTGCTTGTATTTGCAGAATGTTGAGGTGAGAGTGCACATTTGAACTCAAAGCTAATTCTGTATATACTGTGTGCAAAGGTTAGAATAGAATAGAATAGAAATATCTATATGTGCAACAGCAGCAAAGTGGCAGTGGCAGGCAACAACAGAAAACAGACTCACACAAAGAATATTATATATATATATATATATATATATATATATATATATATATATATATATATATATATATATATATATATATATATATATATATATATATATAAACAGAAGAATAAAAAAAAAATACTGTACAGTAAGGCAAAGTTTCAACATGAATACTGTGTAGTCGTAAAAAATACTCCAGTCTAGAGGAATGTGTGACTGAGTTGGTTAATTAAAAATGTCCAAGACGTTACATACACTCAAACATGAATATCCTAAATCTGAGCCTTTTACCAGTTTCTCAGGGTGAAATAACACAACACAACACTTTAAATGAAGTGTTTTGGTTTCATGGCACTGACCCAGCTTTAACGCATCGTCATCACATTTTCATTTTAAGATCACAGTTAAACCCAAAGCTTAATTTTAGCCCCATTCAAAAAATGTGCTTTCATGTGTTTTGGACCACTGTCCTGTTGAAAACCCAATTGTGACCAACTAAACTATCACCCTCAGACATAAGTCGATTGGTTAGCATGTTCATAATAACTACGAAACCACCAAGACTCATGGCTGCTAAGAACTGGGAAATGGCGAAACATCAGTAAAGCCGGTTTACACATTTAATCTTTACTGAGCTATTTCACCACCATGATAAGATGTACGTTTTTAAGCAGTCAAGATGAAATTTCAGCTGCATGGTGCTGTAGTTCTTAGCACTGTTTTGCAGCAAGAAGGTCCTGGGTGCAAATCCTGAGCTGGGGTCTTTCTGCATGGAATTTGCATGCATGGATTCTTTCTGGGTACTCTGACTTTCTCCTACAGAGCAAAAATGTGAATCTTTGGTTAACTGGTCTTTCTAAATTGTCCTTCTGAGAGAGCGTGTGCCGAGTATGCTTGTTTATTTGTCTTAGCGTCTGTGTGTTGACCTGAGATGGTCTGGCAACCTGTACAGGGTGTACTTCTTCTCTTGCCAAAGGACGACTGAAGATCCCTCCCATGATCCCACCCTGTATGAATATACAAGTACTGAGAATGGATAAATGGATGGGTGGATGGACAACCCATAAGTCTTTCAAACCAAAGAACACCGTAACAGCTGTCAAGTATGGTGGTGGTGGTATCATGGTGAGGGTGTGGTTAACTCCAAGTGGAGCTGGTGAGAATATGTCCATGAATGGTTGTTTCTCCTGTGTGTGTGCATATGTTGCTGTTTGATTGTTCAAGCAGAACCCCATCTTCTGTCAGGTAGGCATCAATCCGCCTCGCATCCCTGGAAGAAAGTAGATGGATGGGTCCAACGGTAGTTGTTGGAGCCACTATGGCTCAATGGGAAGTGTAGTTATCTTACAATCAGAAAGCTGTGGGTTGTGTGTGAATGTGGGGAAAAAAACTTAACTTCAAGTTTCCTACTGGTCTGTGTATTTCTGTATAAATGTGTGTGTGACTGTGAGTTGGATTAGGTGAATGTGCCTCTAGAAAAGTGCAATATATTTCAGTCCATTAATATTAGCACGACTACCTCCAAATCTTTATAACATCAACACAACTTTTAGATGGTTGAAATTTGCACATGATTGGATGTTTCAACCAAATAATGATCACAAAATTGATCTTCCATGTATAACTGTGACACTGTGAATAAGAGTAAATCCACAATGAATTCTTTTGCAGCAAATTCTCTTTTCTGAAAAAAAAAGTGAAGTTTCTTTCTCTAATCATGTCGCCCTAAAAAAAAAACAACAAAAAACAAACAAAAAAAAACTAGTAATTCAAATACCTCATCAAAAGTCCCAAATTTATTCGACATGCATGCCCATGCGAAGTGTATTTACATTTTTTACCTGAGCTGGGTGCCTGTAAATGTCTGTGCTACATCTCGCAATCAAATGTCATAAATAGGTGTTAAAAATGGCTTTTTAAAATTTAGGATAAACAAGCACAGTCAGTTTAAACAAGAGGCAACTTTCCCATTTAAAGTCCAATAAAAATGTTGCATTCCATTCAAAAATATATATATTATCTGGCTTTAATGTTCAGTTGCTTGTTTCTTTCAGACAATTTGACATAATGTGCTTATGAATTATTTTGGAATAATGTGATTTAAATTGAATTGAGAGGCTCTAAGCTCTTTTCCTTTAACTAATTTGAAAACACATTTGTGCACAGGAATTCACAAGACACTGAGCACTGCCTGGAGCCATATGAAAATTTTGTGCATGGCCCATGTGTTTAAATAAACATCACGTAATTTTGTTGCTCGTTGCCACAGCTGACAGAACGGTTCTGATTACGCTGCAACACAGATATAGGCTAAAAACCAATGATTTCTGGCACTTTTGCAGGTTGAAAAGTGGTCTTCTGGCACTGCATTTCAGATTATTTCACAACCAGTGAGTGGGGAAAAAAACCCAACTTGTTGATACTTTTTGTAAACTGTTATGCTGCTGATATTGCTACAATATAATAATGGGGTTTTTTCCACCAGAACAACTGCAGCTTAGTTATTGCTACACAACCGTCTTTTATTTTCATTTCACAAACAGCTTCAGGTTGTTTTAGGCACATTGAGCTCCAGCAATGCATGCAAACCAAAACATAATCCATCAGCTGTTCCTTTTCCATTATTTCCACATGTGTGACAGTGATCTTTCTGCAGAGCAGTTGACATGAGGTAAATGTGATTGTTTTCACTTCATTGCCGCCAGACTATGCTAAACACACTGACAAATTACAGAGACGACTATGATGCCATGCCTGGCAACTGATCAGCCTACATCCAATGAGTTGAAAACTTGGATTAGTAGAACTACTCGACATGCCACAGCAACATTAGGGCCCACCTCCGCTTTGTTCAACCACTGACACTGCCTGCAGACATAGAACTATGAGGAAATAGATGAAACATGATGAAAAGCAGCACCCAAACAAGATTCCACATCCAACCTTTTTTTCTTTTACCTGTGTCAAAAGTTTGCAGCTTCAGTGCCCCTCTTTGCATGTGTTGCATGCGCTGCACGCTCTTCTTGTCTGTAACCAAGAGAAGGGTGTGCCAGCATGCTCGCATGGCGTTATTACTGGTCAAGGGGTGAAGAGCTGCAACATAATCTGACCACACCAACCCATACACACACACACACTCACTCAGGCACCCACCTAAAATTCCCTGCAGGTCAACGCTGCCAGTAAATTCCTTTCTTGGTCTACTGAGTGTAGAGTGCAGTAGTACCACGCCGAGTTCAGCTTTAGACTCTTAGGGTCTTAACGGCATTAAACCGCCCACACATCACAAACATACTATCCATTTGATTTTCTCATAGTCCATTTCTTTCTCCTATGCTATCCCCACCACTCCATCTCTGTCGCCCACTCAGACCGAGCAGCACTCTGAAATGGCTCCCTTGTCTGATGTAACGAAGGTGCATCAAAGTCTACCATGGTTTTGTCTGCTTATGGAGTATGACCAGTGTTACATGCAGTAAGAACCTAAAGACACTCTAGACATTGATTTGGATATAGGTGTCACTTATACTGAAACCGTTTGCTCAACAAATTCAGCTCCTAAATTAGTTTATTAATAAAAATAAATAAATAAATAAATAAAAAACTCAGAGCTAAAATTAAGCTACTCATCACTGGAATCTATCCAGTGTTATATGCCAAAAAGCAGCAGATTTTAATGAGATGTCTAAAGTCTAAATTGCATGCAACTGCAACCTGTGACACTGTGTGAGTTCATGAAAATGATGGAAGGAGGAGGTGCATGAAGAGAAGGAGACCCTCACAGACACTCCAAAAACCTGGCAAAAAGGCACATAATTGAGTCGCTGTACGATTTTCAATGAAAATTGCTTGACATTTGTTGTAGGCCATTGTTGGTCTCTCTGAACAACCGGAGACCACTGATTTAAGCTCACAATCACTTATTTTCTTACAACTCCCTCACGATGATGGATTAAGTCAAAAAAAGAGCGGATAATTGCATCGTGTGAATCCGACCTAAGATGATTTGCTTTCCCAAACCAGTCTCAAGAGCTGCAAGGTCTCATCAAATCAGGTTTTTAAAATCAAGATGGAACATTGAAAGCAGTGCTGATTGATGGATTGACTGACTCATGATTCAGAATGAGTATATAGTTGCTAATAGATTCTCATGGTATCATAACAGTAGGTAGTAGCTGTGAAGCCCTTTTCAATACGGAATAAGTACTGTATGATATAAGAAAACATGATTGTGATTTTGTTGTTGATCATTGAAATAATGATAAAGGTTACAATCGACCCATATTTTCATAACTTTTCTCTTTCTTTTCAGACTGACTGCGTATTACCAGATCATATCATCAACATAGACGAGGTCCCCTTCACATTCGACAATTTCTAAATAAATCTAATTTATAGTCCAGTGTGACTTATATATTTTTTTCCTCTTCGTGGTGCGTTTTTTGACTGATGTGACTTATAGTCCGGAAAATACCTGTTGGGGGTCCTGCTTTTAATAGAAAAATACTAATATAACAAGCTAATACCAGCTCCTTAATTAGTAGGGCTATAAGCTCTGGTAGCCAGCCCAGAGCTGTATGCTTGATAGACATACTTCTCATAGCTTGCCAACTGTACTTTAACACGGAGTTACCCTAATAAAGTGACAGACAACGTTTCTTTAGTTTCTACACCACAAGTGTCTCTGTGTATCAAATATATTTCCTAACAGCCTTCTTTCAGCCAGCTGACCGGCAGCATGGATCAACAGGTGAGGGCAGAAGGAGTGCTGAAAAAGTCTAGGAGTGTACAACTTTTTAAAACCTTGCATGACTTGATAATCTGGGTCCACTGTTTTCTTCTGAGATCTTGGAGTGGAAGAATAGGACTGGCAATGTATTCCCCAATCACTTCTGCATTTGGAGGCCTTCCCATTGGTCTCATATAGTGTCAACACAGAATAGAGTAATGACTCTTAAGTGTGGAATGTAATTTCTACACCAGTTATATTTTAGGCACCTGATTAATCTTCATCTCCTATTTGTCAGGTCAGCATTCCTGTTTTCCAGGATATGTAATGCAAGTATTTTATGTAACAAAAGGGTTGAGATCATTTGTTGATTTAATGGTAATGACTTAGTTGTACATCATAACAAAAAATGATTGTAGAAGTATTAAACTAGTATTAAACTATTTTTTTTTGGGCTAAATGCAACAGAAATACAAGCAGACTACCTTTAGATGCATTTTTGCTAGTATAATCTATCTTCTTTGAGCTCGTAATATTGCTTCATTTTCTACCCACCAGGTTTTCCATCTAACACCCACTGTCTATTCTTCAAACAGGAAGGATAGACAAACTACTAGAAGGCAATGTATGACCCAAAGGGCTCAGCATCTGATACACAAAGTGTAATTTTGCTCATTAGATCGCACTGCTTTTATGTTGCCAGGCAGTCCACCCCTCCCGCCCCCCATCTCTGGTTTCAGTGTGACCCAGTAAAACACAGAGAATCTCCAGCAGCTCTGAGGGGATAAGGCGGGACTGACAGAGCCAGGGCAGTGGCTCAGCAGGCCTGGCACACTAACAACAACACACGATGCCAGTAATATCAGAAGGAGAAGCAATTATCACCAGCATTACTAGCGAGAGCAACCTTCTGGCAAAGCTCAGGATGACACAGGGATATGACAAATACAGTACTTCCTCTGCGACACAATGAAGAAGCTTGCCTTAGATGATGTGCTTAAATGGAATATGCAGCCTTTTAAAATCTGGTGAAAAAGTTGGAACTATCATATGAATAAAGGCAGGATAAAAATACAAAATTACCACCATCCTGTTGATGTAATGATTTAAAACACTGAACAATAAGTTAGAAGTCGAAAGACAAAGAGCAATGTATTCAACTGCTTCAGGCAGCTGTGGGTAAAAAGCATGTATTCTGTGTCCACCAAAAATATGTAACCCTCTATAGAAGGTTAAAAGTGCCTCAATCCAATAAAATAGATTACACCATAGTAACGAGTAAATGTTAAAGCAACATTTAAGAGTACTACTTAAATGGGACAAATTTGATGTCCGTGAGGCGGAGACCCTGTCTATGTTTAAGACTAAAACCCCAGCTGGTCCTAGCAGATGGCCCCTCATAATGAGCCAGGTTCTGGTTCTGCTGGAGGTTTCTTCTTGTTAAAAGGGAGTTTTTCCTCTCCAATGGTGCTGCACTGAACAGAACTAAATACAATAGAAATATCCTTTATTGTTCCACGATGTGGAAATTTCTGTGCAACAGCAGCAAAGTGACAGTGACAGGCAATAACAGAGGCAATAACACACAAAGATAGAATGTAAAATATATATAAAAACATAATAAAGAATAAAAATTCTTTACAATAAAGGCAAAATTTCAAGAAAAATACTGTGTAGGTTTAAAAATACTCCAGAGAAATGTGCATCTGAGTAGGTTAATTAAAAAATGTACAAGATGTGCATGTTTCTTTGAGAATTATAAATACAAACTATTTACAATTAGTGACCATAAAAAAATGGTGCAACAGTAAAGTCATTCAGATACTAGAATGGATATAAACACTTATTGATTTTGTTGGGAGCAATGATGGTTAAAGAGTCGTAAAGCTGCTGGGAGGAAGGATCTTCTATAGCGCTCCTTTGTGCACCTCGGATGCAGCAGTCTGTCACTGAAGGAGCACATGCATGCTCAGTTTGAGGGACTGCTGTAAAGTCAACGACACAACTCAAGCCATTATCTACTGTCGCTACATGCTAGTCAAGGAGGAGTGAATGCTGCAAGTCAATGACTTGATGCAGGGTTTCCTCGATAGAAAACTTTTTCAATCAATTTGAATAATAAATTGAACTTCACTGCATTGTTTGATAACTAGGATCAACTGGAATGTATGTGTGATTGGATTGAAATGACTTTTTGTCAAGTGCCTTGAGATGACGTGTTGTGAATTGGTACTATATAAATAAATATTGAATTGAATTTAGATAATATATTTAAAAGATATATAGAAGTATTTCAGCGCTCTTATTTCATCTTTCCTGCCATGTAGTGCACAAAAAATCATTTTAATTGTCAATCTGATTTGTTAAACAGACTCTAAAATGTGATTGGTTGATCTGCACCACCAGTCCATTTTAGATAAATCATCTCGACTGGAGCAGTGTTGACCTCACTCACACACTTTGACGGATAGGACTAAGAGTAGGATAAAATAAATTCAGGAAGTAATTTTTATATATAAGTTTAATCATTTAAAAATGCGGCATGTTTGCGGCATCTGTTCATTTTTAGTTTTGAATCATTAACGACCAATTTACGTAATTGTTTTCTTTAAATTCATTAAATTGTGGCACTTTTGGCTTTCCATACACTCTGACACCTAACCTAAATGTAACAAAATATAAAAAATGATGCCAAATTAGATGAGTATGCTACCAACAATCAGGGAAAAAACAATCAGCAATAATTTTATCACAATTACAGTATCATGCAATATAATTTTCCTGTAAATAATAAATCATGGGTAGGTAATGGCCAGTTTTCAGCCATGGTTGCAAACCCCTACAATCTTGTGTCAGATTGTCCCTTTGGCATCAGTTCCTTTTAAATTAGATGACAGCGATGGTGCAGGATTAGTAGAGTTGGCCATGCCCCACCTGTTGCTGGTTGTCAACTGTGTATGACAACCAAAATAAAAGTGAGAGACTTCAGTTTTAATGCATTTCAGAAACATGAAATCAAATATGTTCTTTCATTGTTTGATGAGAACCAATCAAGGGATAATTGGTTTTGATCACTGGCTGACTGGCGCTTCCCTGATTTCAACACACTCACCCTGTCCCCTCACTCTCAATTTGTGTATCTTTTCTTCAAACTACAAAAAAATTAAATATTATGAACAACTTTATTATAGTTCTAACAATAGTCTATGTTACAGCATAATACGGCTTTTCAGAAGTAGTAATCAAACTTACATTTCTGTTTTTAAGTATTTTTAAAAAATTTTTTGTATTTGTGCAGTGATGTATATTTGCTCGCTTAGATCATAGTTCGATATTTTTCTAAACTTCAAAAAACGTAAGTGTAAATTAGGTAGATGAGGTGAAATCAATTTTTTTTTTTCGCTGTTGATTATTTTCTAAGTGTATCACAACATTTAGCAAAACTGTAAAATGTGAGGAAAAAAGAGAACACTCAACAGTTTTACTAAATTGCACAGTTTGCACAGACATGAAATGAGACACATGGAAATATGCAAGTAAAAATCAATTAGACAACTTAAAACACTCTTTAAAGGTCAACTTACTGATTAATATGTCAGTAGCTGCACTCCAGCCAAAGCATGTGGCACAAAAAAGTTTCAACCTGCAGTGGAATGAAGTAGCAAGAACCCGTTTCAACATGAAATATGTTAACAAGCTGAATTAATTTGCACCACATGTTTAGTGAAGGAAAGCATCTCTACAATACCAAAACATCAGTGTATCAGCTGTGCCCTGTTTGCCAATTTGTCTCCTCATAATAGCTCTTTGGACGTTTTTTATTCCAGACATCTGTGTATGTCCCAGTCAAATTTATTATCAGTTAAGCCTGAGTTTTCTTCCTGCAGAGTCTCATTTCGTATTATCAGCTTTTTTTAATTGAACAGATGTGGTCTTGATCATCACCTGCACAGAAATGTGCCCCTCCTTCCACTGAGACAGATGGAGAGGGCAGCCAATATCTTTTCCCCAATTAGTGGGTTGACTGAGGAACTGGCACTGTCACTCATTTGACCATTTACTTTGTTTTACACTAAACTATCCACAAATGTTGCATGCATTGATATTTACGGACATTTACGGTTCCCAGGAGATGAATCCCTGGTTACTTTAGTGAAAGCGTTTTCTTTCAAGCACCCAGCAGAGGGCTGACATTTATAGTTTGGAGGAAAAAATCTGAACAGCTGGATGGAAGCACACTAAAATCTAGTCCAGGCATTTTAGATTTCCTTGAGGGTAACCAAGAGGGAACACTTAAGGTTTACTCTAATGCAAGCTTAAAAGTTCCAATTTAATCAATTATACATAGATGTGACTTATTAAAAGCATAATAAATAAAAACAAAGGAATAAGACACTAAAATCTAGTTAGTTTTGTAATTATTTGTTTGATTTATGGAGACACTGTTTCTTCTTGATGTCTGGGTTTCCCTTCCAGACCTGTTACCCCACTGACCCCATCATTCATTCATGGATGGATGGATTCTTTTCATTATATAATCAGAGCTGACATGACACATCAGCCAGTGACCAGAGTCAGACGATTATTGAAACTCAAAAATCCAATCTTTTTTGCGATCAGTGAATACACCATACGGAAACCCTAGCTACCAAGTCGGAGTAGCAACTATTCGCTTTTATTCGTAACAGTAAGGGGTCAGAGAAAGCACATTTAACACGTTAATCCGTATCGGAATGTCAAAGCTTTGATAAAACAGAGATCGGAAATCAGCCAACAAATCTCCGATGAGTGCATCTCTTTTTAAATCATTTAATATCACAGACTTCTGCTAATATTTGCCTTACAGCTTGACATTCAATATTAAGAAGAAAAACAAATGCTGTTTCAGTTAATCCACTGAACATCTGGAAGAATTTCATTTAAGTTTAAGAACATTCAGAAGGGTGGAAGCTGGGACAAAATGCATGGCAGCTGACATTTAAAATGTCTCGAGTAACACAGCGTGCATTAATGTTACCACTTAAGCTGTCCGTCTTCCACACTTTGAGAGTAAATCTGTTTGTAATTACCCAGACCTCTTCCATGAGCATTTTCAGATTGCTCTGTGCAAATCGGATCACTCCTTGTTCAACACTTGTCTACATTCAAAATAGCCATGACGTTTTGCCCCCCTTCGCCTCAGCGGCTGATTGACTGACTGTAATTATAGCTGCTCTTCACTCGGCTGAGTGCTTATTAAATGTCTTATTGCAGAAATAATGGAAATATTCTGCATTAGCACAAACAGAAATGGCAGCAGAATGCAACCCTGTGATTGGGGAGAGTGTTTAGATGAGGGAACAATGTTTAGGCTTATTTTAAAAAGGGACTGCTCTAAAATTGGCCCTTCACTGCACTTGGTGCCCCAACAGCAAACAAGACTCATTGTTAGCACAATATAAAGCGGATTCAGTGAGAGGGTGGGTTTTGGGAAACTATTTAGGGCTTGCAAAATAAGGGATTTGATGATAAGGTTTATTGTGATTCTAACTATTTTCCTCTTAATTAAGCCATGCATAACTATAACAGACTGCATGGATTATGAAATAAAGCAATGAAAAAAAAATGTTCAAAAGTCATACGAGGGTAAAAGTCAATATCAAGAGGTAAAGGTGTATCCACACCTCACTCATTAAATTTCCTTTTGGGATCTATAGAGTATATTTGAATTTGAATGTGGTTTCTCTAAGCCTAAAGTACATATAAAATCTGTCTGTGTAAGCAAGGTTTTTAAAAATTAATAAACTCAAGCACTCCTCTCTGAAGCAGTCCACTCTCATAAATCGTCCATTTTCTGGATGTTCAGTGCTGCTACTAAAAATATGGCATCACATTCCTGCCAAAAACCCCGACACGCGTATTAAGCAATCGCAGCAACACATATATTAACCGAGAGAGCACATAGCTCTCTCGCAGGCATTTCCATTTATTCGCAGGCCCATGAACGTAGCATGACGAGCTGTAAAATCCAGTGATAGCCAGCAAGGGACTTGGCCTAACAGGAGAAGAAGAAGAGAAGGTGGCGGAGTAGGATGAAGAAGAATAAGAAGGTAAGGGAAAGGGAAGTTTGCATATCTGGCCAATCATGTGAACAAATGAAAATGCAGTCGCAATCACAACAATGCGGCATCTTGATTAATATATGTGCTGGTGTGACTGCTTAACACGCTCCTTGGGTTTTTGTCAGCAATGTGACGCCATACAAAATGCAGTGGTTCTCAGAAGGCTATGCAACACTTTTTAAGCTTCAAATTAAAATTCCATGCAAAAATATGTTTTTGCATGGAATTCCAACCAGACACTTTGAAACTACATTTTTTAAGAATGCCTTGGGAAGTCCAGATCTGGGCTTCAACATTAATAAAAATGATCTTTTAAAAAATTAAATAGTTTTCCCTGACTCTTGATCTCTACCACCCCTGCTGGGTTTACAACTGAAGTGAGGATTACTTTGATCTTGTCCAAAAATATGTTCAAATGGCTCTTATCTGCTGCTCTTGATAAATGTGCTTGCATCCATATCTATTTAGTACAATCTGCTTTGAGAATCTGGTGCTGAAATAAACAAACATAGCGCTTACAAAACATTTGAAAAAAAAATGCCAAGAACATCTAAAATTTTCTGGAACACAAAGACAAAAGTAAACTAACTAATTATGTATGACCTTAAATAAAAGATGTCCAGCATGCCTTGCAATTGTTTTAAGGTTCTTCTACAAAACAGGGACAAGTATCCTCTAAAGCCACCTTAATTAAATCTGCTGTTCCCCATATTGTTGATGTCCTTCACTTTAATCTGATCATATGTCTATTGATCCTATGATAATCAACCTTTACCCCCCCAAACCGTACACGTACAGGACCGTTTAAAGAGTGCATGACTAGACATGACAACAAACACATTGTCATGCATGGCAATGACTTTTCTACCTGTTTTCCTGTACTACCAAAGCTGTCACAGACATCTTAAATAATGAAAATATATTTTGAAAAACTGCAGCAATTCATACTATCCAACACCTTTTTAGATCTTTTTGTCATTTGCTGCTGTCCCATCTTATGCCAGGCACACTGGAAGCGCTGCTTCTCAAGATAGACAGGCTATAAAGCAGCTCTGACAATTAATTGGAGTTCCATCAAGTAGCAGAATTGGGACTCTTGATCCCTGATGAGCCGTACTGTCTTGATTGTGGTTCAATTTTATAGAAGAGGGGTGAGCGAATGGTAGCAGGTTTAATAGGCGCGTCCATCACAACCAATCAGAGACAGCAGACAGAGTGGCGTCCACCTCTGTTGCTAGTGGTGATGCCACAAGGCAGAAACAACCCCCCCTTCACCAAGCTCTTCAGAGAATACTTGGGACATTTTGTTGCTATGGTAATGTCAAGATGAGACCATCTTTGGCTTCAGATAAGTCCCCACTTTTGTCCATAGCAATAAATATTGCCAAACAGCAGTGGCAATCTGCACAGGAAAAAGATGAGAACATTTACAGGAGGAAAAATGCCCCCTCTAAAAGTAAATGTGCATGTCAGGAGAGCAGTTCTCAGGCAGAACGACGGAGTCAGCACGGAGACTGACAGCCTGGCATGCTAATGGATGGAAAAGTCAGCACTGATTTCACATTCAGAACACTTCACAGCATCCTGACGGGCCTGTCTTAGAAAAAGGAAAGGTTCTGGTATGTTTGTGTCATTGCATGTAAGACATGCATGAGTGTGAGGTCGAATCTTAGCTGTAGCTACAGAAAAAACTACAAAATGAAAAGGAGAATAACTGATTAAATATCTTGGTGGTCAACAAAATGAAAGTCTGCTAATGCAGTGGGAGAATGTTCAAAAAATAAATCAAGTTTTAAATACTTGGACAAGCAGGGAACTAACATAAGCTGCATTAAAGCTGCAGTGTGTAACTTTTACAAAAATGTTTTTTGCATATTTGTTAAAACTGTCACCATGTCGTGACAGTATGTTATGAGACAGATAATCAGTGTAAAGACTGAGCTCCTCCACTTCCTCCCTGAGCTACTATTGATATCTAAAGAAACGCACCGCTCCCGGTCAAAAACAACCAATCAGAGCCAGGAGGAAGGTCTTAGCGCTGTCAGTCACCGTCACCGTGTGCGCGCTGCTAAATGTGCTAATGGTGAAGAAACAACTTACTGTTCACAGAAAACTGTTATTATGATCCAGCTTTAGTGTAGCAGAGAGCGAGGGGGAGTGTGTGAGCGATGTGCACGTGGAGGGTGATTGACAGGCTAAGACCCTCCTCCTGGCTCTGATTGGTTGTTTCTGACTGAGTGGTGTATTTCTGCAGTAAGTACCGGGAGAACTGGGAGAAGGCAGAGGAGCTTGATTTTTTTTCACAGATTATCTGTCTTATATTATACTGTCACGGCATAATAATAATTTTAACAAATATGTAGAAACATATTTTTCATAAAGTTACATACTGGAGCTTTAACACTGGAGTAGCATAAATCGCAAATACACATCACAGCCAAGTGAACTTGTTTAGTGGACAAAAAATAGTTTGAGATTCTGATGGTTGGATAAACTTAAGCCAAAAAAAAAAAAATTCAATGGCTTTCTAGTATAACAGTATTAAAACATCTATTGTATTCTAGCTAAGGTCATGGAAGTACTAGGTCCATTTTGCTCATCTCCAGCTCACTCTGGAGGATCCGAAGGCATTTCCAGGCCAGAAGGGCTGGATAATCCCTCCGGCAGGATCTGGGTTGGGATTGGATTCTCCCAGTGGGACACTTCTCAGAAAGCCTGAAAGAGGGTAGGCACCAGCAGGCATCCTGACGAGGTGCTGAACCAAAAGGGTGTGTACGAAAATGAACGTCCCGAAACCACATGACCGTGCATCGATACCCTTAACTCCTTTCAATGCTCTGTTGCAAGCTCCCCCCAAATGCATCCTATGAAGAAAGCTCACTACTGCAGTATCCAGGATTATTTTTGGTTTTTTTTTGGTTGTTTTTTTTTTTTTTTTTTTTTTCGGGGGGGGGTGTCTGATTCAAAGACATTTAAACCTTTAAACCTTTGGGACAGAATGATATAAAGTCGTTGTGTGTACCGAAGTTTTGGAAAGTCATGGTCTTAAGACTACAGAGTAATGAAAAGCAAAAGCAATCTCTTGTGTTGAGGCTTAGAAAAGTGTCAAGACCAATGAAAAAAAAAAAAAAAAAAAACTAACCATACTTAGGAATGCATAAGCTCAGCTTTGGTTTATTTGTTAGGCAAAAGCTAGTGAGATATGATAATCATTTGGA
Source organism: Anableps anableps (assembly GCA_014839685.1). Classification (NCBI taxonomy): domain Eukaryota; kingdom Metazoa; phylum Chordata; class Actinopteri; order Cyprinodontiformes; family Anablepidae; genus Anableps; species Anableps anableps. The sequence goes on from CM026073.1 coordinate 7,219,116, forward strand.
AAAGACGCTGCATCATTTTGCCACTCCTCAGTTTTCAGTTTCAGGATTCTTAGCACTTACACACACCAAGGAATAATGGATGGAGGCCTGACCTGAGCTTGGATTTTTCAAATAAAAGTTAAATGTGCAACAATGTTACAATGAAGCCATTTCATTTTTAATTTCCAGTCTGAAAACGTTCTCACGTACAAACTTACACTTTTCTTTTTCCCTGACACAGGTAAAAGAATATGCCAGTAAGTGATGCGCAGCCAAATCTAATTGGTTCCTGATCATTCATTCCAGGATCCTATGATCAAACCCCCTGCTCCCTCGTTTAATTTAGATAATGAGCCATGCTCATTTCTTTGATTAAAACATCAATGAGTGAAACCAAATTAAATATGGAGTAAACTGGCACATAAGGCATCCTGTTAGTGTTAGCACATAGCACATTATCTCGTCTCTCACTGTGAAGAATTGAACTGTCACAGAGTTTATGTGTGGTCAGTCATCTTAGCACTGATCTCAGTATTCTCAATAGCAACAAGTTAAATGTGCAGAGCGTGATAAGGGAGACCAATTACTTCAAAGATGATGGTGTTGATTGTTTTGATACAACAGTATCTTAAGCTAGACCAGCTTTGTGTGTTTTAACTTTCTAACTGGTTTATTACACGTTCCTCGGTATACTTCTGGCACTCAAATATAAAGGTTTACCATAAATTCACAGTAGGTATGTCAACAGTATTCAGGTTTTCAATGTGTAAGTTCCAATAAAAACAAAAAAAAGTTATCTGTATCTGGGTTCAAAACAACGGTTTGACTCTTTCATCATCTTTTCTATCAGGTGAATGATCCAAATCCATAAAATCTAAGATTAAAATTAAATTAAAATTAAATTAACCTTGATTTTTAGTTCCTGCTGCTAATTCATTATGTCAAAGTGTAAATCACTCCTTCTTGAGGAAGATACTTCATGGATTGATATATATTATGACACAGACCGATTTTTGTAAGCTACAATGGTTTAAAGTAAATTTTTTATTGCTACATGTGCATTCACACATGTATTTTAGTGTTATTTGGACTTAATTGTATTTCCTTTGAATTTTTTCGTTTTGTATGTTTGAGCTATCTGTTTTTAGACACTGATTTTTTTTTTTATCTTGTAGAAATTAAGATACAGAAAAAAAGTCTAAAAATCCAAGAATTTCCCATTCTTACTAGTTCCCTTACTTATCCTTAGATTCTCATGTTAAATTTACATTTTCAGATATTCCAAGACAGCATAGAAGCCCTGTTATTGCTTTTCAAACATGAAGTGCAGTTTAGGTAATTTAAAATATTGAAAAATTGAGGTGATTGTTCCTTACTTTCAAAAAAAGAAGAAGTGGTTCTTCTAGGGCCGCAACAAGATAAAACAATGTGTATTTTATAGAGTCTGGGTTTGGTTTGTTGGCTTAAGCATCCACACACAGTGAAAACAATCACGACATTTAACAAAGACAGCAAAAACCAAAACCAAGCTTACACACATATTTCATCGAACACCTAAGCCATTCGCAGATATGTTATTGAGTCGTGACTTTCCGTTGCTGGAGTTCACTGAACCAGGAGTTTTCGTGATTTTTGGCTTCCCAGACATGGACACTGCAGACTGCACAAGGAATACACTGATCTGCAACCATTTTTATTAATACCCATGGAGCCAATTTGCCCACAAACTAAAGAAAAAGTTTCCAAGCAGAGAAATTCAGGCACTAAAAATACTGCCCATCTTTCTTTCTTATCTCAAGTTGCACATGCGGTCTTTTCTAATTTGCTCCTTACATTAGCCAGAATCTATTTTAGGGGAAACTGCAGATGAAATACCAAAACCATGGACCTCTGTTGCAAAAACACTGGTAAAAAAAGGCAATTTAGATCTCATTAGGAGGAGCAGAAAAATATCTAGTGTACCCAATGACACTAAGGAGAATCACTCCAGTTTTGCAGCAGCCCACGCTTTCCTCGCTGAGTCCACCGAGACAGTAGTGAGACAGACTTTCTTCTTGTCTGGTGCTGCCAATGTGGGAAGTGAAATACATGCGATGGAAATCCGTTGGGGCTGCCCCATTTGTCCTACTTTACTGTTGTCCCCTGCAACAGACTGCACATTTACGCCCTACTGGCATGTCAAACATACCAATGCAGGACTTCACCAAGTCGCACACACAAAACTGCTATCATAAGTAAATATTTCACTATGCATATGCTTCTACACAGCTTTCAGCAGCATCAAATAGCACATGCAACACACATCCTAACCCAAGTAACCATAAATGCACAAGATTTTCTTTATCATCCCATTTACTTGCATTGATTAGACTGAACACATGTAGATGTTTGATGTTTTTCTGCCTCCTCATGCATATACAGTGCATTCATTGATTGCACACAAAGCTGTCTCAGATTAGGCAGGGATTACAGCTCTGCTGCCCACATGGTCTGAGCCAGCTGGGGCGTAATGTGACACTTGGCAGTCTGGCGGGCTCAATAGGTTTCAGTGACAAACAGATGGTGAACAGAGTGGGTGATGTATTAAGATCCTACACATCTATCTAAGGAATGAAAGTATGGGGTTGTGCCTTCCCCCTGACCCATGTCGCAGATAAAAACTAACTGATGACTATAAATCTGGAGAACAATACACACTGCAATAAAAAGATTTCAACAAGTAAGTCAACAAATCCTTCCACGAGAATTCAAACGGAATAGCACAAATATTGTGTCACGCTGGATTAAACTCTGTCAAAAGAACACGTCAATGCGCCTAATGTTTGTTGTTTACAGATATTGTATTCCAACCATTTTTCTTGATAAAGTTTCCTTTAAAGAAGAAAGTACGACTTGCGGGTAACTAGTTGAATGCTAGTTGCCAGCCAGTCCAACAAACACTAACACTAGTCTGTCCACCATTGGGTGCACAAAAGTCTTAATTTTGGAGCTGAAACTACGGCATAGTTTTCTCACCTAAAGTACATTAACTTAAGTCCAAATCAGTTGATAGATTTGTTAACTTGTAACTTTCTCCCGTGGTTTGGTTTTCTTTTCACTCAAAGTGAACCAAACTCTGTAACTACAAACCACGCTAGAATGTTTAGTTTGTACTCTGGGCAGGAATACCAAATGTAAATACAGGAAGTAGACGCTGTGTTCCGAGCTAGTAGAAAACATGGAGAATACAAACCTCTATTTCAGGCAAAATTATCTGAGAAGTATACCAAATGAATTTTGAGAAGACGTCTTAAAAGCTGCAAGGGGCTTTATGCTTTACAAAAAAGACACAAATCCCTTATTTATTAGTTTGCTTACTCTACTACATCCCACAGTGCAAAGCATATCTGGCTAAGGGAGGCCGTTTGGCTCAAGCATGTAACGTGCTCGTGGTAGCCATGTCGGATCGAGGTTGGCTCACATTCACACCATAAATGAAATGCCCTAGACTTTGCAGTAGTGGGCACACTTCCACTAATCTGTGGAGCTAATTTTTCGTTTTCGTTGAAGTTTTGGTTAAACTGTTAAGAATTCTTCAAGTAGTTGTACATTTATATTCATACTCTTATTTTGAAGTGGGTGAAGACTGTTTATGCAGCAGTTCCGTTTTCTCTCCTCAATTCTCTCCCTTTTTTTCCATAACTTTACTTAAAACAAGAAACGTACACAAAAAATAAAACATGGACAGTAGAGAACAAGATATAAACAAATACAATATCTTAGGGCATCGTAGAACATGTAAATTAAAATGTCAAAATTAAATTGGTGCCTGAGGTTGTATTCTTTCAAGGGCAGAATAACTTCAACTGAAGTTAGCGCTTTAGCATTAGCTTCCACTAAATACCATGTTGGTGTAGTGCTTCAACATTAGCGGAACTAATGTTTACAATTAGTGCTTTAGGGTTAGCACAACTAACTTTTTACTTAGCAGTGCCCACCACTGAGCATTTGTTTGGTACAGTTCCAAATGAACTCCAGAGCATTGTTTTGTTCCTCGTGGTCACATCTACATGCACCGAAGGGGGACATAGACTGAATGCCTCAGATATGAAAACACCATTAAAAGCAATGAAAGGTTTTGCAAGTCACTGTGTGTTTCAAAGCCAATACCCACACAGAAACCCTCAGCATTTCCTCAGCCTAAGTCAGAGTGCAAGTCTTTGTAGTTTGTGGTCTTTAAGAGGTTATCTACTGTTTATCCATCTGTATACCACATTATGTTTTACACTATGTACTATAAGGAACCAATTTCTTATTGGATTTTAGATGTAAATTTATATTGACTATCTATAAACTGTTTTACAACATATGAGCACTAATCCTTTCACTTTTTCCAAAGCAGGCAACTATAATAAACACCCAAAAGGACTTAGCTCCAGCTGCTTCCTGCGATACATTTCACCGCTAACCCTTTGGTGAAATCTTAACGCCCTTGCTACATAAAACAAAGCATTTTGCTACTGTTTTCATGTACTGACATTGTCTTATGCATCAGACAGGCTGAAGCAAGACAAGAATTATAAGAAGGGGTGACATTTACACACAATGGTTTACTGCAAGAATGTGAAATTAGGTTGTGGAGTTGAACAACATACTAATTTACCATCATTGCAAGGCAGACAACAGAAGATAAGTTGAGTTAATTAGCTTACATACAGCTTTGTTTAACATTTAACATTGAATTCTGAGTCTGGAGTGTTGTTGTTCAAGTTACGTCCGTTCCATGGGACTCTGACAAAAAACTAATCAACCACCAGTTGAACAATACTGAAGTTAAGATGTCAACAAGCCAAGATTCAGCCATGTTGACATTAGGGTTTGAAAGGGGTAAACTATGAATGGAAAGGAGAGAAAAGGAGGTAGTGCTTCAACGTATCAGAATGAGAAAAGAAGATTTACTAAACACCACAGTTTGGTAAAGAGGTTGGTTAAGGCTCTAGAAAAATCAAATGTTTTGCTGTTTCAAAATGTTTGTCTTTTTATGATTGATAACCACATAGGTTTTTGAATTATTTTCTGTACCAAAAATTTTCATTATATACTCCAGATAAGAACATTGCTATTACCTCTTTTTCTCACCATTTAATTGGCCGGTGATGGAAATTAGATGCTGTCGAATAGAAAACAAACAAACAAACAAACAAAAATCTGATTTTTTTTTCTTGTTCATCAAATTAATCAAAACTGAAAACAGACATATTTTTGTCATCTGCAAATATATCAAGATGATGTCCTTATGACACTATTGTGTTTCTGCCTTGCATTTCAGCGATGTAGGAAGATGTGCAACTTTAAGTAACATTCCAGCACTACAGCTGTGCAGTTGCTCAGTCTGCACTGGTGAAGATTCTCTCAATTTGGGATGATGCGACAAACTACCATCTGATTAATTGAGCTGATAATTATTTTACCACTTCGGGACACTCAGACTTTGCATAGGGGCTGTGATCTTTCATCCCCAGATGTGTATGTGAGAAAAAATGGTTTGTATCACATTGCTTTTGCCCAGTGGTTTAAAATGGCTAAAAATTGGCCATGACATTAAAAATTAGAAGTTAGTGGGGCTTAGTATTAGGTTAGTATAAATGTACTCACTACATATAATAATTTATAATCTGATTCATTTTCAACTTCATCAATGATTTTTAATCCCACAATGAATCAGTTAAAGGGAGGCATTCATCTACAGCATCACCTACTGCTTTAGAAATTTCACTCTGTGATTCTTTCAATTAAATGTAATTGAAATTTTTGTAAAATTTTAAGCAATGCCTCTTTGGGTCACGATGTAAGTGTTTACTGCTGATTAAAATAATATTAATGAAGTAAAACTTTTTTCTCAGTTTCTTTAATTACTTCTACATCGGCTGTGTTTGTGGATGAAAAGAGAACCACCTTGATCTTACTCGAAAATAGGTGAACATTACTCCCATTTACAGAATTTAGTGGGCTGGATTGCTCCAGCGTGTTTTTAGTGCTATTTGCTATGTTTATCCAGTGGAGAAACAATGTAAATAGTGGGAGATAAACAGCAGCAAAAAAAATGGAGACTTCAGGAAGGCTTTGTGAGTCCCAATGTGAATTTTACGTCCTTGATCCCAATGCACATATCACTATACAAAACAGAAGTGGGATTCAGACTTCTCAAAAGTAACAGGATATTAATGTTCAATAAAATGTTTCATTTCTTCATGTTCAGATGCATTTAAGACCTCTTTTAAGATATAGTAACATAAACAACAAGATAAGAATCAGCGTGGCAGCTTTAAGGACAAATACTTGATGATACAAAATTGGGAATGAGCTTTTGATCCCTTCGTTTTCTGATGGATTTAAAACTACTTCCTCTGTCAAAGAACCTGTAACATATTTTTTCTCTTCTATCGTCAATGTTTGTTACATTTACTTGTTAAATCAAAATAACTAAGTTTGCATGTGTTATAGTCATTAGAAAGGAAATCAGAATCAACAGCTGAAGCCTAACTGATAAAAACTCAAAGCCTTATCAGTTCATCTCAGTTTGCTTCCATTATCAAATATTATTAGTTTTATTTGTTCCTCTCACAGAAAGAGTATAATTGCCTTTCATAAGGTTTCTGCCTGTGTTGTGACATATAGTTGCAGTCAACAGTTCTTTTACCACATCACACCCACCACAGAGAAAACCACAGTTTCAAAGACAATTGCAGCTCTCTCTTTAGTGCGGTCCAATCTTCGAGAAGCTGCTGTGAAAGCCTGACACTCTGTGGCACGAGGCTGCCCTCGCTCAGATCCACGGGTGGGGGAATTCGCTCTGTCAAAGTGTCAGTATCAGCAAACGTCCAGTCGGAGCTGAATGTCAACACTCTAGAGGAAAAGACAGCGAGATCCTACTGGAGATGCGCACTAAGAAGCACACTCGCTCGAGACCAAGCAAAGTGTCAACCTTTAAACAAGTTTAATTACATTAATGCTTCATATCAGCATATTTTTTGCATCTTTATCAGGAACTCAAGACAAACGCAAGGTCGTAAAATCTTGTTCAGTTTGTCTTTGGAACTGTCTTGTATTCAGATTATTTTTATGCTTTCAGTGGATGGAATATGCCATCATTTAAACTACTTAAGGCAGAGTTTCTCCAACCCTGGTCCTCAGGGCCCACTATCCTGCATGTTTTAGGTGTTTCCCTGCTGCCGCACAGCTGAGTTAAATGAGTGGGTGATTGTGCAGCAACTGGAGATCGCTAAGGAGGTGATACGAACATTTGAATCAGGTGTAGTGGAGCAGGAACACATCTAAAACCTGTAGGACAGTGGACCCTGACGACCAGGGTTGAGGACCACTGACTTAAGGTGACACATTCAGTTCATTTCTGTGTGTCTTGGTTATTTTGTGACCGACTGTATTTTCGAAGAACCTCTGAAAAAAAGCAGTTGCCACCTTGTCACTCTGTGAGTACATCTAAAGTTTCTTTATAGATAAACTCCTGAGAGCTTTTCTTCAATATGCCTGTTTGTATTGTTTACAGTTTAGTGTTGATGTTGAACACAAATTTGAGAAATTTCTTGCAGCATCTTAGTTTTTGCTCCTCTACCGTTCAAGCTATGAAAAGAATTGCTTTCAAATGAAATTTAACAAAACCTGGCCTTTATTCCTTTACTGATGTAAACTAAGATGACCTTCTTCTACATGTTTGTATTGTCCCTTACAGAGCTTGTGGGATACAGTAACATACAATTGTCTTCCTCTTGTCGCTCTTTCATTTCAGGTCACAACTAACAGTTTTTGCTGCAAAAGATTCAACCACCTGAGCTCCATCACGGCAGCTCCTCCAGAGTTACCATGAGCCTCTTGACTGTTCCTCTGATTGCTGCTCTGATTACCTGACCTGTACGTTTAGGTGAACGGCCATAACTTCCTGCAGCAGCTTTGCCATACTCTCTTAATTTTTGGATGACTGAACAGTTCTTTGTTAGAGGCCCAATGCTTGGAATATTGTTTCATAACATAATCCTGCTTTAAACTTCTCCAGAACTTTCTCCCTGACCTGTCTGCTCTGTTTCTATAGCCTTCATGATGCCGTTTGTTCACTAATGTTCTCAAACAAACCTCTAAGGCATCTAACACAGAACATCTGTATTCATACTGAGATTAAATTACAAACAGATGGGATTTATTTACTAGTTAGGTGTTTATTTAAGCAGTAAAAGCTGTTGAATACAAATCCACATTTATCAGATTTCCATATTTCATTATGTGAAAAATTTAAAAAACAATGTACCCCTTTCTTTCAGCTTAGTTATGCTCAACTTTGTGTTGGTTTGTTACATAAAATCCCAATAAAACATAGTTGTAGCATGACAAACTGTAAAAAAAAGTGAAGTAAATGTGGGACTTTTTCTGTGTTCATGTTCAGGATTGAAGTAAAGACGTTCAAACAAGCTGCTTCATTCACCTCCTGCTGGGCCACCAATCTAAATCCATTTACATCTCTGAGCTGTTGTGAGGCTGCTACACACACACACACACACACACACACACACACACACACACACACACACACACATACACTCACACATAAACACAGCAGTGTAAAATTCTTATATCCAGACATGTCTGTAGTTCTTTTATATGTTGTATCTGCAAAAGCAGAGCTGTTGTCATATCCTGTCTTGCGCCTTTTTTCCTGCTCCTATCTGATAAATACTCTGTGTCAACTCAACCTTCCGAACAAATACCATCAACATTATTTACCTTGGACATAACATTTCTCTGTAAATTTCTTGAACTTTTCAAAGTCTGCTGCTCATCGACTGCCTTCCTCAGCAGGTCAAAGGCAGCAGGCATGACGACTTGGGGAAACATAAATCAACACACAAAAACACAGACGCTATCAATACACGGAGGCAAACGCACGCCAGCCCTCATTAAGCTTTCAAGCTCACCTCAAGCCTCCATGGTTGACTGATGCCGCTGGCTTATGATGGATTAGCAGACCAAACAACAAAGTCTGTCTGAGGGCTTTCTCAAACGGCGAATGAGCACCTTGTTGTTTGAATTGAAACGCTGGATTAGGTGGCAGCGGGGGGGAGGAGCTTGGCAGATTCAGCGATGAGTTTGTTGACAGGTGAGCCAATCATTAACTGAAGCAGTCTCAGGAAGGGTTCAGTAAACTTTTACTGAGATTGGGCAACAAACCTTATTAAACAGTAACTGTTCTTATTTTATGACATTACTGCCCTATGTTTAGGTATTATTATTGAAAGTGCCGACAAGCCGTGTGAATCTCACGTCTGAAACTTAGAAAGCACTATAACTTTATTGGTGTGAAAAAAAGACAAAGTAAGTCCTTATCAGTTCTTCTTTCATTTCAATGCAATCCCTTGCAGTCCACAAAAAGTTCACTTAAATATTAACTGGAAGCCAAAATAGGCTTTTCTTTGTCAGCCACATAGGTGAGAATGTCAATACTTCACTCCGAAGCTGGTTTTCTGGTGTAAAAGGCATTTGAAAGTGAAGAGAATCCCTTGGAGGACTGGAAGATAATTAAAAATCAAAATAAGGAGAGGGAAAAAACCAAATTACTATCTAGTGAGCCACCTTCAAGGGATAATTCTGACTTTTTGAAGGTATTGTGAGTAATTTGTTGTAGAAAGACACCATGCGTCAAAAAAAAAAAAAATGAAGAAAAGTGAAGAAATCCTCAGAGTGGTGGAAGAGTAACAGCAAATCAGTGGGAGGGCCCGCTTTTAACTCAAACTCAACATGTTCAGCAGATATTAAACGTATATTAAACGTATAAACTCTTACAAGATATCAGTAAGTAAGTTGCTGTTTTCCAGAAATGGTGATAAGAGTTTGATGACAGATGACTGGTGCTTTAAAGGCTTGAAACTTGACTTGAGCCCCTTATAGATTGTCTAGTCTCACTCCAGCCGGTTAATGTCTGGTTCGGTTCTAGCCAGGTTGGGTGCGTCTCCACTGGCGGTGTGTTCCTCACTATGTGGGCATGAATGTGGGCAGGAACTTGGGCAGGCTGTGAGGAGCTGTGGTCGACGCTCTGATGATGTCATCGTGCGTGTGTACCTTTGGCCAGCCAGTTTCTCCAAAATTTCTCGATATATTTGTTCGTTGCAGGTTGCCCCGTCCAGTTGACGTATGCGCTCTTCCACCACAATTGATAAAAAGATTTCTGATCGAGATAAACACTTTTTTTGTTTCTGATTTCATTTTATTGTTGTAGTAAGTAGAGCCCCAAACATGCTGTGCAGGCACGGACTCATTTCCTGTTCTTGTTGCTAAGCGTAGAAAAAAGATATAGTTTTCTAGACAAAAAACTAAAAGAACTAATCCCAAAAAATGAGGAAATTATATGCCAGTATTATAATGAGGAAATGGGGGGTTAGGGGGTTAATGGTTTACAGATTCCTTCTCTATAAATAATTCAACAACTTTATTCATTTCTTTAAAATCTTGCATGCTATATTATTGACCAGGTAAAAATAAAAAATTTGGCACAAGGAGTGTATTTTTCTGTTTGCTGTTTTAAAAAATTATTTTTGTGGCCCGCAAGTGCTTTCAATTAGACCATTTTGGCTTTTGTAATCACAGGTTTGGACACTGCTGCTCTACATAATAAAGACTTGACTCAGACTTATGATCTGGGACTCCAGTCACTTTATCTTTGCCTTTAAAGCCAGTTAGCATGAAAGCTACAGACCATAGCCCTGACTGGTGATGTGACGCTTGTAAATGTTTTCCTTCCATATAATTATCAGCCAGTGACATTTTGGAAAAAATGACTAAATAATTCTCTCACTGTTAAGCTAGCAGCATCATTACAGATGTTCTTCTGGCTTATAAAAATAAAAGCATTTCTGGTTCTGTTTTTTCAGAAACTCCAACTTGTTCATTTACTCACCAAACTGCACCTCGTTCATTATGTTGTCATTTATAGTTACTTTGGAACATGTTTAGACTGGATAATAACGTCTTCCAGCTCAAAATGAAGTGAATAAAGGGATTAACAGGCATTAACTAAGTCCTTACAAAGACTAAATAAAATGCATGTTGATTCAATCAGAAATTCAAGATTACCATTTGTTAATATCTTTCTCCTGAACAGAAATATTTGCAATGGCGGAAATTTTAATGCTTTCACAATTTTCCAAATAATTTAAAGCTGCCCACAGCAAGAGTTTTAGAGTTATTTTCAAATGCTGCTTGGTAGCAGGTAACAGATAACAGATATGAACTAATATTTTCAGTTAGGGGGATTTTAATCTGTAAAAGCCAGCTAAAACAAGGGGTTCTATCCGAATGTCTGTTAGTGTTTGACTGCCCTGAGGATTGATTTCATTTCTACAAATTCGCTGCGATAACACATCTTTCAACTCCAGGTAAGGGGAAAATTACTTTACAGAACCTCACTTCAAAAACTATGAATTATCCTTTCAGGATGGCTCATTTTAAAATGATTTGGTTCCATCATTTTTTTTTCTTTTTGACATTTAATTATCTTTCAGTTCTCCAAGGGATTCTCTTTATACCAGAAATCATACCTTTAAGCAAAGATTTCAAACTATCCCTTTAAGAAGACAAGAATGAAAGATTATGGCTCATCCCCTACAGGTATTCAGTTTGTTTACCTTGTACCAAATGCAAGCTGGACGCTGGCTTTATGCAGCTAAATGTCAAATTTCTGTTGAATTCATGGGGTGATCAGGCTACAAGTGGACCATTCAGAATGTGAGTCAGAGCAAAGAGAGCACAGGGGGAGTGAATAGCAGTGGTTAGCTTGATTTGAAGCTTGGGGCTATTTCCTGGATTCCTGTGTACTTTCTCTCTCTGTGCGAGCTGACGGGTCACTGACCTCCCCCAGTGGTCTAAAGCATGACTCACTCATCTCTCCCCTCCTGCAGGTGCAGACCGCTCCTTCCACTTCTACAGCTAGTGAACACCTACAAATGCACAATAACTAAGAGCAAAAACTAACAGATACATATCTTGATATATCTATTGTGTATTTACACTTCCTGACTCCCACATTAATACAGGTTTAGCCTAATATTGGGCTGCACAGTGGCGCAGCCGTGCAGCAAGAAGGTCCTGGGCCTGAATCCCGGCCAGAGGCTTCTTGCATGGAGTTTGCGCATTCTCCTTTTGAGTGCTGGGTTCTTTCCAGGTACTCTGGTTTCCTCCCTCAGTCCAAAAGCATGACTGTTAGGTAAACTGGTCTTTCTAGGGCCCTATGAAATCCATTTTATTCTTCCCAAATTCCACTTTTTCCATTTTTATTTTTCTGAATTCCATTCATCAACCCAAAACATATGTAGTTATGGTGTGAATGAAAATATGTATCGCACAAAAACCTGCAAAAAATAAAAGCTTGTGCACGTTTCCGTAATGATCAGGATCTTTGTTCATTTTTATTTCTTCCATCTGTCACAGACAGTAATGACACCCCCACCCCCGATGCTCTTCCAAAGCACTGTTTGCATTTCTTTACCAAAAATGAGCAAACGTTGTTTCATTTTTCCCTAAAGAAATATCTGATTCAGGACACAGAGCAATAAGCACCTTCAACTCAAGCACTGATTTGTTTAAATGTTCAAGAGTTAGCTAGCTGCAGCTAGCTAGCTTCTTCTCCATGTTTCTAAGTGCTTGTCGTATCCTTGCACCTCCAATCCAATGTGCTGACAACACAGACAGAAGAGTTTTCTCCCATTTCATTAAACTTACTGGAACTGAACCTTGCACTCAGCTTCGAGTTATTTCTTTGCTTTTTTAGAAAGAGTTTTTTCTTCATGACTGATCGGTCTATTCCATCTATCTATGAGGCAACGAGAGTCGAGCAGATGCAGAGCCGAGCCCTGCCTAACCAGGTAACGGTGGGTACGGGAGCTGCAGCAGCCAAAACACTACCGAAACTACTGTATATCCTTCCCTTCTTGCCGATCTCAGCTAATTCAGTGAAATTCCGCATTTTATAGTGGATTCTATTTTGTTTATTAATTTCTACGATTCCGCGTTTTCTGCATCACGTAAAACGTAGGGCCCTACTAAGTTATGGGTGTGTGCATGCTTGTTTGTCCTGTGTGTCTCTGTGTTGCCCTGTAATGGAGTAGCAACCTGTCCAGAGGGTACCTTCCTGCTTCTAACCCAATGACCACTGGAGAGAGAGAGACCACCCACCATGGTTTAGAAACCCTGCAAAAATAAGCGGGTTTAGAAAATGGATGAATAGTTACATTTTTCCTCCATTCTTTTCAAAAATTTGTTCTCATTATGCTCCAACACCCATGAATCATTAGAAATAACTCGTGAGTGTGAATTAGTATTCTGGTGGCTGAGCTGCTGCCACGTTCAGAGGTTAGAGGCTATTACAGGGTCCGACAGAAACACTGGAGCAGCCGGAGGTATGTTCTCTCCCTCAGGGAATCAGGATTGATGGTGTTCATTTAAGATCACATCCGAATCCAAGTGATAAATCTACTGATGATATTCTGGCAGCTGGAACTGCGGGGGGGAGTAAAACAGAAACAGATCACTCTTCCCCCCACAGGATGTTACTGGTTATAATTTAATAGCCTGCTTTCAAGGAGCTCAACAGTGTCTGTTAGAAGTGATCCAGGCTGGTTTAACAACCTATACTTGTGAACCTGCACCACCTCTCAGAGCCCAGCAAACCACATTAACTCCTATTATTCTGCACAGGCCAAACCGGTTTTGTGGTTTTGTTAGAAAAAAAATTTCCAGAATAGCCTGTTTGGTCTCAAACCTCTTTGGAAAACACTAAAATCCTTTTCACCTTTATTTGCAAAGAAGAAGAATGCACTGAACCATTAAGCTCACGATGGCAGCAAGAACTTTCCAAAAAGAAATGGAAAAACACCAAACATGTAGTATTTCCTCTAGTTAAAGACACATGAATAGAAGCCCTATAAGACTTCACAGCTTACTTAAATTGCAAAACAAAGCAGTCAAACATAGACAAAATGAAAGTAGTGACACTGTACCTGCATGGAGCATGGTAAAAGGGATATCCAGGGTGAGGTATGTGGTTGCAGTAGCTGGGCTGATTCCACATGATGCTTTTCCTGTTCCACGTAACGACAGTTCCCAAGTGCTCAGGATGTTTCTGGCCGCGCTCTATTTCTAGAGCCTGAATCTGACTCAGGCTGGGAGGCACATAAATCGGCACCACTTGTTTCGCGTTTCGAGCGGCTCCATGGGAAGAGAGCGACTTTTGAAGGCTGACACGATGAGGTGAGAGAGTGATCTGAGGTGTTGAACCCGACCGGGGATGAGGTGATGTCCGGTGAGTCAGGTCTCGACACCTGGAAGCGAGTCGTCTTGCTCAGCAGCCTCAGGTGAAGTATGAAATCACAGGTTACTCCCTTCGTCCTGCCTCAAGCCAGTTATTTTCCCCTCTCAGGTGCAGTCAGGATAGTGGATGCCTCTTAGACCATGAGCTAAAGCATGTGTCATCTCCTTACATCTCAGTGATTCAAAACAAACCACCAGAGTTTTCAACCTCACAGGTGTAGCTCACCGTCTGACAGACTTCGAGATAAATCAGAGTTTACCTAATAGTCTCTGACACCAATTAGAAGCAGTTTACACCCTCTACTCGAGAGGTATTATCTCTCTAAACTTCCCAGGTGCCACAGTCTGTTTCTCGCTGATATGAGTAGGTAAAATCCAGAGCCACAGCGTGCCTTCGCTCTATCCACTTTTCCTCTGAGACAGCTGCCGCCGTCACAAGCGCTTATTCTCCAAATTACAGGATCCTTGCCGGCTCTCCAGCCTCATGAAGCAGCAGCGGCACACACAACTGATCAACTGAGCACCGCAACAGAAAGGAAGGGAGAGGGAGAGAAAGGCAGGATATGGCAGCGGGAGAGTGAATCTATCGAGAGAGGGAGAGAATGAGGAAGAGGTTACCGGAGTGGAGCTGGTTTCTCCTTTCCCGCGAAACACTCATCTGGCAAGATACACACCGCTGGGAGGAGGGGAATGTGTGTGTGAGTGAATGACTGAGACTACACTGTTCAGAAGGAAGAACATAATGCTATGTCAATCATAAATAATTGAAGACCTAATTGAACACACTTGCTTGAACACCTTCTTTACCCTTTCGTCCTGCCTTAAAAAGAAAAGAGTTCAGAGAGATTCATGAGATCCAAATTCAGCTTTGTTGCTGGTGTCCCACATGGTCATTTAGCATTTTGAAAAACAGAATTTCAATGACTCTCAGTTGGACTCCAAGGTTGACGCTTTGTTAGCCATTTCACAGCTTGGATTTTACACTGAATCAGGATTGGTATCTAAATATAACCAAATCATCTTGCCTAAAGCTAACCAAGTTGTAAGTGAGAAAAGATAAAGGATAGAAGCTTAATTCAGTGGCTCCTTTCAACCGACCGATAAAGGCTTCTTTTGCTGCATGAAAACACACAGCTTCACACATGATACCATCCATTCCAACTAGACATCCAAGGGAAATCTTCTGGTGATGAGAATTTTCAGCTTGATCTACCCTGAATGCCAACTAGACATTCAGAAACTAAAATTTAATCATTCAAATCTGATCTGTCGACAGCACAATTCGGTGTAGGAGTTGTTACTAAGGGAAGACTCATGGCTATTTTCTGTAACAGTGAGGAAGCACAGAGATATAAGAAGCTATTTAAAATTAAACTGTGTTTTCTACGACATGTTAAAACATGTCTGTGGTTCATTCTGGGTGCATTCACACCAGCCCTGTTTAGTCTACTTTAATTGAACTCTAGTTTGTTTGCCTAGAAAGTCCGGTTTGTTTGAGGAGGTGTGAATGCACAATCAAATTCTGATTGATGTGGACTAAAAAAGTGAACTCTAGTCCACCTAAAAACCCAGGTCTCGGTTCGGTTTAAGTGAACTCTGGTGCGGTTCGAATGCATATGTGAATGACAAGCGGATCGGAGACTGCTCCAAAAGCAGAAAGCGCACTATAGCCCAGGGTATTCTGGTTAAATACAAACCCCCCATCAAAATTCTTTGCCAAAGACGAATGAGAAATTCTACAACCACTAAAATCTGACACCCCTCCGTTTTTTGTTTACATTTCATGAAGAAGGAATTGCGTTCAATGTCTTCTTCAGAGTCTTTCGTGTTATTTCCTTCAGTGGTTCTTGGTGCAGCGCCACCACAGGCGAGGAGATAAACAACTTGCTCAAAGTGTTTTGTTCATTTGACACAGAGCAGTGTGAAAGTGAGCTGCACCAGCTGAAAATGTAACAAATGTTGCTATTTTAGTCCCCAACTGAACAGAGTCTACCGGAATATCAGTTGTGAAAACACCCTCAGGCTGTGAGAGAGAGCAAGACTTTCAGCAGATAACAGAAAGGCTGAAGTTATTACAGCGAAGTTGCTCTTTTTCATCAGTTTAAAGTATTTAACCTTTCTGTCAGGGAACATAAGAGATTTTAAAACAGAAGTCTTTTAGATATCGAGGTGGTGAGGTAACTATCTGCATTTTCTATGGAAGACACACAATGAAGCCAGCTATGCAAACACTACGAACTGCTGATATAACACAGTAAAGACAGATTTCCTTTGACTGTTGGATGTGATATTAGGAGAATTCAACAAACCATGCTCAAACTTTTTTCAGACCAATTTATTGATCAATTAAATACAACAAACTGACCAAGACAAATGTGGCTTTAAAAACAACAAGTCTGTGGGATCACTTTTGACATCAAACTTTTTTTTTCATCTTTTTTTTTTTTTTTTTTTTTTTCACTTTACTAACTAGCGGCTGAGAGTTAATGTGATTGATTGAGGCAAGTGTATTCAAAATTACAGTAAAATTTCTGTGTAATTTGACAGCGAACAGAGTAATGTCCTTTGTGACTTTTGGTGGTTAAAAGCATGTGTACACTGGTTCCTACAGAGGTAAGTGAACTGCTTTTTTTAATTTTGCTAAATGGGTACATCTGACAAATTCACATATGTGCTGACAACAGCACTGGTTCCCATTCTGAAGTTCTTACACACCTAAAGATGGGTCACCAAAAGTCACACTGTGTGGACAAAGTCTGCTGCAGCTGATCCAACCTTCTGGACACAGTAACAAGCTGCGCACAGCAGAACTATTGACCAACTTCATTCTTTCATAATGACATACGATATCTGACCTACACTGGCACTGCTTTTATACTCTTTTTTTTTTTTTTTCTCATTCATAAAATACATGTTTCCTTATTTACTGGATCCATGTAAACACAATCTATTTGAAAAAATCTGAAAAATATGTTGGTTGACAGATTGCAGCTATATATATATATATATATATATATATATATATATATATATATATATATATATATATATATATATATATATATATATATATAAAATTCAAATGAAAGAAGACTGACAGAAATGAAAGCTAACAGGAGATTCAGGCCCTCAGTTTAACTCAACAGCAGAACATTGAAAAATAACCCTCAACCTGACTCAAACGTGAAGCCTGAAAGTTAGTGGTCCCCTCTGTAGTGCTAAACAGAGTCCTGCCTTCTCCCCAGAGAAGAAGACTACTCCAGTATTCTGCTAAACAAAACACTGCCATGGCCTATGACCCCTTTGCAGTTATAATTCCCTTCTGTACTCTTACACAGCTGCAAAGATGGGTCCAGCTATCGCAGGTAAAAGCCCTAAAAGATACAGGGGTGACTACAATTATTAGCACCTCTGATAAAAAGGTGAACAAAAGCCTTAGCACAAATTGTTGTCATAGAGACACGACAACCCCAAGGTGTCCCTCTTTGCTCCAGTTCTCTAACAGTGCACTTTGAACATCTTTTCTGAACGCTTCCTGCATCATCCACCTGACTGTGCAAGGGGCCAAGATAGATGTGGGTCCTCAATCAGCTTGGTCTCCAGTGATTTGACAGCATATTTTAGATCATTAATATCAAAGATGAAATCGTCAGGCTCTTGTTGGCCATACTAATCGATATCGATTTTTATTTTTTTAAAGACTAAAACAATTTTCTAGTTTTAACAAAAGAAAAAACAACAAATAAATCACTGACATAATCTTTCTCTCATTATTGTGGCATTTAGCAAATAGAAATAATTTTGTTTGACCTAAAACAAGAGAAGTTTTCTCTGATTTACCTTCAGACAGTGAGAAAAAAAGGTGGACGTGTCTTTTTATTTGGTGTATGTAAACTTTTGGTTTCAATTGTAAATGGCATGAAAGCATAAAAAGAATGGTTTAAATTAAAAAAACTGTTTCAGTTCAACTTATTCTCAACAATACGTTCATGTTGGTGTTAACACATTTTTACCACCTGCTCTTATCAAGGGTGCCAATAGTTATTGTTGGTGCTGGATGCGATATTGACGTTAAAGAAACATTTATATAAAGCAGAGGAGGCTTGACCAGCTAAAACCATGTCACCACAACTTTTTGATTATGAACTTTTTGTTGTGATCAAAGTCAGAAAGATTCTCTCTAACAACATGAACGTTTTTAAGTTGCAAAGAAGTATAGCTAACGAACAAATACATGCAAAAAAGTTTTTATCCGTACAGCGTGTATACTGACTGATCTTTCAAATCTTGCACTGTGTTTTCACTTACTTACTCCCATCTTGCATCACTATCCAGTGTGAAGATTAAGCTTAATGGTTAATGTGAAGCCCTGTGGCATTTATATGCAACTAAACTAGCTTTTCATTCATTACAACCAAAAAATGTGTCATCTCAAAAGAACAGAGGGGATGCCATTGCCTTGTTGTATTGAAGGTTTACTTTTTTATGAAACAGAAACCAAGACAGAAGTCACACTAAGAAGAACAAGTCTTCTAATCAACCTTATAAGCAATAAATCCTGAAAAAAAGTCAGCTTTGTGTGCCACATGTTTGGGTTTGTTGGGTTCAGGTGCGGGTGTGGCATCGTGGGGGCCAATACCGCTGTCTGGCGTTATTTCAGTTTAATGGTAATCATTAATTCATTAAAGATGTCTAAATAAACTCCAGCAACATGTGTTTTTGCTGAGGTAAGAGTCCAGAAGGAGGAAGGGAAACAAAAGATAGGAAAGCAGGGTGGAGCTGATGGAAGGGAAGAAGGAAGGAAGCGAGGGAGGGAGGGAAATGGGAAAAAAAGAGAAGAGGGATTGGGAGGGGTCTGTTTGTTTTCACTGTAAAATTTCATTCCGACCCAATCTTATCAGGGTAGGAAAACACAGGGGGACCCAGCTGCTGCATCTTCTCCATCGTTCTCCGTCTCTGTGTGTGTTATCCCTGTTTGAAGAGACAGGTGGACACAATCCGCCCCCGCACAGATGCATTCAAACATGAGCTGCGTGCTCCACATTTTCAGCAAAGCGTCGCCGTCGACAGAAACGAGGAAAAATTAAAGGGACATTGTTCCGGCATAAGCGCGTTCACGCACATGCAGAGAAAGAAGCACTAACACCTCACCTGAATATGAGCATACAAAAAATGAAGCGCTCTAAATCATCAAACGTACACATAGCCTTCAGCACAGATGCAGAAGATGCTGCCTTGCAGACATTTGACAGCTGTGTTGAATCGTTATGTCAGTGGGGGTGATGGCAGGAGTGTGATTGGGCCTGTGGTTCAGCTTATCTGGGTTTTACAGACTTAACCCCCATTTGCCACTGGTTTTAAATGCAACAAACCACAACCTCCAACATACCTTGGCTGGCTCATCGCTGTGGTCAAGGTTACAGCTGAGCCCAGATCTCTTAAAAATCTTAAAAAACACCGCTTTTATTTTTTCCCCTCGGAGCAAATATGACTCAGCAGAGATGGCGGATTAACGCTGATGCGATAAGGATGCCTCGCTCGATAACTTGAGATTTCTACTTTAAATTCTGATCTTGAAGACAACATGCTATTTTAGCCTGTTTTTCTTCAGCAATCACATCAAAATCCGACTACCAGCTAAGACAAAGACTCATTAAATATTCCACTAATAGAACCCTCACTAACAGCTTCTGAACATTCAGAATACAGCACAGCAACCAGGCTGCCCCCCCAAACTTCAGGACTTCCTTAAAGGGGGGCGATTATGTATTTTCCAAGAACATAGTTGTTCCATAGTTGTTACCATGTTACCTTCAGTTGTTATGAAAATGCTGTATATATCAACAACAAATTAAAAGAATTTGACATCATAATCATATCTGACACCTTGAAACTAAGCCGCAGTCTCTTTAAGAATCTTCTACCCTTTCTGACACTCCTTCAGCAAGTCATCACCAACAATGCCTTGTCCATGCCATTCATTGATCCAACGGGGGAGGGGGTGCTCTTGAGGGGTGGGAGCTTGGCTGGGACTGAAGCTCCAAGGCGGAGCTTTGGGTAAATAGGCGGTGCATTGTATGAGCAGGTGTTAAGGCACCCCGGAATGGCTGCCACAGGAGATTCAAGGATTTCTCAAACATCCATGAATGAGTCAAAGCAACACTCTGGGTATGTGTTTGATGAGGGAATTACATTATAACCACGATATAAAGCCTCAAAAAGTAAATTTTTTATAATACCCCCTTAGATGTTCTTTGACAAAATGTCAGAAATATTTCTCAGAGATTTTGGTCTGTATTGACATGACAGCAGATTGTTGGCTCTACATCCCATGATGCAAATTTCCCAATCACCACATCCAAAGGTGCTCTGCTGGGTTGAGATCTGGTGACTGTGGAGGATTTTGGAGTGCAGGGAACTAATTGCCATGTTCAAGAAGAAAGCTTGTGACACTGTGCATTACAAAGCTGGAAGCACCCATTAGAATACTGTGGTCATAAAGGGATGGAAGCGGTCACAACAACACTCCGGTTTAAATTATGCTTGCTGGTACTAAGGGGTTCAATGTGTGCTAAACAATATTCCACATCATGACACCATCACCAGCAACCTGACACATTGATACAACACGGAAGGGATCTGGGCTTTATGTCGTTTAGCCCAAATTCTCATCCCAAAGCTGTATTTGAATGTGGCAACTGAAAGAAGATTCATCAGATCCAGAAATGTTGTCAGTTGGTTAATGTCAAATAAGGTGACTGTGTGTGAATTTGCAACACTCATATTGTTCTTCACTGATAGGGGGGATGCCTGGTGTGGTCTACTGCCTGCAAAAGCCCATCTGCTTTCACGGTCTCTGCAAAACCAAGAAACGGTTGTGGGTAAAAAATCCCATTAGATCAGCAGTTTCTCAAATACCCCTTTCTTCCCATTCTGATGCTCGGTTTTGAACTTCAGCTAGTCGCCTTTCACTACGTCTAGGTGCCTAAAAGCATTTAGTGGCTGCCACATTATAGACTTATTTACTGTCACATTAACAAGCAGTTGAAGAGGTATGCCTAAAAAAGTGGCCAGTGGGTGTACATTTGTTTGGGGTCAAAATTATTTAGAACATAACTCAGACTGAAATTTTCTTTTAGAAATCAAGCTCCCCTTGTTCCAAACTGAGATGATCTTTCCCTTTCACACTTTTAGTTTGTCACTTTTGGTAGGACTCCAGATCAGTTTTCTCACAAGGACCCGAATCAGACAGTGAAATAACAACAGACCTAATAGAATGTGATTAAAGATACATTCAGGGTGTTTCAAACAGAAAAATTTAAAAAAAAAAACTGCAAAAAAAATCTGTTATGATGAAAAAATAGGTAATCTGTAGCGTAGGTGACAGAATAAAATAACGCATTAGTGTGTGTCCTTGTCTATCTCTTTGTTGGGATGGGTAGAGGGAGGGGGAGGTGGTATGTCAACATCTCAAGGGATCTTTGATCCAGATTCTTCAGACTTCAGTTACACACAGACATTCCAACTATTAATACTTCTCCTCTGATCTCTTTGCTTTCCTCATGCCTTACGGCCACACATCTCTTTATCTCGAGTCTGACACCACAAATAGGAGGCATTTTTCAAAGGACCTGATCCATAAGAATTTCCATGAAAAATTTGGATTTGGATTTGGAGTGATTCATACTATCAGCAAGTGGCAGTAAATAAGGAGTCCTGGCTCAGAAAGATGTATCATGTCAAATCAAAGCCATTAATGCAACCAGTCAAGGATGCCAAGGTTTTTGGTACCCCTACTAGAAATAGCTGACAGCCTCCTTTTTCCAGTAGGACAGCACTACAACATTACACAAGATGGCACCAAACAGAGAGAGGCTTCCTTGACCATTCATGCTTGTACAATCCCGATAGATCTTCTAGAGTTCAGGGTCCTCTTCTATGCTCTTTTCTTTTCACCCCACAGGAGATTTTTTTTTTTAAATAGGATTTAATTAAGGGGACTGAGATGTCCACACAATAACTTTTTGATTTTGAAGTTGTTTTTGTGTCTGGTGAACTATTTCTGTGGTGATTTGCCCCTATGGTCGAAACATTGTGCTGCTAAAAGACCCATTTTCAAACAGTTCATGATTCCACACTCAGATCTTTGGAAGAGAAACAGGCCCACAGCATCACAGAACCCCCATCTTACAGTGGGAATGAGGTGCCTTTCCACATAGTCATCCTTTATTATGTTCCAGATGTACTAGGACTAACAAATACACACAGTTCCAGTTAAAAGTCAGAGCAGAGTTGATCAAACTTAACATGTTTACATTTTTAGCTGTAGGACAGAAAAGGCAGTTTTCTGGCATTCCATCCTAATACCCTGCTGCCACACTCCTTGTCACAGTTCTTTAACAGTGACCTCTGGAAAAAAAAAAAAATTGCCTCCCTTACCATCCTGCTTATGGTGCATGGTGGCAAGATAAACTTGTGTCCTTATCCAGCCTTGTTTGTCACAGTTTCATGTGTTTTAAACTTTTTGATGTGTGCTCTTAAAGTATAGGCAAGACTAGACAAGCAGCTATTTCCTTGTAGCCTTTAATGGCCTGACTTATGAAGATCAATACACACCAGCCAAACTTTAATGGAATGTTCTCTCATCTTTCTTGATATGAGTAGCAGGTAAATGAAATCAGCCTATTTGTCATATCATATTTGTACCCCAGGGAGATGGAAAGTCATGAATCACTATGTTACAAGAGGCTGATCAACTTCTAAACCTAAATTACAGTTTTAGAATGCCTAAAATACAATTGTTCTTCTATAGGAACTGCTAAGAGTGCCAACAAGTGTGGCACTCATTTATTTCTTAAAGGGGCGGTATAATGAATTTCCCAGGCGCATAGTGCCATTTTATGGCACAATCAAGTTACTATATTACCTTTAGTTGTTACAAAAATGTTGTATATATCAATCATAACTTAAAAGAAATGTGATATGCAGCATGTCAACATAATGTTTTTCCATGATGCCATTTACAACCATTCTTAGAGAGTTGCACTGAGAAGTAGTTTGTATGATGAGCTCAGCAGATGCACACTTCCACCAGGTGTTTGCTAATTGCTGCTCCCACTAGTCTGGAGAAGCTGAGTGGGGGAGGCGCAGAGGAGGGGTGCTCTGTGAGGCGGGAGGTTGTTTGGAGACTGCATCTCTGAGGAGGAGCTTTGTGTAAATAGGCAGCGCTTTGTGAGAGCAAGCGTATAGGCATCCCCAAATGGCTACCATGGGAGATTCAAGGATTCCTTAAATATGAATGAAAGAATCAAAGCAACACTCTTTTTCATGAGGGATAAAAATTATAACTCAGACTGCTCGATTCTTGCAAAAATTATAATCATGATTATTCTGATTGAAACTGAGATCTCGATTATTTAACAAGATTATTCATTAGTTTTGATAACATGAATTTATTTAACATAAACAATGGCTGTTAAACGTTTTCCTCATGATTTCAAATATTTTTGAAAAAATTAGACAAAGTGGAACTTTGTCTTGACCAAGAAATAAAGTGCAAATACTGCTAAAAATCAAAAAAGAGGGATATACAGTGTAAAGCATAGACAAACGCTTAAACAAGCACTTAAAGATCGGTGACTGGCCAGAAAACTGCAATCGGTGCACCCCTACTTTCTTTTTAAAATAACAATCGCCCTGTAAAACAATTGATTGCTGTAATCAATGAAATAACCATTATTACAAAGTATATTTAAGTTATAGAAGTACTTGAACATGTCTTGAATATGTCTACATATTCCACAGAACTATCCTAAGGGGGAAAAAAAGAAAAAGTTTGTTATTCATCCTCTATGTACTACATTTATTTATCTCTTCTAGCCTTTTTTATCTGTCTCTCTCCATCTTTCAGTCTTTCTCATCTGTGTCTTTCTCCCTCAATCTATCATGTGTGTATTTCCTTACCAAGCTCAGTCTTATGCAAGATAAAGGAGGAGGGGGACTCGCACCTTCCAGTTTGAGGTAAAGGTGCCGTGTTCGGGGCAATCCCCGCGAAAATTCAGGGGCGCATGACCAGGCGCCCAGACGGCGCTCCTGGCAAACGTGTATTATCCTTTTGTCTTCCGCCTTTCTCAACTTTCAGTCTTACTCGAGAAGTGTTTATAACTTGCGCTGAAGAAAATGAAACCTGTTGGAGCTGTGGGAGTAGTCTACAGCATAATGGCAAGCTGGCAATGGCGTTGGATTCACAACACAAGACAGCGCGAGAGTACACTGTGAAGGAACAAATATTGATCATCATATATATCATATATCATCATATCATTATGTTTTTATGATCGCTGAAAACCCAAATCGTAATCAAGGTCAAAATTGCTCAGCCCTAATTATAACATGATATAAGGCTCAAATATGTGATTTTACATAATACCCCTGCTTTAATGTATAATTTTTTGACACCCTGAATAAGGTTCAAGGTTCTTTATTTGGCATTTGTGCATGAAACCTAACCTACAGTCCAGGCACATTGGAATTCTTATCCAGATTTATCTTAGTCAACAGTAAAGGGGGAAAAAAAGAACACAATTTTCAGTACAAATACTTTGCCAAGGTAAAGGGTTACTGATACTGCAGATATTACACAGTTAGGAGTATTACACATTTCCAGAAGCAATACTCCTAACTGTTTTGTAGATAGTAATATACCACATCATATATAACAGGTGAATGAAAAAATGTACTAAAGTAAAAAAAAAAAAAAAAAAAAAAAAAAAAAAAAATCAAATTTTTAAGACTTTTAACTCAAGTTCACCATGGATACCAATAAGTGTGGGGGCCACTGTAAACTAAAAAAGCCAACTGTATCTCTTAAAAAATTCAGAAACAGAACTTCCTTTAAAAATCCGTTCTCTGTTCTAAACCAGTACTTTTTTTCTTGTAACGACTGAAAAAAATGACATAAATCAAGTTCATTTACAATCGAGACAATTTTTCTTGTCACAGTTTGAATGTTCTGCATTTGAAATTAAAGGTCGCCAACTGGGCGCCATGACATCCTGTTAAACCTCTGAGGAACAATAGCTCTCCAGCATCTTAGCAGCTACCTGTAGTCACATTAAACCTGAACAGCTTTGAAATATCATGACTTTTAGCAAATGTTAGATAATATAGCAAATTAAATTACACCTTAAAAGCTTTAGAAAATCAAAAAGCAGTGGCACTGTCTCTGTCATTTCTATCCATTTTTTCATGTATCTATATATCCGTCCTTCCTGTTCTCTTATAGATGTGCACAGGAGATTGATTCCTTTCCTAGCTGGCACTAGATGAGAGGATGTATACGCCCGGAATATATTAGATAATTCACAGAAGTTAAAACAAAGCTTCACAAAAGTAGGTCTATTTCTGCTGCAACTTTAAATCAGCCATTCATGAAACATCAATAGAAGAGGCCTTATGGTGAGTTTTCTGACCCTGATGACAAAAAAAACTCTTTAATCGAACTCTATTATAATAATATTGGTAACATTTAGTCTGGATTTTATCCAGGTACTCTAGTTTCCTTCCACAATCCAATAACATCCACGTCAGGAGATTTCTAGGAGATTTCAAGGCTAATTATGTGACAACCCTGTCATCGACCATCCGCCGTTCCCTTTTTCTTGTCCACTGACATCAGAAAAAAGGAACCACCATGGTACATTAACAACTGTTGTAAAGTAGGTAATAGGTAGCTGAAAATATCCAAGAAACCCTGAATTACTTCTTTGATTTTAAAAATTGCATCAAATTTTCTCTATCATGCATACCTCTTGTAAACGAGTACTTTTAAGTTTCCATTAAAATACCTCTTGAAGCGTCTCAAATTATCCCACATCTCCTATATCATTTTGCTCCTTTCTTCACTTGATCTTACCTTGCAGTAAAAAAAAGAAAGAAAATCGTCCCTAACAATATTAAACTACACATTTCTTTGCCAACACCTAGCTTGCATAATGACTGGATTGAAGTAATTCTGCCTGAGCACTTCAGCCTTCAGCCATAATAGCTGTAATTGTAGGGGAATACTTTAAGATAACTGAAGGTGAAATGTATTTTAATATAGTGGCAAGCTGAAAGGCTGAATAACCATCATCTACAAAAACAGTGAATAAATATGCTTAATATTTATACCAACCACTTTATTAGCTACAACTTGCTAATAATATTGTTACACCCTTTTTTGCTGCCAGAACTGTATTAATAGTGCATGTTTTACCCAGAAGGATGTCAGTAAACACAAAAATCCTTGAGAAAAGTTTCTGACTGATAGCGTCACACAGATTTCTTACAGCACATCTGCAATGAGAATCTCCCGTTTCATCACTGCAGGGGTTCACAAACTTTTCATTCTCCGACCCACAAACTAAAGGTGGCAGAGACTTGAGTGTACGTGCTTTACCAGCAAATCAATTAAACAGATGAATAACAACACAAACAGCCACAATAGCCAAGACATTGACTCATTATCTACTTTAAGCACTATTACTATACCATTTTAGTACTATCTCAAACATCTCAAGCACTTACAGACTTCCTAAATATATAACTTTGGAGGAAATTGTCACGTTTAGTTGTAATTAGACTCTAGTGCAGGCTATAATTACGGACACGTAGGGTCAGAAAAGTTAACAGTTTTATTATGGAGAAGTGGTTTTTGCATGA
This sequence comes from Anableps anableps, assembly GCA_014839685.1. Classification (NCBI taxonomy): domain Eukaryota; kingdom Metazoa; phylum Chordata; class Actinopteri; order Cyprinodontiformes; family Anablepidae; genus Anableps; species Anableps anableps. The sequence continues at coordinate 7,246,143 of CM026073.1, forward strand.
AGGAAGGAGCCGCCTGCAGAAGAGAGGATCAACCCAGGTCCACACTAGGAGGGAAGGTGCGTGGCTAATATAGTTACAGGAGGATTGGATAAGGATGTGCAGGTGAAAAGGAGACACACCTCACCTCCGAGAACCCAACAGAAATAAAATCAAGTATAAAAGGAAGGGTATGTACATGAATGTGTATTTACAGTCAAGCTGTTTTTATTTATTTATTTTTTTTTTTTTTTTTAAAAAGGAAAAAAAGAAAGGCAGGTTGTGGTGGTTCAAATATGCTTATTTTGTTTCCCAGCAGAGTGACTCAGGTTGTAAGGTGTTTATTGTGTTCCTCAGAAAGGAACAGTTTGTCTCCAGAATGTGTGGGGTCTGCAGAGATGGTTGCTGCCCTCTTCCTGACCCTAGACCTGGACATTAAACTCACTGGCTATGTTCACACAGCAGGCAAATACGACTCCGATTTTCTTTTTTGCCCATATGTGACCCACATCCAACTTTTTCACGGAAGTCTGAAGGGCCCAATTCCGATATTTTCATCCTCAAAAAATCCGATTTGTCACTTCCATATGTAGTACTAAATCGGATGCATATCCAATTGTTTTCAAAGCATCTGCAGTCTGAATGGTTAAGTCGCATTTTATCCAACTTTTACGCCATCAACGCAAGACATGCATCATAATTCTGCACCAGAAGAAGTCAGACGTGGTAAACCCAGACGTAAACAACAGCTGAAAAATATAATTCTTAAAATTATGAGAAGTCTGTCACTGAAGTGCATCATATCACAATTCCACCACTCCTGGTTCCAACTGCGCATCCTAACAGACTTCTCTACAGAAGCTGCAGTCAATGCTTCACAAAAGATCATTGCTATTAGTTGTGTTTTCTTTTTTCTTCGCTTCTTTTGTCTTGTTATGGTCTTGTGACGATACTCCATTATTACTTCCACAAACGGTGCGCTGCTGTGTATCGTCGACTTTCTTCTTCTGTGCATGCAGGTTGCTTTGGGGTTGTAAATTATTCACACAGAAGTCTGTTTAGTATGGATGACCATGCAAAAAAAAAAAAAAGGAGATGACGATATCTTTCACGGCGTTACAGCACACTCACCAGCCTGAACTGTTCGTTTAAAGCAAGATAACGCATGTTTTCACGCTGTTTACACTATTGAATGCTACTGCTGAAATCGAGACACAATGGACCAGGCAAAATGTTTTAAAAGCCAGTTATCAACCAATTTATGGTGATCCTGTGTGAACTGCAGCCTGTTTCCAGTTCTTAGGCAACAGTAGCGGCAGCAGATGATGGTATATCATCAGCTTCAAGGCCTGCAGCGCTGTTGATCTATTGTTGCGTGTTATTATCTCAACCCAGTCACCCAATTTTTTTTTCACCCATAAAAAGACTTGTTGGCTCTTCTTGACTGCAATGGTCACCAAAACTTTGCATATAGTCTCCTTTCCTTTCGAAAGAAGAATTCAATATAAATTACAATGCATTACCCTTGCCTCAGAACACAAATAGTGCTTAATAGATTATATGCATCACTTATCACAGATTAATATTGGGTTCACAGAGACAGAAATGGTATTGACATCTGTCTTGCCGTTTCTCTGACGGAGGAAAGAGGAAGGTCAGGCTCCCCGTGCTGAAGAGACCCTTTTCAGTGAGTCTTCAAAGAGACTTGACAGTGAAAGGTTTTAACAGTTAGTGCCAAGAACACAAAAGGAGCTCTCAATGTTACTTTACAGAAATCAGAACAGTATAAAAAACATATTCTCCACAAAGAACAATGTTGAAAACTACCACAAAGGTCAGTGGATATTTGTTATATTTTTGTTTGGAGGCATCGATAACTGAAAATACATCTAAAGCTGAAACCAATTTAATCTTGATCTGTCTAATAAGTACATGACTGTACACAAAATTACGGTCCGGTATCTCAGTTTTAGAGTCACTGTTCAAAGCAATTTTCATAACATTTCAATCAAAACAAACAAAAACACATCAATTTTTTACTTTATTCGATAGTGAACAAACAATGTTAATTCTTTGATTTCATCACTATTTTATAAGAATTTTTGATTTTCATTTTAAAAAGTGGTCAATTTAAAACTGAGGTTTAATACTGTCACTTAATGAAGTATTAGCAAGAATGGACAATAGCTGGATAGACAGATGATACAACAATAAAACCACTTGACTAATGGTCAAAGTTGATATTTAGGAATATGTCGATATTCAATGACAAAATTTTAGAGAGTTTTATGTAGACAATCCAGTGTATGAGTTGTACCTGAATGCACCATAAAAGCACACCTGGTAGGAAAACACTCCTCATAGGAAGCACTACCCTCGACACAGTAATAGTCACATGTTTGCTGCTATAACGACTCCTTTCATTTGAGGCTGGTTGAATGCAACAGGCCTCTGGATTTGGACTTTAGAATATTTTTCTTCATATCAGTGATGTTTACATTCAGCTAGACATTGTTCAGGTGAGTCATTAAGTTTAGTGTAGGATGAGTTATGTACCTTAGTACTGTTTTAAATCACTGACATAAAGCTTTGGTTCAGTCCAACTTCTTTTGCTGTCATCACTGTAGCTTAAATGAAATAAGATCCCCCCAAAAAATCTGACTTTAGTGAGGAGTATCCTTTCTGCTGTGTTTCGGTGTTGCTTTTTAAAATTGCATAATAGAAAACTGCACTTTATTTCCTTTAGTTATGCGTTATCTATGCAGCATATGTGCATCCTAAACAGAAAGAGCTGTACTGAAACTTTTGGTATAACTAAATGTGCTACCCCCCATAAATAAATACAAGAATTGCTATGAAACTATAAATATGATTTGAATCATCATATTTGCCAAAATTGCAAAGTCTTATCTTGACTTTTTGACTAATTTTAAATAAAAGCAGTTGATCCAAAATGCTGCTGCTTGGGTTCTCACTACACACAGAAAATAGAGCACATCACCCCAGTTCTAAAGTCCTGACACTGGCTCCCTATAGCTCAGAGAATAGACTTTAAAATACTTCTTAGTTTATAAATCACTGAACGGATTAGCACCAAAATACATTAAAGACTTGTTGTCGCTGCATCAACCTTCCAGACCACTCAGGTCTTCTGGTTCTGCTCTACTCTGCATCCCCACAACCAGAACCAAACATGGAGAAGCAGCTTTCAGTTTTTATGCACCGCCAATCTGGAACAAACTCCCAGAAAACTGTAAAACAGCCAAAACACTACATTCCTTTAAATCAAGCCTGAAAACTCACCTGTTTAGAGCTGCCTTTGATTAGTAGTCTGGACCATATATCTGCAAACAAATCCGGGTAAGATAACCTTGGTTTTCCAAAGGGTGGAAGTTTGAGTGTAAATCAGTTAAATAAAGTAAGTGAGTCATTGATCAATGTTTTTGTCAATGATTTTGATGATTTTCATGTGTATTTGCGAGATTATTTTGATGATTTTGCTTGATTTTGATGTTTTAATGACTTTGCTGTATACTTGATTGATGTTTTTATGATGTGAGGCCCTTTGAACTGCCTTGCTGCCGAAATGTGCTATACAAATAAACTTGACTTGAGTTTATGAAGATCTATTTATCCTTGGACATAGGTGTGATATTCTGTTCTTGAAATTAGCTGTAAAATGTTCAGTGAAGTAAGTCACATACTTTCCAAAATATACTTTAAACTTTTAAAAATGCCTAAATATCCCAACTGCATTCCATATCAGTGCTTTTAAAATTAGTTTTGATTTTTTTATAAGAAAGTGATAAACTGGGGTCACCTTTTAGCCATTATCTATCATCATTTTACTTTATTTTAAAACCTAAAAATAATGGCTGTTCTTTCACAATTATAGATTTTCTGTAGTAGATATTTATCAAAAATGATCTTTTTAAAATTGCCCTGTTTCCAAAGATCATGTGATATTTGTGGCCCTAAACAAGTTTTATTTATCTGAAGTAACTGAGTAAATGAGAAAAGAAAAACCTTTCAAGCAGGGTAAAAATTCCACCTCTTGTTTTGCTTTTAATTTTACTTATCACACTGGGCGAGAGACAGGGTAGACCAAGGACAGGTTACCAGTACATCACAAGGCACTTAGAAGATACCACACTCTGAAATGCACTTGGAACTTATTTCTAATACTTGATGGGTTTCTCTTTTTCATCTCTTTGTTCTGTTTTGTTCTTGATCTGTCTTTAGCATGACTACAAAGGTAATATTTATCAGCTACTGGAGAGACTAGACAGACAAATCTAACATCTAAACAGGGTAAGCCCTCCAGAGACACTTTGAGGTGAGCACCACATAGCGTCACAGCACTAATATTACAGTGGGCTGGTAAGAACCCTCAAAAAGTGCAATAAATTGAGGGAAAACCTGAAATAAAAAACCAAGTCATTGCTATATTTTACAGTGAGAATGAGAAGAGCCACATTAAGGAGCATTAAGCAGGTAAACCCTCCCTATGAATATTGACTTCTCTCTACAAATACACAAGCAACAGCTCTCCACAAATAACAGATATGTAAGCTGACATCACTAGATGTCTCCCAAGAGCAACGTCCACAAACGGTGCAAAGCGAATCCCACAAAGAACTAAATGTTTTACTGCAGAACATAAACATTTCCTTTTCTGTAGTTTCGGCAGCTGTAATCCACTCAGTGCCACCAATTTGCGTATTTATCCCAGTATTTCCATATTCATGCAATTTCACAATGACATCAGGGGATTTGATTGTGTGGTTTCTTACAGATTGCTCAAGTGGAGAACATTTCTAACAAAAATTCAGCAACCTTATTCCCCCAAGCACTGGAGAGCTGCATAAATTATAAAAGAAATAGAGAACGTGGTGATTTCTTGAAAAACACTGTAGTGAGGAGACCAAAATGTTTTCTCCCTTTCGCTCAACATATTAGCAGTTTAACAATTCAAGATCTTTTTTGGTAAATTTGACTCTTCTTTTTCTAAGTAGCAGGTCTGACTGCTGGCAGCTGAATTCAGTATAGTCAGCATATGTTGCTATAAAAACTCAAGTTTATTGATGCAGTAAAAAATAAAAAAAAAATAAAAAACAGTCCCCTATTTGTTCCCAGGTTTTAGACTCTTAACTGAGCTGTTTAAACCGAGTACAAGCAATGGCTCAGGAGTTAGCTGCTGCAACTTCAGCTGATGAACAGCCTTCAGGCCGACAGACGCCTATCTGACAGAATCAAAATGGAGCAGTCGGGTGTGCCAGATGATAGACACGTTTATGTGTACTTTCCAAATTTTCATGGTCGAAACCAGGAGATGACTCTGCAGACGCTGTGAAGAAAATACATATTACACATAGAAAGCATAGCTTTTTTTAGAGCACTGAGATAAATGAACTATTAAATGTTTTCAGATCCATATTTAATATATATACTTAATTTATATATTAATATTCAATATTTCAATATTCAAGAGGATGAATGTTTTGGCTCAGAGATTTCACTACTTTATTCATTACGTGCAACTTTATACAGAGGAGACTCTGGAACCTGGGAAATGGTGAGCATGCACTGAGGGAGTCATATTTTGAGGAATCCAAGTGTGCACTATTGTGTAAAAATGATCTTGGATGGTCTGGTCTGATTTGACCAGTATAATATAGTTTTAATGGTAATTGTATTTTCAACTAACTATACTAATACTATGACAACACCAAGGTATTGTCATAGTATTTTCATGTTTTTCTGCATGGAATTTGTATGTTCTCCCTGTGCATGCATGGGTTCTCTCCAGGTACTCCGGCTTCATCCACAGGCCAAGTTAACTGGTCTCTCTAAACTTTCCTTGAGCATGTGCATGTAGGCCTGTCATGATAACAAATTTTTCTGGACGATAAATTGTCCCAGAAATTATTGTGATAAACGATAATATTGATGTTTTGAGACCATTTTCAAGTGATATATCGATAATAGCATAATAATGCAAGTTCGCCCTCTCAAAGACCAATAAACTTTAATTTTGTAGAGTACACTTAACATTATCACTATTATTTAATTTTCCATTTTATTTCCAATCATGTTGTTTTATTAGTTGCCTTTATTTCATTTATTTTTATATATTTTTTTGTATTTATTTTGTATTTATTTTTAATTTTTTTATGTATTTTTTTTCCTATTTTGTCCATATTTTGTGTTTATTTAGTATTTTTTTATTTAGCATCACTTTGTGTCTCTGTGTTGCCTTGTGATGAGCTGGCAACATGTCCGGGATGTGCCTCGTGTACACTGGAGACGGGCATGGGGATAATATTGGTAAATTTGGTAATATGACAATATCAGTTGCGATATATGCCTTTTTTTTTTCTTTTTTTCTTCCCTTTCTCATCTGTGCTTCCATCACTCTGTGATAGAAGTGGGCAATATACCGTGCATAATCGAAACTGATTTTTATTTTTGTTATGATATGAATTTTCCACCAAACATTTTTTTTTAAAGCCACTAACCTGTTTCAGGGGGGACCTTTTTCTTTGCTACACCGCTGCACGCACATGCAGAGCAGCACAAGGCAAGCAAGTGTTAGGGTTGTTGAGTGTGGACAAAAAAAGTACAGCAAAAGAGGCTGCGGCAGACATAGGGCTGCGCGATATTAGACATTCTTGAAATGGTGATATATAATACTGATGAATATTGTGAATACGATATCAGGTGTGATATATGCCTGTTTTCTTCTTTCCTCTCTTTCTAATCTGTGCTTCCTACTCTATGTGACCTTTAGAATTTTTGGCAATATCATTTGTGTCTAAGGCAAGCTTTTGTTGTCGTGAGACTCTGTCCTACTGGCTAAATATTTAATCAACATGAAAAATACAACTTCAGAATTAGTAATATATATTGGCCAATGGATATTGCACTCAAAACAGTACTTTGTGATATGTATACTGGACACACTGGTATTGCGAAGATGATATATTTGCAATGCCTTGTGCAGACCTAGGCAGACATATCAGTTGAGGGTGATGACCAAAAATGACTTTTGCCTTATTGTTGTGTGGAACAACTTGGGCTTTAAAAACTCGGATATCAATCAAATGATGGTACTTTGCAAACTCTGTCGAAGTAAAGTTGTTGCCGTTGGTGATAACACGAGCAATTTGCAACACCATCTCAGCAGCGAACATTTCTTAGCATGATACACTACAATAGTCATGCCATGTGATTCCTTCATTAGTGACACTCCCCTGAAAAATGAATCACTTCTAGAAAGCCTGTAATAATTTTTGTATGGCTGTGACTGTGTACTAGCCATTTTACTGGAGTAGTTTTCCTCTCAGTCAGTAGAAAATGTGGTTAACACACACAGGTACGCATTAAAAGAAAAGTACAGTAAAATACCGTGATAATTGTTAAAATTACCATGATATAAAATTTTGGGCATACCGCCCAACTGTCATGAGTGTCCAGTATAAGCATCACCACCTGGCTAAATGTTGCATTAGCATGTCAAATACAAGTTCACAACACTTGGAACATATCATCCAACAATTATTGCACTCCAAACAGTCACTTGTGATATGAATATTCCACACACTGATATTGAGGTATATTTGCAATGTATTTGCAATATATTGTGCAGCTCTAATATTTGTACAAGTTTACTATATAGTCATTTAATGCATATATCCAGTCTCTCCTGTAATGTGTGTTTGCTTTTAGGACCTCTTCTCTGGATTGTGTGTGTGTGTGTGTGTGTGTGTGTGTGTGTGTGTGTGTGTGTGTGTGTGTTTAAAAAAAAACAAAAAAAACATTTTAAGTTTAAAAAGGCAAATAAGATAATTTCAGTTCTTACATCCTATTTTTAATGTATTGCAATGTAAAGCATTTGGGCATCTGTGGTTTCAAACATTGAAGCGGAATGTGATATACAGCCTGTGTAGTTTCAAGCCAAACTGATGACAGACTCAGCATGGATTTTGAAATAACATCTAAAGTACAACAATGGGAGATAAATTGTGCTATAGCCAGTGCATTTTTTCTGTGATCCCCATTTCCCCTGTTTTGTCCTTGTCAAAATGCAGGCAGTAATTTACTGTCGATATGGTCCGAAAGCTATCAGACATTTCTTATTTAGCTGAAATTGAAAGAGGGTGTGTTTGTCTGTCAACAATATACAGAAATACTCATCATTAGCAATGTTTCCATCCAAGTGGGATGCAAATTATAGCTAATTTTTAAAATGTCGCAAAAAAGAAAATGTGAATCAGGTGAGTATCCATCAACTGGTTTGAAGACAATCTACCAGGCCACGAAAAGCGTAATGTTGTCAGATTGTTGATGCTACGCAGGGCTGTAAAAAAATTTAAATATAAAATAAAATATAATGTAGAACCTGACAGAACCTGACAAACTAAACGACACACTTTGTTTCATTATGTGGCAACAATGCAAGGTACCGTTCCATTGGGAACAGCTTTTCTCAAGGAAACAAGCGAGGTAATGAGCTACATTATATTTCATGTCCCTCAGGCACAGAACAGACAACAAGCCACATCATATGGGCTCAAAGCGACCGTATTTCCATGGCGCTTGGTGTTTTGCTCTGCTGTGTAAAGAACTCTCCCTTACCTTGTGTCACATGTGAGGTCCCAGGTGGAGAATTCATGGTCACTAAGGTTAGTGACCATCCTAGGAGCTTTTGACCAGACGGCATGCCGTTTGATGGCCACCGGCTCGTGACCAGCCTCCCGTGTTGGCAGATGGCTACAGCATGTACCCATTCTTCACAAAGGGAAAAAAAAAACTATAAAATGTCCAGTCGCTTGGTCTTTAACCACTTTTGTTGTCTTTGCACATCTTCTATTTCCTAAAAATCAAACAATACTTCCAAGTCAGAAGATCACTTGAAACACTTTTTCCTGTTCTTGCTTTACATTTCGTCAATTGTTTTGGCTGCTGCTGACCTTTCCCCAGTCTGAACTCCTAATGTTGCAGTTGCCTGGCCCCGACAGCCTTACCCTCCTCCTTACTCTGACAGAAGTCTTTCTGTCTCCCACCACCATCTAGTCCACAACATTGTATCAACCATCTTGTTGTTTGTCTCAGTCGCTGTTTGTATTTGAGTCCTTCAATCCCTCCTTTGTGTGCGCCCTTTCAGAACCCAGCGTGGAACACAGATGGAAGCTGAACACTTTCCAATCCCAAGCTTCAGTACAGATGCTCCGACATCAGTCATGTTAGGCTGAGAAAGACCAGTCAAACCTACGCTGTAGCAATGTGTGGGATTGCTATGTCGAGAAATTCAACAAGTGTACTCCATTTTTCTCATTCTGGGCTACACATTTTAATTCCATGTCTTAAATTTAAAGAAATGCCTCAGATTTAATTCAAAGTCCGACCCTCTTGAGAGGTATGAAGAGTTAATAAGTGGTCACTGTAGAATAAAGCATCAAGGCCAGATTTTTACCATCTTTAAAGAACTCCAATCTCAACAATACCATAGGAATCATAAATACGGAATAAATCCTAAATTGAAATGATTTGTACTGGACAGTTAGTAAAATAGAAGCTCCCTTTCCATGTGAGGCATTGTGCAAAAGAGGAAGACTCCCAAGAATAAGCCTAGTTGTTTTTTTCTTTAGCCTCCATAATAGTATAGCTCAGATCTGGATCAGCATACCGTAACACAAGTCCAATTTTGTCCTGGCTCCACTCTGATTAGTTGTTAGCTTTGACTTCTTGGTACTAATCTGTGTTTATGCACAAATGAAAACCCAGTGCTATGTATGGTTTGTTTAGAAGGTCTAACCTCTGAGATCTGGTAAAGTTCTTAGAAAAACTGTGGGACCTATTCTTGTGGTGTTGACAAAAGAGAGCACTATGCATCAGCCACTATTGTCACCAGATAAGCCTTTGATGGTGGTAGTAGTGTTACAGTGTGGGCAGGTTTGTCTAGTCAATACAAACCTGCCCATACTACCTGAATAATAATTAATCTAGTCACTGTGCCCCTGCATAAACAACACAGGCCTAATTTCATCTTCATGGACGACAATGCTCCTACTCATCAAGGTCACATCATTAGGGAACGGCTGCTGGAGACTAGGCACCCTTGAATGGAGTGACCTCCACTTTCTCCAGACCTAAATCCTATAGAAAACCTCTAGGATCAGCTGAGTCACCACGTAGAGGGTCGTAACTCAGTAGCCCAGAACCTCAATGACCTGCAGCCCAGTCTGAACTGCTGGCATTCCAGTCTTCAAGAAGACAATAATTCAACTTGTGAACAGCAGGAGAAGTCGTCGCCAAGCTGTAGTTGAAACTACGGTACACGTTACTGAGAAACTGGCCTTTTTTGTCGTGGCGTACCCACCACTGTTGTTGGCTTTTGTTTCAATAAGCTGTGTGAGATGAGGTAGTCACCACTGTATGCTTTTAATTTATTGTCCTACTTTCACGATATCAGTGTGAACGTTTGACGTTTTACATAAACGTCACCTGAAACCCAAATATCCCTAACTTTTTGTGAGTAGTGTATTTCTTTTCGTGATGGTTCTGGCAACTGCAACTCCCATCCTCTTCAACCTACTCCTTAGAATCATGTTAATGTGACTTAAGAGCCAAGATATAAAAAATGTTTCAGTCAAAATGGTTTCTACTGCTGATAAGTTATTAACTGCTCATAACCTCTCAACAGAACCCCACTTCAAAATTTCTGTCATCCCTTTAACTGTGTATTTTATTTTGAAAATAAATCATGTAATCTGTAACTGCACCAAACAAATCTAGAATTATAACAGCAACAGAACCAACACTGTGGTTCTTCCACAGTCTGTGTTTATGTGGATGCCACTGAACACTTTGACGAGGGCAGTCTCAGTGCTATGGTGAGCACGGAAACCGGACTGAAAGACATTGAAGCAGTTTGTCACTGTTAAGAAGCTGTTGAAACACAGCTTTTTCAATAATTTTGTTGATGAATGAAAGGTTAGAGATTGGCCTGTAATTCTGCAATAGTGATTTATCTAGATTGCTCCTTTTTACAAAGTGGTTTGATAACTGCTGTTTTTAAAGCCTGGGGAAAACACCTGAGAAGAGGGATGAGTTTACTATTTGAATACCAGAAAAGTATTTCTACAAATACATCTGAACACATACAACATACATAAGTTCAGTATGGTAAAATACAAAAACAAAAAAAAATGGTTTATTTTCTAATAAATGGAAATTATGTTGATTGAATGCATAGTTTTGCTTTTCCTGTCTATCAAAGAACACAAAGTACACATGTTCCCAAAACAATAACGCTGTTGACATTTCAATAGATGCGTGGGAAACCTCTGTATATAGTTTGTGTGCAGCAGCTTTTATTTAAAGTACAATTTGTCACAGAAAGTTGACTTTTACAAAACTGTAAAGAGGTCCACTCCAAGGGACTCACTTAGACTTCATAATTCACTTGGAACAACTACATAATGATTATTGGTTAGGTGGGGCGCACAAGGCAAACACTGATGTGTGTTCCAACAAGAACTAGAAAACATGATGATGAGGATTAGGGGTGGGAGATGTGAACTTAAAATTTTATCAAAATATTTTGTGGTATTTATTGTAATAACAATCAAAGTCACTATAAAATAATTTTTTGGCAACTGCATTGCTATGACTACATGTCACTGCTGCCAAAGCCTCACAAACACAAATACCGCTCTTAAAAAATATACACATTTTGAAATGGGCCTCTTTAGGACACCAGTGACATTAAAAAGTGTGATTATTATCTCTGGACAGCACACAATAACTGCATTTAATTATGTTTTCGTATTTATTGATGCTCAAATGGGACCAAAAGTGGTGAAAATAGGAAAAATAACAATTCCAATAATACAGCCGGTTTTGGGGGGGGGTTAAACATCATTACTTGTAAATTACCATTTTATTTATGATAAACCAAAATTTGTATAAGAAAGTTTTCACAATAACGACAAATGATAAATTCCTATCCTTAATTAGGATTAAAATTTATCAGGGTTTTCTTTAAAGACAAATGTAATAAATTTAGAATATTGAATTTTTCAAAATGTGCTAAAAATCTGCAAAAACTGCAAATACACATTATTTTAAATCATGCAGCAATAACTGAAATAGTTTGCTATTCTGCATGCCACCTAATTAGATCTTATGTTGGTTAAAGGAAAAACAAGCATTGAGACAGTTAAACAAGTTTTACTTGCAGTCCAGCTTATCAGATTCTAATCCTTCATATTTCCAAAAATATCAGCCTGCTGAATCTGTGATGTACTTAGTTTTTTTTCCATTAGAATCTGTGAATTAATACTAAAGCCTCACGGCAAGGTTAAATATTCAAGATATTCATTTTCAGACTTACTTCTAAGACAGAAATGAACACCCATTCATGTGCCATACCAAAAAAAAGATCAAAGGGTAATATTTATGTCTGCAACACAAAGGAGAAGAAACAGAAAAAGAACGAGGGGGTGGAGGGGGGTACCAGAAAAAAAAAATTTATTTACCAGAAGAGAACAAGAATGAGAGATGAAATATCAGCTACAAAGTGAGACACTGTCAGGACAATACTCTTTGATGCATTCATTCTCTGTGTTCAGAGAATCAAGACAACACCATACCACCTTATCTTACTACTTACCTTACCTTATCTACTTATCTCCAAAACAGCGGGAGAAAAAAGGTCAGTGGAGCAGCCCTTCAGGCTGAGACAAATCTAACCAGCAAGCTAATAGCACCATAATGACCTTCTCTATTCAGTGCAAATTAATCCAGTAAGTCAAAATAAATGTTTTGACTGTAACTCGAGAAAAAAGAGGGATTAAAATATTACAGTCCCTTGCAAAAGTATTTACAACTTCAATATATTTTAGGGGGATTTATTTGTATGTGTATTCAAAGTTGAGCAAAATCTGAAGAAAGGGGGGTGCATATGTATTTAGCTCCTTGACTTTGTATTTTGGGGTATATCTCGACCAGTTTTGCACATCAAGAAACTAACGTTTTTGCCCACTTTTCTTTGCAAAATCCCTCAAATTCTGTCAGACTAAACAAAGAACCATAGCAATCATAAATTTCCAAGCCCTCCCACAGGTTCTTGGTTGGATTTAGGACTTTAGGGTAGTCTAACACATGAAATCTAAATCATTCCATTGTGTCTCTGGCTGTGTTTATGGTCGTCCAAGAGGTTTCTTTCAGGACTGCCCTGTACTTAGCTTCATCAATCTTTCTATTAACTCTGACCAGCTTCTCTTTCCCTATAGAACAAAAGCATCCCCAGAGAATAATGCTGCCCACCCACCATTTGTCCACTTTATTTTTTCACTTGATGTAGGTCAAAAAGCTACATGTCAGATCACCTTCTTACAAATATCAACAGTCTCCCCTACATGGCTTGTGGAAAACAACAAACTGTGCACTGATCTTAAATTTGTACAGGAGGTTTTTGCCCAACTAGTCAGACAGTATGACAGATGTGATATAATAATGGCATTAAAATACAGTTTTACTGCTTTTGTTGACAGTGAGTTTCTGAGGCAGAAATTTGGTAAGTGAAACTTTGCTGTGTTCACTACTGATTTAATTTGTTTTTTAAATGTCAGATTTAAATCAATTCTTAATCCAATATATTTGTGTTCAGACACGACTGTCAACTGTTCTCTGGTTACAGTATCCAAAGAGCTCTTAGTAAAAATCAAACATACCATTTTCTTGGTATTCAAATGAGTTATTCAACCATTCAACAAGCAAAGTCATTGCTGCCATTAACTTATTCGCAGCTTGCTGCTTAGGTGCTGCATAAACATAAATCACTGTCATCTGCATACATCTGGATGTCAGACTCATTGCAATCAGATATAAGGTCATTTATGTGAAGACAAAACAACAGTGATCCCAGTGTAGGTCCTTGGGGAACACAAAGACTACAAAAAGGGCAGAGGATAGCTCATCATTTGCCTTTATTCTCTGAGTTCTTTCTTCAAAATAAGAGTTTATCTAAACAACGTCCTCCTTGGTTTTCATGATGCTGTTTGTTCACTAGTGTCTGACAAACCTCTGAGCGTCTGCCGAACAGCTGGGTTTATACTTAGATTATATTGCCAGTTTTATTTATTAGTTAGTTGACTTCTGAAGGCAAACGGTTCAAATTATTTTTATTTTTGGGAGATTTTATATTTAAACATTTTGTACAATCACGAATTATTTTCCTTTGACTTCACCATTATGCACTACATTGGGTTGGTCTATCACATAAAAACTCAACAACAAAAAAAAAAAATTGTGGTTGAAATGGGAAAAATGTGAAAAACATTGTTGCAAGGCATACAGAACAAGGAGAATAGACTACACCCTATTATATAATTAATGCCAAAAATTAACAAAGGGAAATCCTTTAACGTTTTGGTAAAAGGACCAACTACCACAACTCTGTTACTTAAAGCTTACAGAGTATGTTCATTTTATATTAAAAGATGTAATTTTTGTTTTACAAAAATTGTACACTATATGATAATTGGTCTTCCTTGTACATTTTGGAAAAGAAAACAAGAATTTTAGAAGGGGCATTCTTTCTTTCTTTCTTTTCATGTTTAACTCATTTAAGAGGGTGTTAACAGGTGTTAAAATATGAAAGCTACTTCTAAGACAAGAACTCAGTCAAAATCAGTTGATATTTTGTTTTGTTTTTTTTTTTTTTTTTTTAAAGAATGAAAATGATATACTGAGATATAAGCATGAACAAAACATGTATTTGTCATAACACATATTTTACTGGTTATTTAAATGCAACAGACATAAGTAATATTAAAGTCTTTTTAGTTTTTAAACCAAATGAGCAACAACAAATACTCTTCCTTTCAACTGTGTACAGAGTCCACTTTTAGTGTCACCATTTTTAGCCCATAGGGTCAATATGCCTCCTAGTTTCAGCAGGAGGTGACTTTGAAGTGAGGCAGTTATAACCAGTCATTGGGTGGGGTGATGTGTTTACACTGAATAACACAGTGCATTCTGGGCTTGTCGTTTCAGTATATATATATATATATATATAGATAGATAGATATGAGACTATTCACCACAATTGACATCTATGAGTAGGTAGAAATATAGGTAGATCAAGGAAAAATATAAAAAACATATTCACTAAATGAAGACAATTCCATGGAATAATGACTAATGACTCCACTGATTTCAAAATACAGGCCAAGTAAAAACCCAATTCAGTCGCCTCAAACATTACAACATGTACTGGATGTTGTAATTGCAAGCAACTGAGACAATATTCCACAGTAACATGTCCTGGATGACACCATGAGTTGTTGGCAAGTACTGCTAATCCACCTCATTTGCTTTTGCTTTCTAGTGCTTTTGATGCTCCTCTTTAAATCTCCGTTTGGGCGTATGGTTAGAGAGCAGAGAGATGTTGGAGATATAATTGTCCATTATGATTGATGGAAGAGACTTCTCTGGCATTTGAACTCACAGTTCAGGTATTACTTGAGCTTTTGAGATACTAATCGGCTGCACCCAGCTGTAAAAACAATACCTTATTACATCAAAACAACTGTCTAAAAGTTAAGAAAAAGAAAGTAAGAGCAAAAATCCTTTCAGCTGCACAGCATCCAAAACCAGAGGAAACAACTGTCCAAACATGCAATGACTATAACCAAAAAACATTAACAAAATTCAACAAAAAAAATAAATAAGAAATAACATAACAGAGCTACTCCAACAAGTTGCCCCCGTGAGTGGCGCGATTCTAGAATTTCAAACCATTTGTCCTCCAAATATTTTATATTTCACCATCCATACAGCATAAAAGACTTTAAAGCTAACTCAAGGACCTGTCTGCAATGGAAGAAGAGCTACAGTATGTGAGATATATAAATATTTGTGAGGCTAAAGCAGCTGCAGGGTTGAAGCCATTTCACAAAAAATGGAATTTTGATCTGAAGTTTGAACTCAAAACTTCAGAACTTCCTGTAACAGCAGCAGGATATCGCATGGATCTTGCCCTGATCAGAAAGCATAGCTCAAATACACTTCAACATCATGTTCTTGCTGTCAGAAGTTATAATTAGCTGTCACTATTTCCTAACTTAACTACATCTTCTGCTACTATCACTTTGATCCACCCAAAGTAACCAGACAGGACTGATGCAAAGAAAAAAATGCATGTAATTCCTGAATGACCTGGGTACACACCTTTAACTGCCTGCGGCTAAACTAGTACAAGCAACAAAATGAGTTAGCATTGGCTGCTAATTATGTTCTCAAAACAAAACAGTGACCAAACCAGTAAAAAGATATAAAAAGAAAAGTCCATATGTGAGAACACCAGCCCATCCTTGCCTTACTCAGTTATGATACTATCTAGGGATGTGCTAGCTAAAGAGAACCACCCAGGACTGTAATAAATAAAATAAAAACACCACTGGATACAAAAAAGCTAAGCATCCTAGAACCATTATCAGTTTTTACGGTTGATATGCTACCACGTGATATTACCTGTTCTTTAAAGGAACATAACCATGAATGCAAACATTCCTTGCTCATGATCTTTAGACCAGATCTTTCAAATTGGAGGAAATGAAAACAGAAAGCAACAGTGGATGCAGCGATTGATTGACTGACTGACTGACTGACTGATTGATTGAATGATTGATTGGACTGATTGGATTGATTGATTGATCGATCGATGGAAGGAAGGAATCAATCGATCGATCAATTCCTTCCTTCCTTCCTATGGTATTTTACTACTGCATGCACACACCTCTCTAGTGCCTTGTAAGATCATTATTCTAAGGGTCCACTGAGAAATTTACGATGAAAAGCAATAAATATGCAAGAAAAAAATAAACATTTTCCATGATTAAAAGGCATAATTTATGATATTATTATTGGCATTGTAAAGTCAGGAATTTGAATGAAAAAAAAACCCCTAAGTTTAATGAAATTATAAAGTCAGATATTTGCAGAAATATGCATGAGGACATTTTCCAAAGTGTAAGCGTAGATCAGGACTTTTTCTGTATCAAAACAACTTTTCACAGATGCAGACTCACCTGCACTCAGGACTGCTTATTTTGCAGTCTCTGAGAATAGTCCTAATCTTAAAATCGTAAATTTTTGCCTTTGATCATAGAAAATGATCATTTTTGTTTTCCAAATTTATGACTTTTCCACATCAGACATATAATAATATAATAATTTGGCAGTGGATATCAACTGAGTGATGACTGGTTGTTCAGAAAATAACATTCCATATAGTGTAGACACTACTAGCCCACTCTCTCAGTTGTGGATGCTGTTACTGAGTGAGAAAGACTCTCAAAAATGCAGCTATAGCTCTTCGGTCTCAGCGAGATGTTTGCATATTGAGTTGGTGGACACACACAGATGCAAAAAGTCATTTAAATGGAAATAGTTTTTTATTACGTCCAACTATAGAAAATACAGTTTCATACAGTACTGTACAGTACAGACAAAGTATATATTAATGTGAAGTTGTTCCGTCAGTCATGGAAACTCCTGGATTTAGAAATACTGCCCACATTTTTACAAATCTGAAAATTAAAGTGGGAATACAAACATAAATCGTTGTTTTAGAAATAGAAACCACATTTCTAAGGACAGTTCATAATGGATATATTGTAATTTTCTTTTTGCTTTGGTTATGAAAAATGAGTAAAACCCTGTTTCACAACAACTCCTATAGAATATAACACATAGAATATAATCTCTGTTTCCAATAAAAGTAATATATGACAGTTCAATCGAGAAAAATTAGAAATGAACATTCTCAGTGCTGTCAATTGTAGTTATTCAAATGCAAATTCAAAAATACTTTATCCCAAGAGGAAATTAAATCTTGGTGTAACTCATTTAATTAAGGAGTTATTATAGACAGTGATGTCTGTGGGCAGGAAAGATCTCCTGTAGCAGTCCATTTTACAACCAGTCTGAAGAAGCCTCTGACTGAAGAGAGTGTTTTCCAATGACAGTCTCATGAAGAGGATGGTCAGGGTTGTCCATAATTTTCTTAATTTTATGCAAAACCCTTCTTTGCATCATCATCTCCAGAAGTTCCACAGTCGTCCCCAGAAGAGAACCAGCCTTCTTTATCAGGCTACTGAGCCTCTTTAGGTCTCTGGCTCTGATGCTGCTGCCCCAACAGATGAAGGCAGAGGAGATGACACTCTCAACAACAGACTTATAGAAGATCTGCAACATCTTGCTGCAAATCTTGAAGGATCTTAGCTTCCTCAAGAAACACAGTCTGCTCTGTCCCTTCTTGTCGACGGCGTCACTGTTGAGTCTCCAGTCCAGCCTGTTGTCTAGATGAATACCAAGGTATTTATATTCCTCATCCACCTCCACTTCTTCTCTTATCTAAGAGTAATTGAAATGGGCCCAAAATCAGTATCTGGAAATCTTGAGATTGGACATCGGCCACAAAAATCTGACTGGTGCATCTTCATTTATTTATTTTTTTTTTATTAATATTTACTTTGATGGCTAATTCAGTGTTGCACAAAAAGGAAGAGCTGCAGACATCTGTTATTCAACAGAATGTTTAAGCCTTTACAACCTGTTATTGAGGAAGTTTTCCTTAGTGATTCATTTGTGGGTATAAATATGTGTATTGTTTGTTCACAAATCCACATATACATCCACACATGAATCTACAGAGCTGTTGATTCGTGGAGGTGCTGACTAACTCTCCGTGGGTTTTCTGAATGAACCCAGTGAGTCATGGGGAAAGTAGGACTCTCTGTTCTCTCGAGGCTCGTCTTACCTGTACTGAACCTCCGTCCTGCAGCTTCACCCCACAGCTTCAGTTCTTATTCCAACTTTTTTTTTTTTTTTTTTTAAATCTTAGTGAACACAGTCAAACATTAGATATTCTGTATTATGTCCTTCAGTCATGGACTCTGCCATCTTATAATCAAATTCCTCACAGGCTGTAAATTTTGTTCAGTTTCTAATTAGTCAGCAGTGGTATCTGTGCTTAATCCCTAAGACACTGAATCACCCATAAGTAGCTTATGAGTCTGGCATAAAAACAGTCTTGATGTCAGTCTTGTTTTGCTACCATGTTTTACACAGCAAAGCCCTGCTCCATGCTGGACTATTCGATACTCGCTTAGGCCAATCAGGTTCACCGAGCTGACCATGTATAGCCCTGATCAAGGCTCAAACCTTATGAAACTCCTCAATCAAAAAATAATGGTCTGCTTGGAAATAAAATCCATTTTTAGACATGGGATATATAACATTTATGCCTTCTTCTAGCTATAAAAGTGATGACACCGAATAAATCACATATTATCAAGTTTTATATTAAAGCGCCAGCAGCTTCATTCGGTATTAATGACCACAGCGGAGAGAAAAAGCCGCGTGACAAATTTAATATTTGTTAATTATAGAAAGTCGGAAACTGTATCCTGATATCTCATTTTATATTTACTTGTTTTCTGAAATAATTGTGCTGATATGTGAAATGTGCTTCAGATAAAGCTACAAAATGTAGATCCTTGTTGGTGTTATATATATAAAAACACTTCAAAATTATATAAAATGTTATGAATCACTTTATCTGGGTTCATTTTATAAGTAAAAGGTTTCATAACGAGGTTAAATTACTGGATTTTTTTTTTTTTTTTAAAGAGCCCAAGCCTGGCTTGGAATCCCTGTCCTTTAATGAGGCTGCAGTTCAGATTTATGCCATACTGAAAGCAAAGCAAGCGTATTTGTCTAGCATCATTCATACACAAGCAATTCAATTCAGTTTATGAGAAACATAAAAAACAAAAATAAGAGAATCCCTTTAAAAACATAAATTATAGCAAAAGAACAACAATAAAATGTTTGGTATTGTATAAAAAGAAACATGAAAATGGAAATTTAAGTAAAAAAAAAAAAACAAAAAAAAAAAACCTACAACATTATAGAAAAACGCTGACAAAAATAATCTAACCCTGTAGAAACAGAAGCACAGATGAGTTTTACTGTGTACTGTTTAGACTGGAAACATTTTTTCAGGCAATATCTTAAAGAACTAGTTTTAGATTTAGTAATATAATTAAAGTAACTGTTAAAATTCAGGTCTATATCCAAGATGGCATCTAGGTTTTTATGCATGTTAGACAATGTTTTCTTTTAGCCTAAATAAAGCCCAACGTACATAATTATTTTATTCTAGGTGTTACAGCTGCTAGATGCAGTTAGTCAGTGCAGTGCGAAGTGCTGCTCACTGCCCCGTCACCATCATATCACACTTATTACAGCCGCAGCAGTGCAGCCCCAGACCGGGCAGACCTAGACCTGCGTGCCGGTGGCATGCTATGTATTGTTATAGTGTTCTAAAAACAATAAAAGTTCTGAAACTCACCCCGAGAATATAAATATTCCTGCAAACATGAATTCCTCCGCTAAAGTAGTCCTGCCATTGTTTTCTTTTCCATCGGTATCTTTATGGTGGATGTCGTCATCCCCAAAGTAGCTTTTTTTTTCCAATGCCCGTTACCGGCGTCGGTTGAGTGACGTGCTGGAGATGTTAATGAGCCATGTGTTTACTTCAAACTTGCAACTTATTGGCCGAAAGCAAAACAGAAGCGTGTGACTGGCTAATAAAGCCCAGTATGAAATACTGAAACATTTTATCTGTATTGTTTTATTCCGCTTATTTGAGGGGATCCCAAGCCGTTCCCCGCCCAGCCGGGAAACCCTGCAGCGTTTATTTAGGCATGGTTTAATTCCACAAGAGCTCGGGGTTCACAGATTCCATAAGTGAGGCTAACAAGACAGAAGCTCACAGCCTTAGTGGAAAATGGAACAAAAACTGAAAACTTCTAAAAATATATATTTCTAACCAGATAAGCCAAGTCATACCTGTTGAGTATGGATGACTTTCACAAGTGATTCAATTCCTTTGAACGCCTCTTTGCCATGAACAGTAGGACTCGAGTCTCAGTTAGTGAGAGCTAACTGAGACTCGAGTCGATTTAGCCAACAGCTATAATTTTTATTTCATTTAAAATAATTTAATCGGTAATAAATACAATAGATACATACACTTGATAGAAACAGATGGATAATTTTTATATTTAATGGTGCAGAGGAGGATTTTCTATATTTGGAACAAATATCAAAAATCTAATCAATCTAAGTCTTTGAAATTTTGATGCCAAGATAATCCAAGGCTGATTGGATACTTTAAAAATTGTGAAATAGCCCTTTAATTTAGTGCAATAGAAGATAGTGGAGTAGATGCTGTTTTCAGCATGGTCTTGTCAGTTTGTCAGTTTCTTTTTTCCTAATAATAATCATTTTAAATCAATCGCATTGTTTTCCAAAACAGTGCTCTGATGTTCTGAGGTTAACAACCGTTTAAACACTGGAGTTTTGCTTTATAATCTGTCCTGCTGAGAATAATTCAAACAGCTAACTATTAGATGCAGATACTGCCCCAAAGAATGTTGTAAATTCCAAAATTGTTGTTCCTATAAATGACCTGAAACCAGGAACCGAGGTCAGGATAACACTGACCTTTTGACAAATGTTTAACAGCCTAATAAATAAAAAAAAAAAAAAAAAATTCTACAATGTGCTGCAAGAGGAACTCCTTTTGTGGTGAAACGTCTGGAAGGAGCCCCATCAAGCAAGCCTATCAAGCGGAACAAGCAGCAGATTTAGACATTGCCCTTGGGCCGACATTTCCAAGCAATAATCTTTAACTTTCCTGCTGTTCAGAAAGCAAACATAAAAAACAAGTTCACACCTTCAACCAATGAAACAACAGAAAAGCTGTTGTTGACAAAGCTGTCTCTCGAAGCCTTTATCTGTCTGCCAGGAAACTGTTGGTTCGTTGCTGTAGCCGTGGCTCCGCGGCTAAACAAAGCCTCCCTTTTTGATTAAGAACAAAGACTGTCAGAAGACAGACACAAACCAACCCCACATTCTTCACACCAATGCAATTCATCACTTTATGTTGTAGGCTGACGGATTTTTAGAAAATGCTATTTTTGGGAATTGTTGCCTACAACAAGATGCTGATTTTTTTTTCACTTTAGTTTAAAAAGAAGAGCGACAGCCGTTGCACAGAGACAGGTGGATCTCAATACAGTCAAATATTGTTGAAAAGTTAGAGTACGCAATTTAAAAAAATGAAACTCACATATTGTAGTTGGCAGCGCACCATGTGAAGAAGAAATAGTTCTCAACGTGGCTGTCCTGGGTTTGATTCCCGGTCTCAGGCCATTTGCTACATGCAAAAAAAAAAAGTTTTGCTCATGTCCAATAGACAGCCACTGAGACTCCCCATAAGAAAAGCAGGCTACACAGGTCACAAAAGCTGGATGTTCACAGAGAGATGTGTCTAAGCATATTAATGGAAAGTTGAGCGGAGAGAAAAATGTGGCAGAGAAAGGTGCACAAGAAAACAGGAATAACCACAGCCTTGAGAGCGTTGTAAAGCGAGAATATGGGTAAGATTAACAAGGAGTGGACTGTAGCTGGAGCATGGTTGCCAGTTGAGCCACTCCAAAACCAAAAACAATGTCAAAAGGCACAGGGTTTCTGCTCGGTGCTCCAAAGTCCTCAGACGAAAGTAGAGTTTGCATTTCTTGATAAAGACTAGTGTGTTTAATTAGCAAGAAACCTTATCTACTTTAATGTTCAGAGAAAACCCCTGTCAAGAAGTAGATGAGAGACACCAGAATTAACAAAACAGACAACCTGGGCTTCCTTATTAAGGTAAGGGTTTCTGTTAAACCGTTACCAAGTACAATTCTAAAAGAAATGTGTCATCACAAATCCTCACACTCTACCTTTTGTATAACTGAAAGGTTTCAGATATAATATTTCAAGGCTATGAGTCAGAGCAAAAAGAGTTGAAATGTAGAGAAAGTGAAAAAAAAATGTTTGAGAATCACTAGTTCCTCCTAGCAGATACGTTCTGCTGTCCTCTTCACCTGTGCTTCTGTCATGTTGGCAGTTTTGAGTGACTCAGTTTGCGACATCACAGATTGCTGAGGAAGAAGCCGACTCGCTCAGCAAAAAAACTTTTCAAGATTTAATAATGTCAGTGTTTTCCGGAGGACAATTACTCCAGACCTGATGGGATCTGCAACCTGTACAACATGGAACTTTGAAGGGTTTAGGTCTTGGAAGGCCACACTCCTGACATTATTGTAAGCTGCTTTGAGATAAGCCTCTTTGTCACGGCTTCATGATACTATCATTGTGCTTATTCTGCCAGTCAGGCAGTGCTCAAATCACTCTGCAGCCAATTTCAGTTTTCTGGCAGGAACCGTGTGAAACTACAAGTCATTGAATCATTCAGTGTCTCTCTTTCTCTCTCTCTCTCTCTCTCTCTCTCTCTCTCTAAAATATGAGGTAAATCAATCCATTTATCTACGTTCACACAGAAAATCTTAATGCTCAATTCAGGTTTTTTGCTGAAATCCATATCCAAATGGATTTCATATTTCATATTGCTTCTTGTGCATAATTATGACACGTCTCATGTCAATGACGTAAAAGTCAAAGAAAATCCAACACGACCGTTCAGATTGCAGATGTTTGAAAGCTATCGGGAACGCATCCTATTTAGTTCCACATTTACCTGGAAGTGGCACAAATCAG
The DNA here is from genome assembly GCA_014839685.1 of Anableps anableps. Taxonomy (NCBI): domain Eukaryota; kingdom Metazoa; phylum Chordata; class Actinopteri; order Cyprinodontiformes; family Anablepidae; genus Anableps; species Anableps anableps. The sequence continues at coordinate 7,269,801 of CM026073.1, forward strand.
ATTTTTTTTTTTTTTTTTTGTGAAGGGATCGAAATTGGGGCATTCAGACTGCCATCAAAAAGACGGATATATGTCGAATTTGTGTGCTGTGTGAATTTAGCCCTAGTGTCAAAGCTTTGTTTCTAAGCTTCCGAGCTTCCGCCTCACAGAACACCCCTCCTCCACGACTTTCCCATTCAGCTCCATCACGCTAGCCAGCAGAAATTAGCAAATACCTGGTGGAACTGGGCATCTGCTGAGCTTATTATACGAACTATTTCTTAGTGCAACGCTGGTAAAAGCGTTGTTAAAGGGTTAATAGAGGAGCAATGTTATGATGACTTCCTGAAGGCAGAGTGCTGGAAAAAGCAGGACTTCCTTAAAGAGACAGAGGCCCAATTTCAAGATGTTGAATCATGAAGTCATATTTGATATATACAGCATTTTTATAACAACTGAAGGTAACATAGTGAGTTGATTGTGCTATAAAATGATTCTATGTGGCTGGAAAACACAGAATACTGCCTCTTCAACAGAGAGAAAGGCTGGAAAACATCAGTCTGTGTGGAATTAATCTATATAATGTGTTTCACTCAGTAAATTCAGTTACTGAAATCACCAAACTTTTCAATAATACTTTGATTTACTGAATATTACTGTAATTAAAAGTAAAAGTCCGTATTTTTCTTAAATGATGGTCATCTTTAAATTTCACGATTGTTCCTACAGCCAACGGTTTCTATTCATTTTGCTGCCATAAATATTTGGATTTTTACGCTGAATTTCACAATTATGAAAGGTCGAGTTTATCCATAGTCTGCAGTCTCTACTTACATTTTTGCAGTCTAATCCATACACCTCAAACAAGTGACCGCCTATCAATATCAGGCTAATTAGGTGCATGCACATGTATCTGGGAGATATATCAAAACTGCAGCCAGAGGTTCTAACCAAAGCTGTCTTCCTAAAAAGGTCACAAAGACCAGTCATTTTACAATCCATAATCCACGGTGTTAGTACAGTATGGAAACCATTTTTTAATATTAATATTCAGAATTTACTTTAAGATTAAATGGTTACAACCACAGAGGTTTACTTGATGTCTGCTTTTCAAATGTGTGTCATAAATGTATTTTTCCTCTCTTTATTTTTTAATATAAAACATACTCGAAATGTGGCAAAATGATCAAATAAATGTCATGTAAATCCTACACAGAATAAAGGCTGATTATTGTACAAGAAATCAGTTGTCAGATATGCTTTTCCCTCAGCTTTGTCATAGCGCAACGGATTTATTTAATGAGCTTGACGAAATGTAAGAAAACATCATTAAAATGTTACATTTCTGCAGCTGTTCTCAAATGGATGAGGATTATGATTATACAGATATGGTCATAGTTATCAAAAATAACTTTAATTCCACAATTATATGTTAATTACAACACATGTAGTAGCAAAGAAAATCGCTCCAAGGAGCTCCAGGACAAACAGCACAGCTTTTAATATTTATGAAACATCAATTTATTCTTGGATGACTAATGATGATAATAATGACGCTGGCAGCATCAAAATGAGCAGTGATGAGTCTGCCTTAACATGCTGTGCTCATCATGGCCAACCTCTCTAAAGTCTAACTTTATGAGTTGTGATTTTAAAAATGTACTGAATGCTATCATGTGTCGTAAACTGACACAGATTGAGGAACTGTGGTCCATTCTTCTCAGTAGAATTGTTGTTTTTAGCCACATCGGATGAATTTCAAGCATGAACAGCCTGTTTAAGGTCAGACTTTGACTAGGCTGCTTCAAAATCTTCACTCTTTATTGGTAAATTAAAATAACTTTGTCATCCTGTCTTACATGTTAGGTCAAATCCCCAGTGCTGTCTTGTATCTTGAATCAACCATAATTCCCTTGAGGGATTAATACTGATGCTTCGGATTCTGAGGTCAAAACGGAAACTATTTAGGAATCACTTTGCAGAATCCCATCAGCAAACTTTGCTGGGTGGCCATAGAGACGGCTCAGGTGTCATCACATATTGACATTAGGATTAAGTCTGATTTATTGGGAAATGCGTAAGTTTGTTTAGAAAGTGCTGAGTCCATGCAGAGTGCAGAGTCATAGAAATTTGACAAATGACAGGCTATAGAGCCATAATCCTCAGACAAACCAAAAGAAAGATGATGTTAGATGTTGGGCTATTGTAAGCTGAGGCCTAAAGTTGGTATAAAAGAATGGAGTGACCACAGAATTCACCAAAAAGAAAAAAAAAACTGCAGAAAACAAACAGGAGTCCCAGATAGAGGCAGCGCTGGTACATTTTAATTATTCATTTATTGAGCATGACTTTTTCCTAATCCAAAGGATCGCATCACATTGGGACCAACAATAGAACAAACAAGACAAGCTTACAAGCTGTGCCACATCATTTTACACAGAACTAATAAGATGCAACATGTAAATGTTTGCTGAAAACCTGTGTCAAACACCAGTAAGGAAGGACATTTATCATATCGTTTAATGTTGTCATGAAAAATTTCCTATTGGGATGAGAATTTATTTATTGTGACAATAAAAAATTACAATTAATGATGTCTAAAAGGGGCTAGGGCTGGGAGATAAATTAATTTTATTGATTAATCGAATTGTTTGATTATGAAGATTTAAATTTTGGAAAATTAGGATTTTTTAATTTTTTTTGTTCGTTTTCATCAATGCACTCCTTGGGCTTCCGTAATTCAGAGTGACATCAGCTCACCCTGGGTCTACCAAGAATGTTGCAAGAATGTTTTACAGCTTGGACTTTGAATTCAGGTCAACTCCAAGAAGGGATTATTGAAATAAAAGCAAGCTTTAGAAAATATTTTATGTCATTTTTAATTTCTTTTTAAGAAAAGGGAATGAAATCAGATTTGGTATGAAAAGATTTTGGTGATTTTATTTTAAGCTGTATCACCCAGCCCTACTGAAAACTCCAAATATTGTTGGAATTGTTAGTTTTACTGTTTTCATCACAGTTTGAACCAAAAGACCATCAATAAGTTTAAAAATACAATTAAATTCAGTTAATGTGTAGAGTTTAGTGATAAAACTCACGTCTTTTAGGCAGTTTCTTTTAGAACCCTATCGGACAACTTCTAATTATATTGACATTTCATTAAAATGTTCAAGAGTTGTGTCTTTGACAGTTTTTCCAGTTATGTCACCTTTTTCGAGGGCAATATGGTCAGAAGATGATCTCCTATTAAGCCACCTTGGTCTCTCTCAAGTCAACTACTTGTGTCAGCCATGATGACACTGATGTGAGCTTAAATAATAAAGGCGGGACCAAGGAACCAAAGGCCGAATGGTGTACGTGTGACATTTGACCCTTCTCAATTCTTGCCATCAACACACATCGGACAGATCACACTAAAGCGCACTGAGACAACCCTCGACAAACCCAAAAAGGATCGCAAGGGCAGCCCGTCGCTCAATAAAGACCAAAGCAGCAAAAATATTATTCTGCTCAACAAGTCACTGAAACCACCACTAAATGTTTGCATTTTTGTTTGAAATCTTTGTAGTACTACTGTGATATCATGGTACACTTTATTTCACTGCAAAAACACAAAATCTTACCAAGTATTTTTGGTCTAGTTTCTAGTGCTAACTTCCAAGTAACTTTTCAGCATGATATAGGAGAATGTTTTAAGTCAATAATTCCTTAATATTGATGAAAAAGTTCTTATTAGAAGAGAAATAATCTGCCGATCGAACAAGACATTTGAACTTATGAGAAAAATGTGCTGTTCCACTGACAGATTATTTCACTTCTAACTCAAACTTTTTCATCAATATTAAGGAATTACTGACTTACTGACCTTATCATGCTGAAAAGTTACTTGTACGTTAGTTTTGTCTTATTTCAAGTGTATTCAAGATATTTGCACTAGAAACTAGACCCAAAATACTTGGTAAGATTTCGTGTTTTTGCAGTGTTCAGGTTATCATACTGTGAGAATCTCACAGTAGCCCACTTCCACTCCTATATTACATTATTCAACAAGCATTTAACAGCACAATAAACTCCTACAATTCAGTCATAAATTTTGTTTCATTTTATGTGCTACCTCTCAAGGCGTCCTGTAGTTACTGTAATAACTCCTCCTTTTATAGAACTGATTCTCAATGCATCATGGTTTTCTCTCATTAACTGTCTATTTGTCATTTTTCTCCCACGTCAACCTAAATTTTACACAACTCTTGCATCTCTGAAACCTGTGATTTTCTTTTGATTATCAATTTTTTTTTTCCAGTGTGATTCAGACTCATCTGGTCAGCAGCATCTGCCAGTAACTGCCTACAGCAGAGTCACGGGCTAAGTCGTGGAATTACTGTGTAACTGTTTTATCACTCCTCTGTAGATTAGCTGAAGCACAGGATAATGAAGTTTGTAGGACCGCACCAGCTGTCCTATGCTAGCTGCAGGAATCTCTGACATCAAACCTGCTCCATCCCTCTTTTCTTTCACTGTGTGTGTGCCTTCTTTCAGTCCCCTTCAGTAGAGCTAAACTCAGTGCAGACATTCCTGCTGAAGGTTTATCTCCAGACTTGATCTCACCACCTCCTCACAAAAGCAGCACCCCCACTGGGAGTGACTGGTGTGTACGGCGGAGTTTCACCCATTGGTTAGCCCCTTAAAGGGGAAAGACAGAACATAGCTCTTAGTTTAAGGTAAACATGCATGGTTAGAAACATGTTTGATGGAAAATAACCTTAAAAGCGGTATGCAAAAGATGGTTTTAGTCCCAGGAAACTCACAGCCAGACCTCAGTGGGCTTCAAGGAAAACAGAGGAGGGGTTTATCAGAGCAAGCCCAGGCAAACAACAGAATGTGAGTGTTTAGGGACCGTTGTACACAAGCAGCCACGGGCGGACGAACACTGTGTGTTCTGATGCCGCTTTTACGTCTGCAACGAGCTCATCAGCAGCTCTGGAGGATGGAAGTGTTTGGATCATGATCTCTTCCTCTAGTCTGTGAGTCAGATTTAAACGATTGTGAGTCAGTATTTGTCCTGACATGGCACAATGAGGAACCTAGTGGGAAATGAGCTTTACAGGACTTAAAAACATTTATTTAGAATAAATTAAAAAAAAAAAATGAATGATCACTGACTTAACATAAATCCCTTGCTCCCATTGTAATAACAGGCTCTGAGGATGGTTAAACCCACTGGAAACAACACAAAGCCAAAGAAGGGGGGAGTGTGTTATTCTTTCGTGAAGTAATAGGAACCCAAAAAACATTTTTCGCATAGAAGAGGCTCCAGTGGTGGACCCCTGGAGGGCTGTTACACAACCATGGTTCTCTACATAAACAGTCTCTGTTTGAAGTAAGAAAGGATATTGGATTTCAAAGATGATATCACCTCCCTTTGTTACTGCGGTTCAAGAAATACCATCATTCAGCCAATTAAATGTGTGGACAGGCAGGTGACAAATTAAAAAAATGTGGAAATAAAGTCCCTGTTCCATGCAGAAAAGATTTCTCTGTACAGGTTAAGGTCAGAGGAAGCCAGAAAACAAATAATACCTTAACCTCACCCTGGACTCAGTGAGCTCGCTTGCTTTTGAATGTTTTTCCTTGGATATTTGAGCTTTGTTAGACAGAATGAAAACCTGCAGCTCTGACAGCACAAGGCTGCTTTCTTGTTCATTTGCTGCACTCAAGCCAATTCAATCCAAAAGTATTTTATCCCAAAGGGAAATTAAATGTTGTAACTCATATCATCCAAGTATTTTCAAAGAGTTGTTGTTGATAGCCATGTTGTGGGCAAGAAGGATCTCAGGTAGCAGTCAGTCTTGCAATGACTTGAAAGAGGCCTCTGACTGAAGGCTGTTGCTGCATGACTAGTTTTTAGGTATATACACACTTACATGTTTATTTTACATGTTTATTTTACTGCAGGATTGAGTATTGTTAACATAGATCGGTATCAGAAAACAATCTGGATCATTTTACCACTAACTTTTAGACTTCATAATGATCAACTTAAACGGGTTCATAGCTTTTGACTAGTGGTCCACCGACTGCAGTTTTCTGGCCGATCACCGAGCCTTAAAAAGCCTGATCTGCTAATTCCAATTTTGGCCGATTTTTTTGCCTAAAAAGTCGCTAAGATGGCAACGGAGGGGTGATTATTGTGAATCGCACACATGCATGACTGTCAGTCTGCTCTCTCCCACAGCAGAGCAAAAGGGGACAGTGGCCAATTTTCAGAGCTTTGCGGAGGGAGATCGGTGGATAAGATCAGTTTCTCATGTAAGTATCGGCCGAGCGCCGATCTCCCAAAGTTAAGGAAATCAGGGCCGATTTATTGGCAAGCCGATTTATCGTGCACCCCTACTTTTCACCTGCCTGAGGAACAAAATAAACCCTCTTTATTCAATTGACCTGCTTTAGTTTTTCATACCAAAAGGAGTCATTATAATGTTACAGCTAATACCCTTCACTTCCTTAACTTTATGGCATCAAAATGTGAGTTAAGAAAAACACTGTAAAACACCTGTTCAACTAAAAACCGTTGAACAAATCGTGCATAAGCAAAGACTCTAAGCTGTTTATTCTCATGTAATGAATAAATAATACATCTTAAACAAATATCAATTTAAAATGCTATTTTCAGCACCCTATTTTGAATTAGGGAAATTCATCATTAAAGCTACACATCACATATTAAAAGCTATTTTGACTGGGACACAATAAATGAGCCACTATCACGCCATATTCAGTATGTAAAAGTATGATAAGATCTTCCTCTGGGATTCCAAGTCAATCAGCAAAAATGCAGAAATCCACCGCCTGCAGTTCCTTCTGCACGCAGCTGCATCAAATGCAAAACAGGAGACGTGCTGCAATCAGCAGTAATCTGCCTATCACAAACTTGGCAACTCACACCGTGGAACTGATTTAAATACTCTTCAACTCTAAAAGAGAAAGTCCAAACACTCTGGGTTTTGGAATAGAAACTAGAAACTTCCTTAGTGAATCCCGAAACTGGCAGACATGAAGAATCTGTTAGGAAAGCCAGTTCAAGACTTTTTTTTTTTTTTTAGCACAGATGAGATATGCAAGCAACTCAGTGCTGCATATGTTAGCTGAGGACTTTGCAACAAAGTATTCCAGCACCAGCAGAGCTGCAGTTGAACTCCCTGCAGAGTGCCGAAAGACAAAAAAAAAAAAAAAAAAAAAAGGTCAGAGAAGGTTGGTGTACAATAGTTTATCATGTGATTTTATTTTACTCAATTATTTAAAAGAAAGATACAAACTGTTCATTATGTTGCCTTCTGGGAGAAACGGAGAAAAAGTAGGAAAACACAAACTCAATAACAGAATCACTTTCCATTGATCGACCTTTTTAAGTTTGATCGGCTTCTTTCTCGACTATGCACAGTGTGTTTTCTAAATCGTTATCCTGTATTAGACAGAACATGGATGCAAAATTCACATCAGTTTCATCTCTAGAGACAATAAAGGCTTCTTCCTTCTTCTTCTCTTTAGACCTTATCCAAGTCAGAAGTTTGCTTGATTCATTTTTCAGTGGAAGCATGGAGTCAAATCCCAGGTGAGCCACTTAAAGCCCAAAATTCCAAGTTCAAATGCTAAACAAGCAAATATTCAAGCCATTCAGAAAGTTTCTCCACTCTACGCAAGTATGGATTTCTTTTGAGACAGGCAAGTATATACCGTTCACGTGCTTTAAAGTCCATTTCACGAGGTGCCGGAGTGAATCTAGTTTTCTCAAGATGTATGCAGCACAGAGGTGCCCCTCCCCAACATGTTGGGGTTTGTTCCTGGTCAGCTGGCTGTAAGAAGGCAACATTCCCATTTTCCTGCCTTGTAACACAGATAAATTCAGCTGCTTGGAAACTATTCTAGCATGAAAAATACAAACACTTATGGTTTTGAAACTAAACACACACCACCTGTCAGTCTTATTGAGATATTTTGGGTAAAGATATGTTAATAAGCATGAAAATACATGAAACCCAGACATAGCAGGGATACATAAAATCATCAAGTGACAATTTTACAAAGAAAAAAAAAATCTCTTTCACCAACTTGGAAATTTTAGTACCTTTCAGCTGTCTGGTACATGAAATATACCTGAGAATGCTGTTTCTGCTATTCAGTCTGGCATTTTATACAATCATATAAACCTAGTAGATGGGAGATTTAGGAATAAATCGGCACATGCATAGTTGGATGGAACACATTTTAAACAATTCCTCCAAGATGTTCAGGTTTAGTTGAAATGCAAATATGGGGTTCCACAAGGCTGAGTGTTTAGTCCTCTGCCATTTTCACCCCACATACATGGCTGCATACCACCAAGCACAAAAACCATCATCAAATTTTGGGATAACACAACTGTAGCTTTATGCTTCATCTTAAGTGTTGAAATCAACTCTCACTGACGTAGTCGCGTAACAAAAATTGTCATGTTATTCACAGGGAGGCGTCCTCCTCCTTTTCTCGACACCAGGCCCAGGTCAAACTATATCACACAGAGCTCTGTGTGATGTGTTGTGTGATCAGTCAGAAGTTTGTGGGCGTGTTTTAAGCAGAAATGCATTCGGATTTCTACAACTCTTTATAAAATACCTACAAAGATTGTTAACTGGCCAAAAACTCCTGGATGGAAATTACAAAGTTGTTTGTCAAGGAGGAAGCTGTTGGCAGAAAGGTCTCCATTTCATTAATCTATATGCACATCGACTGTTCGGCTTTGGATGAAGTATGGATGAGCCTTAAAATGAACATGTGGCTACGGTGCGCTACAAATAACCTGGTGCTTAGCATCTCCAAAACCAAGGAGACGTTCAATGACTTCATGAGACAGAAAATGCCACGCTCCCCAACAGGTCAGAGGTGATTCAGTAAAGAGTGTGTCCTCCTTCAAATTTCTGGGCACACAGATAGCACACCACCTTAAACAGACTCCAAACATCACTAACGTGGTAAAGATAGAACAACAATGAGTTTATTTACTTCAGACCCTGAAAAACTGGATTTATCATAGAAGCTGTTTCTGTCTGGAAGCTGACAAGATGACCCAACAGAGGTCATCAAAGTAGCACAGAAAATCATTAGAACTACACACACTACTAAACATTTACAGGACGTGGTGCCTCCAGCGTGCAGCTACATAATGAGAAAACTTCGTTACACCCAGGATACTTTCTTTTCACTTTGCTGCCCTCAGGGGGAGGAGTCTCCAGTCCTTTAAAACTCATATCCAGATTTAAAAACAGCTTCTGTCTAAGGGCTGGAAGGGCAATGGATTTGAGGAACTTCTGTCTCAATGTGTAATACTTCCTTGGGTGTTCCATATAATTATGCACTTTATTTATTACTACTGCCACTTATTTATTTTAGGCTTTTTAACAAAAAATTATCTTAAAATATTTTATGTAATCTCAAATATTGTATTTAATGCTCCACTAGAGAAATGTAACTCAGTTTTACTTTACACAATGAGAGTAAAAGAACTGAATCTACTTAATTAGATATGTACATGTTAATATATTAAGTAGATTAAAGCGAATTTTTGAGTAGCCAATTAAGAGTCATGTTTTTGGATTGTGGGAGGAAGTGGGAATACTTGGAGAGAACCAACACATATTTGCAGACTTCATGAAGAAAAAGCCTAGGCCGGGAGTCGAACTTAGGAGCAACAGCCCGAACCACTGTTCCACCAAACAGCATGACACAGAGCGCCCAAGATTTGACCATTAGCAACCGATTAAATAGCTATTCCTCTGTATCTTACATATAAGGTCACAAATGGACGTGTGTGTGGATTTTTCAACAATGCTTGACAAAATACCCGTGAGAAACTCTTCATTACACTCCAATCACCAAACAGCAGCGCGTGAGTCATAAACAGATCAGTTGAGCGTTTCCTGCAGAGCAGCAGCTGAAAGCAGACGGTGAGCAGCAGGTTAGACCCAGACACTCCTCTCTCTGACCCACACTGGCTCTGCGGTAATTCCCTCTGCTTGGAGCGGGATTTAGAGGCAGCAGCCATGTTAAGCTGCACCGTAACTTCAAAATACAGCTGACTGGAGCAAGGAGTGAAAACAGCAGCAGTGTTGAAGGGTCCTTACTTTATGAAGTAACTCGCTCCTTCGTCCGTAAAGCCTTCCTCCCATCCCTGTGGCAGGTCTGAAAAAAAAAAAAAACCCAACAACAACAGATTTGTAGCTGAAAGTTTGACACTTAAGTGAGCAGCAGTAAAGTAAACAGTACGGTCCAAAAGGTAACAGGTGAAAGTGTTTCGCACAGCCGGCTAAGCTAGCTACCTGAGCGGATCATGTGTCCGGAGTTTACAGGTTCACCGGAGCGGGGATGGAGCCAGGTGGTGCTCCGCGTCTCATCGCTGCAGCACGGGCAGAGAGCAGAGAAAAACACCTGTTACACCACCGGAGCGGGGGTAGGGGGGGGGTACACCCCGGCAACTCCCGTCAAACCGGGACAGACGGCGTCTGAAATTCCTCATCCTGACACTTACTTGATGAAGAAAACCCTTCCATCCCTGCAGACGCCGTAGGACCAGTGTTCAGGTAAGGTGTCCCGTCCGAGAGGCGCCGCCATGATCCTTTCAGAAGTCCTATTTCATCTCATTCTCTCTCCATGGAGTCTCTCGGGAGCTCAGTGATCACTGGTGGGGCTGGCGCTGCCTTCAGGGACTCATCTCATTTCCGTACATCCGACAATCGAAGTCTGAACATGCTCAGAGACTTTTGACCCTGTCTGCATTGCACAGAACAGGTTTATGGGACATCTCTGAATCGGAGTAAAGCCGCTTTCGCCACACTGCCTGTAATAACAACTGTTATTACAAGGAGCTTAACTTTTATTTAGGTTGCTGTCATGTTTTACCAGTTTCAAATGACCAAGATTTTATTTTTCACAGCTACACAAATTAAATGCATTTTAGACAGAATTGCACATTTTCATTGTTTTCCATTTTTAAAAAGATTTTTAAAATATGTACATACCTGCTGACAATAACGAGTAGTCAAGAGCTGGCTAGAATGAGATTTCCACTGTAGGATAATATTGGGTAGAACAGCTTTATGATGTTATCAGTTATTCATACTGCTGCTAATACAATATAACCCACTGTTTTTTTTTGTTTTTTTTTAAAGGTATAATAAAGTTATCTAAGATTTATTGACTTTCATTTCATTTTTGATATATCACCATCTTTAGGGTTCTGTGAAGTAGGATAGGCATCAGCTTCCCATTTAAAGATTTAGAACTGTGCTTCCTTAATGGGAGTGATGGGTGGGCACCTTTAGTTTCCACACTCTGACTGTCTGTGTTTTTTATTTATCTATTTGGCAACCAGCAATATTTTAAGAAGTTTTTCTTGTAAGCAGAGCAAATGTGTGGTGACCTTCTTTCAGCCAGCTGATTGGCAGTTTTCAACAACAGACTCCAGCATTTTCACATAGAAACGGTAGGGCGAAAAGTTTTAGTGGTTTGAAACGGCAACTTTTTAAAATCCTGGTAAACATTGAAACTGGTTATCGGCCCATGAAGCTCGCCCACCAACCTGGTGATCATAACAAGGTTGGGATTTGGCCCAAAAATTAGAATTAATCAGTTATACCGTTTCTAAAGTCCCGGATACACCTGACTTCTAGGACGCTGACCATGCAGTCACAATATTCTTTTACTTGAGCTAGTGATCCCTTTATACATTCACTATCTTCTAAATGAAAATAAACTATTTCTACTACTATGTAGTAAAAACAAAGCCCACCTTGATGCAATTTCTTTTCTATAGAGATATGAGGTGACCATCCAACCAGTTATGGATTATTTCTGTGGCTGTCGATCTGATTGATTTTATAGTTCCAGTGGTTTCGTGGGCCATTAATTGCATCACAACCATGGGATTCTACCAGAAAAGAACAGAGAGGTGCCCCTTTTGAGTGTTATTCTCAGGTGTAATCTGTGAAATCAAATTAAAAAAGGTGCTGATTTTCATCTTTTTGGAGTAATCGCCAGCTGGGAGTTCAGCTCATTTAAGGGGTAAATGGCTCATCAGTGAGATCAAAGCCCCACTTAAAAAATTCAAAACCTTGTTGCATTTTAAGTTCTCTGCACACAAGCTGGGTTTCATTTCTGGCAGCCTGTTTGAAACTTTGCTTAGACCTCAGAGGTGAAGGTGTGTTGTTGTAATTCAGCTGCTCCAGAGGTAGTTCTCATAGATTTTACATCGTAAAACAAAGTGTGGGCCAGTAAAACTGCCACATGGTGGAAAATCAAGTAAGATATGCTGCTTGTTTTAGCTTCCTCAAAGCAACTCTGCTTAAAATACAATGGTCAATTCACCAGATTTCTGGAGGTGAAAAATGTAAGTGCAAAACACATCTAACTTTTTAATACAACAAAATGATTGCCAGAGAACAGGAAGGAAGTTTTCTCTCAGCTGCTCGGAGAAAGTTCATTCTGAGTAATTCCCTGCTGCATAAAACTGCAGTCCAATATCATTTTCATGAAAAAGTGCATTCTCTGACAACTCAAAATATAACACCCTCTATTTATTCCCCAAGAAAAACCTAGTTGTAATGTTCCACAATTTGTCTCGTTTCAGAATCTCCTGTGCATAAAGTCCCGGGTGGTGAATAAAGTGATTAAATGTCCGATATATTTTCTTTATCCACTTCCTGTGCACATCTTTCCAGTTCTTCCTGAGGTCTAAAAATATTGATGAAATCATAAACTCGTTTAATATTTTTAAAGAGCACTGCCTTCTTCATGCATTATTTATCTCTCCTGGTTTCTGCCAACCAGTGGAGGGGCTCACATGCTGAAACTGGAGAGGAAACAAACATACGATCTGTCTGTTATCAATAAAAGCCCCAAAGATGTATGTATTTCACACAGCCAGCAGGTGATTGTAGAACTGGACTTAGCACTAATGCTGGAACTAAACCCTTGTTATATTACTTCTGCCCTTAAAAATGAATCTTATGAAAATTTTCAAAATAAAAGCCTCACTTTTTCATACATACCACCTACATTTAAAGCTGATAAAACAGTGCATTAGCATAGAGAGAAGGTTCAAATCAGCCTTAGCTGACAACTACAATGAACTTTCAAAATAAGACTTATACATACCCTACAAAATAAAAGCCTTCAGGTTTCACATAGCAGGTTATTGCAGCTTTGGGCTTTACACCACTGCAGGAACTAAAATACACTGTTCCCCATAGGATTATTTTAGCCTTTTTAAATGTAGTTTTCTGGAATTTTCAAAATAAAAGACTCACTTTTCCATACTTACTATCTACATTTAAAGCTAATAAAACAGTACATTGCCATATTACCATCGGAAGTAGCTTCCATATGACTAATGGACCTGAACCAGTCCTTATAACACAACCATGCTGGATTTTCAAAATAGACCTAAAAATGCTCTACAAAATAAAAGCCTTAATTTTTCACACAGCAGGTTATTGCAGCTTTGGGCTTTACACTACTGCTAAAACTCAACCTGTGTTACATACATACTTGAATTTTCCAAATAAAAGCCTAGCTTTTTATTACTTACTATGTATATTTAAAGAAGATAAAATCGCACATTGGGACATAATCATAGTAAGTAGACTCCATACAACTAATGCAGCTAAAACAGCCTTAAGGGACAAGTGGTGAAATTTCAAAATTAGACCTATACATAAACATACATAAATTCTATTTATTGCATTAAATTAGTTGATAAAGTACAATAGGAGATTAACCAGTGATGAAATTGGTCTATTTTAACCTTTCAGAACAAAGCTTGCAGATATTTCAAAATAAAAGGCTCAACATTACATATTTCCTACTTGCAATTTAAGCCTATAATGCAACATAATGTGATTTTACCTTAGTTCTTGCACTTGGAAAATACAATAATGGGATTTTTTATTTTTTTTAATTTATTTATTTTTTTTTTTCCAAATAAAGCCCTTTAACTGTAAGTATCTGGTCAGCCCTCCCCAGAGAGGAGAACAGCAGTTCTAAGGAACAAAAATGAACGGGGACTTTGCCTTGATAGCTGTCCTTTATTGACAAACAGCTGATCAGACAAACACAGACAGACATATTCATATACAGGTGACCTTTGACCCTCACAAGATGGGAGAACAGACAGAAAGAATGCCTTTCAGTAAGTGTGGGTAGACGTCCTGTTCATCACAAGGTCACGAGCTGCGTTTCCATAAACCTTGAAATTGCACAATTTGAAATAACGACAATAAATTTGCTTAATGGAAACACGCCATTTTCGGGAAAAAAAAATCTCCTTCGAGAAAAAGTTTTGGTACTAGGATGGAGGTGGTTTTTCGGTCGTATCGAAATTGGTTTATTTCGCGAAACTGCAATGGAAACACTTTTTTTCGCATCACATGATCAACAGCCGGATGTTGCCACTGGCGCAAACCACGAAGAAGATGACAACAGGAAGTAGTTGGAGGATCATGGCCCGGCATGTTTTTAATGACTTATCGCGTGAACAAGCTTATTAACGCGTGATTTTAATTTCATTTCTTATTTAATGGAAACACAGCAATTGCGAAATTGTGTTTTTTCGACATTAGCAGAAAATCGCCAGAGATTTGCACAGCTTTGTAATGGAAATGCAGCTACAAACTATCTGTTGTTTTAAACTCTCCAGTCTTTGAAGCTAAATACTGATTGTAACCCAAATAAAACACTGTACCTCTTAAACAAACGATTGAGGTGAGGAACGTTGGACAGCCCTTTCCCAGCCAATCACAGAACAAAAGCACAAGTTTTTTTTTTTGTTTTTTTTTTTTTTGTTTTTTGTTTTTTTTTTTTGTTTTTTTTTTTTTTTTATAATAATGGATCCTGGATTCATTGTCAACCAGAGTCAGAAACACATTTGGATGGTTAAGTTTATCGAGATTTTGAAACAGCTGCATTACATTAACACATGTACAGATGATCTTTAACCTGCACAAGGTGATGTAACAGATAGAAAGACATTCACGAAGGGCCCGCATAAACACAAGAACACCTTTTTTGAACATTTTCATCACACTGACAAAGAGACAGGCTCCAGCTGTCTGTTGTTTTAAGCTCTTTAAGCGTTGATGATCAAAACCGAGGCTCAGCGGATCTAACTCGGCAACAGAACTTCTGATTTGGGTCCAGCTGATACGCCCCAAGTGGCAGGCTTCTAAAGTTCTTCAGAAAAGTTCTCGTTATCATTACTTAATTTCCCTTTGGGATTAATTAAATTATTTTTTAATTTGAAACTTTAAACAAATCTGTCTTGTCATATATATTTATTTATTTGTCTTTTAAAATGAAGTACATAGTTACCTGGATTTGTCAAGACGTCACGCATTTATGAGGCAGGAAGAGTGACTGAAAAAGGGGGTGTTGGGATGCTGTGACAATGTCTGTTGTACCACATCTTAGAGGTAAAGAGGAAGCAGAGCTTTCTCTGCAAGGTGGATGGGCCTTGAGAGGAGCCAGATGAGGTGGTTCAGTCACCCAGTAAGGATGCCTCCTGTGTGACTCCTATAAAGGTCTACCAGGCATGACCTGCTGGGCAAATGGATTATGGAGGAAGTCGCTTGGAATCTGCTCCCCGTTTTTCCTGCAGGAACTCTGCAATGGGCAAAGCGATTCTGTGACTTAATGGATGCTTGACAGCGTTCAAGTACAAGGTCAAACATCCAATCAGGAAACAGAAAATGAGTGACAGTTCAACCCAAGCATAGGTGAAACCAGAAGTTTAAATACACTTAAAAAAAAAAAGAGAGAGATACACCTTTCTTCTCACTTTCTAGAGTTAAATCAGACCAAACTTCTCTTGTTTTAGGTCAGTGAGAATTACACAAATCATTTCTATTTGCTAATTGCCACAATAATGAGAAAAAGAATATGTCAGAAGTTTATTTATTAACGTCGCCAAAATCAGAAGTTTATATTCAGAATGAGTACTGTCTCTTTAAACAATGATGGAAAACTCAGATGATGTCAAGTCAAGTTTATTTGTGTTGCAAAAAGGCAGTTCAAATATGACAAAGTTCAATAGGTATGCACACTTCTGCAAGGCACTTTGTTTTGTTTAAAATTTGGACGCTGTGATCAGAATTTATTGCAGTTTCTTGAAGGCAAAGTTGTTTTGTATTCCTGAAGAATGCCCTGCATTGAGGAATGATGACTGATGATTAAAGCATCCATGACTGGCATTTTCCCTGCCAACATAAGCATCACTTCAGTTATGACAGATAAGCCTTCATTATAGCATCCCCCTCGCCCAGCAGATCATGTTTACTTTCAGCAAACATGCTATTGCTGGTTGTCTTCAGCGGCTCATTACGATAAATAAGATCCTCCATCAGCTAACAGACACTGTTTGTTTTTGTCTCTCACCAGGGACTCTGAGCTCATTGGAATTTCATATTCCAAAGTGTCTCCACATCCAGGGTGGATGTGTGGTGGCCTGCTTATGACAACATCCCGTCACGCTTTCAATCAAGCCTTGTTATTTTGAAACCCGCACCTGGAACAAAAACACTTCCCGTGAGTAGTAGTTAGGTTCCAGTCACCAGGAACCTCCTCAGCAATAACAGTAATTTTCTCAAGCGTGCAGCACAGCATGCAGAACAGAGAGGCTTTGTTGATATTCCTCGCAGTGGTGCTGTCTTTTAACGCACTCTGGAGAACTAGATTCCAGGGTTGCATTGATCAATATTTTATATTATAACAGCCTGAAAGACTCAGTGAGAAGTAAAAGATGCAGTGATGAGCCAACGGAGAGTTACCCTCTGATGTCAAACCGTGTCTGTTTTATTGTTTTCAGCTCATTACTTTGGCTTTATAGTGTGCCTTCAGGGTTTTTGTAGTGTTTTAGTATTTCGTCCATTCAACAGGCAGACTGGCTATGCATTACCTAATATGGACAGAAACTAATGACAAAATAAAAATGTTGAATATTTTTATTCAGATTATATTCTTAGTGGAAATACCCTTTTCCAGCACTAAAACCACAACAACCAGTTCCACTGTAGTTTGGTGATCGACTCTTTATTTTTTTTCCAGTTTTTTCTTACAGAGGTTTTCAATGAAGAGCAGACTGATCAATGAGCAATATTTATTTATTTATTTTTTTATTTATTCTATCATTATTTATTTTAACTTTTCAAATTTGATCATTGGGAAACAGCATAACATAACCAATATTCCTTACATGAGTATCCCAGCTCAGCTTTCTACAGTTTTAATCCCTTGTGTATTTTATTTCCACCCATTGGAAACTTATTGGTCAAAAAACAACCAAAAAATCAGAAAGTGGAGCTCCTGGAATATTTCTGTGCCTGAATGATTGTTGTGCTGCTCCCTTGTGGACAGAAAAATGAAGTGCTGCTGGTTTAAATGAGCTTAAAAAATAAATATATATTTTATATTTAAATATAAAATAAAAATTTTATATTTAAATATAAATGTTCTAGAACTGTATTCATCATTTCATGCATGTTTGATGATTTATTAATTATGGTTAAAGACTGATGCCAAACATAAAACCAAGGATTATAGGGATTTATATGAACTCTTCATTTTACAGAGTGAACACACTGAACATACACCTTTAATGAATTAAAAAAAAAAAAAAAAAAAAAAAAAAGATTTTAAACACAATTTTGATTTTTTTTTTTTTTTTTTTTTTTTTTTTTGCGTTTTTTTTTTTGCGTTTTTTTTTTTTGTCTTTAAACCACATTGGTTCAAAATTATACATACAGGCTCACATATGTACTTTCATATTCAACAAATTAGAATATGCATTCTGATGAGGCTCATTAAAAGCATTTTGGAAAAAAAAAAAAAACTTAAGTAGGTATAAAGCATAATTTTCATTAGGCCTGCATCTCTATGTTAATTGTATTACTGGTCTGATGTAATATTCTAATCCTAAATGTCATGTTTTCATTAGCTGTAAGTGGAAAGTCATAATTAACAGAGATAAAGGCTTAAAAACATAAGTCTGTGTGGAATTAATCTATATAATGCGTTTCCCTTGGTGAATTGAGTTATTATTAAAACAAATGCACTTTTCAATAGCGTTCCAATTTATTGAAGGGTCTGCATAAATATATTCAGGGATCAGCAGCTGTGACAGTTCGAAGAGCTTGACCTCTGGAAAAATATACCTGGTGGAGTTATACAAACTGTATTTTGTTGTTTTTGTGTGTCAAATTAAAACTATTAAATAAATTTGGTTAATTTTATTTATTTATTTTGCTTTAGAACAAAGAAATAAAGCAGTCTTCTATGAGAGGGAAAAAAGTGTTCTCGATTAGAACCAGCCAGCTGACTCCAGAGGTTCGCTGACTTTGATTGTTTCTGCTAATATTGTCTTTGTTGGTTTTGCTTATTGGATCAAGTTATTAATTAACACGTTATGTTGATATTTAACAGTTTATTCATTTACCAAACAGGGACTTTAGTAGTGAACGGAAGAACTGTACACAACCACAACACCTTGGTACCTCCTCCCCATGCTGGTACCACCGGTTTGGTCACAGACTGTTTTGGGATTGTTTAACAGGCATTTGTTGCAGGTCAGCCATTGTGGCCAGAACAGTGTGCTTAAGTTTACCACAAAGGTTGGACTTAAGGTCAGGACTGCAGACAGGTAATTCCATCCTCTACACTCCCAAATTCTGGGGGAAGTCTGTGATGAATTCTTGTTGAGGCAAGTATGGAGTTTGGGCCTTAAAAGTGAAGATGTGGGATTGCATCTAGATATCTCTCTGCGTTGAGATAGACTCCAATGATGACGTTTTTCCACTGAGGGAAATGCCACCCCACATCTCACACTGCCCTAACAAAAAACTGTTTGTCATTGGCAGATAGGCTTTCATGTGCAGAACCCACATATTCACCTCTGCTGTTACAAATGGGGCATCATGTTGGGGTAATAAACAGGCTTGCAAACTGCATTAACTCTATTGCAAAGGAAACTGTTACAACAGAGACATGGCTGACTAAACACAACATCCTTTCTTTTTTGTGTTCAGTCTATAGATAATTTCTTCTTTTTTCCATTCAAATTTTTAAGAGTCGCTGTGAGGAAACTGAAGACCTTCATCTTCAGCTAAATACAGGCCTGTTAACCACTCATTAGTCATCATGATTGACTGCACCTGATATTTTTTCTTTGCCAGCATTAAAATAATTTGTTCAACAGCACTCAAAGTCCAAGAAAACCTAGTGAAGATCTAAGAAGAGGTGAACTTTTATGCAAGTTGGGAATTTCTTTAGAAGCCGTTTCTAAATAACTTCAAACTCTTAAGATCATCAGTTCCAACAAGTGCGCATGAGAACGAATAATTCAGACATGTCACCACTTTGCCAAGATCTGGACGAAGATCCGACCCTCAGATGAAGGAAATCGGTATGAATTTCCAGGAACAACCCAGGAGCAGAGATGGGTAGTAACTAGTTACATTTATTTGAAAAACTTTTTGAAAAAAATAAAGACTTCTCTGAGTAGTGTTACTGCATTGTACCTTTTATTTTTGCTTTGAGTCATATTAAATGCAGGATCACTAAAATTTCTAGATGCTCTACCCACGTCTAGTTATGTCACTGAATGAGGAACAGTTTTTTTTCACCCAAAACTTCACCAGATGCAGGAGTAACACTCCTGTAACTTGAAACTTACAACAGATGTCAGTGACAACCTAAGAAATCCCCAAAGAAATTCAAAACACATTAGTGCATCAGTTAAGTTATGTGTAATGAAGTGGAATGGTATAGAGAACAAGTATTGAACACAAAGGATGTGCAAAAAGGTAAAGAAGCCCAAGAAACCAGCTGAAATCTGTCAGTATTTAGAAAGCATTCCTGTTGCTATGTGCATATCAATATTAGCTTGTTTAATATTAAGTGATGGCCTTTAAAAAGTTTTCTTATTCCCAAGGTATTGCATAGAGTGGTAAGATTGGTAAAAGCAAAGAAATCTTTACAAAAATACTAATGGCAATGGTTACAACTGCATTTTTAAACTTCTTAATGTTCCAGTGAATATTGTTGGATCTGTAATCTAGATGTAGAAAGATTATAGTTTCACCATAAACTATCCCAAGACCCAAGCAGCACTCACAGAGAGCATGTATGTGTGGATTACTTGGGTTTTTGCAAACATCTGCTGTGAATGTCAACAGCCCCATGAGAAATATCTTTACTAAGAAAAAGTTTATTACCCAATTTATCAGTTTCATCTACATCTAATTCTGGGTTATGAAATTAATGTTGAATCATGTCTAAATAAGGTCTGCATTTAGCCTCTGCACTGATATCAGGTCAACTGCTCTGTGGGTTACCACCACCCACTGGCCAGTGAAGTAGCTGATTACCATAGAGACTGAATGCAGGCTGGAGAACAAACATTGCTTTCCAAATAAGAGTCATGCTGTTTTCTTAGGCAACTCCCCCTGTTGGATGAGTGACAGTTGCTTCTCACCTCACAAGAGCTGTTTACTTACATTGATATGCAAAAAGAAACTGAATTTCCATTCATAATATACTTTGAATATATGAAAAGGTAAATAAATTAGCTGTTTCTTGTTTGAAGTTCTCACTACTCAGTTTATGTGAGAAGCTCTCTGTCAACCAAACAAGTCGAGATCTTTCCTTTTGTATTTTACCTTCATCTATCCTTTCTATCATTCTTAATATTGCCTCATTTACTTTGAGTTTCTTTTGCCATTTTTAAACATCTTCTATTTTGCAGAAGAATTGCGTCCAGGTTTGCTCAAATGGCCACATGCTCAGTTTTTAATCAAAATCTTGCTGTTTTGCTTCAACGCCACAGATTCTGGCCATTGCATATAACACAAATGAACATTTCTGTTGTGCAAAAATCATCTCATGGTACACTGTTTAACTGGAGCAACAACACATGAGAAAACAACAATGCCACCAAAAAAAAAAAAAAGCAGATAGCCGCCAGCTGATGTGTTTATCTCTTTCTGCCTGCTGCTCCTGCGTTTGAATCAAGCTGCAGAAAAACAACAACCACCAGGACGGACACTATCATCCTGCAGCTTTCTGTGTGTGTGTGTGTGTGTGTGTGTGTGTGTGTGTGTGTGTGTGTGTGTGTGTGTGTGTGTGTGTGTCTATGGAGCTGGTAAAAGATACAAGGAAAACAAAGAAAGCAAACACACGGAAATAAGAGATGTAGGCCGGATTCAGGAGGCGGATTTTCCCCCCAGCTAGCCACAGTAAACACTGTGGGCCTCTTACCACACACAGCTGCCAGCTATGAAAGGAAAACATGCAAATTTATGTCAAGTAACACAAACAATTTTCATAGTGTTTGGGGACAAATTTGAATAAAGTCGATCAACATCTATGATGTAGATTTTTACATTTAAGGGCTGCAGTATACTTGTCCATGTTGCTTTGGATCAAACCATCAAAAAGACTGTTTTTGTCTACATTTCACAGTAAAAAGAACATGAACCATCTTTTAAAACTGGGATTTTAAGTATCAAAGCATAACAAAAAGGATCTGATCCTTACCAGGTTGGAAATCCTTTGAAATCTAATACTGAATGTGTAAAAATAGGTCCCAGACTTCTGTTATTGTTAAAAACAAAGAACACCTCATCACTCAGGAGTTTCTAAAACCAGCTACAGCCAACTCTCCGCTACAGCACTGAGAACAGATTTCTGACTGACCCTTCTTTGCAACGTTGCTTCATTGCCTGGGAGGCACAAATCTGGCAAAACTTCAGCTGTCAGATCCAGATCCTGTGGCTTCAAACAAAGCCCATATCATCACCCTTTCTGCACCGTGCTTAATGAGCCGTTTGTACAGATATGCTTTGTTTCGTCGTTAATTCAGAGACAACTTTCTGCATCCAAGTCATGCTGTCATATTGTGTTTAGGCTACGAAAACACTAAATCTTACCAAGTATTTA
Organism: Anableps anableps; assembly: GCA_014839685.1. Taxonomy (NCBI): domain Eukaryota; kingdom Metazoa; phylum Chordata; class Actinopteri; order Cyprinodontiformes; family Anablepidae; genus Anableps; species Anableps anableps. The sequence goes on from CM026073.1 coordinate 7,291,791, forward strand.
AGGTCTAGCTTCTAGTGCAAAAAGTTGCACTAGATGAAAAAGTTCTAGTTGTAAGTGAAATAATCTGCCAGTGGAGCGAGATATTTTAATTTATAATATGGGGAAAATATCTTGTCCCGCTGGCAGATTATTTCACTTATAACTAGAACTTTTTCATCAATATTAAGGAATTATTGACTTAAAACAAGCTCCTATATCTGCTGAAAAGTTACTTATAAGTTAGTTTTATCTTATTTCAAGTGTATTCAAGTAAGATTTTGTGTTTTTGTAGTGTCGAGGAGAGAGACCTTCTTCTGGCAACCCCTTGAAAACAAGCTACACTTACTCCATCTTTTTTAAACACCTCTGTCATCAGCTTGAACCATCAGGATGATCACTTTTCTTCACTCAATGTTCATTCCTTAAAATCACAAATTAAAGCCGGTAGTAAACAGAAACTGCTGTTATAAAGATAAATGCACACAGAAAACTATACAATCCTCCTTTTGTTCTCTCTCTCCTGGATTATGAGGTTTTCAGGGATGTGTTTGAGAGTCGGAGCTCTTGTCTACATCCTATCAACATCTGCTGAATGAGCAGCCACAATCTCCTGTGGCAAAGAAATTCAGAGGGAGGCTCTGAAAACACAGAAATAGCACAGACGCAGAGATTTCTGGCACTGCTCTCGCCCATTGTGTCTTATGTAAATGCACAGTGAATAATGCATGGCTGCGCTCTGTACGAACTCTGGGTGCAGCTTGTCTACAAGCCCGCAGGCTGACAGAACCTCACCCTTCCTGCACAGGCATCCTGGTTTCAGAAAGAGAAAATCTAAACGATCACCTGAAGGAGAGATGAAAGCTTTAGAGCAGGAACTTTAGTATGCATGCTGGAGTGACAGAAACCAAATTCTAACAAACAGAGCCTTGCATTGTTGGGTGTTAAGATCTTTTGAACTACAATTCAAACTCAAAGTGTAAAAAGTAATCCCAGAGAGAGTTTTGTGTTCTAAGCATAGTAAAAAAAAAAAAAGGCTGAGTCATAAAATTAGAAACTACTGTTATTTTTTACAAGGGGACCATTGGTATCATAGAATTTGTGTTATAATATGAATTCCAGAAATGTCCAAAGTCCTTCAAATGAAAAAAAAAAAAAAATCACAATCCAATCCAAAATAAAATGTATTGAAATTTATGATTATAATATGACAAAACGAGAAAATAATCAAGGAGTAAACACACTTTTTAAAGGCACTATATGTCTCACAAAAAACCCAAAATATTTCCCAGGATTCAAGTTGTTTTGCTCTGTTTAGAACTGAATGTATTTATGCGTGGAATTTTTAAAATTTATTTATAAACTTTATTAACTTTATTAATGCATTAGATGTACTGATGGTTGCCAGGGGGCTATCATAGTAGAGTTACAATGAAATACGTAAATTAATAGAATTTAGAAAAACAAAACAAAACAAAAAGAAACCAAATAGTCATCCAGGTCAGAATTAATAGATTCATTTATTAAAGTCTGAGCACATTTTTGATATTTTTCTAGCTTTAAGGTTCTGTTCTGTGAAGTAGATAAAGTCTTCAGATAAATCTCAGCATTTTTTTAAGAATACAAAATAACACCTGGGGTTTAAGTACTTCACATTTGTGAGTGTGAAATTTTGTTAAGAATAAAAAGAGGTTGATCACAATAAAAAAATGAGTGTCATATTTTTCTTTCATACTTAGAGCACCCAAACAGCCCGTCTTTAAAAGGGCGTGAGAAGGAAGACTGCATTTTTTTTCTCTAATAAACAATTTGAGGTTCTTCCACGGGTCTTGAATGAACTCACATGACCAAAATAAATGGAAACATTGATAACAAATGAAAAATTAGTGTAAGAGAATTTTTTTCAGGACTTTTCGATGAATTAAGCTTAAAAACAGTTTTTAAAAACAACGAAAATCATGTAAAAATACTTTGTAAATGCAGATACTACTTTGTTAAATTGTGTAATTTAAAAAAATAAAAAAGCCTTTTGGAATGTTTCGTTAAACCCTATAAAACCCTTTTCTGCTTGACTCTGTCTCCCTCTAGTGGAGGCAGACGAGACTATGCTCTTACTGTTACTTGTGTATCTGTCTGCCGGTGGTTGCTTTAACCTCATCATGATGTGGTCATGATAAAAGCTCTGAAGGCTTCCAGGTTCATACCAAGAGATAACAAATCTTGAACGAAGCAGAATTAGATTGTTTAACCTGGTTTTGTTCGGACATTTTCTTGTTCATTAACTTTTTTATGGCTTTTGGAGAATTCTTCATGGATTTAATGGACCTTAAAAATGAGATCTGAAAACTGGCCTATTCAGCAACACACATGTGTGTCACTAAGAATTTGAGTATGTCTCTTTGGCTGCATGCTTTGTATCCTTGTACACCTTTTTTTTCTACCACATTTTTTCCTTTTGCCCAACTTTCCATAAGTTTAACAGCCTCTTCAGCAATGACCCTTTGTGTCTAAGAGTGCCAGTTGCTGTCAAATCAGCATGATTATTTAGGCCAAGTCATATTTCCGTATTAAAAATGCATTTTTTTTTTTTTTTTTTTTTTTTTTTTTATCAGTTCGGATTTTCTGAGCATTGAAGTTTTGCTTTTGCATTAGCTGTGAAACATAAACAAAAAGACCTGAAATATATCAAACTGTGCTCATACTGAGCCAGGTTCTGATAGAGATTTCTTCCTGTTAACAGAGTGTTTCTTCTTTCCCACTGTCGCCACATGCCTGCCCATGATCACAGATTGCTGAAACTGTTAACAACTCGACGTTGTCAAGTTATTAATACCAATTAGGGAAAAAGTTTCTGTGTAATCATTGCATTATGACTTGGATTTAAATGGAATATATTTTAATGGAAATATTAGTCGAAACGATTCCATTACTTTGAAGACATATTTATGAATATAGATTGCATCTTTTTGTCTTGTAAAGACTGTTGAGATGACATTTGTTGAATTGGTGCTCTATAACTCAAAAAATGTAATTAAATAAGTTATTCTGTATCAGTTTCACCTTTGAAATGATTTGCTGAAATAAATGCACGTGTTAACTATATTCTAATTTACCGAGATGTTTTAACAATGAATCCTTTTCCCGTACAGTTCCTTTTTATGCTCGGCTCTCTCTGAGGGATAAAAACGTTGTTTTAAAATTGGCCACAAGAGGGCAGCAGAGTTGTTTGGGGTTTTTTTAGACTGACCACGGAATGTTTTAGTTTTTAAACGGTGACCTCACAAAGCTTAACTTGGGTTTCAGTTGAATGATTAAATCACTCAGTGACTTAAACTCAAATGTGTATTTGTATCTTAAAAGGGGAAACATAAATAGCTCCAATTTTGATCCCTCCTAATGTTCGACGTGTGTACTGTCACGTCTCAGGCTGTTGTGTGCCCCCCTGTGACTAAATGAGTGCATTAAGTCCTCCAAACCAGCGATGACCAACGCTGGGTGTTGGTCTGGTCAGACACACTAAGCTTCATGCGTAGTATGTTGGAGTATGTTGGAAGTAATACGTGTTTACCACATATACTGATGACTGTTTATTTTATCAGGGATGAGTAAGAGTTGTGTTAGATGAGAGGTGGGATCCCCCCACCCCCCCAGAATGATCTAAAAAGAACATCTTTGTGTTTTCCCTGAGTGCTCTTGAAACCCTATAAAGGGCCAAGTTGTTCAAGCTTCCTGTAATTCTGATGCACTGTGTTCATATTGAAGCATAGACTGCTTTAAAGAAACAGAAGAGCACAAACTGGCTCAAACAAAGTGTCAGGAGTGATGTTCTTGGCTTCCCAGAAAGAATACTCTGGCTGTCTCGTGCATCTCATGTAGTCCGCCTGCATGAGCTGCTGTCAGACACAATAGCTGCTTGTAGGTTGCATCATCGTTTAATTGTGACCCGAGAGATACTTTTTTCTGGCAGGCAGCTTTCCAGAGGCGACCACATGTGTGTGGAGTTGCGTATGTATGTGTGTGTGTGTGTGTGTGTGTGTGTGTGTGTGTGTGTGTGTGTGTGTGTGTGTGTGTGTGTGAGCAAAAACCCACTGCTGTTGCTGAGTCTACCGCTGCTGCAATCACCTGCAATCCTTTCAACGCCTCGCTGCTTCATCTGGTTGCCTAGAGACGGGGGTCGCCTGGGCCACTCAGCTTATGATACTGATGAGGAGGAAGATGCAGACAAAGATGCAAAGAAGGGTGGGTTTGAGAGAAGGAAGAGAAGAAAGGGTGGACTTAAAGGGGGATAAGTTGTGGTTCTCATCTGGTCAATGTGGGCTCAAAAGGTGAAATCACCTGCTACTGCAGTCTTGTTGCACTGGATTTAATCTGGACACTAAAACTCACTGTATTTCCAGTATCTTGTAAAAGTATGTCCCTTGAACTTTTTAACTGTTTTGATGCAACACAGCGTTTTTCATTAGGATTTTTTGTGATTGACTAACTGTATTTAGTGCATTTTTGTAAAGTAGTTGAAAAATACTAAATTGTTTTCATTATCTATTTATTTTTGGAAGTAGAAATCTAAGAAGACTGGAATGCTCTTTACTCTTTTAACCCCCTTGTCAAATTTGAGATATGTGGGGGACACAGCAAACATGTGAAAGACTGCTGTCTTTTTAGATGAGATAAAACCTGAACCCTGAACATGCAATCCCCACTGTAAAACATGGTGGTGGCTGCATCATGTTGTGGTAATGCTCTCCACTGGTAGGGTCAAGGAAGCTTGCCCTAGTTTATAGGAAGATAGAGGGAGTGAAGTAGGGCAAATTTTAGAGGCGGGAAAAATATTCGAGACTATGGCATTTCACATTCCAGCAGAACTTACAATGGAATGGTTTAGCTCAGACATTCATGTACTAGAATGGCCTAGTCAAAGTCCAGACCTAATAAATTACTTCTGTTAATGTCTCTTTGTTTATACTCACCACAGTTTGTTCAGATCCTACATCCAGAACAGGTGTGTGGGAGGGGCTAGCCCAGCACTTCCTGTGTTTTACTTTGCAAGCCATTTAGTTGTGCAAATGAGTAAATTAGATTAATAAACTTATTCCTATTTCTTTGTTTATATCGAGTAACCAATTTTCCAATAGTAAAGACTAATGAGGTTCTGGCGTGTTAGAATTCCGTATAAAACCAGTAAGATTTCACCTTCCTTGATACTTGCTCTACACTTCCTCACAATGCCAAATAATTACCAGTAGATGTAGCAAAGCAATAGAAAACTAACAGACCCGCCAGTCATGAGATGGTTGTGCTGGTTCTGTTCAACCGAATCATTAAGTGGGTTCAATTCGATTGTTGAGCTGATTGTTCTGTGAATAAAATAACTGGCCTTTATTGGTAAAAGGTTTGTTGGAAAATGGAAAACATATAAGGTGCTGGAAATTTTAAGCTGCTCAGCTAAAATGGAAACCCAAACCACAGCAGAAGGATGTGGAGAAAATTGGAACGTAAACGCCAGAAGCAGGTCCAGGGTGAAGGTTCACAGTAACCTGCGGGTACTGTAACAATCAGAAGACGTGACCATCGGCCAGAGGCCTCAGCAAAAGCACGTTGTTGAATAAAACTGCATAGTCCAAAAAGACCTGGTACAAACTTCATGGACTAATTAGAGCTTTTTTTTTTTTTTTTTTTTTTTTTTTTTGTATTTTTACATCTTTTTTAGTTAGACTGGCTTGAGTTCAGGATTTTTAGAAATGGGTCCAGTCGGGACTATTTCTTGAATTTTATAGAGGAAAACAGCTTCTTAGAGACAAATGTGATTCCCTGCCTGATACTAGAGTGGATTTATTTCTAAAGCTGTCCAAAGCTTCCAGCTCCATAAGAAACCTGAAAGCTGCATTTGAATTATTTACTTCCTACTTCCTTTAAAAACACAGATGGTAAGAAGAGTCTTTGTTTTGTTTTGAACTTTGTGACGGGTTTGACGCTGGTTTGGGCTACACCGCATGCGGGAGGATGGTGTAGGGGTAGCAGCATCAGAGGACACGTTGCTGAGCTGTCACAGCTGACGGCTGATTGTTCACCTTTGCACCATGCTGTTGGGGGGGGAGGGGGCTGAAACACGCTAATTGATTTCATCCCTCAGGAACGTCATTTCATCATACTTGTGTTTTCAACACTTGTCTGATGACAGCCTTACAGCAGTCAGTATGCACAGAGGCTCATCAGCCCCGGTGGGAAAATGACAAGCTTCTGAATGTGTGTGTGTGTGTGTGTGTGTGTGTGTGTGTGGAGGAAGCATGTTAAGAGTGCAAAGGAAGGAGCCCTGTGCTCTGAAGGCGGGTGAAACACAAAAACATGTAAGAATTTTTCTTTTTATTGAAAACATTAAAGGAGATTCTTTTCCATATTGTGAGCAAAAGATTTGTTGAAATTAGATCCGTTTTTCAATTAGCCTTGTTGATTCATTAATATATTAATCTGTTTCAGATGACTTGTAGGTACGCATTATATTCCTACATGCAAAAACCTCAAAAATGTCCACACATTTTTGTAAAATAACAAATTTATTCAGTGTTTATTCTAAATTCCACTCAAGTCTATGTACTAAAATCTAATGAAATTAGCTATAGATCAGAATGTGGAAAATTGATGTGGAGTGACTGTGGCTCAGTGGACAGAGATGTCTTGCAATCGGAAGGGTTCGAGTCCAACTTCCCCGTCACATGCTGATGTGCCCCTGTGCAAGGCACCTAACTCCAAGTTACTGGTATGAGTGTGTGTGCATTAGTGAGTGCGATTGGGTAAAATGCTTGAAGTGGTCAGTTACATTTTTAAATGAAGCTACATCATGTTAAACAGCTGTTTTCAAATGATCTGATTTTATATATATATATATATATATATATATATATATATATATATATATATATATATATATATATATATACACACACACACACACACACACACACACACACACACCTCTATTAGATCTCTTTACAAAAAAAAAAAGAAAATCTCGGAAAAAAAAACACAAGGAAAAACATACTGTGACAAATTTTATTGACTGAACAATGTAGCTACAATCAATTTGCTATCAACAAACTTCAAGCTACATGATGTTACCATGAGAAGCTGAGTGGGTCACATTGATCAAAGTGTTCTGAATCCCATCAAAAACTTGCCGTTTTCTTTTCACTTAACATTAAAAGGCTGCGCCAAAATATACACATTAAAAAAAAAATTTAAAAAAAAAATACAGGACAAAAGCATAAATATCAAAGCGTAAAATATATCAACAGCACAACACAAATTGCACCAGAAGTCGATGTTTCCATCATGCGTACATATTTGTTCTCAAAACACTTTGTAACGTAAAGCTCTGCTTTCTGATGACATCATCATTCTCTACCTAAAACCTCAAGATTCACCACTGTGTTTTCTTCAAGCATATAAAAAACAAGTAGAAACTGTTCAAGCCGATGGTAAAAAATAAAGGACAAGCTCCACAGAGCATCAGTTAGTTACATTACTAGGTCAGTATATAAGGCATACAAAAAAAACAACATTCCACACATTAATGCTGAGGTTAACATGAGAAAGTGTCAGTCAGTGCAACAGTTACACAATGTATAAAAACCTCTTGAGGTACAAGGTTGTTCAACTTGACACCGAACATTTAAAATGGCCTAACATCGAGTTTCTAATTGGCCTAAATCAAAAAAATCACTGTTGCATTGCAACCAATCGCAATTTTTCATCCACAAAAGAAATGAAACATTCAGTGTTCAGGACCCCTTCGTCTGATTCAAGGCACTCTCCAGGTACGCCCGGATCTTCTCCCTGTGAGGCTGGGTGAGACAGTAGCCGACGGCCTTCTCCGTGTCGGCGATCCGCCTCCGGAAGCGATCGTGGTCTCTCGCCAGTTCCTCCCAGTGACCTTTACGGGACGCCTGGCGAGCAAAGGGCCAGGTCCGCATGACGTGGACTTGGACAACAGGAGAAAATTGGACCTGAAACAAACAGAGAACATTTTACTTTTTCAGTTAGAGAACCTCATTATAAATGCAAATATGTAAAATGTAGCTCAAAGATGCAGCAATCAGCTGGTCAGTGAGGGGAATTTTGGCATTTTTTCCTTATCCTCATCATAGCAGCACATGTTTCTTATCATTTAAGAAGAATTAACAGAATCAACAGGTTAGATCTCAAAGAAGCTCAAAAACTGAGACTGCCCAAGAAAAGCCTGGTAAGTGCATCCCTAATATAAACCCAAACCTTTATGAAAAATAGAAAAACTACAAGCTAAACTCTGTCCAACTGTTTTTATTAACTCTGCATATATTGGATACACTGCTGAAACTTTACTTCGCCAGCGCCGCAGTCAAATTCTCCTGACTCGCTGGAGTCACATGACCAGGCTTAGTCATGACGACCAGCATTGTTGCTAATCAACAACAAACAACAGCTCAGCTAAACCCCGAGCAGCTGAGCATGTGTCACTGAAACTGGAACTAACTCTTATCTCTGGCTTTCAGTCACTCAGCGGTTAAGAGGGTTCAGCAGCAGACACTCCCTTTGTCCGGTTAAACTTTGCTCAATATGATCACATGCGTTTCTGTATCACTTTTGTCACATAGTAAAACCCACTGAGGGACAAGAAAAGGTATTTCTACTCTATTCTTCAGCTGATTGTGAGCGCCACATAAAGGTTCTTTTTTAAATTTTTTTCAGCTGAAATATTAATGAAGTCTATGAACCTTTTTTTGCCTGGTGCTGGCCATGTTTTCCATCATCCCCTCAGGAGGTAACTGAGATGTTTGCTTGGGTCTCTTCCATGGCACCAGTCTCAGGTCTGGATGGCAGTGCTGCTTTAACTTTCTATCCGGCAGAGCGGGCTTGTCAGCTCTGGATTTTTCGGATGTTTTTATCTGCTTCTTGGTCTTTGCGGGTGGATTCGGATCGTTAGGTCTGGGTGATGTTGAGGAGCTCTGGAGGCAAGCCTTGAAGTTCAGAGGGTGGTACGGGTCATCTTTTTGGCCAAGAGACTTCCAGATCAGCTCTTCTTCGTCGTCCTCTGATGGAGGAAAGCTGCTTTGCTTCTCTGTCTCTGTGTCAGACTTGGGGGGAGGTGCAGGCAGCGAGGCCTGTTTACATACTGAGGGGCATTTGGTTTTGAGTGGGGGGCTGCTGGTTGTACTGGCGGTGAAGTACATGGGGTTGTATGGGTCTTCCGGAGTGCTGAAAAACTCCCACAGCTTGTCGCTTTCCTCCTTGTCGATGTCAGGGCTCGAACACTCGGAACCGGCCCAGCTGCTCTCGCTGTCAGAGCGACACACCCACATATTCAGCCGCGGCGACCCCAACATCTCCTCACTAGCCTTCAGGTCCGAATCACTGCTGGTTTTGATGTCGCATTTACTTTTCCCCATGTCTGAGTTGGTTGAAATGCAGGCAGAGAAAAAGAAGGGATTGTATGGATCACTGGATTTCGACAAAGACTCCCAAAGCTCTTTGCTCTCTTCACTCTCAAACTCCACGACGTTCTGCTCTTCCTCGCTGCTCCACTGAGAGCTTCTATCTTCCTCTGAAGTCTCCTGTTTGAAAACTTTCTCTTTGGGTTTAAAGACTTTCTCGCAACTTCTGAGGCAGGTGTCGCTCGAACTACAGCTGTCGCTGCTGGACACGAAGATGTTCCAGTCGCCGGGGAAGCCCATTTTCCAGGTAGACTGGTGTCCGAGCAGGATGCCTTCCTCCTTACCGCCTGTCCGGGACACAAAGTCGTCCACAAGCCCACAGCACAGGTCGTCGGCGCGCAGGGTGGACAGCAGGGCCTCAGCCGTGGACTTTCCGGCGAAGGGGTCGCCGACGTCGGTGCAGAAGTTAGAGAGGGGATTGGAAGCGCCGACCATGACTCCGTTTTCGCCGTCGAATAAGGAGGAGAACAGGAAGGATTCAGAAGTGTTTGAGGTTGTGCCCATATGCTGGATGTGCTCTCCTGTTTCGTCTGTGATTCTGACGTGGACCTCAAACCTGAACATCTGAAAAACTGGAGGAGGAGGAAAAAAAAAAAAATCTGAGTATCCAAATAAATCCAGGATTAAAAATTAGGTTATGTGGGAGTTAATCCCATCCCTTTGTAATAATTTACATATTCCCAGTCATGACCCATTACACTGCTTATGCATGGTGATTATATATATCAGGGAGACAACACAGTAAAATCTTTTACACCTTGTTTTATGCATAACTCAAACACTATTATATGTATTATGTTTTCTATTATGTAAACATTCATTAGACCACTAGTTTCTAACAATTACCAGGTGAATTGTACATTAGGATTAGGCACCTTATACACATACCACTACAAAACTATGATTTGACGTTGAGCCTTCCTGAATATGAACCTAAAATTTATGAAATTAAAATATATTCAAATTAAAGTTAGCCTCTACGTTCAAATAACCAAAGCCACACACAAACGTCGTGAATGATTTTTTTCTTGCACTTTTTTCACATGATTCACTATACCCAGTACCTATTCTTTCTCATGTCAAAAGTATTTTTCTCAGTTACAGTATTAAATTAGCTAATTTCCCCAATTTTAGCTAATAATAAAAAAGGCACTCGTCACTCTGCCTTGTTCTCACCTGAAATAAAGGTGTAATAGATGACTTGAACCAGCAACCGAAGCTGTTCCCACAGCACGGTAAGTATCTGTTTTGTCCAGGGAAGAAGCGCCATCCCTCCGCCGCCGAACCTCTCCATGGCCGTCCGTTCTGAGCCGCTCGTGACTGTAGGAGCCATTTTCCCCCTACTTCTTTCTTCTCGGATTACGGCCACTGTCACTAAAAATATCCTCACGTATTCTGGTATTCCTCGTCCAAAACCAACAGACTCCGCGTGTTTGTCGGTGACAGATATGCGCTCGAGTGTTGTCGCTTCATTCTCTGGCTGGTTTTTGCCATTTTCGCTCTCCTTCGTCAAATTCGCTCTAACAAGTACGCCATGGTTTTCTACTGTTCTGTCTTCGTTGTATTAGAAGTGAGTGTCTTCTTGTTGCAACATCACCCTTTAAATACATGCGGTGACGTTGACACGTCTGGCAGTTGATTGGACAGCGCTGCTGTCAATCAGCCTCAGAGAGCAGCTCCTGCCTACAGTCACGTATGACGCATGGAAAGTGCCCGTAATTTCCTCGGTAACCAGGAAAGTCCTCCAAGACGGCCCCTGATATTAATATAGACTAAAAACAAGATGACGTAAAAAAAATGGCAAGACTTTCACATTACCAAAAACAACATTTTCGTCACCTGAAGCAATTTCATTCCAGATATAGCAAAACACATGACTTATAGCCAACATTGCTATAAACAGAAAAGAGCAACCACACAGTACTAACTAAACTTTATGGGTTTGGTGAGTTTTAGGGGGATATTTGGACAGCACAAAAAGACAATCACACATTAATGAATTTAAATTGTTTTATTTATTCAAAAGGGGTTGAGTTTATGCCACCAGAGCAGAAGCTGTAGAAGACTCACTGTAAAGAGAGAAAAAAGGATAATTAAAGATTCACACCACTTCAAAACTTGTATTTACATTTTAACAGCTTGACTTGGATAAAAATAGTGTTAGATATCACAACATTACATTTGAATATATAACATCATTGTGATGGAGAGTTCATAAAAACAGTCACTCATGTTAGTTTAGTTCAAGAGTCAGCAACCTTTTCAATCCCAAGAGTAGGGGTGGGCTATATACAGACAAAGTTTTAGATATTTTGCAGTACTATTGTGATAAGGATAAAACTGACAATAAGAACCATTTCTTAAATCTTCTTCAGGGAAACCACATAGTTGTGACTGCACAGCACAGCAATCTTAGCCTTACAAACAAATACTGCCCTTAACAAACATACCAATTTATAATATGCTTCTTTAGGACACCAGTCACAAAGTGTGTATCACGAAACTGTATTTAATCATATTTTCACATTTATCGATATATATACTGATACACCTTTATTGTCGTGCCTGTTAATAAAACTAACAGGCACGACAATAAGGAGAGTTTTAGGGTTTTTTTTAAACAGTTGGAATTTATCATGACAAATCTTATAAGAAATTTATCACCATAAATGATAAGATAAATGCCCACCGCTACCCAAGAGCTATTTTTGTCTTAGCTCTTAGAAAAAAAAGAAAAATAAAAAAAAAAGGGAAGTCAAACCCCACAAAACCAACTTGACCCTTGTGGGTAAAAACAAAGTTTTAATATACTACAAAGGGCTGATATACATTTAGAAATCTAATGTTTATTATTACTAAAAGAGTCTTTTTAGCTATAAATAGACCATTTCATAAGTTCAGCATCTCAAACACCAGCATTCCTCAAATAAAATGTTAGCAAATTTGATACCACAGTTGCATTAGGCACCACAACTTTGCTTCTAAACAAAACGTTTAAAATCGAAGTTTAGCGTTTATTAACGGATGCTCTCCTGGAATCAACGGTGGAAAAGCTGCAAAATCTCATTTTATCATTTGCAGATGTTTCTAATTGGAGTTTAACATTGCAGGACAATCCATTGTTTCCTCATAACATACAAATGGATATTGCCCATCCCAAAAAACACAACTTTCTTTTTTTTTTTTGAAGTATTAAAAGAAGTCATTTATAGAATAAGTCCTTGTCATATTTATGGAAAGAAAATATAGGCAGTAAAAAAAAAAAGAGAACAGTTTAGTATTAAATTACACACACAAAAAAAGGCTAGATTGAGCCAGATGTAGCCTTGGAACCACAGGTTGCAGACCCTTGGACTAGTTCCTAAACTATAAAGACCATTCATGTCAATTTCAGTGTGTGAAGGGGACTGGCAGAGACAGCACCAAGGAGCTATTCTGCTAATTTACCTCCAGCTTTTTCTAGCACAACAGAAATATCACAACTCTTAACAGTGAAGAGCAGGACAATGAATTGTGCATTACCTAAAAGTGTATCTAATGCAGTGCGGCAGAACAAGCCTTTTTGTTTTTTCAAACTTTCTTTACAGACAGAAGATTTAAAACGTTCAATGGAGTTAATATTCCCAAGCATTCTCACATTCAGAGTCATTTCTCCATTTAAGGTAAGAATAAGGAAAGTTTCAGTAAACAAGCAATACATACTACTTCCAGTTGGGGGCCAGTACTCTCTTGGTCTTGTAGTAACGGGCCAGCCTGTGGATCCTGCTCTCAATGAGAATCAGGCGGAACTTGGCATCCTTGTCCTGCAATATCACCATGGATGGGAATTATAGCAGAAACCTCCAATCATGCAAATGTTAAGAGCCAAGAAATATATTCCCTTCACATACTGAAGTTCTTTCAGTATGTAAAATCAAACACTTTAATAACTCAAGTATTATATAGTTCATAGTGGCAAAGAGTAACAGTTAAGATTACTGATGAAATCAAAGCGATGGAGCTATGAAAAAGAAGCATTCATATTGTTTAATATCCAAGGTTTTACCTTTCTGTTTCTCTCCAAGTGCTTCCTGACCGCCACAGCCTTCTTGATGAGGTGGTAGAGATCCTCAGGCAGGTCAGGAGCAAGACCCTTGGACTTGAGGATCCTCAGGATCTTGTTGCCAGTGACAAAACGCACCTGGGCAACACCGTGGGAATCCCTCAGAATCACACCTGAGCAGGGAAACAAACGGTAAAAATGACAAGAAAGCTGGAAACTCCAACACAGAACAACAATTAAGAGAACCATCAAGTGAAAAGCTGGATTATGTAAACAATGACTTCTCCAAAGTAAATATAATTTCTCTATCTTAAACAACATTAAGTATATCTGAGCAAACACCAATTTCTAAATGCCTTCAAAGATAAAGACAAATGTTTTGCAACACTCAACATACGTCATACCTGTAAACATTTTTGTCCACGTACTTGACCTAGTATCTGTTTCTCTCGGTAGTTGAATATTTTGATTAATTATAAAAAAAAAAGCGAATCATAAAATGCTCATATCCGTTACAGTTTAACTGAGTATTTTCCTGAAGCCTTTCAATACAACACATTTCCAATGATTATACTTCTGATCCTCCTTTAGACCAATTCATACAAATATGAAACCATGAACTCTGATCAAAGACAACATTTCTATGCAGTAACTTGGCTGCCAGGCATCAAAACAGATGCAAAATGATTTGAAGCAGAAATTTTATTTTTATGAAAAGAAAAATAAAAAGTATCTAGTCTGGCATTTTACTATACGTTTTTAAATGAATCCTGAAGTCTGAAGACTTCAATCCACTCAACATGAGTCTATCCAGTGTTCATGACATAACTGACAACTGAGTGGTTTACAATTTGCAGTTAAGGGATGATTTTCTCAAGCTACAAAATATGAGCAAACAGCTCAAACTAACTATTAAATAAACATTTAAAACCAATCCTAACCACTGCCGACAGAGCATCCCTGACAAATGAATTGTGGTAATATGTTGCTGTGATAAATGTGATCTGTGTCTGACATTATACCACAGTAAATATACTGATTGATGGTCAGCGTTACACGTGTTTTTGGGTCAATGTCAGAATCAGCATCTGAATATTGGGGATTTTAACTGGCTGTCATTACTGTGACAATTCAAGTCTGAACAAGTCGATTAGGTTCTACAAGGATCTCAATGCCATGATGAAAAACACATTATAAACCTAAAATTCAGGATAACCATATATCTTGTCACAACTTATGATTCGTAGATTGTGATTTCATACTCTTCACATCCTGGCTAAGCTTGTGGTCATTCTTATGTTTCATTATGTACCAGAAAGTAATCTCAGGGGTAAGCAAAGCAATTGATGCATGTTTGAATGCAACCAAGTATGCTAATGTATTCATTGCTACGTTTCCTTCTCAAGTCTGCATAAAAGGGTCGGTATTAAGGTGGCACCACATTAGTAAATCTTGCAACATCAATATCAGCTGCAATATATGCCTATTTTCTTCTTTCTCGTGTGCTTCCTACACTCTTTTAGCATTTTGGGTAATTTCAGTGTCCAGAGTGAGCATCCATGAAACTTTGTCCAACTGGCTAAATATTAATTTAGCAAGTTCATAACACCTGCACTCTATTAGGCAAAAATTATTCTCTCTCTCTTAAGAGTCCTTTATGATATGAATATTGCAATGATATATTGTGCAGCCCTAGTAGGTATGTTACCAACAGTGAATTTGCCACTTCCATTTTTCCTGATTGCTGGGTTTGTGTTTTATGCAATTAGTGGTTATTGCTCCCCTCACAGATGACATAAGGGAATCATACACAGAATTTAATTCCTCATCTATTTTTTTTTTTTTTCTTTCCTCATTCCTATTGGTAAGACAGCGAGCTGAAAACTTTTAGTTCAACAAATCTGATTACTTCAAAATGAGATTTTTTTTTAATATACGCAAATCCAGTGTACATAAATGGAAAATATCAATTTTAGCATTAAATTTTGATGTTAACTTTGAAAAAGATCAGCAGCAAAGAGGATTTTCATTTCATGGCAGAATGTTCCTCATTGTCGTGTCTAAGAAATTTTCTTACAAACGAATAAACTTTTGGCAGAATAAAAGATATGACATTTTCATAAAAGCATAGGTATATTTAAAGAACATTAGCCAAAAGTCTGTCAATTTTTTTCTTGGATTACAGCTTTTCAGATTTCAATGTAAACGCAAGACAAACTACCCAAAACATTTGGCTTTTAAAATGCTGTAGCAGTATAAGATCACAAAAAATCTTAGTATAACCTGAAATGTCTTTGAGAACACACAGAAATAATTCGTTTTGAAAAAGTCTTTGGAAAGTTTTGACGACAAAAGAAAATCAGAATGGAGAAATGTTTAATCAAAATATTATTGGAATTTCTAGGTTCTCTAAAACAACCACTAATTCTCCCATCTACTAATCAGTTCCAGCACCTTTAGCATTTTAAAACTTACCAATCTGAGAGGGAGTCAAACCCTTTTTGGCCAGCTTGAAGATCTGCTCTTTTACATCATCAGATGTGAGCTTCAGCCACTATGAGAACAACATCTGCGTTATTAACCGGTGCAACAGTATATCAAGACTGAGCCAATAAAAACTTTTAGTTTTTACTGTGTACTTACAGTGGGAACACTACGCCTGTAAGGCAGAGCTGACTGGGACAAGCCCTTTCTGAAAACGGAAAAAGAAATAAGTTTCAACTTGATTAACAGTTTGGTGAAAAAAAGCAAAGGTAGTCAGTGCAACAGTTGAGGTATAAAAAAAAATTAACTCGGTAAAAACTATTGTTGAACTCGTGGAAGCGGAAAGGCCGGCTAACGCTTGCTTCAACCATCTGCTAACGATACATACCAAGAGTAATGCATGCATTGAGAAACTTTGATTTAAACAACTTAAATGTGCTTGGACTTTAGAGACTTTTTGGTTAAAAATATCGAATCTGGAAGATCTTATTATAAAGTAACATCCTCTGATCCGCAAATGAGCCGAGCTGCTAATGTATGCTAGCTAGAAACGGACAGGCATCTGAAGGTCCGTCTATGTGGCTTTTTTTCGTTTTGCGACGGACTAAGGTTGCATCTTTTAACCCACAGTCGACCTTTACATATTTACCAGCGTTGTTGTGAGACAAAACCTGACCTGTCACCGTTTAAATCTAACTTTAAATGTTAAAAAGGGAGCTCACCCGGGAGCGTGCATGCGACCCATGATGGCGGTAGAGGAAGAGAGGCCGCACACGAGACAGAAAGAACGATTCTGCGCCTGCGTCGGAAGTGGCGTAGTTACGTGAACGGGTCTCGTTTCCTGTAGGCACTCGAAAGAACCGACTCTGCTTTTATTGATTATTAGAATTAAAAATAAAAAAAAACAACAAAAATAAAGTACTATAAAAGCTATTCTATTGGTGTAATGGAAACGCTCTATAGACTCTCCATCTTTGTCGGGCCCCTGCCCGAGAAAGCTGCGTGTTCATCATTGTTACGGAATTCTCGCCAAACTCAACGTAAATAATTAGCTGAAGAATAATAGTTTTTGACAAAAACGATGTAACATCCCATGAGAATGTATCTGCTTTGTTTTGAAAAAACAAACAAACAGCTAAAGATTTGCGTAACCGCTGCCTTAGTCATTTATTCAGATACAGTCGGCCAAATACCATCCCTTTGTATGAATGTACCCTAAACTTTATCACATTTTGTTACATTCCACCACGAAATTGCATGCATAATTTTAGGAATTTGTGTGGTAGAACAATACAAAGTGGCTCAATATTGTAAAGTATAAGGACAGAAATATAGTGATTTTAAAAACGAACAAGCTCAAAATCGACATGTGCCGCACCCTAGTATTCACCACTCATTTGCCCCAATGCCCTTAAATAAACACCAGTGCAACCAGCTGCCTTCAGAAGTCATATAACTGGTCGTAATTTATTATCTGTATAAACAACACAGTTCTTCTGTTAAAACAAAACAAACAAAAAAACAACAACAAAAACAAACAAAAAAAACTTCATAGGACTATTATTCATTCTGCCAAAAAAAAAAAAAGCAATAAGGATCATTCACCATGTGGGTCACAGAGATCACCCCAACGCACTGGTTTTTTTTTTTTGGGGACTCAAAACTGCTCAAACTTGTTTATTTCAAATAATTACAAACAATTAAAAATAATATTTAAACTAAACACAATCTACAATCAGACATTCAAAACATTTTTAGTGAAAGAGAAGGAGGTGATCACTTAAGGGGAAAATATAATTTAAAATTTCAGAAAAAATGGTTACAAAAAGCTTATATTTGGACTGAAGCTGTGGAATAATTTAAAAGTGGGGCTGAAGGATAAATCAGCTCAAAAAGAAATGTAGCTTAACTTTTTTTTTTTTTTTTTTTTTTTTTTTTTTTTTTTTTTTTTTTTACAATATGTTTAGAAAAAGGTGTCTGAAATTCACTGGGTGTTCACAGTGGTACAACTGCATGTTTACTGAAAATATCAATTGGAAAACAGCATTGCTGTTTCTCTTGAAGTTTTGTATTTCCAACAAAGCTAAAGAAGTACATTTTAAATTTCTTTATATACTCTGTCAAAAGTTGTCTTAGAAACCTTATAGAAATGATGCTTTGCACCAACTGGCAAATAATACATCTAAAATATCGCCTGTAAATTCTGGACAGATATTTAATCACATCCTTCTTTGGGGCTATAATGACTTTAAAAATATATTATCTGCTATTCTGCACAATAAAAAAAAAAAAATAAATAAAAAAAAATTCAGGTTTAACAATATAGTCATATACAGTTGAAACAAGATTTACATACACTGTATAAAAGACCCATAACCTTTTTCCTCACTGCCTGATGTCAACTCAAACTAAACCTTTCCTGTCTCAGGTCAGCTAGGATGACCAAAATTATGTCCATTTATGAAATGCCAGGATAATTAAATATTTTTCAAATTAATTTCTTCAAATTCAAAAGTTCACTAAGATGATTATGTCTTTTTTTTTTTTAAATTATATCAATTTTTTTAAAGCCCAGGAGTTATGCCACACCTTTATATGTCCAGATCTAGGGTCTGCAACCTCTACAATCCAAAGAGCCATTTTTGCCCTCAGTCCAGCTAAATACAACTTTAAAGCTGCAAATATGTTTGAAATAACATTTTTGATAAATATCTACTACAGGAAATATTTTTAGAGAACAACCATTTTATTTCTATTTTTAGGCTTTAAAATAAAGAAAAAAACTTTTTTTTTTTTTTTTTTTTTTTTTTCCAAAAATGATGGTAGATGTATTGTCGTCTATGGGATGTTATTTGCACATAGTTTCCAGCCTAATAAGAGAAATAGATCTAAAAAAAAAAAGTGTTACTGGGACATTTGCTAAAACCTTAATTATAATCGGTATTTATGAATTTTACTGTGTTCTTTATCATTTTTAGCCAGTTATTGAGAGCCATTGTGAAAAATCCAAACTGCGGCTGGTCTAGATTCTTGATGGTGCCGTGTTCATCTGTTCGAACAGTTATTCAATATCATGAACAGCTTGAGTGTCCAGACGTCATACCATTCAAGAAGCAGCTGGATTCTCTGTTCCAACATATTGGCCAAAGTTGGCAAGACAGTATCATTATCCACAGTTAAAGAAGTCCTTTACCGACATGGGCTGAATGGCCGCTCAGAGGAAGAAGTCATTATTTCAAAAGCAACTCTGCAAAGCCACATTACAGTTTACAAATGAACATGAGAACACAGACCATATTTTCTAAGACATGTCCTGAGATCTGATGATACAAAAATTGAAGTGTTTGGACATATTTACCATCAATGCACTTGGAGGGAAATAGGGGGAAGCTCGCAAACCTCAGACACCACCTCAATTGTGAAGCACAGGGGTGGCACCATCATGTGGTATTATTTTTGCTTCAGGACGAACTGGTGCTCTTTAAAAAAAACCAGGTGAAATCACGAAGGAAGAACATTATGGCAAAATATTCAACAACATCTCAACACATCAGCCAGGACGGTAAAGGCTGGGTGCAAAAAGGTGTTTTGGGTGGAGCTGAAGAGGTGTGCGAGCAAGATGACTGAGCTACAGCTGCTCTGTCAGGACGGGTGGCCCTTCTCACCATTGTTGGAAGCTTGTAGAAGGATGCCCATTGATCAAAACGACAACAAAAGCAGAACTTTAAGCCTAGTCGATAATGATTATACTGCAACGATAAAGGTAACACAGGCAGGAAGGAACACTTTGCATTTGTTCAAAAACATTTAATTTGCTTTATGAAAGATTACAGTACACACTGATCCGTTTAGGCTAGAGGTCACCAATTAAAAATAAATAACTGGCCATGTTAACACAAACTCTCCTAGCTTACTTTGAACAGTTACTAAAAGAGCAGATCCAGGCAGTAATATTAATGTGCCATACATTAAATCTTTAAAAATTACTGCAGAAAAAAAATCCTTTGTTATCTTTTTATTAAATATGAACACAACTTTAGATTTATAGTTACACAGAGAGGAGGGCGATGTATGATCTTGTACAGGATAATATTCCCTTCTTGAGAAGATGTTTTACATCCAAGTTGCTGATCAGAATTTATAATATTTTCCCATTTAAACACAAAACCTTGCTTCTCCTGGACTTTATCGGCAGTTCTTGCTGATATTTTGCCTGGTTACTTCTCACAGTGTGATTATTAGACCTCTACTAGGCACTCAGGGAGGATGTGGTTCAGCTGCCTCAGCTTAAACAGATCATTTCCAGATTCCAGGATAGATTCCGGTCCTAATTTGTGTATTTTTCCTCCCCCGCCACTGAACTATCTCATGATAATTCTAATGTTCTGAACATTAAAAAAAAGAAATGTGCTTCAAAGCCTATACATTAACCTCTTTAAGGTGTGCTGTGTGGAAAAAAAAAGAGAAACTGTGAAACAAAGTGTGCTTTTATGAGGAAAAATAAAAACATTGTGACAACAATCCTGATGGTTCTGGCAAAATAGGATCCTTTTCTTTCTTTCATTAGAATATTCCACCACATTGTTTAGTAAATTATATTTAGTAATAATAAGGTTGAATTGTGCATTAAAAACAGAGTATGAGGACAAACAAAGGCACCCTTATCCAGTCCCTATGATAGGTGGTCTATTTTTGACGCTTTGTTAGTTTTGGCACATCTTGGGAAAAATCTTACGGTGACTTTGGATTTCCTCTAATTCAGTTTGATGGGGAACCATACTGAAATGTGCCTGCTGCAAAGCAGGAAATCCTACTGCTTTCTCTGTGTTTAGATAGGAAATAAGCCCTGACATGTAGAAATGTTTCTCCTTTCTATTCCTTAAAAAAAAAAAAACAAAAAAAACAAAAAAAAAAAAAAAAAAAACACATCAGTATATATAGATACTCTTCTGAAAGTAAGCCATTTTGGTCCTCTAATAAGAAAATGTACAAAATATTACAGCTCTTAGTTATATCTTTTTAAAAAGGAGGCAAAATAAGAAGATTGTTTGTCACATAAACAATCTTGATTAGTTTTACAGGCAGTAAGAAGAGTGAAAAGAGACGAGGCTCCCCTTTCAGGGTTTGTAGATTATTCACTTCTGTTGCCCCTTTGGGGAACTCTAGACACATTCATGTCATATGGGAATAACCTGCAGAGCTACGCAACAAGTACAAGCAATCTCATATCCACACTCATCAAAAACAGATCAGGGTGATACATGTTCTCCGCCCACAAGCTCAGTCATATAATGCTATTTAAATCTCATAATTACAAAATCCTTAGTTTGATTCATCTTATAACATTTTTCTTTCCAATTTTATTTTGAATTTAATGATCTCATGTTAAAATAAGAGATAAATCCATTTCCTGATGTTCTGGAGTATTGTTCTGATGACATAAGAGCTGAAGTGGCTAGTATTTTCAAGTAAAGCTCCACTTGCACCCTTTCCCATATGATTTGAATGCATCCGTTGTCGTATGAAGAAGCGGAGTCAGAGGCTGGTTCAGGGTCAGAAGTACGGAACGGCTGTCAGTTTGTACCACTTCACCGTCTCTTTGCTGAGGTCAAAGTCTTTGAGCCTGAGCGTGATGCCGCCCAGGAAGTAGTTTTCACGCAGCGACTCGGCGCTGAGCACGCTCAGCTGCAGTTCCCGCAGGCTGAGGGTTTCTTTGCTGTAGTTGCTGTACACCAGCTGAGGAGAAGAGATGAGCAGACGTTAGAATCTGAACGTGTTGTGTTGTGGAGGACTGCAGTGTTTTTCTAACCATCTCATTGAAGGTGGGGTTCCTGGTTTTTCTGGAGATCTTTGTCTTGCGTTTTGAAGTCTTGTGAGGATCAGGAAGCAGGTAGGTTTTTACATATGGGTTTGGATCGGTTCCATCTTCAGAAACCTATAGAAGGGCAAACAGTTCAGGTCAGAAGTTTACATACAGTCATGTGGATAAATGTCATCTTAGTCAGGGGCTGTTAATGGTGCCTTGATCTGTTGTTTTTTCCAGAGTGAAATAAGAATACAGCAATCAACTTCAAAGATTTTTTAAAAAAGAAGTGGGTGAACAATAGATTGTATTATGCATTTTCTCCAAATTAAACTGGGTCAAAAGTATACATACATGCAACCCCACTAATATGTGGTTAAATGTTCCTTAGGCAGTTGCTAACCACATTCTAGATGAATATCTGACCACTCTTCTTGTTAGAAATTGTGGAGGTTTTAAAAATTGGTTGGTTGGTTTCCTCTCAAGAACCAGGCTTTGAATCTAACATCTATTTTTCAACAGCCTTGAGTCCTCGACTTTTGGAAGGCCATTTAATTTCAAAAGCTTTATGTTTGCTTGGGTTATCCATTTCTGAACCATTATTTTTTCTTTTTTATATTTTTTTAGGCACCAGTGGCCTTTATTGATCAGTAATTTGACAGGAAAAAGGGTGGAGGGAGAAGGGTAAGACATGCAGCAAATGGCCCGAGACTGGGAATCGAACCAAAAACAACCATTTCCAGGACTACAGCCTCTGCACATGGTGCGTCTGTTCTACTGTTCTACCAAGTGAGCCACCAAGCACCCCCTCCCAAAATCCAGTTTTGATATATCATTGTTCTATTGGAACACCTTACTGTGTCCAGGTATCACAATCAGGCCTAAACCCAAGAGGAAATTAAATGAGTTAGAATGTTTCAAAACCAGAGATCAGGAATATCAAACTAGAAGACACTGGAACTGCAAAGTCAATGTCTACAGTGAGGTGACTTTAAAATAAAGTGGACTGAAAGGGTGCAGACCAAGGAGAAAAAAAAAAAAAAAAAAAAAAAGGTCTCTACTCTAAAATGGACACTTGATCTCAACTGATATTTGTAGCTGCCCACACAAAAACAAGTTAAATGTCAAAAAGGTTATGGGGTTAAATGAGACAAAGGGAAGAGCTATTTGAAAATGTCAAGATAAAGCTTTCATTTTCATGCTGTGGGGATATTTTACTGCCAGTGACAGAGGTGCACTGCACACAGCGGATGGAAGAATAGAAGAGGAGAAAAACTACCTTTAATTTGTTCGACTTCACTTCAAAGCAAAACCAGGTTATGGAGTGGATAAAGCAGGCTCCCATTAAGTGTCAGCAGCTGTTTCCAAAAACCAAACTTCAAACCTATTGAAGTTTTACAGGTTATGCTTCTTTAAATCTGGGTAAATAGAAGAAAACTGAGCAATTCCACCAATTTTGCCACCAAGAGCTTTTAAATGTCTAGCCAGAAATCTAACAAGGCCTTGCTTAGAGCTATAAAAAGCAACTCTGCAACTTACTGTAACTCTGAACATACGAGATTGTCCAAAATGTATAGATTATGAAATTATGGTAAAATACTTGAAACATTTAGTAAATTAAACAGAAGTGAGTACATGCCTAAGATAATCCAGTGCAGATCTCAGACCTTTAAGGAATCCACTGGCTTCAGATGATGCTATTCTTATCTGGCATGTTATGAATTTTCTGTCCTCTGGAACATTAAACAAAAAATTTAAAAAAAAAAATAGTAGAATCTATTTTTCCTAGTGGCCAACCAATGTAGACGTGTTAAAAACTCTGACTTGAATGTGCTTCTGAGAGCTGAGTTGGTGTGTGATGGAGCAATCAAGAAACTGGTGCACAAGATGGCTGACAGACAGGGAGACGGACATTACGATGCAACTCTGACCAACACAGATACCCCAACCAAGAACCTTGCCGAATTGAGGCTAAAAACAGGTTGGATCCACTTCTATAAAATTTGGTTCTGTTGTTTTTATTCACCAGAACATTCTTCAGTCATTCAGCAAGATACGTTTTTTGGATTGCTAATGATTTTGAATTCCAAAAGAGGAAACAGAAAAATATCCATTAGCCTTTGACCTCATAGTAAGCTCCTTGGGCAGACAGCACCTGAGTAAGCAACCAGGAGATCCTTCCCGCCTGAGACAACGAGGCCTGAAGAACCTTGGGGAAAAAAGCTCAAGCTGGTTCCAAGAAAGTAAAGAGTGTCTGACCCAAAACAGAGCTACTCCCTATCCTGTTCAGTGATGAGGCTTTTTTCTGGCACCTGACTTCCAGGACTTCCTCTGCTGGGACCACTGCTCATGAATTTGTCCAAAATTTCCACAGACTACAGATGGGTATGTAGAAAAAATAATTATGAGACTAAACTGTAAGTAGGGCTGCAACTAATGATTATTTTAGTAATCAATTATTCTATCAATTTATCTGAAGATTAATCAAATAAAAAAAATAAAAATAAAAAAAAAAAAATTGGCACATTCTGCAGATTTTTCATTTAACCACTTAAGCCTTTTTTACACAATATCAGAAATACATTAAAAGATGCAAATAAACAAATAATTCAATTCCTTTTTTAAATAAGAAAACAAAAATTTTATTGCCTAAAATGATATAACACAGTATGCCTTTAGTGTACGCTTGATCATTTGTAGCAAAGGATGCATCTGAAGCCAAAAAAATACTTCAAACAGCAACATGTGAAAAGCTCAGCCCTCTCTGCTTGACTTAACATCAATACGGTGTAGGGATGATCTGTTGATTATTTTTTGGATTAACCGATTAGTAATAGGATGGCAAAAGTGCTTAATAGATTTAATTTTTTTTTCCCACAGTTTGAATCAGGTGAGGGTAAAGCTGTACATGAGAAGTTCTGGGTTAATATATTTACAAAAAAGAATGCTTTTTTTCATCTTAAATGCAAAATGTATAGTTTTTATACAGTTTTAGCTTAATTACTGCTCTGAATGTGTTGTTTTTTTAGCAGATGACCTCTTTTTTGAGTCTGTATACTCCAGGTAATGATTGATCAGTTACTAAATTAGTTGACAATCGTTTCAATAATCGATTCATCCCGATTAATCGTTTCCTCTCTGAGTTTGCCTTTCCAGGGAGAGACTATTTAATGGAGGTTAGATCTTTTAGCAGGTAAAGACAACCTGAATGTTCATTGTCCAACCCTTTGAGAATTATTATTAATTGAATGTGTTCACAAATAGTTTAATTACTGATTCTTTTAATAACCAGACAATAACGTAATTTTTAAATTTCACATCAAAGTATTATTGTGACTATGAGAATAAACATATTTTCATAGTATACTCCTCTAATTTTTTTCCATAAATTTCAACTTGTGCACCCACTTTGTTTTTTTTTTGTTTTACAACTTATTGAAAGTGTTTGTTGTATAATCATTCCACCACTGAACAAAAAAAACAACTCAAATTAATATACCTTTTTTACTAATAACTATGTGAACTTACAACAATATCTGTGTCTGACATCATAATGATCTACATAAAAAAAAGAGACATATACAACTGCACAAAAAGGATCTCAGGATGCGTGTTTTAAAGCTTATGTTTACCAGGTCTCGGATATGCATGACCATGATGAACAGAGTACTGTTTCTGTATGAGATGGAAAGCTTCACTTCTCCTTCCACCCGACCAGAGGTTGGACTCAGCAGAGGTTCTGAGACAGTAAAATACCACACATCAAATTCAGAAATATTACTGCGATGTTACACAGACACGTTAACCTTGGGACTTTCTCACATGCCAGACAGATCAGGTAAAAAACAAATACGCTTAGAAGATTATCGATTTTCAAACTAGACAGACTAATGACGAAGAACAAAGCAACGTAAAGAAAGTGAAACCAGGCGCAGTGTCTGTGGAATTCCAAACACGTGAAGAAGGTGGGGGAGGAGGACAGGTATTTACCAGGTGGATTGGGTGTGGTATCTAAGCCCTCTGTTTTCTCATCCCGAGCAATTGGATGGAAGAAAGTGTAGATCAGGTCACACTACAAGAACAAAAACAAAACAGGTGGTTCAGGAAGTTTAAATCATGAACACAAGAGTGTAGTGAAGGTGAGGGCGTGTATGTCTGTACCTGGGCCACTTCTGTGGAGCTCCTCATCAGGTTGTGGACATAACTGTTGAGCTCCAGCTTCCTCTTGGCTGCCACCTCTTTAATGTGGGTGCGACCAAGAACCATCTTGTTTGGAAAACTACGGAATAAGGAAGAACCATCAAATTCTGTTTGTTACTTCTACAACAATGCACTCCAGCTCTCAATCAGAAACAAGTCCTCTTTAAGATGAGAGTTGTTATACACAGATATGGAGTTAGATACAACTTGGGTGTTTTCATAACACTGATATGGGTTTTAAGTCCAAGACCCAACCCGATGTCACTATAAACATCCCATCCAGTGATTGTTTGATCCTGCTTCTGTTTCATTCTGAGTTTTCTTGTGGAGGGTCGCAGTTTCTTTGAAAACAGATGCCCCAATATCACCATCTTAATTTATAAATCCTGTTTTAAGTTAAAACAAAAAAAGATGATTGACCTATTTAAAGTCTCTGATAGGTGATATTAAACTAATAATCTAATCTATCTAATCATCTGACTTGACAAAGTTATAACATTAGAGTTTGCTGTTTGGAAGGTAAACTTAATGAAGGGGATCAGTGAAGGTGATATGTTACCCAGGCAGCTTCCAGAGGGGGAACACAATAGTCAGTTTATTGTGGAGCTCCTGAAACTCATCAAAAGTGCGGAAGACAAACTGAGCCTCGTTTTGACCCTCCCTCATGATCCTCACCACGTAGGTCTGCCCAGACAGAATGGAAAGACACAGCTGCTTTAATATAGTCCTGATATGAAATAAGGCAACGATAACATCAAACAGCGTTGGTGGGGCTCACATAGTGCTTGTCAGGGTTGTATCTCTTCTGGAAGGAAAAGATGGTGGCGTGGACGATGCGTCCGTCCTGCTTCATGGTGTACGTCTTGGGCGAGAAGGACAGGATCGGCTCGTCGTTAGCAGGAAGGCCAGAGAATCGTAACTGGGCCAGGTTGTGGATGAAGAAGTTAAATTTGGTGGCTATGCTTCCCAGACTGGACTCGATCAGCCTGTGGCAGA
This sequence comes from Anableps anableps, assembly GCA_014839685.1. Classification (NCBI taxonomy): domain Eukaryota; kingdom Metazoa; phylum Chordata; class Actinopteri; order Cyprinodontiformes; family Anablepidae; genus Anableps; species Anableps anableps. Next base: position 7,318,756 of record CM026073.1, read on the forward strand.
AAGAACAAATGAAGAAAAGGTGGAGGAAAACGAGGCGAGATAAGATTAAGCACTACTACTATTAAGCACTACAGACATAGCTTTAAGCCAAATAAATGTCACCATGTACAGTCTGTTGTATGTTCTCTGTTGAGACAGGTGCTATCCGGTCTCTCTCATAATTCTGGTACACCACCTGGTGGCGTGTGAGGTTGTAGCACATTCAAACAATTCTGTTTGAGCAAGACGTTGCACATGGGACAACTTCAAAGAATGAACATTTTGAGTTTATCGATAAGAAAAATTAACTTTAGAGCTTCATTTTGCACCTGAGAACAGGTTAAGGTGATTACCTTGTAAAGAAGACGGTGGCCTCAGCATCAGTATTGTGAGGCTGCAGGGCATCAAACACATATTTCAGGTCCTGTGAGCCAGTCAGTACTGGCAGCCCTGATGACATCATCTACAACAAACAGTTTATATAAAGAGACAGACACTGAATGAATCATAGTATACAATGTAAAAAAAACATATAACACCTTCCGCTGATGGACATTTCCAGGACAGAAGTTAAACACTGATGTATTGGTTTATAAAAAAAACAATGGTTACTGGGTTGCGTATGTTACTCTGGCTCCTGCAGGTGCAAAAGAAATGGAAGCAGGCTCTTTGAAAAGGAGGCCACGAGAAATAAGAATAAAAAAAAAAAAATGAAAAGACAAAAGTTTGAGGATCATTAAAACAAAAGCTAAAGTTTCTTGCAACAACCCAACAACCACAACTTCAAATAAGGCATTTGGGAAAATTTTAAATAGGTCTTGAATTTACCTTATTATCTCCTGTGCACAAACAACTAGTTTTTTTTTTTTGTTTGTTTGTTTGTTTGTTTTTTTTTTTTTTTTAAATCTATGCCTGCTGTTTACTCTTGTAAAGTCAGCATATTAGATCACAGCTTGTGATTCCAAAAAATGGGAACGTCAATATCTGGCCTGGTATCCAAATCAGAGCTTTAGATTTTTGAATGAAAGCGCTTTTATTTCAGGTCAAGTTTTCAGTTGGTAAAGCATTTCAATATAAATCAATGTAAACCTTTTCCAGAAGTTCAATTTTTATCACTCAATTCAACTTACTCAGCTTTTAAGACTGTAAGAACCCTGTCTGTAGATGAGCCAACAGACTGGACTTGCTGTGGCTAGCAAGGGCGTCTTACAAGCAAGAGCAAGTGTTGCTGAGTACTTACACACAGCCCCACTATTACTGCTTGCTCAACGCTGACATTATCTAATGTACAAACACATTTTTTTTTTTTTTTTTTTGTTGCTGTAAACTTTAATAAGCCAGTGACTGTGTACTGCCTGGGTGTGATTTCCCGACGCCTCACCAAAGACAGCAGGTTGAGGAAAAGTCCGGAGTTCTTGCGGATGAGGTTGTAGGCTTGGCAGCACAGGTCTACAAACAGCTGGAAGCGACTGGTGGGTCGCTCCCCGCCGTTGATGACGTAAGCCATGTCAGAGGTCAAAACAAATGGAGCTCGGTCCCTGATTGGACAGAAGAAAGAGAGGCATTAAGATGATGAGCTTCTGACAGGAAATGAGGAAGGTGCTACATGAAAAAACGTGTGGAAGTATTTGATATCTGAATCTTGAAATGGTGTATTTTGATAAGTATGTGTTTGGCGTTACACCCTTGAAATGTCGATGAACATCTGTTAAAAACTTGTACAGGACAGGACTGGTAGCCGCAATGTCAATACTCTCCAAACAGTTCCCGCTTTTGCAAAATGGGAAGGAAAACAAAACAAAAGCCTAGAACCAACAACTTCAGACTATTTACGAATTTCATGTCAAGGACACATAGGGCGAGGCTGGAGGTAGGGGTTCACCATCAGTGTGTGACTGTGTGTATGAATGACTGAATGTAGTATAAAGTTGATAAAGCGCTGTATAAATGCAAGCCATTTACCATTAACACTGGACTGTCTGGATACTCTGAATTTGATTTGCTTGATTTTAAATCTACTTTATTTTTTAAATGTGATGTTTGTGCCATACTTTGTACCTCTCTTATTCTGTATTCTTGAAAAAACAAATGTGTGGAAAGTTGGAAAGCTTTTTGGTTTAAACACTAAATCATAAATGCTGACCAGGCTTTTTTTTTAACCATAAAAAGAGGACATAGAAAAAAAAAAACCTCCAAGTGCTAAGTGTGTGGATGTTGCAGTTAAGAAGCAGGTCATGCCTGAAAACATTCATTAATCATGCAACAGCAGCTTCTCCTAGATTTGAAACTTGCTAACCTAAAAACCAGGAGTGCAGATTCCTAGACTACTGGAACATAACTACATAATTGTCAGAGATGGTTACATTCATTTGAAATAAAATACATTATTATTGTTTACATATGTGTTGTTGGCATTATAATTCGTAGTCTTCCCTATTAAAAAGAAAAGCGGCAACTAGTTTGAAACTTAAAAATATTTTATGTGATAATTTGGCAGCCTTGTTCAAAATTTTATGCATGCTCTCGGAAAAACAAAGATGACAGCTTCTGCTACCTTTGTCCTGATCACCAAGTAGAGCAAACAGTGTAAGTTATATCTTGGTGAAATCAGCTGTTACAGAACCTTTAACCTGCTCTGATAACAACACAGTAATAAAAATATAACCATAACAGTCCTCAACGTCCTGGTCCTTTAAAGAAAAAAAAAACCCCTTAACCACTGATAGCGAGCCAAGGCCTACTTTATCTGACAAGCAAAAGCACAATATACAACAATTATCTGATCGTCACCTTTTAAAGCTCCCAAACATCTGGGCGTGGCCCAGAAACTTGCCAAAGTCAATATGAAACATGTGACCAGTGGAGCGCAGCATGATGTTGTCGTTGTGGCGATCACAGATACCAAGAACGTAGGTTGCAACGCAGCAACCGGCGCAGGAGTAGATAAAGTTCTCCGATGCCTACAAAGATAAAAAAGCAGGTTGGATATTGAAAAGAAAAAAAGGTTTTACCATATTTTTTTTTACAATAATGACGAATTTAAATTAATTAAATAAAAAAAAAAAAAAATACACTTTATTCATCCCAAAGGAAAATAAATAAACTCAAAGCAGAGCTAAATTATGGCTTTAAAGTTTAGTTTTAGACTTTCTACAGTTCTGGATCAGAGGTTAAGGGTCAATGTTTTAACAATACATTTGTGTTGTTCTGTCAAAACAAAGTGAAACAGCTCTAATGCTGGGGGATTCTTTCCCATAAATACATGACTAAATGAATGAATTCATGCAGCACTTTAACAGTGAGTTTAGGAAGGTATTTCTTTAACCTTACTTAGAAGCCAGTGTCAGCATATTGTTTGTGTGTACCTTCTCATATTCATCCTCAGCAGGGTTGTACTTGCGAAGCCATTCAGCCAGAGGTTTGTCCTTAAAGGATCCAGTAACGCCATATTCTACCTGAATCTTTCTGAGCGTATCAGAGAAAGGCACCAGCTCCACCATGCCTAAAAAAAAAAAAACCAAGACATCTTTTACCAACACAGTGCAAACAAAAGAAAAGAGGTGCTAGAAAAACAATCTCAAGGTTTATGGTTTTCTCTAAAATATGTGCTTTGGTTAAACTCTAACATGCGTCACCTTTATCCTTGCCAGTGGAGATGCATTTGAAGTTGACAATTCGGAGGTCAAGCCCCTCCTGCAGCCAGATGCGGTCCATAATGCGAATCATCTGTAGAGCAAGCATGTCCTGCCTCATGTCTTCTCCTACCTGATATATAAAGAGAGCAACCGTGAGGTAAAAACAAAAAACAAAAATCACACTTGACTTTTGCTGAAATTGTTGGATTTAATTTAAGCCACCAGGGGGCGCAGAGGTAACCGGAGCAGCAAGGGAACCAGTTTGTTTCAACAGGGCTGGCTGAAACTAAGGCTGGATTTTGGTGACAGCAACATAATTTCCTTGGTGGCATTTTGTGAACATGAACACCCCTTGAGCTATTTCACATTCTCTAACAGTACAACCACAATCTTCAATGTATTTAATGGGATTATATGTGATATACCTACATAAAAAAGTCCAATTTAATCAGATTTAGGTCTGAGTTTTGACTGGACCGTCATAAAACATCAATATTATTTAAACTAAATTGTTTTATAGCAGCTCTGGTAATATGGTTGTGGTCCTGCTGGAGGGAAAACCTCTTTTTTTGCTGCCTCTAACAGGATGTACTTGTTTTTAGCTCCATCTATCTTACCATCAACTCTGAACCAACTCCCCTCTCTAGACAAGAAAAGTATTCCTATAGCATGCCTCCACCGCCTCTATGTTTCACAGCATTTAAAGAGATGAGCAGTATTAAGTTTTTCCCAACACAACTTTTTGCATGTAGTTCAGCCTGTTAGTTTAGGTGGTCTGCCATGTGTTTGCAGGTTTGCTGTTGTGCTGCAGCCTTTATATTTCCAGATAATGGACCGAACAGAGCTCCGTGACATTTTTCAGGACTGGGATGAGTCTTTAAAACCTAAACCAGTTTAAACTTCTCCAAAACTTTCTCCTTGACTTGTCTGTTGGGTCATGATGCTGTTCAGTCATGTTTTCTAACAAACCTATGAGGCCTTCACAGAACAGTCGGGATTTATTTAGGTGTATCACAATAAAGGGGGCTGAATACAAATGCACACCATACATTTCTGAGCTTTGTATGTAAAACATTTTAAAACCACTCATTATTTTCTGTTCACTTCACAAATATGCACTAATTTGTGTTGATCTATCTGATAAAATTGCAAGAGACTATATTGCAGCTTGTGTCTGAAACATAATAGCATGTAAAAAAGTTTGCAAGGCAATGTGAGCTGATTGCATTTTCATACTGTTCTATTGTTGGTGTGTAGGCGTATGTCGCACCTTAAACATGACATTGATTTCCTCTCCTAATGGATCTGCATTGACCAATGCCAGCTTAAGGGGAACTGCGTTGGAGTTGAAGAAGGAACAGGCCTACAAAACAAGCACAAATATGTTTTTTTTTTTCAGTCTGTTATTGACTTCTGCAGGATAAAAATGTTAAACATGAGGAACTCATATTTATATCATCATAAGAGATAACATGTATGATAACACCTGTTTAATGCTACAGATGACACAAAGTCAGTGAAGATTATTAATCAAGCACAATCCTGCATCCAACAGAAAATTTTGTTTAACTCAAATTTTTTAGGAAAAGATTGTAAGAAATACACCATTGAACAAAACTACTGGTATATGATCATAAAAACAAAACTCTCTGCTCAAAAGTTTACTTCAATAAATGTTTTGTTTCTTATCTCTTCTATACATTTCTAATCTGTTTTTTGGATGAATCCAAGACCTGTTAATTCATAACCCACCTTGACATTTAGCTCCTTAGCCACCAGACTCGGGCTCAGGGGAAGTCGGCAGCTGTTTCTCTGGAAAAAGTTTTGAATGTTTTCAAGGCCCTCCTGTAGCGCCACCTAAATGCACACAGTAACATAGTCAGTAAATCTAAGCACACAAAAGGAATCACCTATAACTTTATGCCATTCAACATAGAGAGACAAAACAAAAAACAAACAAACAAAAAAAAAAGACTGACCTGTCTGGTAGATCCCCCTGCCTGTCTGACCCTCTCGGCGACAGTTCCCAGCAGAGTGGCCAGGTGAGTCTGTTTTTCCAGCTCTGCCCTCAGTTTGCTTCCACAGAGACACAGCAAGGAACCCAGGACCTGCTCATAGCGCCGCCCCCAGGCAGAGTCCTGTACTGCATCCTTGAGTAGCCTGCACCATTTAAGGGAAAGAATAAAAGGGCTTAAAAGATAACCTAATTCAGACCTGGTGTAATTCAGCGCTGCTGCAGACTCACCAGTACAGGTAGTGGGCTATATTAATGTTGCCTTGAGCTCTGGAAAGCAGGAACAGCACGAGAGCGTTGTTTAGGTGACACTCAAACTTTATTGCCTTAAGGAGAGGACAGAAGACAGGGATTTTAGATTTAAAATTTGTGCACAAGAACTTGAATAAATCTTAGCATCTAAGTTCAGTTCAGAAATAATCGCTCTACACTATAATGCATGGTTTGTTAGCGCTACCTGTACTAGCTGTGGCAGGTAGTCAGCAAGTTCATCATCACTGCTTTTCTCAATCCAACTTACAGCCACACTTCTCACTTCAGTATCTGCAAACCTACATAAACATGCATTACAGACACAGACAACACATATAACATTTTCAGTTTCCCCCTGAAACTTTAAACCTTGGCTGCATCCAGGAAAGCAAAAATCGCATTTTCACAAACACTTCCTTGAACCACAAAAACTGCATTCTAGGGTGTAGGTATGAAATCTGTTTATAATGCATACTTTGAGTCAAGTAACTCCAGTGCAGTGACTAAAGGCAGTGAGGGCCAGTGGTGCAGCAGGGAGTGGATGTGAGCCATGCTGGCCCAGTCCCAGCTGGGCGCGCTGGCCAAGACCTTAGGGAGGCTGCTGGGGTGGTCTCTACGACAGTGGAGCCGGTGGTCCCATAGGATTTGGTGATCTGAGCGCTTTAACCTGTAGAGGGTAAAAAACAAGGAACATGAAGGAGGGATCAACTCATTTTGCATTAAATAACCAATTTAAAATGATGCAGTATTTACATTTTTAGGTTTTTTATATGGTAGCTAAACAGAGTTTCTTGGGGAAATTGAAAATCAGCAGAGGTTAAAACACACTGCATATAATGCAGCATATTAGAGCAGCGGTAGCCAAAGTTGGAGTTGGTCACCCACTGGGGGAGTGAGGATTCAACAAGTGTGGGATCACGAGATACTCTTCAAAAATTATATGGGAGTTAATGCTGTTTGAACTGTACTCATACCAGTACAGTATATCAGATCCATACCCCTAACGGATCAATACTTGAAATCAAGTTGGTTTTTTTTTTAATAGGAAAAGAGACAAGAGTCCCTCAAAAGATAATAATGCAATATAAAAGTAGTATCAATTTTGAAAAAAAAAAAAAAAAAAAAAAAAAAAAGTCTTCAAATACATTTTTACCCATCTTATGAATCAATGGAAAAACCTTTATTGGCATTGCAGCAATCAAACCCTCCTTATAATTGCTGTGCAACTTTTTGCATGTTTCTACTGTTATTTTGGCAAATTATCTTCAGTGATGAGCTTCAGGTCTTTGAGGCTGGAAGACCTAATTACCATCACCCTAATGTTTAGCTCCCTTCACAGATTCTCTGTCGCATACGAGCTGGGATTAGATCACTCCAATAACTTTATTTATTCCAGCCAGAAGAAACATGTATGTAATGACAAGAGATTAAACCTAAATATGACAAAGGTATGAACAGTTTTGGAATTAACTGCAAGACACCAGACAAAGTAGGAGTGTGAGAGAAGAGGCTACATTTATTATTGTTGGTTATTGTTTCTTATTTAACAATGTTTCCTCAGGTGAGTTGGGGACAGCAGTGTCACTTCTCAACATAAAACTACTGAAAGTTGCACTTCTAGCCACTCATCTTCTATTAATAAATGAAAATAACCGTAAATATTAGTTGTACTGCTGGTGCACACATCTGCAACTCTTGCTGTTGCAGGAATGAACGAGCACGACAGAAACCAGGGTGTCGGAGCCTGGTGAGAAAGAGCTCTGCCTGAGCTGCCAGCTGAGTCTCATGGATGCTGGCAGTGAGGAGAAAAGATTTGGTTGGCAGCAGGAATTAGAGCGTTTCGCTGGGGTTGCAGCAGCTTGACGAGAACAGACTCACTGGAGCATCGTACACAACATACAGCCGTTAATACAGGAATGTGGCACTCAATCGGATAAACAAAAATATATTATTTTTACAAAGTGCTGTGTCTTTTGGGGAAGTCTAAGAGCCAAAAAAAAAAAAAAAAAAAAAAAAAAAAAAAAAACTGCCAACAGGTTATCTTAATTCAAAATACTAGTGTTTCTGCATACAAAAGCCTAAAAACAAACAAAAAACAGGTAGAAAGAAACAGGTGTTCATTTTTACTGTTTTACTTTTTCATAGTTTATTAGTTTTCATCATTCTTTCATTTTTACTTAGTAGCTGAGTTGACTGTTACCAGCTTAGTGAGTTTGTTGATTGAAGTATTTTAACTGGAAGCTGAATTATTTTGTTAATAAACTATTATACATTGGAGAAAAGTTGTCTGTGTTTATTCCATACATGTGTAGAGTTTGCTGTTCGTGCTGAACTTAATCTTTCATGTATTTTCATTTAATAACCAATCCTTATCAGGCAGCTATTCATAAGCAATAACTGAGACTGAAAAGTACTTGGCCATTTTTTTTCCTGATAATCCAGTGGTGCCACAACTTGGTAATTTTGACCTTAAAAAAGAGAATTTTGTTAAAAATTGCCTTTGGCATTTATTAATAGTTATTCATAGCCAAACCAAACCTGTTTATTGTACAACATTTCAAAAACATTCTGAGAACTCTACACACAATATAATAGTATCTTTAGGCCTCACGTGTTCACAACATTCTGCAGCAAAAATACTAGTGATTTTATGTAATGTTATTCATGCAGAAGAACTTTGATTGCAAACTCTTGAGAACAGAAGAGGGTGCTGGTAGATGAGTTTCCTGAAACTGTTCTTTGTTTTGGAATTTCCCTTTTCTCACATTTAAAAAAAAAAAAATCTTTACTGATTCTCTTACCCAAAATTAGAAGCTCGGCTGCAGATTTTCTCCAGCTTCCGCCTCAGGTCTGGATCCAGCTCTTCCAGTGTGTGGGGCTCGGGGCTGGGAGCCTCCTTGGGTCCAACATATAAAACATCTACCACTGATTTGGGGAAGTCCACCTGATGGCAAAGACAGAACCAGAACTGAGATCATTTTATGCACACAGTGGAAACCAACTGAATCATTTACAAAACCATATATTTGTCAACATATTTCAACCTTAAAGGAGCGTGCTTCTCCAAACAGCTGGTTTTCATGACTTGCTATATTTGCATAACTATACAATAAATACAAATATATGCAATGTACGGAAATTTCTACAGCAGTTAGGCTTGCGAAGGAAGGAAGAAAGGAGTTTTTAATTCTCAGCCAGTCCTTGTTGGATCTACTGGTTTTGAGTTATTGCCATGTTGCAGGGTCCAGTTCTGCTTCAGCTCTCATTTTAACAAATGGCCTCACATTTTTCCTCAAGCGCCCTTTGATAAATGCTAGACGTCATCGTGGATTCAATAATAGAGCTAGTCAAGTACTGCTGCAGCAAAGCATCTCCAGATCATGACACTTCCACCTCCATGCTTCACGGCTGGTATGAGGTCCTTTTTCCTGATTCATGCCAAACATGTCCTCTGTTATGGTGTTCAAATAAATCAACTTTAGACTCATCTGTTCAGCAACATACTTACAGAAGTTCTGATCTTTGTTTCCTTTTTCTCTGGTGAACTTTAGTCTGGCTTCATGTTTTCATTAAAGAGCAAATGTTTCATTATTGTGATATGCCTGCATGTAATTTTAGTCATTTTAAGAGGAAATAAATGCAGGAGTGTACTAATTTATTCCTCAACAGAATTTTTTTTTCCTGTTTTTATTATTTATTTATATTACTTGAGTTTCTCATAAGTGTTAAACCTGATATGAAACATCCAAATATGTTAGAAAAACACTCATGTTGTCCTGATTTTCTCACATGACTGTATCTGATAATTCCATTAAACTAACCTGTAATATGATCCTTTCTGCAGGAACCTTCTTGCGGCTACTGGCAGCACCAGCAGCGCCAGCAGCTCCTTGAGCAGACGTCCACAGACATAACAACCTACTGCCTCGTGCAAGTACTCTGTTAAACACAGAAGTTAACATTAGCTAAAAAAAACCAAAAAAAACCCAAAGATTACTTTATCTTAATGGTGAGAAATGTAATAAAAAGCAACATTCTCCATTTAAAACACTCCTCACCGTCTAAAGTCAAACAGGGGCATAGAGACTTTGCCTAAAAACTCTGGGGCTTTCCGCTGTTTGTTAGAATCTGGTGAGCCACTGGCATTCTGGTTCAGCACCCCAAATAGACTCAGACTCAGTGTGGACTCCAGTGGGAGCACGGCTACTGCGATGGGGAAAATGATCCTTTGAAAGACAACACAGTGTCATTAAGGTAAGGACCACAGTAGGTCAGTGAAAACAGCAGCATCTATAAACAACTGTTTAAGAAAAAGAAAGAGGACTTACAGTTCATCCCATTTGATGTGGTAAAAAAAGCTTTTATATGTGCCCACTCTCTTGGAATGGACCGGCTTGAACAGGTTCTTCCCATTGTGGGTGAGAGAACACATCAGGAAGTACTTCTCATAACTGAAACAAGACAACAAACAATGATAATGTGAAATCTTTTACTTGTGACTAACCACTATCAGGAAGCGACTGAATCAACTAAAAGGTTTGATAGAGAGATGTTTTGTCTAGTTGAGCATTGATGAGAGCAGCTGTGGGCAGGTTGCTGGGAAAAAAAGGTCTAGAAAGAAACTCCTTTAAGGTGATATTTTGAAAGTGATGGAGCAATCTGTTACTGCAGCTTAGAAATCTTTACTGAGCGTGTTGCTCAAAGGGAACTCGGAATATCGCTGTACCTGCCAACTTAGACCTGATTGGCCCAATCAGAGTAATTTGAACCAGTAAAAATCCCGTGTGGGTGGATTATAGCAGCACTGTAGAATGAAGGTTGAAAATTCTAAGCCCAAATTTCTGTCTCTGTGCTGAGTGTCTTCACCAGCAGGGACAAAGGGACAAAGGCGATCCTAGATAGTCAGATCATGAGCTAAAGAACATTTTTTTTTTTTTTTTTTAAAAAGAATATCGAGTCTGGGAAGATACCGTTCTCTTTAACATTTGGGAAATTCATCTCTCAGGCACCAAAAGGACAAAAACTGCTTTGTTTTCCTGGTGAAAAGTAGGCAGTAGGCAGCAACCCACAGAATTATTGCAGTCTATGAGGCTGTTGTGAAAACTATATATGTCTATATAAAATGCTATGATTCAACTGATCTAAAAATAGTATAAAATGGGGTGTGTGGCAAAACTTTAAAATTGCTGTTCACAGGCAATCTTTAACCAGTCCACCTCAGTTTCAGCTATTTTGCCATGTAAAATGGACAAGAAAGTTAGTCATTATTCAAAGATGGTAAAGATAAACTAGAAAAGACCTGAAGCCATAACCTGAAGCCGTAACCGCAGATTTACAAAGCATTGACCTAGGGGGACTTAACATATATGTATGCTATACTACTCTTGTTTTTTTTTTTTGTTTGTTTTTTTTTTTGTAAAAACCATCATACCACCCACTTCACAATTATGTGCTAAGTTGCGTTGATTTTACATGAAATCCCCTCAAAATAAATTAGTTTGTAGTTGTGATGTGACAAAATATGAGACACTTTTAGAGGATCTGAATATTTTTGAATGTAAACTTTTAGTGCATCTCACTCATATGGATGTAAAAAGACATGTAAAAGAAATAGCCAATAAATATGTATAGTATGCATATCAGAGGTGGAAAATAAAAACCTAAAACAAAAAACATAATCAGGGGTGCACCGATTGAAGTTTTCACTGATCACCGATCATTAAAAAGCCAGACCTGCCGACCCTGATTTTGGCCGATACCAATTTTTTGTTGTCTGAAAAGTTGCTAAGTGTAGCGAGAAAGTCACCAAGTTGGCAACAGTGAGGCGACTATTGTTAACTGCGCAAGTGCAGACATGGCCTGGTGGGCGGGTTTGTCAATCAGCCTTCTCTTAAGGCAGAGCAAAAAGAGACAGAAGCTGATTTTCAGCGATTTGCAAAGGTATACAAGATCAGTTTCATAAGTAAATATCAACCCATCACCAAAATTTAAGGAAATTAGGGCTGATTTATTGATGCATCCCTAATCATGATCTTAATTTATTAGGAATGGCTTGAATAAATATCCGTTGTGAAAAAAGTATTTCCCAGCAACAGGCAAGGCTACATCTGTGTGAGATGTAGTCTGATTAAGCTCAAAGGATAAACAGGGAGCAACTAACACTGCATCTAAATGCTGCTATCTGTATACACTTGAGATTTAACATTCAATAATGTAACATTAACTCTGTATTGTCTTAAGTAACAGAACATATTCATAATTCCAGATGTGAGGCAATAATATCCATGATGAAGCATTCTTGTTTCCACAGATCTAAAAATAAACTTGCTTTAATTAATGACAGATCCTTGCATATGACTTTGGAAAAAAACAACATTTTTGAGTAAATCAGATGCACATTTACGCTGCAACTAGCTTGCTCCACTGCTTCGTGCCATCTGTGTTGGCAGCTCCCTCACTACTTCTGGTGGCACACAAGCTGGCAATGTGGCGCGTAACAGATGGATGACACATGAGCCACAACAATGCTAAACACTTCAACCTCAATATGGCAGCATTATAGTAGCACCACAACAGATATGAACTGCTGCTCGCCTGCGCGTGGGAGAGAACTGAGTCAGTGTCCCACTCTGGCTTTGGGTTCCAGAGAGCTGATTATTTTTTGAGGCATCTTTGGAATGGCTGTCACTGTAGCCATATTTGCTCCTGGCTTAAAATAGTTGTTGGAGGGGGCTGAGTGCTGGAGTAAGAGAGCCTATTTTAGCAGTTTGTCTTTTAATGAAAACAACTACAAGCTTACAAGAAAACGACAGCAGAAGAAGATGGAAAAAGCTTTTTAAAAGTACCTTTCATTAAACTTCTTCCATTAAAACAGGTTGGCTTACTGCTCCAACAATTCCTGTCATTTCATATTGAATTGTTTTTAAAGAGGTCTCAACAGGGCTTTTTACAATCTATATCCAAAAAAGGGGGGGAAGAACCTATGCAAGATTCTTGTCACTGATCCTGGTCACCGCTGCGAAACAGAGACGCAAATGGAAAATTTGGATCAGATCTGCTTCACACACACACACACACACACACACACACACACACACACACACACACACACACACACAGAGGAGACAGGAGATCAGGTCTAGTGTGAAACTAGATGCTAGCATGGAAAAATAAGACACAAGGAGCAACACCAGATCTGTTTGTTTAGTAAAAGAAATCCAGGTGCTGATGGCACGGCTCAAGAGACCAAGCTGTAATTTTATAGCATCACTGCAACAAAACATGGAGCTTTTTACTAAATGCCTCCCAACTAAATAATTTACAAACCCAAATATTTTATAAAACTTTGTTATTTGTGGCTCGTTTCTTTTTTTGTGGTAGCGCTCAGTGTCGTATTTTAACAATAACGGGATTGTTTTTATGAAAAAATTTGGCTCAAACTAACTACATAAGCCCAAGATGGTTATCAACAAATACAAATAAGATGAAGATCAGAATTACAAAAAGATGAAGAACTGAAAAAATAACCAGAAATAAGTTGGATCAAATTAGTGGAAAATGTAATGTTTTGGTTTAATTACACTGAAAATACACGTGGATTACGTTGGATACAATAAAATCACAAAGCCATGATCTTCTGGTGGTCAAATTCTCCACATCGAGACCAACTGTCTAATGAGAACCAAATATTGCAAACATGACATTTTGTTGCAAAACAGTGATTTATATATGAAGATTATGCGAGTTTCAGCATTTTTGTTTGTATTGAACCCATTGAGTGTTACTGCTGTGTGTTTTACCTGCTGACCCAGTGGCCTGGGATGCCATGCAGCGCGAACAGAGTAAACTGAAGGTGGTCTGTGGTGCCAGAAGCTTCTTTGCTGCTCCTCCCCTCTATAGCCCCACACTCATCTGCAGACTGGGCCAAAGCAGGTAAGCTGAAGGATGGTGATGGTGGGCAGAAGGAGCGCAGGTAGAGCTTGACCAGGTCGTAGACGGCCTTTGTTAGTAAGGCCATGCTCTCCTCCACAGGACTAGAGCCACCTGTCAATTAATCAGCATCGCATTAGTACGAAACTTTCGTCATGCGAGGATAAAAATTTAAAAGAATATTTAAGAATATTACTATGCCTTGCAAAAATATTTATACATCTTGAAGCATTTTTTTAATCTCATGCTGATTATTAGGGTGGTTCTCAGACCCAGTTTCTAGTCTTTTGGAGCCCGAGATGTTCAAAGCATGAGATGTTTGAATTGTACTGAAGTTTTAGAGTAAAAGGGGCTGAATGCAAATGTCCGCCACACTTTTATTCTAGTTTTATTTCTAAAAAATGTTGAAAGCATGATAAAATAAATTTTATGATTTCAATGACACAAAATGTAGAAAAAAAAAAGTTTAAAAAGGTATGAATTTTTTGCAAGGCTCAGTATGTCAGTTTTCACTGGAGTGAACAATTGTGATTGGAAACACAGCAGATCCATTTTTTTTTTTTTTTTTTTTTTTTTTTTTTTATAGCATGGAGTGAGTGGAGGTTATGTGTGACTGTATGTATGCACAAAACTTACTAGTTGATGACTGACCAGGTGATGCTGACCCCAACTAGAAAGCAATGCATGCTGGTCTTAGAAATGACATGATCTTATCTCAACACCACCACCAAATGTGTTAGCATATGTACTTATGAGGAGCCCACCTTAGGTGAGCGTGTCCTGGCTAAATTGACAGAGTGACGTAGTCTTTTAATGGCTTCTGTAATGGACTGTGTCTCCACCTCATCAAGAGCACAACACAGGTTCTTTACAGTCTGTACCACCCGGTCCACTGTTTTGTACTGGGTATTCTGTACACAAAATATAGAACAAAAACAAGGTCTCAATCAGTTTCTTTTTCTAATTCAAAAGGTGCTTTTAATGACATCAAAGTGAGCAAATTTGGAAAACAAAAAACAAACAAAAAAAAAACAAAACAGGATTTATTTTGTTAATTAAAAAAAAGATGTTCTAATTATTTCACTTCACTTCTTCATTTCTTTGTATTTTTACATAATATAAGGTTCTGTGCATGAATGTTTATGGATATCAATGACTCCCTCAGGTTTTAAATGCTGCGTAGCTTGAAGGATTTTTGCTCTTTTTTTAAACTTTTTTTTTTAACAGTTGTTACAATGCGTAACCATGGCAACAAGATATTGTTTTTACAACTGGGAGCAGCTGATTAGCATCTCAAAAGCTCAAACAATACCTGAACTACAACACCAAATCCCAGAGGAGTTGAAAAGGAGGCTTCGTGGATGCAGAGGAGGACCAAAGAGCTGAGAGAGAAGGAGGAAGTTCAAACCTAACCATAAGCTCTAACCATATGGACAGAGAGATTTAAAGAGGAGCAGCAAAAGCAAATGAGGTGGATTAGCTGTGCTTGCCAACAACTGATGGTGTCATCAAGGACATGTTACTGTGGAATATAACTTCTGCAGCCCGGATATGAGCTGTTAGCATGACATGACAGTCATGAGCCTGTCAGGAACAGTCTTCGGTCAGAGGCCTCTTCAGATGTATGACAGACTGCTACTGAAAATCCTTCCTGCCAATATAGCATCACCATCCACGACGACTCTTGTTGGATACCTGGATAATCTGAGTTACAATAACCTTTCATTTCCATTTAGGATGCATAAAGTACTCCTGATTTTAATTCAATAAGAAAGAAAAATATTTTTTTTTGTACAAAATCTATTTCATTTTGCAATGTTTTGTGGAACAAAATAGGTTAGAATTTCCCGTCCTTTCCTTCAGGCTCATACTGGGAGAACATGTACCTCATTTTCTAAGCAGATGTTGACTTGATTGTGATAGCCCTCCAAATAGTCTGCAAGACCTTGTCTGCAAAAAGATAAAGATGATTAACTTTAACCAGTTTTACACCTTTGCTTCCCACTCAATGAGGGACTCTTACCTGGTGAGATTCTCCCTAAAAGGCCTATCAACATGGCTGAGATGTTTCTCAAGGTCCAGTCGAGAATTGTCATCTTCTGCCTACAACAAGAGAAAAGAAATACATTCACAGAAAATCAGGGCAATAATTTCACCAAATCTATATTAGGTTTAATCAGTGTGGAACAATTAGACAAGACTGTAACTTCTTATTTGTTAGGTAACTAAAAGAGGAACTAACTTGTAAAGAGTAACTTACACTTCGTGCCAAGTCCCTTCTCATGGTTGAGTGAGAAAGCAGTTGTAAGGTGATCTCATTCTCCCACTTCCGGCAGTTCTGGATGTACTCGTGGCTGCCGAGGCTGTGTTTGCTGTGGCACAGGGTGGCAGAGATCCAGTGTTAGAGATAGCACAATCCTTGAGATCCAAAGTAAAAATGTGGACTTACTAACAACAGGCACAACAAAGTCAACTACATTTGCTTGGCTGGTCTCCACAGTGATATGGTTTAATTAAAACAGACAGTGGAAAAGATTCAAAATTAAAATTTACTGGTACGGAGATGAATTAGATTACATCTGTGAGGGAAAAAAACTGAAACAGAGCATAATTTTCCTTTGTACTCACTACTATAATACTTCCCTTCACAGTAAATACTGCCATTCAAAGCAATTGATTCTGTTTGGTGAAGTGAGTTTAAGCTAATATGAGTCCTAAATTTATGTTTCAGAGTCTTATTTTAAAGTTAAGAAAGGAAGTTGATCCTGAGCAGCCCTGCTGAGCTGACAATGTCAAGAAATAAAGGCTTATCGATGTGTTGCCTGACATCACTGGCTGAAAATCATTGATAACTTCTTGGCTGAACAATGTTTTTTTTTTTTAAGCGGTTTGAAATTTATTTTAAAAAAATTTTGGGGTGAAAACTCAAAAAGTGAGAATTTTAAATGCCTATTTGGGATAAAGTCACCCTTAGAATTAGGCAGGCGGGAAAACTGCAACATATAGAGAAGTCTTGGACTGTCTTCAGTGGTTCTCAAAAAATACACAAGCATTAATTATTTTCAAGATAAATATGAACAAATTAAACGCGATATAGTTAGTAAACATCAAAAGCTAAAAACATTATTTATTAAAGCATGCTGGTGTTCGCTTCATAAGGGCAGAGG
Organism: Anableps anableps; assembly: GCA_014839685.1. NCBI lineage: Eukaryota > Metazoa > Chordata > Actinopteri > Cyprinodontiformes > Anablepidae > Anableps > Anableps anableps. Next base: position 7,335,732 of record CM026073.1, read on the forward strand.
AGGACATTCTGAGAACTCCCAGTATGAACTCAGGAGTTTTTATCTGGGAACCACTTTAAAAGGTAATTTAAGTGTTCCTGTGCCCAGTTTGAAAACCAGTTGAATTTGCTAATTGACATCTTCTGTGACCACACTAATAGCTACAACCAAAAAGCACAGATTAATGATATTTTCAATTGTTTTTCACTTCAGGCTGTGTGTTTGTGTCAGAAATATTTATTAAAAGGTACAGGTCGCCAGACTGAGTTTTATATGCAAGATGGACATAATGAATTTTGAGGATGGCTTGGTGAGAAACATCAGACTGACTTAATTTGAATGTTAACTTCTGGGGAGCTTTCTGTTCATTTTTAAATTCAAATTAGAAAATTTTCAACTTCAGAGAAAAAAATGTAACATACCCATAAACCCAAATTGCAGTGCCAAAGGAAAGGATTTTTTTGTTGTTGCTGTTTTTAATGAGACAACAGCTACCTGACAAAGTCCAAGGTCCTGTTTTACTACAGTTTTAAAATGTCTGTCAAGACAGTGGTAAAATTGTTCATAACTGCGAAGGTATGTTAGAAAAAAGTTTGAGAACCATTGTTCTGCACAGAAATCCTAACTCTATAACTAAAAACCACAAAATGGAATCCTTGCTTTACTAACAAATATTGCTAAAATCTCATCTTATCCCCATGAACCAAATATCGTATATTGTCTCCTCTCATGAGTTTCATGAGTTGGACCGCACTCCTACTCAATACATTATTTACTCAAAAAAAATTCTACTGACATTTAAAAGTCTATTTAAGTACAAAGACCAGGGCAGGTGTTACTATGATTGTCATTTAAATGATGATGATGATTAAGTTGCTGATAAACAAAATACAATCCTTTAAAAATGGTTTAAGAAACATGAAATTTCTTATCTATAAGTCATCTTTAAGGTTTTGTGATAACTGCTTTTGAAATAATGTTCAATGTATAGCTATTAAGAGAAGGGAAAGTCAGGCTCTAAAGATTATTTTCACTCTGATTACACATTCTTCCTCTCAACATTTGCAACATTTAACTTTGAACACTTCAGTGAACTGTGGCCTTTAAGTGCTGCAAAGGAGAGCAGCAGTTCAAATGAATCTCAGATTATAAGCGTTGGAGGAGGTTAAAGGAAGAAATATAAAAACATCCACCGTTCCTTTTTGTACAAGATGTGGGGGGATGCCAAGATAAGAGCGATACACCAAGAGAAAGGAGGACATAAAAACAACAAACAAAAAACCCTTAAATCTTCATGGGAGGAGAAGCTTCTTGGGATTCTGGATAGGTTACAGTTTTTCAGAAATACTCACTTTTGCAGCACTTCCTCTCGACCACAGACTTTAAGCAAATAACTGGAGAAGTCCACCTGGTCCAGGTCATCATGAACCCAGCAGAGAGTCTGACTGATCAACAGCTCCACTGGAGAACTCACTGGAGAGGAAATACAGGGATGTTTCAAAAACAGGAATTCAGATAAGGAGAGTGGGACAAAGGGAAAGGGAAGATCGCAAATATACAGATATCTCAACATCAACAATGTAAAGAACTGCTTGAACCACAATAAATATTACACATTACTTTTAGAATTGGCTAATATAACAGAATATATATTTGTTGAGGCTTGTTGTTTAATATAGTGCAAAATGTTTTAGGAGGGCATTATGTTTCCCTTGTTTAAGTCAGTAAGAAAGTACAAGTAAGTTGTTTCTTTGCCAAGACATAAGCTGAACTAAAATGTAAAATTTTCAATCAAACCTTGTTGTTGAGATGGAAATATTAAAGACAATTTTTCCCAGACCACTCATTACCTGCAGTCTGTTTGAAGTGAATCCAAAGGAAAACAACGTTACAAGCCAAATAAAATATTGAATTATTTATTGCAAGTCATATTGTTGTAAAATTCACCAGCATTAATCACAATTACCCAAAATCATGCAGCCATTCAAAGAATTCAAAAGAATCGGTATGTTTTCAGTGTTTGCGAAAACTTTTGAGCAACGCCTACCACTTTAGCAGTTTGGGGGGTTGTCAGACAGGACCTTTTTGGAACACATAGGACAATGTACTCGCGTGCTGCAGATGTGTATCTATTTAATAGTGGGTAAGTGTAGTGACCTCTGACATTTGCGTATTTTACACTGTACTTTAAACAGGTAGATAATAATTTTATAGATACAATAAATTACAGCTGCTGCTGTTATGGTTACAGCTTCTGAAGGGGAACGTGATATGCATGACAGTAATGATTCTGATGATTGTGAGAGCTTTAATGAACAGGACTTTGACACCAACTGTAGGAAATTGAACAACTACTGTACTTCTGATTTAAGCATCTCTTTTGACTAAAGCCTTATAGCAACTTCCTGCAGTTTGAACTGGTATTCATTGCTAATTAAAAAGTAGTTTGAGGTCACACTTGCATTTTATTGTAAGTATTGCAACAATGATCTATTGGAATAACTTGAAAAAAAGAATTTTTTTTTTCTTGTAAAATGCAAAACATTTTGTATAATGAAGGTTTGAACAATCACTCTGCTCAGAAAAATGTAATATAATAAACCAGTTTAAGTCACCCTACTAAACCCCCTGATGAAAAAGTCTTATTTGGATCATATTTTGAAATAAATAATAACTTAAGAAGATAAATAGCTTCAATTAGTCAGAATTATTTTTGTGCATTATGTATTTATGTTTACGTCAATCTTTGATCTTTGTGTTGTGAGTCATTCACTTTGTATTCCAGCCCTGTATTCTGCCAGGGTTTTTACTTTGGTGCGACACCCCAAGATCATAACTGGCCCCCATTTAGAACCTCTATAAAAACTTCCTGGATACACCCCTGCTCAGAAGTCTTAAAGAGGCATTTATAAAAAAACAAAAAACAAAAACAAACAAAAAACCCCATCAATATTCAAGCATTAATATCTTTAAAAATTCTGAATATGACGTACTAAAGTAAAATTCACTCAAAGTTCAAACATAGCAGGTCTCACGCACATTAATAAATATTGTTATTAAATTAAACTCTCTCAAAGGATTCTCTGTTTCTTTCTAATATTTCTCACTTTTGTTCTGTCGCTGAAAAACCTCTCCATAGCTGAAGTCCATGAAGCTTTTCTGTCTATGTCCATCACTGCGGTGCGCACACGTTAACATTAACGTGTTAATGGTGATCTGGACAGGTTTGCTTTTCCCCTTAGCAGCACCAGAACCTGCTGCACAGAACTCTGAAATATGTTCAATTGTATTTTATTATGTGCGCAGGAGCAGTTCTTTGTTCTGCTTCGCTTCTACCTCTGTGCCACAATCCACTCAGCGTCAAAGTGTGCCATGAAGTCGAGCAGCCGTTACCATGGAAACAGATTTAAATCCTACATGATTCAGCTTTCATCTGTCACCTAAAGTCTCTGCTCCAAGACCAACACAACTATTGCAGACTTTGGTCACAAAGTTGTGGGACATGTGCGACATCAGCACAACAATTCGTCCCCCAGTTTGTTTTTTTTTCAATCGCAAATGCAATGCATTTATCACAATGCACAGCCCTGTGGTTTTCAAGAAATGTTTTAATGGTAATATATTTGCAAGCTTAGAGGAGCAGCACGTTGGTCAGCATGTCAGGCAACTTTAATTTTAAATTATGTCGGTAATGTCCGACTGGCCGACATGTTTACACAAACGCTAATTTTTTTGCCATACCTTTCCTATGATTTAAAATCATTTTAAGAAGATACCAGACAAAGTGGCACAGTGGACAGAGTTTTCTCTGGCTATACTCTTATCCCACTTGTTCATGCACACTGTCAGCTGCCTTAAAGAATGCTCATACATTTTTTATTCATTTACAAGAAAGATAAATTTTACCATTTGGAATAGTTCCTGTTGTGAAAAACAGTTATAGAGTTTATAGAATTTCGCCGCTCATGGTGGCAGCATGTTGGAGTAGCTCTGTTACGTTGCTTTTGATTTGTTCTTGTAGAATTTTGTTCATAATTTTTTTTTGGTTGAGTCTTTGCGTTGTTTGAACAATTAGTCCCTTTATTACCCAGTTATTACTTTTTACTTTCAGCTGTTATGACGTGTAACCATGGCAACAGGTAATCGTTGTTACAGCTGGGAGCAGCTGATTAGCATCGCAAAAGCTCAAATAATACCTGAACTATGACCCCAAATCCCAGAGGAGTTGAAAAGGAGGATTCATGGATGCAGAGCAGGACCAAAGAGCTGAGAGAGAGAACGAGGAACTTCAAGCAATGATCATAACTGCTGTTCTGTCTTTGCTTGTTACAGTATATGGATGTCATTGGTGTCTGAAATTGTGCTCTAAAGTAGTATTTTGGTTTATACACAATACAATATATTTCCTCATTTATGACTTTCTTTTTTGCACATTGCTTATCATTAATAATAATAATTATTATTAATGATATGCACACTGAATATTATTAGTTGAGTTCTAGTATGGGTATTTTACAGCAGAAGCAGTAAGTTAGCGGTGAGAAGCTCAGTCAGAAATGTGTCGTTGTGTACTGCTGGTTATCTAAAGCTCTGTTTTGTGTTATGGACAAAAAAAAAAAAAGAAAAAAAAAAAAAAAAAATAAAAACACTTGTGGCACCAGAATTAAAGATGTCCTCATTCTGTGTGCATGAATGGGAATGACATATTTCATTGTAAAGCGTTTTTAAGCGTCCTAATAAAGTGCTCTACAAGTCTAAAGTTATTTCTTAATAGGCAAGGATCATATCCCTGACTCCAGCATCTCTCTGCTTGGGCTTTCAAACCGAATGGCCAGACAGAGACTTAAAGAGGAGCAGCAAAAGCAAATGAGGTGGGTTAGCAGTGCTTGCCAACAACTGATGGCGTCATCCAGGACATGTTGCTGTGGAATACTATCTCTACTGCCCAGATATTGAGCTGTTGGCATGTTATGACAGTCATGAGACTGTCTTACAGCAACAATCTTCAGTCCTCTTCAGATTTGTTGCAAGTCTGACTGCTATTCCAGATCCTTTCTGCTCATAGCATCACCATCCATGACGACTCTTTGAAGATACTTGGATGATCTGAGTAACGACAAGTACTTTTGAACTGTAAATGAAATGAAACTAAAGGAGACCCACCTATCACTCTCATTAAGGTAAAATTAAGTTGGCACGCTAAAAGCAGCATGTCTTTAGCAGCCAATTGCATGCCAATGCATTCCCAAGGTTAGTCTGTGAAGAGCAGGATCACAAAAAGGTATAATATTCTTCACAATAGGAATACCAGTATCATTTCTGAAAAGCAATTAGATCATGTCATACATTTTGTATGACATTTTTGTGTAGATACCAAGGTCATCAAGCTATGAAAGTTTCCAACTGGTCTATGTCTAAATTAGATCAGGGAGGGAAACATAGAGGAGGTCTTGCTTGGCTAGATATATAAGCTTTGTCCAAAAGAAAGAAAAAAAAAAATCATTTGATGGTATGAAAGTTGCCAGAAATAAGCACAAAATGTTTAAGTTTCACAATGTTACTTTTTTTTGTCAGATCCGAAATGTCTCTCCAAGTTTTGAATTTCATATCAGGTTTTATTGGACAACTACTTTCTATTAAAAACAACTAGGTTCTCCAATAAAAAGACATTTCACCAGAATGCTGTGCAATCACACTGACTGAGAAGGTTGAGAGGTCAGTAACCATCCAGGAGAGGACTGGGTGGAGGAGTGTAATCTGACACGCTGCAGATTACTATGCTGCTAATCCACTTCGTCAGACATGTGCTACACACAAACATGGGCTCAGAGGTAAAGACAGGCAGACAGCTCGCACCTAGAAACATTTCAGCTTTGGACTCGGCATCGATGCTCAGGTTACTTCACAGACAAACACAGCGGAGACCACCTCTGACTCCAGCAACAACAGACCACCACCCTTCAGAGGAATGGACTTTTCCCACTCTTTCAGAATCAGCGATGGTGCTGCCAACACTGCTCATTCTAACAGAGTAGCAAGGCCATTCCTAACTCTGCTAGAGTTCACAGAAGAGTGTTTTTGTGATTTAGAGAGAAATGTCCTGTCGTTCATTGTGTTAATTTTTCACACATGGATAGGGAACAGTGCTGGCCGAGTCATAAAGGAACAAACCTTTTAATGCAGACAAAAAGCACAATACCTTAGCTAAATCAGGAGTAAACGGAATGTGAAATAAATCAAGCACAATAGCTGTTTAATAATCAATGAAATAACTAACTTGACAGAGCTCAGATCCAGTTTCATGAGGCAGCTAATGAGAGGGCGAGTAAAGCCAGAAGTCACTCAGCACTTTGCAAATTTACAAGGCAAACATTGTAAAGATGTGAAAAGGATGGCTGCAATTCCACCATGACACAAAGCAAACAAAAATTTCTGCTTCTGTAACAGCTCCTACACCCAAACACAGATGTTCAGACAGATGGAGGCAGACCTAGGCGAAAGAACGACAATCACCAGTAGCAAATATGTATAAAGCTAGAGGCGTTTCAGGTATGATTCCCGATCGGAGGATACTTCACTCTGAAAAGATGAGTACAGAGGTTCGTAATATTTCACATTCTACATGATTTAAGCTTCATTCAAGTCTTAATTACAGGCAAACTGAACAAATTCACAAAACAAAAATTTTATATCGCGTTATATTGTTATTCTCTCATCAAAAACATATCTGGAGTGTTGCTTTGATTCTTTCATGCATGTTTGAAAGAATGAATATCCCATGGTAGCCATTTGGGGGTGCCTAAACATTTGCTCTCACAAACGCTGCCTATTTACCCCAAGCCAAGCTTCTGCCTCACAGAGCAACCCTCCCCCACGCCTTCCCCCACATAGCTCCTCCAAATTAGCAGCAGCAGGAATTAGCAAACACCTGGTGGGTCTGCTGAGCTTATCATACAAACTTTCAAGGCATCAAATTGCGAAATCAAACTTCTTGTAAGTTAAGTTTAAGTCTGTGATAAATACAGCATTTTCATAACAACTGAAGGTAACATAGTTACTTGATGGTGCTATAAAATGGCACCATGTGCCTTGAAAACAATGCCGCCCCTTTAAAGAAAAGCTATCCAACTATAGTTTTCATTATTTTCCAATAGATTTACTTTCATTTCTGATACTTGTCTAATTGTTTCGAGCACAATCAAAATTGAAGTAAAACTTGAACGTACAGTTGGCTAGACAAAAGAAAAAGGACAAAAATAGAAATGATGTTTTTGCGCAAGAGTATGGAATAGCAGTAGACATAGTATAATATAATGTATCCATTTTGGCAGATTGTCAACAAGTTTTTTTCGTTCATGTTTTAATACCATGATGCTGCCCGCACCTGCCTTTTACATCCAGTAAATAAAAACAAATATAGAACCTCCTATGGCATTTAAATCAGATGATAAATCACTCCATGAAGTTTTCCATGACAATACACCAAGCTTTAAAATCTTGACATGTCTGACAAAAGTAAGCTTTGCCATAATTCCCGTTTTGTGAAAATGAATGTTATACTTTACAGTCTACAGACACAGCTGTAGTCGGTCATCCCTGTTATCTCAAAAACATAGAAAAAACATGATGTCCCAAACATTCATCATCTTTGCTATTAATTTTAAAATCAACTTAATACTTGATGCATTAAATCATTTTTATGTGCAGCTTCACCAAACTTCCCACAAATCTTTCCTTAGCTTTTGTTAGAAATTCATGTCTCCTGAATTCCCAAACCCCTCTCTCTCTACATTCTTTCGTTTTATTGCCATGCTTTCTTCCTTCTTCTTGCCTTCCATCTCTCCTCTGCAACAACAATATGTAAAGAATCCTCAGAAGCCAGCAGCATTTTACTTCACAGCCCAAGATGATTTGCCCCTAGTCTTTTCTGCCAGACTTCTTAAAAAACCCACAAAGATAGTTGATTACTGCAGCTAATTTTTCCTTAAACAGCAACTTAATATCTGTGTGAATAACTTAATAATGTGTGAATAAGCATCACAGTTTGTTTATATTTAGCATATAGATAAACCAGCTGGAGAGGGGAGAATTTGGTAGTCGTTTGAAATATTAACTAAAATTTACACAGAGAAGGAAACAGCTGCAGTAGATAAACAATGGTGAAATACAAAAGAAACGGTAAGAAAAGGTCAGCAATTGTGAGAAAGAATCAACAACCTTGGCTAGATAAAGTTCAGCTCCTTCCATTAAAGCCAGAACTGAGGCCCATTGTTTCTAAAAGAAGATTTTTGTCCTATCAAAGAATCCAAATATCCACTATGTGGGTCAACACACTACTGACAGAGAAAAAAAAAAAAACAAGGAAGCAAGGAAATGGATATCATGAGGAGAAAGAGGGAAATGTGGCTAGAAAGTAACTGGGGCAGTGATATTACAGGAGGAAAGACAGGTAAACCCAGAGAGACTACAGGAATCCTGGAAGGTATGATTCAGGTGTTGACTGAGGAATGTGGTAACTATTGTTCTTATGAGTTGTAGTTGTTGAATTGGCTTCTTCAGAGACTGAATATCGGAATCAGAAAGCTTTTTAATGCAAGGAACAACATTAAAAATGATTCTTTTTGCAGATGATACAAACATGTTTTGCTCGGGGAAAATATGAAGGAACTATTAGATGATGTTAGCTCTGAACTTAAGAAAATTAAAGTCTGGTTTGACATAAATAAGCTGTCGTTAAATTTAAGTAAAATTAAAATTATCTTATTTGGAAGTTACAACAGAAATAAGGATGTAAAGGTCCAAATACATGGGAATTCAATTGAAAAAGTTAATGAAAATAAAGTTGTCGGGGTGGTAATTGACAGTCAGTTGAACTGGAAATAAAACATTAAGTATTTGCAATCTAAACTGTGCAGAAGTATTTCATTCCTCAATAAAGCAAAACATGTTTTGGATTATAGTGCACTTCATACTGTATACCGTACATTAATCTTACCATACTTAATTTACTGTTCAGAAGTTTGGGGCAACACATACATTATTTCATTACAGCCGTTAATTATATTACAAAAGAGAACAATACCCATCATAGGTTAAATATCTCTATCACACCAATTCACTTCTTCCACAAGCAAGATTACTTAAATTCACTGATTTAGTTAAATTTCACACAGCACAGGTGATGTTTAAGGCAGGACACAATCTATTACCAAGCAATGTACAGAAAATGTTCAAGGTTTGAGAGGGAGAGTATAGTTTTAGGGGCAACTTAAATTCAAAAGTATTACCAGCACGTACAACAAGGACAACCTTTTGTGTCTCCATATGGGGAGTTTGGCTGTGGAATCGTTTAAAGGCGGAGCTGAGGCAGTCTGCAAACTTAAAACAGTTTAAAATAATGTATAAAGGGATGGTTTTTGATCAATATGGGAATGAGAACAAGAACTGAATGTTAAACATAATTATTGTATTACTATACAGCTGTCATTTCATTTGCAATGTAATTCATTGGTTGTTTATTGTTATTGTTTTAACTGGCATTTTTTGAGTAGAAGAAAGAAGTTAAAAAGGAAAATGGGTGAGATTATATAAGTGTTTACTTCTATCCACTTCTTTTCAGATGAGGAATGGCAAGAGGGAATGTCAAAGATTTCTAAATTCATGTCATTTATTTTGTCAATTCTGCTGTGTTGTTTTTCCATCTGATTGCTTTGTTCTTGTGAAAGTCTGAAATAAATATAAATATAAATGTCTTTCTGCTTTGTGTTCATTGCAGTTATATATAATGATTTAACCACCTTACCGTCAGTTTACCTTACAAAACATTTTAAGCTCCATTAAGCACCATATACATTACTTGCATCAAGTGTCTAAATTCATGGTACTTAAATAATTGTCAAATATCTATATCAGTTCATCCATTTCTTTGCCATATTGATATTGTGTAGAGTGATGTTGCAATAACAATAAATATGTGATATATTATGCAGACCTAATCTGTACTGATGTTTTTTTTTTTTTTTTTTTAAGTAAACAATTTTTGCAATAATGATCTCAGTGTCAGATATTTTTGACCTGAAGAATGTAGGGACTAATGGCAAGAAACAGCTGTTTTGATTCTTTTAAACTGTCAGTCATATAAAAATTGGTATTTATACCATATGGCATCGCAATATTTTGCTGCAATATGTGTAGAATGTTGTGTAGAATCACAACAGTAAATTCATAAAATTTGGGTTTTTGTTTTTATTTGTCATTTGTCAAATGCTTACCATCACAGGTGAAAGTTACAGGCTGCTGAGATTCGGGGATTTCAATGGAAACCTTGACAGAGCAATTATTGTCAGGTCCACTCTCTCTCTGGGTGATGACGGGGCTGAGGACGAAGCCGGGGTTGGTTCCAATGTCGTCATGAGGGAATCTGGAACGTAGGCTGGAAGAGAAAGAAACAATCCCAGTGGAGAGAGAATCAACACATTTTTTTTATATTTTGGTTTTCATGCCCAGTGGGAAAAAAAAAAAAATAAAATAAAGGGAAACAAAGGCCAGTCATGCAATCAGATGATCTGGATTAGATTGCTGGATGAATCGGGGGCAGAATGAAAAGGGAAAACTGGATGGATGAGAAAGTGAAACAAGGAAAAGTGAATGTGAAAACTTGAATCCACAATGTGCAGGTCAAACAAAATGATTTGAAAGGCAGCAAGTCCGACCGAATAGTTTTTTGCTAGAATATGAAAATACCAAGAAATTTTCTCTTTTGTCCCATTTACAAATAAAAAGTTCTTCTAATTTGTAAACTATGCAAATTGTTTGGTGACCACCCAGGATGTGGAGATGTTGCCAGACATCAGTGGGGCGTTGACTGCATGATCATAGTGAAAGCGCATTCCGTGAGCACGGCTTCATCGTCACTCCACCCAAACCAAATACTGTGGTAAGAAACTGCACGGACCCCAGAGATGAACTAGACTGGAAACATGTCATCAAGTAAATGCATGTACATTTATAAGTACGCCTTTACTTACAATGGTGAAAAGTTTTACTTGCCGAAACATGGAGTTTCTGCCTACTTTTTAATTTTCCCCTGATCTTAAATTAACAATAAACCGTTTATGTTAAAAAGCAATGACTTGACTGTTGCTTCAAACTGTTAACTAAAAGATCTGTAAATATACTGTAAGAGTAGATTCCCACCACACAGTGAAAAGAATGATAAAGAACGCAAAAATATCTCTACAGCTCATTGCTGAGCTACAGAAACAGTGGCAGCTTGGGGTGATGTACATAAGTAGAGTTTGCTATAGTCCACTGGACTTTAACTGGAAGTGTGTGCTTTGATCAGATGAGACTAAGAATGAGGTTTTAGAAAACAAACAGTCCAGGTGGTCTGGTATAAAACAAAGGACGAATACAGCAGACCCTCGGTATCAGTTGGGATAAGAGACCACAACTGACCGCAAATAGCTGAAATTTGTGCATACTGGAGCCTCTAAATACCTCTAAAAGTGCTTCTACCTGCCAATTTTAATAGGTCAAATACCAAATATACTGTAGTTAATATTAATATTAATTAATATTATAAATTAATATACACGGTGAAAACTGTCTTAGCACTGTCAACATCCATAGACTTCCTCATCTTTGCTCTTGGGGGGTACAGCCAATCAGCACCAAGGAAAATGAATGGGGCTTCTGGATTGGTTTTTTGCAAATGCCAGCCAATAGGGTGTCAAATAGCACTGCACCAAAGTATTTCAGATTCCCAAGGTGGATTTTCTTTCAAATATTTTAGATATGCTCTAGAAAAAGAAAAAAACAAAAACACCAAAAAGGCAAATTTTCTACGAATAATTTGGAGTTATGTTCTACAGAAAAATCTGCAAATCTTGAATTGCAGTTAGGCAGGGGTCCACTGTATGTGGAGGGGCACCTCATGTAGACTGTTAAGTATGATGGAGGATTTGTGATGCTGTGGGCCTGTTTCTCTTCCAAAGGTACCTTGAATGTCGTTAGAGTGTATGTTTTCATAAACTATGACTTATCACGAGATTTTATAAAAATCTTTTGAGCCAAGCCAAATACTATTAACTGATATTAGGTAATAACTGGGACTTTTGGGAAAGATAATGATTAAAAAAAAAAAAAAAAAAAAAAAACACATATGAAAAACAATCCTTAAAGTGGTTCACCAGACATACAAAAAAGTTTTCTATGGCCATTTTTGTCTGTAAAGCTAAATCCTATAGAAAATTTTTGGAGTGAGCTGAGAGAAGAGAGCAGACAAAAAGAGTCAAAGTTGGAGACAATCAAGAGAGATCATGCCGAACGGTCAACAATCCCTCTCTCTATATACCCAAACCTTCTGAAATGTTAGACTAAGACTTTTAAGAATTTTAAGATTAAGTGCTTAAAATTATTAACAGCTGCGATGCTAGCACCAATTGTGGCATGGGTCATTTTGTCAAAAACAATAATTTCTTAAACTAAAACCTATTTCCCCACTGAAGAAGAGTATTCTACTTTTTTGATTGGATTTTTCAAATATTTGTAGTGTGATTGCACAAGTGAAATGAAACATGAATTTATCTTCTGGATTCTAACACATCTTTACCAGAAGTACCAGTCAGTTTCTGGCGTGTTGCATGTATGTCAATCCATATTTTTTGCCAATATTGGTCCAATACAGATGTGACATATCCACTATATTGTCCAAAGTACTTGCTTATCCATCCAAATCATTAAATTTAAGAGTTCCAGTCACTTCCATGGCTAGAGGTGTATAAAAGTCAGCACATTGGCATGCAGACTACTTCTACAAACATTTGTGAAATAATGGGTTGCTCTCAGAAGCTCATTAAATTCCATTGATGTACCTTGATAGGAAACAATTTGAAGCAATAGCAACTCATTGTGGTTAGAGGATCTTGAGAGGTATTCAGTGCATAAAAAGTTAGACCTCCAAATCTCCTTTAGATAAGTTCAGGGACAGAGTGTAAAGTGCAGTGCAAAGCATCGAATGCAGTGGTAAAACATACCACCACTGGACTCTAGAGCAGTGGAGATGTGTTCTCTGGAGTGACAAATGGTGCCTCTGTGTCTGGCAATCGAAAGGAGTCTGGGTTAGCAGTTGCCAGGAGAACGGCATTTGCCTGACATTCCTGTGTCGAATGTAAGGTTTGTGCAAAGGGGATTATGGTGGGGGCTGCTTTTCAGAAGCTGAGCAGGGCCCATTACCTCCAGTGAAAGGAACTTTTAAAGCTTCAGCATACCAAGACATTTTGGACAACTTGCCAACTTTGAGGGAATAGTTTGGGGATGGCCCCTTCAGTTCCAACATGACTATACACCAGTGCACAAAGTGAATTTGAAAGGGAAGAGTTCGGCTGGCCTGCACAGATCCCTGAGCACAAAACAACAGAACACTTTCTTAATATGCTTGATTGGACACCAACATCAGAGCTTGACCTCGTACAAAAACTGTAGGCAGAATGGTCAACAATTCCCATAAACACACTCCTAAACCTCCTAAAGAAAGCATTCCCCGAAAACCTGAAAGGTGAAAAGGCACCAAAGGGTGGACTGACTTCATATAAAGCCCTAAGGATTAAGAGTGGAATGACACTGAAGTTCAATTGAAGATAGATGAGCGAATACTTTTGGCAATATCGTACTCTTTGACATGCAGTGCATGTGTACACCGGAGTTTAAGTTTGTGACGGACCAACGAGAAGTTTATTGTTCTGCCAGCAGAAACAATCCAACTTACCTTGCCAAGTCTTTACAAAAGGAAACAATCTCCAAGTTCTGGGCATCCTGTTCCTCCAGTACAGCATTCTTCACCAAACCATTCCCCTTTCCCTAAGCAAGCAAGCAAAGGAGTCACAAAGATTAGCACTAAAAGAATAACAGCTCCTTTTATAGAAGAAAAAATAAGATGAAAGCAGGAAGGAAAACAAAGATGGCTGAGGGGTAAAAGTAATCATTAAAATGCCTTATTTCTTGTATGTCCTAAAGTATATACTTCTTCAAAACAGTTTAGCAAATGTCAAGACAGCTTGAGTTCATTCAAAGATTTAAGAAGGGGAAGTTTTATTAGAAGTGCCTCAGCACTAGTAAACCTACAGTGAGAGCAATGCCCTGACACAAAAACACAACCATAAATCTTTAGATCTCTCGTGTTGGGGTGTCTCTGAGTGTGACACTACATTGGTTTAACAAGGTTTGGGTGTGCAGTTTGATTTAAATAAAGCTCTGAAAAATGTTATACAATAAGGCAGAGCTATCAAAAGATATGAAAAAGAATTTAATACACGGAGGACAAAATTTTGCATATTCATACACAGAGAAATAAATCCTGAGACAGCTCCCTTTGGAATTACTCTAAGAAATTCCTGGAGGCCAGCCCACTGCAAGGAAATCACAACTACTCTCTGCCTTTTACTGCCATCTGATTGTCAGCAGCTTAGGAATGTGCTTCCTGTAGCACAGGAAATGAGAAGTACGAGGACTCCGCCCCTTCCTGATATGGACTCTGGGCCGTCTGTAAAAGTGCTCAGTCACGGCTTGAAAATTGGTCTGACATCATCCCAAATGAAGTGGAATGAGCAGTACAGATGGAGAGGAATGGGAAAGAGAGGATGAAACAAATGTGAGGAACATTGATGATAGATTACTCCTTCATTAGACAGTGGAGTTTACTTTTTAGGTCCTCTTAGAGCCAAACTAAACAACTGGTGGCTGGCTTTCCTACAGCATACGGCTGGAAGACATGGCTTAAAAATAAAACCTCCCGATTTTTTTCATGCCTGATCCAATTTGAAATCGCTTCCCCCCCCCCCCCTCTTTTTCTTAAAAAAAAAAAAAAAAAAAAAAGGCAATTACAAAAGACAGAAAATATTTTCAAAAAGCCGCTGTTATTTCAATCATCACTTCTGTGAGTTGGACGATGGAGTACTTAGGCCAGGCTATCAATTTTTGTTTATCTATGAGAATACAGTCAAAATATTAGCAGAATAAAGACACAAAAAAAGAACATCTTAAAATTAAGAGAAAAAAGTCGTTTAATCAAAAAAGCCTCTAACTATCGAGATCTAATGTAAAAACTTCGTTCCCTGTGGTTCTTTCCTGGAAATAGACTGTAGTTTGCTCAGTCGTTTCAAAGTCCTGCTGCTGAAAATAATTAGATGCTGATGTGTTCAAATTTGACATATTACCTCATCTGTAAAACCGATACCAAAGTATAACTTCACACGATGCTCCACATTACTCATTTCATATTTTATTTTTCATGTAGGAGTTCTCAAAAAATTATTACTTCACTCTCCTAATATTACAACTTTACTCTGGGGATATTAATGCTTTATTTCAACTTTAATGTCATATAACTTTATTCTTGCATTACTACAACTGTACTGTAATACTATGACTTTATTCTCAGGCTTAAAAAAAAAAAAAAAAAAAAAAAAAAAAAAAAAGTTAAATCGCAGTTTAGCCCTAATATTCCATCATAAAGTTGACTGAATTAAAAGTCTAAATAAATAGAAGCTGTTGACGCTTGTCAAATAAGATGATAGGCAATGGGAGCGCTGACATCACTTTGAACAAAGGAAACTCAAGGAGTGAATTGCTGACAAAAAAAAAAAAAAAAAAAAAAAAAAAAAAAAAATCCAGATTTTCCAAAAGTTAAATCTTCAAAAACCAAAAATTTCATTAATCGATAAAATTGATTTATTGCCCAGCCCTATTACTACTATTGCCCAGCCCTAAAAAGAACTACTTTTTTTTGGTAAAGTCCCAAACATGACAATGAAGTTTGTGGTTGGAACGTGACAAAATACAAAACAGTGAACCCGTTAGCAACTCCTGTAGTTGTTGTATTTTTAAGAAATCAATAAGGACAAATGAGAGTCAGTGTGACAGATAGAGCGCTACACAGAAGAAATTAGTATGGCATGTTTTACTTCAAGAAAACCAACAAGATACTTCAAGAATGACAAGGATGTGAGAAGTCTTTATGGTTGAAATCAGAATAGTTTTGATGTGTCACAATAAGGGATAGAATGGCCCATCTGTGTTTCACACCATCGTTTTTTTTGCCAGGCACCAAGTGAGAACTTGGCGTGTCTGAAGTCATGGGAACAGCTCCTTTAGATTCACACGCTGACTAATCTCTCATCTTTCCTCTGCACATCCGCTGATGTGTCACAACGCTGACTGTAAGACCAGGAACACACTGTGCAACATAAAGGAAGACTATAGCACAGCCTGTTCTAAGTAATTTAACTGGAAGTGATGTCTTATGAGCCAATCCAAATCAGAGTTTTATGCGAAATCAGGCAATGTTGGCGTAAACCATTTTAACATTTTTATGTCTGATGGCGTTCCTGTCCAGGTTTTGTGGTGTGACTTGAATGTATTTGCTTGATTTAGCACTGTGGTGAATGCCTTCCTGACAAAAAAAAAAAAAAAAGTATAAAGTCTTTTAAAAAATTACAAAATTTCATTAATAGCCTAATTCCTAATAGGAAGGGATCATTTCTGGGTTTCCATCGATGTCCAAATTCAGCTCTAAAGTGAGATATCATCAATTAAAAATCCATGACTTCTTGTTTAACAAACGACACAAATGTAAAACTATTCCTGGTATTTTTCTGAGGCAAATCAACCTTTTAGTTGACAGAAGAAAAGTCTTGTGCAACTCTTGAGCAAAACCGAGAAATGACAAAATATCACTTTATTGGCTGCTTTCCTGTAAAAGCACAAGTTCTCAACAATATTTTTAATCAATGAGTAGACAAAAGAAGTGTCATTCATTTATCCATAATTTTCTGCATGTTCAAAGTATGGAAGCTTATATCGTTTTCTTGATCTTGAAAAGGGAAGCAAACTGAGGTTAATAAACATACTCTTCTTTGCATTAATGAAGCAGAAACATTTATGACATTTAAGGACTTCTGATATTCTAAATATACCATTGCCATGGTCAACAAAATATGTTTTAAGGGTTCCCTATTCTTAAAAATATCTCTTTTTTTTTCACAAAATCATGCAGACCTATTCACTTAACTTAATACTTTAAAAGTAATAGCCATTGATAATTTGACACTTAGTAGTGAAAAACTAAAGGCTCCTAAGCGTCAGACAACTATTAACTATTTTCTGGACCAAAGAAGACAATTTTCACCGGATGCTGATATGTGCCAGACCTGAATCAAACTGTAGCTTGTATTTGATGGGACAAAAGAGAAAAACTTCAGTCTTCTAAAATTTAGAGTTAGATAAAAGGAAAGAAACCAAGGTTCTGTGGAGAACTATTTAATGAAGTTTAACATTAATCTGCTGGGTGTGAGATATTATCATTTTATCCAGTTACACATTTACTGCCAGTAATAGCAAACACGCAGCAACGTGTCCTCTGGAAAATACAGTCTTCTGACCTCTAATCAAGCTAATGAGTTCGTATCTAGAGCGGCCAAATCTGAACAAATCCCAACAAAGCACTGCTCGGGTATCAGGTTCACAAGGGCAGGAACAGAAACAGGTTGACATCCCGAAAACAAAAACACCCTCCACTGCTGACGTATTAAAGACTGTCTAAATAAACGTTAACATCACTCCAATGTAGAGGCAGTGGCTCATTTCAGCCAAAACATTTTGGCAGCATACAAAAGGGACATTTTCCAAGCAAAGCTATGCTAAAAAGAAAGAGGCTGAAACAAACTGTAAAGTTTATATCAGGGGGAACCAAGTACCCTTAAAGCAGAACCACTTCTTCTTTCAATACGGAAGTATCTGATGGCTATCGAAGTCACCCTTCCTGTGATAAACTGAAATCTCTGACTACCAAATGTAGTTCAGTGGACAAAAGGATGATGAAACACTGTTAAATGCATTTTTCTTGTTTTATCATATGCTTAATTATGGATTATACTTGCTTTGTTAAGTTGCACATCACTTCTGTTTTCTTCCAGCGCATTATAAAAGGTCAAAGTTTGGGTGACAGCGTGCCAGTCGTCAGGTGAGTCATTATGGATGGGAATCAATGCAACATCTTGTAACAGCTGCATCATCCTTAATCCTGCTTTATTGGCTTGGAAGAACAGTTCGTGAGAATCACTTAAGGTGTAGGTTTTCACATTTGTGCAGAGTGTGCAATTAACCTAAGCATAAAAGAAAATGGGGCATAGTCTGAAGTATGGAGGCGTCGATAAAAGGCTTCTGGAGGTCTTGAAGTGTGCGGGGGAAGATAAGGTCTGTCTGTGTTATGTAAAAAAAAAAAAAAAAAAAAAAAAAAGAATGTACAGTGCATCCTGACATACTGCAGGTTTCACTTTCTCACTCAAGCACTTAAACAACAGCACAAACAAAGTGGGTCATCTTAAATAAAAAAAAAAATCAGTCTGCAAGACAAGGGAAAGGTGGAGGAGCAAACAGGTACACACATGCTCAACAGATCCTGATCTTAAATCAGTGCATGCTCCAGGACCGCTTCTTGAGGGATTACTTCAAATAATCACAATCACGCTGGTTATCATCGAGATTACATCATTCAACACTAGAAGCTGTAATATATTGGTTCTACAGGATGTTTTACATTAATAAGGTTAGTTACAAACTATTTCTACATCCAGCTGAACTGAGTGGCGCAACACTCCTGAACTGACCGTGGAGTAATATGAACGTGTCTCATCTTAACCCAGACATGGCAGAGTGCGGTTAGGGATGTGTGACTTTCAGTAACAGAAAGGCTTGAACATGCGCCTTTGAGGCGTCGACTGTTGTACTGACAAGAAGTCTGTCGCCCACTGATGCATGACACCTGAGCTAAATATAAGGGTATTTGTTTGACTGCAGATCATCATCAACTTGAGCTTTAACCTCCAAATGAAAGAGGAAAACTGATAGAGTAGGTGGGTAGAAGTTACAGAGATATAGAAATAAACGATTTCACAGTTTAAAGACAAATTGAGTCAAAGTGAGGGGTGGTGGTGGTGGTGGTGGTGGGGTGATCAAAATATATAAATGTGATAAAGTCAAGTTCATTTGTTTTGTTTTACACCCTGCTGCCCAGCTCACCCTCCCATTAACGTGCATTGGCAACTTCAGGCCAACATGCAGTCATTCTCATACTTCCCAGCAAACAATGTGTACAAGGAGGAAGAAGGAAAAAAAAAAAAAAAAAAACTCATCGCTGGAAATTCCTGGTGATTCATAGCTTTTCCTGGTAAAAATACAAAACAAAAGGCAATCAGACCAAAACAAACAAACAAAAAAAACACCTTACATAATGGATTGTTTTGGTATACCGAGTTAGAAAATATAATTTATAATTACAAATACACCATACCATGGATGTTAACATACCAGTTTAGTAAAGAGAAAAAGAATACACCCTCACTGTTATTTAACTAAGATTAGATAAGTTGGTAAAAGATTAGACAGACCCTAAGAAGCCTTGATGCATACAAAACAAAAACACAAGAATTTAAAGAGAGTTTCCGTTTTTCCATGACTATTAGATATTTTCCGTGCTGTTGAAAGTTTTCTTAGGAGTTGGGAGGAAGTAGTTTCTTGTATCAATCTAAACCAAGGCTTTAAAAAGCTGTCTTTTCAAAGCTGCTCAAAGTTTCCGACATGTTGTTCCTTCTGCTTTAAGTCCTTTTAGTGAGATGCTGAACAAAGTGCGGAAGTAACTGGTTTTTTTGGGGGGGGTTTTTTTCACTGGATGTGTGGAGTAGAGAGTGATGCAGCCATGCCTCTCCCCACACCCATCGTGCACCCCCAGTCAGCTGGCTGAAATGAGGCTACTAACCTTTCCCCTCATAAACAAGAAAGACAAATGTGTCCGTTTAGAATATGTCAAGACACGAAAAACATGGAATGATATTGTAAGTAAAGGAGTGCGACCCACTGCTCTTATTAAGGTCCCAATGTTTTAAAACTAAGAACCGCATGACTGCAGGCTTTGCACTTAAGCAAAGACAGAATAATTAACCAGCTAATAAAAGCTTGTTATAGTTGTGTTACGACATAAAGAGCAGAGGGATGATAAGGTATATATAATATGTGGAAGGGAGAAAGCCTTAACAATGCAACAATCATTAAAAAAACCCCAAAACCTACTTATAAGTAGGACTGTGTTCAGAATGTTTTTTGGTTTTGCTCCTATCCTAAGATTTAGGACTGAAAAAAAAAAAAAAAAATCATCCTCAATGAACATGTTTCAAGAACTGCACCGCTCATGGCAGCAAAACGTTGGATCAGCTCTGTTATGTTAGTTCTGAGTTGTTTTTTTGTAGACTTTTGTCCATAATCGTTTTGGCTGAGGCTTTGCATGTTTGGACAAATCATTCCCTCTGGTTCTGGATGCTATAAAGATAGAAGGATTTTTGTTCAAACCATCTCTTCCATCGATCATTATGAGCAAGGATCTTATCCCCAAATCCAACATCTCGCTGCCTGGCTTTCCAATCATACATATAAAGAGGAGCATCAAAAGCAAAGAGGCGGATTAGCAGTGTTTGCCAACAACTGACTGTGTCATGCAGAACATGTTACTGTAAAATATTGTCTCTGCTGCTCATATCTGCTGTTAGCATATCATGATAGTCAGACTGTAATAGAGCCACAGTCTTCAGTCAGAAGCCTCTTCCGATTCAAGACATCCTGCTTTGTTCAAGTACCAAAGAAAATTCATCCATCAATTATCAATGACTATAGACCCGTTGCCCTGACATCCCATATTATGAAGGTCCTGGAGAGACTCCTGTTGGCCCACCTGTGTAAGCAAACCAGCACATAACAGGACCCCTTGCAGTTTGCTTATCTCCATGGAGTTGGAGTTGAAGACGCCATCATACACCTGCTTCAACAAACCCACTGCCACCTGGACAAAGCAGGCAGCACTGTGAGGATCATGTTCTTTGATTTCTCTAGTGCATTTAACATAATTTAGCCTGATCTACTTTGTTTGAAACTCCAGAGGACACAGGTGGAGGCCTCAACAATCGCCTGGATCAATGGCTACTACCTGACAAACAGACCACAGTTTGTAAGGCTGAAGGGTCCTGTGTCTAACCAGGTGGTTAGCAGCACAGGAGCACCACAGGGGACTGTACTCTCACCATTTCTTTTTACTATGTACACTTCAGACTTCCAGAAAAAAAAATCCAACTTTTGTTATCTACAGAAATACTCAGATGACTCTGCAGTCATCGGGTGGATCAGTGATGGACAAGAAGCTGAGGACCGAGAGTGGGTGGACTAGGGCCCCATGAAATCTGTTTTATTTTTTTCCCAAATTCCACTTTTTTTGTTTTTATTTTTCTGAATTCCACTTTTTCCATTCTAACCATATTTATTAACCTAAAGAGTGTGCAATTATGGAGTGAATTTAAAAAAAATTCAACAAACAGATCCACATTTACTGTTATTCAAGTTTCACAAATATAACAAGGTATTTAAAACTATTTTGCCATAATTTTTTTCAATAACTAGGAGGACATATTGTACAAAGCAAAGAATCTCGTGTTTTTCAGATTAAAAAAAAATCTGTTTTAAAAATGCTTTAGAGTTAACCTCAATGCCAAAATGTCTCATAAAGAAACCTGCCAACATTAAATCCTTGTGCACACTTCCATAATGATCAGGGCCTTCATTGATTTTTATTTCTTTCTTCTGTCACAGACATCCACTTCAAGTACATGACTGTCAGTCTTTTGGTGTGCTGGCAAGACTTAAAGTTGAGATTCCGACTCCTAAAAATCGCTAGCCCTGAATATTGTGCTAAGCTTTGAGTTTTTACATTTATTTTGGTTGACGTCTGCGTTGCAGTGAGATTTTTCAACATGGTCGACAGTTTAGTTTTTTTTCCTCTGTTGGGAGAGGAGAGCTGAGCCCCACCTTACCAGGTAACAACAGGTATGGAAGCTGCAGTGGCCCACTGCTATGTAGCTGTTCCTACTCGCTGATAAACAAATTCTGTAGGATTCCGCGTTTTGTTTTGGAATTCATTTGTTTTGTTAAATTCCACAATATCTTAGGGTCCTAGTGGACCGCTTAGTGTCATGAAGTGGGAACAATTGTCTTATGTTGAATATGAACAAAACAAAGGAGATTATTATAGATTTCAAGAGAAACAGGGTTAGCTCAAACACTATTTCCATCATGGAGAAGCAGTGGAGGTGGTACCTTGGTTTTCACTTGGACAACAGATTGAAATGAAGACGCAACAATGAAGGCACCTGTAAGAAGGGACATTGCAGGCTTTGCTTCTTGAGGAAGCTTAGGTCCTTCAGTGTTTGCAACACGACGCTAAATATCTTCTATAAGTCTGTTGTTGAGAGTCTCATCTCGTCTTCTGCCATCATGTGTTGGGGTAGAAACATCAGAGCCAGGGACTTCAAAAGGCTCAATTACCTGATAAAGAAGGCTGGTTTTGTTCTGGGAACTACTGTGAAACCTCTGGAGATAATGGTGCAAAGAAGAATTCTTCATAAAATTAAGAAAATCATGAACAACCCTGAGCATCGTCTTCAGAACATCTTTAGTCAGAGGCTTTTTCAGATTTGCTGTACTACAGACTGCTACACAAGATCCTTCCTGCCCACAGCCATCAGCATCAACAACACTCTTTAAAGAAAACTGTGTAGTATGAGTTACAACAACATTTAATTTCCCTTTAGGATCAATAAAATATTTTTGAATTTTAATTGAATTTGCAGAAAAAAAAAAAGAAAAAAAAAGTATCACCCAAAATGCTACCTGTTTTCAATCTTCTCTGAGATCTGGCATCTCATGAGAGTTGGGTTAAAATAGTAACATGTTAAGGGTGATCCTTTGGGCTGTTCCGCCACTGCTGTAGGGCACATAGGACCTGTACAGACCTGTTCCTGTTTATAACAACTCGGGCAGCAGAAGAAGGAACAAGGGGAGCAAGCAAACACACATACCACCATGACCTCCCAAACATAAAGACTGCAGACATGATAGATGGAGACAGAATAAGTGAGCGTGGAGTTAAAAAGGCTCAAACTGTACAACATTAGTAGTTTCAGCAACAAACGCATGCAAACCTAGACATAACATATGGGCAAGAGTAAACAAGCACCGTTTCATCATTTCAAGTATAAAGACATTCCTCAACCCTGGAACCCTCACTGGGGTGTGCACACTGGACAAGTTGCCTTTGATAAGAGGAAAAACTCCATCTCCAGAGTCTCCAATGCAAGTATACGTGATACATTATCACTGGCTTTCTTCCTTTTAACAGTAATATTTAAAAATTACGGAGTTTCATGATGTTTTGTTTATTGTAGCTGTAAAGAAATTGCACTGTTGGAAAGCTAATAATCAACGTGGTATGAGGAAGTGCAACCAAGATAAATTCTTTGGTTGGGACAAATCTAAAAACAATCAAAAGCAAGTGGGCATTATGACCAATGAAAATGCCCTCACAACATGAAATCGCTTTTAAAAAGATAAAAATCAAGAGCAATGAGAAACTATATTTTCATAAGAGTCTAAGTATCTTAGTATCTAGTGATCTATAAGAGTTAATAGTCTCACAAAAAGAAGTTATACATCATGAAAATCTGGCTGCCAGGTACTGAGCGGAAGGGTTAAAAACGTAAAGTTTAAACTGGCTCATTGGTCTCAGCATGGCTGTGTTGCCTTAACGTCTCAGCTCAGACAGCGGCCATATTGACAGATGGCAGACCTCTATCACGTCTCTTGCCCAAAGCACTGGCCTAATTATTGTTCGAAACATTTGTATGAAAAACTTGCAGCAGATCACAGAAGTACCTACTTCTCCTAAAATGCAAGATTTATGGGGGGGTAAAAAAAAAACATAAGACAATGACAAAGGATTTTTATCTCTAATGCCAGATTATTAATGTGACATACATCTTGGGTATGTCACATTAATACCCAATGTGACATATCCATATATTAATTCGGCTGTTTGAAAAAAGATTTCAAGTGTGTTCAGCAGTGGTGTCCAAACCCGGGGTTCATGGGTCCCCATGTTTAAGATCTTTCTCCTTTGCAACACATCTGAATCAAAAGAATTGTTCAAAACACACAGGTTTAAAAAGCCCTTAAGGACTGGAGTGTTAGAATTAGTTTGGATTTTGTGATTTTGTCTATGTGAGATTAAGTGAGGTTTTCATTGGTTATAATTCCCAAACTCCCTTGCAGTTAAAAAGAAAAAAAAAATAGTTTAGTTTTCAGCTGAGTTTAGCATTGAAAACACACCCACATAACAGTGTTAGCAGGTATTAATGGACTACAAAAAAATTTGAAAGCTTTTCCCGTAGTTAAGGGGGCATTACAAGAAAAAAAAACAAAAGATGTTTCTCCAAAAGTAATGAAACCACAGAACAAAGATTGATCAAACACTGAAGGATCTGCAGGAACTTCTAGCAAGTACCGACAGTGTTCTACAGATAAATGCACATTCCTGTATTCAACTTAATTGTCTGGAATAAGAAGTATAAGAAAGAGGCCTGTTCTTCTTTAGACAACATAGAGATCTACCTAAAATCTCCCAAGACTTTGTGGGAGAGTGTGCTATGGACTAAAGGAAGGGTCTTTTAATCCAGGCCTTGAGGTCCAGTGTCCTGAAATTCTGCTTCAACACACCTGAGCCAAATAATAAGGTCATTAGCAGGACACTGGAGAACTTGACTGCACTGAGGAGGTAATTCACCCATTTGATTCAGGTGTGTTGGAACCAGGGACACATCTAAAAGTTGCAGGACACCGAACCTTGGGGCCTGGATATGAAGACCCCCGGTCTAAAGAAAGCAAACCTAAACCTTTCGGAAACTTATCCACAAAAATAAATCTGGTATCAGAACAACTGAGTATCAACAAGACAACAGAATACCCAAGGTGGAAGCATCATGCTCAGGAGTTGCTTTTACTTTAGACTGAGCTGGGGATTTTGTCAAGGTGATTGATATGGAATCAAAAAATAAATAAATAAATAAAATAAAACAACTTCTAAACACCAGTTGGTTCTGACCCAAAACCTTCAACTGACTGCTAAAAAAGATGATTTTTTTTTTTTTTTTTTCAGTAGTCTGGGTCCAAAACTAAATCTAGCAGAAAATGTTTTATCTGAACAAGGTAGTGGAGAATAAATTTCCAGAGAATCTAATGGATTTAGAGAACTTTAGCAAGATAAAGTGGGAAAATATTACTAAGTCAAGGTGTGCTGATAAACTGCTACCACAGAAAGGGCACTGCAGTGGTGTAGGAGTAGAGCGTGCGACCAATATACCAGCTGTCACAAGGTTCGAGTCCCGGCCTGCTGACCTTTGCGGAATGTTTTCCCCCTCTCTCATAACCCACTTTCCTATCACTTTACTTTCAAAATAAAGGCCACTAAAGCTACAAAAAAATTCTTAAAAACAAACAAAAAAATATATCTATCTATCCATCTATCTAGATGGATAGATGGATAGATAGATATCCTCTCTCTATCCATCTATCCATCTAGATAGATGGATAGATGGATAGAGAGAGAGTTTGAATTGTACAGGATGCATCTCAAATAAAAGGTAATTTATCATATTTTACAATACATAAATATGGCATGGGTGTACAAACTTGTGAAATCCACCTTTAGATTCCTCCTGTCTCATAACTTAACAATAATTAATTAAAACCATAGGTACCAAAGCATATAAAGTAAAGGACCTAATTAGGTCCAATCATGTTTCTCCAACTCTTCCCTGACTACTATACAATATGAGGAAAACACCAAGACTCTAAAACTGTCTTGGACATAATAGGTGAAAAGGTTATGTCTTTGTGAAAATAAGAAATAGCTAAAGTTGAAAAGCCATACTTTAGGCTTGTGTGCTCTTACCTGATTGCTTGGTTTCTGCTGGGAAGACGTCCCCGGGATATTGAGCGAGTGGCTCCTAGCAACAGCTGCCCCCGTTGAAGCTCTCCTGTGCTGTGAACGGACCAACTGTGAAACTTTCCCCTCCAAAGTGGGGCCGCCGCTGGTACCAGCATTGTTCCCTTCTGTTTCGAGCACAGCATCCCAAGGGTCCCCAGCAGAAACTCCTGGTACAACCTCAGCATCACTTCCCGATGCCACAGATGCTTCCTCATTCTCCGCTTTACGTTTTGTAAGCGGGTCCAGATCCAGCCACTCAAAGCAGCCGATGTGAGAAGATTCCACGGCTGCTGCCTGTTGAGGGGGTGGGTTTGGTGCCAGAGAGACTGCGCCCACATGTGAAGAATCCACGTCGGTGCTGGCGGATCTGCCATTCTTCAAGTATTCTGAGGTGCTTGCGATCTTGTCGAACAGTTTGGCCATTTCGGGGTCTACGGTTGGTTTTGGGAAGACCATGGCTGCAGGAGCCTGGATGGGAGGCAACGCCATGAAGGATGGCTGCTGAGATGGAAGGGCCATGAAGGACGACATGGATGGAGTGAAACCATTTTGAAATGTGCCTGGTTTGGGAAAGGGAGCCGAAGGGAAGAGTGGGCTGGGTTGATGGGTCGGAGTGCTCACGCTTGAATTTGATTGGGTGGGCAGAACTGATGACCACTGACTGCTCTGGAAAGGAGAGGAACTACAGTGATTCCCACCAGGGTAGGAGGCACTGAGGTTGAATCCCAGCAGCGCTGAGGGGCGGGACGCTTTGCTGTTAATGCCAAAGTTTTCATCAAGTAGGAGTTTTTCAAGCTCCTCATTAGTCAGCTTGTCCACATCAATATTCTTGAACTTGTCCCCCTCTGCTTGCTTCTTGGTTTCTGGGAAGACAATGAGGTCCTTGTCAGGTGCATTCGCAGAAGGCAAAGGCTGAGCAGCATTGGTCGGGGTGAACTTTGATGGTTTCAAGGAAGATGAGGGGCCTAAAACTGAAACTGTATGTCTCTTCTCCCGTTTCAATTTAGCTAACGCCTCTTCTTCCATGCGGAGGGCTTCCTCCTTACCCACAACCCCCTTTGGCTTGGGGACATCCATCTTGAACCCATTAGCATTATGTGTCTGGGCCATTCTGTCAGGTAGAGGGAGCCATGAGTATGACAGTTTTCAAGTCAGCTTGGGCCAAAGGGTTGCAGTGCAGTGATTCAAACACCTAAAAAGAGAAGAAAAAAAATAAATGAATGAGTTTTTTTTTTTTTTTTTTTTTAAATGGCAAAACTTATTCAAAACAATAAAAAGGAAATAAAAGATCAAGTAACCAGTCATGCCAAATCCCTACCCACAGATGCAGCAGTCAGAATTTTGTGATAGATTTCCAATCTAACCCATAGTCGCACTTTTAAAGCTTTGCGTTGAGCGTGCAGTGAGACTGACATATCTTTGAGAATAAAGAATTATGTGTAGAGCGTTTGTTTACATCTCACACACGCTCACTCAATACGCATTCTGGCAGCGCTTGGCTCTGTGTCTGCGCCACAACCTGATAAAATCTATGTAAATGAGCCACACCAGGAGTCAATCATAGGTCTTTTTCATCCAAAGCATTCTTTGCAAATAATGCATTAGCTTGGACAAATGACCACCAGTCACAACCAGGAAATCCTAACAGTGCACCAAGCTGCAGATATTCCAAAACAAAGAAAACTTAATACAAGAAATACCTGAATTTTATACCTTAAGAATATTTAGTTAAGCATACAAATACTTATCATTGTCCATTTTAACTATATTTTTCCTTTATTTATTTTACTTTTAAATGCGACCATGGCTAATCCAAGATTTTATGGGGGCTTGAGAAGAATATAATTTAGGGCCCTCCTCTTCTTGTTAAGAATATCACCACCACTAAAAGCATTTCAATACAGATTTGGTGGAATCTCGGAAAGTTTAAAACTTTAAAAGCAATGAGTGATAATTGGTTATTATTTGCTGAAATGTATTTGTGAACAAATCAAGCACAAAGACTAAACTCATAGCATCAGATTGTAGCTATGGTAACAATTACCAAACTATGAAGATTATTCCTCGCACTTTTACAAAGTAAACTTTCCAGCTCGTTTAAATCTTAAATTTAAATCTTAAAACAGTTTAAAAACTTTTAATTTATCTCTGATGAAACCATTAAATCAAATTTAATAGAATTGGATTTCTCAGTAAGTTAAACTTCTAGATCTATGGTCTGTGTTAAAATATGAGCATTTATGGGGGCACCTGGAGGTCTGGGAGGCTGTAAGCCTCGCTCATTTATACATAGTGTTTTAGGATCCAATAACAGATTACTTCATTGGGATTTAACAGAAGTGCATAAAATAGATTTTTTTGTTTTGTTTTGTTTGTCCTTCTTAACACTATATAGTTGTGTTTAAGTATTGTCAACAATGTCTTCCAGTAACATATAATCACCCAGTAATATTTTTACATTTTCTGTCAACTTAACTTAACTTTTTTAATACAAAAAGATGGTGGACCACTGGTGGACTGCCCTAGCGCCCTAACAACCGGGCCGAGCAAGTTTTCTGGGAGAAATATGGTACAGCCCACCACCACGGTTTAAAGAGATCTGAGAGGAAACCCTGTTAAGTGACTGCCAACTCCTACCTGCAGGTGGCAGTACTTCTTACTTCTACTACACTGCTGTCTCAGCCTTACTTGATGTCAAGTTAGTCAGTGATTGATATGGCGAATAACAAAAACTCACATTTACTGTCATACATAAGGGCAAAGGACCCAGCAAAGCAGTTCCCCTCTGTTCTCCAGGAGAGTGGGGGAAAATGATTTTGCACACCTTGCTATAAAGGTACTTTTGGAAGGAGTTTAATGAGGGAAAAAAAAATAAAAAAATTTAAAAAATCATAAAATTCCTTGCAAATATTTCTAAAGTAGCACCACAAAAATCAGTGATTTTGATTGAAAAAAAAAAAAAAAAAAAAAAAAAGTCAAAAACAATCACGAAATCCTGGAGGGACTGATTATAGGAACATTCTAGCCTTCCTGCCATGAGCGGTTATTGATTATTTATATCAGGAACAGAAGTGACATCAGACGCTGTGTGTAGGAGATTATATGGTGCATAACGATCTTTTATTGTCATTTTAAAAGAAAGAGCAATTAGATATGGCAGAGACATTTTAAACTGACTAGCATCTCATACAATCATTGGTGGAATTAATAAAAATTTTTAAAAACTCTCCACAGAGGATGCAGCTCCTCTCTTTAACTCTAATTTCTGAAAGGCTGCCAACATTTCCAGCATGTTCCACAACAAACAATGGTTAAAAGCTCAATAGGATAAAACAAAGCAACTCTGCTGTAATACATTTAGACTTCCTGTTATCTGCTGAAAGTCTTGCTCTCTCTCACTCACTTGCAGCCTGAACAAAATCAAATGTCAAAGAAAATAGTTTCCTGTTAAACAGTTCTTTGCAACACTGTGCATCCCCATAAACACATACCTGATTCACAAAAAATTTATTGAGTCTTCTTCCCTCAACAACAACAACAGTGTTGTAGTATGACCTATTTTCTTATATATTGAATTTCTGAGTTTCTGATCAGCCAGTCACAGGTCAGGGCTAGAAAAATCATACAATACTGGTCAGCCAGTTTAAATATGCATCTCTAGCTACTTTCATAAGATACTTTTTTTGCATGATCTACACTTGTTCTTTAGCCCAGCTTGAACGTCCCGACAAGAAATGGGGCCTTAAAGTCAACCTGCTAATGTTGGGAAACCTCGGAATTAAGAAGCAAGTGTGACAATCAATATGACTCAAAGCAGACGGCATCAGTGCCAGAGCCACCAGATTATTCTCATGTCTTTGTCTGATCAGAAATCAACATTGCTCACCAGAATCTAAAACAACAACAACAACAAAAAAAACAAACAAACAAACAAAAAAAAAACCCCAACATGTCAAGGTTGGCACACAACGTTTCTTGTATTTGAAGCACTTAATGCATTTGGACAACCTGCTGGAGGATTGCAATACACAGCTCGGCTAGATGTCAAGGAGATCTCGTATGCATATCCTTATTCATGCTCTCCAGGGGAAAGCTGTGCTCTAAGTCACGCCCTTTTAATTTTGCAACCCCAGCTGCATGCACTGGAAGCACACATCTTGGTGGTTCAACTATCATGTGACAGCGCGTATTGATCTGTAATGAGAGGGGGAGGTTCTTGGTTGCATGTTTATTGCGGAACAATAATCAAAAATGGGCTTCTAAGCTATAGCACGCCTTTATAACTCATCAATGCTTTGCTGCTCTAAGCGCATTTTAATTGCTTTATTGACAAACTGTAAGTTGTCACATATGCTACTCGGCCAGCTTGCTTATAAAATCCGGGGCATCATCTGGGTCAGACCTCTCAAATCAGGATCCAGTGCATTAATACAGGAAGGTACCTCACAGGAAACACTTCTTTATTCAGGTTTACTATTATATCAGAACGTGCACATTGTACGTGCGGTGCCTGCATTACCATAGATGACTAAATAAAACAATGTAAATAAGGATAAGTCAAGTGACAATTAACTGGAATACAGTTAATTCACAAATCTACAAGTTTATTTTTATTTCTACTAAATCAGATCGTATTTTCTCCATCATTTAATAAATCATTCTTACGTAAATTGTAGGAAAGAGAGGGCTCTGTTTCATTCTACAACAGAAGGTTGACATATCTACAATCCCATCAACAACAACCTAAACACAACTTTTCTCATATGGCATGGTGGTGCTGGATGACACAGCATGTCCTCAAAGCAACCATTCATTGAACGATTGCAGCACAGGGGTTGAGTGAGTTCCTTCTCTCCCCAGGCATCACGGGCCTCTCCTGAGCTTCCCCTCCCGTTGTGGTGGAGAAGGCTGACTGTGCCGGGACTTGGGCTCGCCCAACACTATTGTGCAGCTGAGGAATTTGGCATGCTGAAAAGCTCAACACCCCCCTTCATAGCCTTCTTTTTCCTTCTGTTAGCATTACGTTAGAGTCATGGGCCAAGATTGTCTTATCAGCTGTGTGAACCCCAGCAGGCTGTGACAATGTGGCTGCATTTATTAGGCTTGATCCTGAGTTTTACAGCAATACAACTCAGGAAAAATCAACACAGATAATTTTTTAGACCCAGCTCTCACTGATGGCTTCATTTTTCTGCAGAGACTCCATGTATGCCGCTATTTTTATATACATGAGTTGTATGTGCATAGTTCTGGATTGTAGGAGCACTGCATCATGATTGGATCGACCTGTTACAAATGTCTTGAAAACCCTGCAAACCATGGAGCCTTCTTAAAAATCTTGCCAGTGCAGTTTTGCAAAATAAACCTTTTTCGATACGACTGAAAAACCACCTCATCCTAGCACCAAAACTTCTCGAAAAAGGAGAATTTTTTTGAAAATGGCGTGTTTCCATTAAGCAAATTTAATTTTGTTATTTCAAATTACGCAATTTCAAGGTTAATGGAAACGCAGCTGCTGAGCAATTGGCCCCAATTTCCTTAATTTTGTGAGATTTGCGATTGACTGATGCTTACACGTGAAAGCAATGTTATCTTCCTCCGCAGAGGTCTGAAAATCAACCACTGCCCCCTTCGCTCTGCCATGAGAGAGGGCTGACTGACAGGCCCACCCACCAGATCAAATCTCCACATGCGGGGTTGGCAATATTCACCCCACTGTTTCCCTCTTAGCGACTTTATTGCTATATTTAGCAACTTTTCAGACAAAAATAAATAAATAAATAAAATAATCAGATCAGACAAAATCTGAATCAGCAGATCAGGCTTTTTAAAGATTGGTGATCGACCAGAAAACCGCAATTGGTGCACCTCTACTCTGTTCTAGGGCTGCACCATATATCGCGAATATATCATTATTGCAAGATCAGAATGTATAATATCAATTAGGCCTGTCACAATAACAAATTTTTCTGGATGATAAATTGTCCCAGAAGTTATTGTGACAAACGATAATATTGTTGTTCTGAGACCATTTTCAAGTAATACAATGGTACTGGCATAATAATGCAAGTACACCCTCTCAAAGATCAATAAACGTTAATTTCTAATGAACATTTTACATTGGAACTGGAAGACATTTTGAATATCCAAGTGAATAAACAAAACAGCAAATAAAATGGAAACTGAAGTCTCTGTAAACAAAGTTGCCCTTCAAAAAAAGGGCTAGTTGAATGCACCAGACTGAAGCCTTTTGTCAGACAGTTTTGGTAGAAAGAGAGAGAGAGAGACTAGAAAAACAAACACTCATTCAAGTGGGAATTATTGAGCTCATTTTGATTTATCATACAATTAATTGATTTATTGCTTATTGCGACAGGCTTAATATCAATATCGCAATGACTTTTTGGAGTGCAATTATAGTTGGCTAATATATTTCAAGTGTTATGAATTTGCATTTTACATTTCTAATATCGTGCAGTCCTACTCTATACAGCTGGAGAAAACTCTTGATCCTTAGACACTTTTCTCTGGCATCTCTTTGAAAGGACGGTAGGAACAGCATGAAGGATTATTACAGGGTACCTTTTTAACACCACAATGCACCATGATAACAGTAACCAGCACATCCAGGTACTGGTAGGGACATTGTGATAATGAAATGTTTCCTAATGTTGTAAAGCCATTCAAAAGCTCCGATTCATCTATTAAATAGTCCCATTTATGAAACAATAAATGCAGTGTTTACTCTTGATAAGATATTTTCCCAGTAAGCTCCATAATTTCTTCAGTGTGTTATTCTAATGCATGTACAATTCATACAATGATTATAAATCAACAGAAAATCATTTTAAAACCACAAATCTGCAGCAGTATTTACAGTTATGAGTCAAAAGGGTTTGAATGGAGCACATAATGATTAACACTGGTACTCTCACGTTGAATTTAGACCCAATTGTGACTACAATTTTTTTGTTTCCCCAGGCTGTGAAAAAAAAAATTGCAGATGTTAGCACTACACTGTGCAGCAGATCAAAGTACAGCGCAAGATCCTTAAAACGGAAAATATGTAACCAAGTCATGCAGCATTTACAGGTTTGCAAGGTATCGATAAACCAATAACAGTTTATTGAACGACAGTGTTTGAGTTCACAAACAGAAGCACAATATTACAACCTCCATTCTTGCCATTTTCCTTTTCATTTTAAGTACATAAATAAGTTCATTATAGCAACCACCAGGAGTACGCATAAAATACCCGTAAGTAGCTCTTACCTAGTTTGTATTACAGCTGCGTTTAAAGAACGCGTACTGTATTATCCAGAAAAAAAATAACATGGATAGGGTCAGTTTAAAATAGATTTGTCATCAAATATAGTTGCATAATACTAACACGGAGCAGATTCTTGGGTCAGTTACTTCGCTACTCTGTCACTTGACACAAACTATGGTTTTTGTGGTGCCATTATATCACCTTTGTTTGGCGTTTTTGCCTGGCTGACTTGTTTCTAATCACAGCTAGGTCGCTGTTAGCATGACGCAACTTCAATAATTAGTAAAAGCCCAACTTAGTGAACTAGCTCAGATAGCCACTTTTTGCTACTTTTTGGTAGCCGCTTTAATGGAACTCCAACTTTAGAAGATCTTTGAGGCTAACTTAGCTGCTAAACCAGCTGAACCAGTAGCACCAAACACCATGTTTACATAAACACCACTGACTTCACCCAAACAAACGTGACTATAACCACTCTTCCTAGTTTTAAGTGACAACGGTATAATAATTTAAAAGTACTCAGACAACTGCCAGCTTGTTCTTGCCAACTAACCACAACAGGGAAGAAATTCAGGCTTTTCTCAAACGGGAAGCAGGCACATACGACGATGGTACAGAAGCTAACATCACACATCTACAAAGTTTAACTTTTTCTCAGAGACCTATTGTAAAAAATGTTTGTTTCTCACCTTTTAGCGGTCCGGTGTTTGGAGCCATTTTTCCTGCAGCCTGCATTTTTCCATCCACTTGCACAAAGGAGACGTCAGTTCCTGTTGAGTTGGTCGGAGGAATCGACCGACTTTTGGATGTAAGTGTGGAAAGCAGCGTTTCTGCTCTAACACGTTACATGGATAAACAGCGCCACTCAATGGACAAAGATAGCTGGTGCATCGGTTGACAAAAAAAAAGTCTTCATTAAATTGCAGCGATGGGTAGTCAGTAATTACATTTACTCAGTTACATTTACTTAAATAACATTTTGGGGAAAAAATATACTCCTATGTATAGTTTTAGTGCGCTGTACTTCTGCTTTTGAAAAACGTTATTCTTATTTGAGTGCAATTTTTGGCAACTCTACCCACCACTAGTTAATTCACTGAATGAAGAACAGGCATATTTTAACGAAAAATGCACCAGACAGAGACACACTCCTACAATTTGTGTTACAGTGAAACTTCTTATTTGAACACAAGCTTAAGCCCAAGCTGTAATGGAAGCCCAGGTTGCTTTGATAGCGACATTCTGGCTATCTGCATTGTTGGCTCTGGTCTCTCATCCTCCTCTTGACAGTACTTCATAGATTCTCTATGGGGTTCAAGTCAGGCCAGTTTGCTGGCCAATAATCCACAGTAACACCATGGTTACTTTTGGTACCTTTAGCAGTTGGGGCACATGCCAGGTGCTGCTGGAAAATGAAATCAGCATCTTCTTTAAGTTTGTCAGCAGAAGTGTTCTAGAATTTTCTAATAGACAACTACATTGTCAGTGAACTTCAGAAAACCCAGCGGATCAACACCAGCAGGTGAAATTGCACCCCAAACCATCACTAATTGACTAACGCACACTGGATGGCCCCATGTCCGTCTTGTTACCATGAAAACCAGAGCATTCAGCCACTCTGCTCCCCAGCTTTGGAATTCACTCCCACCTGATCTCCGTAACAGACTCACTACCACATTTCAAATCCAAACTTATCAGTTTAAACTAGCTTACGCCCTCTGATCACAACTGCACTGTCTTATTGAAATTCAATTTTTGTGTTTATTTTTATTGTCTTTTAATGTTGTGTCTGTTTTTATGTTTGATGATGTAAAGTGCCAAGAAATTTGCCGATAAATAAAATATATTATTATTGTTACTGTGTCAAGTAACATGGATTCTGTGCCTCTCCACTCTTCCTCCAGAATCTGGGACCTTGATTTTCAAATGAAATGCAAACTTTACTTTCATTTGAAAAGAGGACTTTAGACCACTGACTAACAGTCCAGTTTCTGGTTCAGGAGTGGCTTGACACAAAAAAACATTTGTAGCCCACGTGTTGGATTCGTCTGTGCGTAGTGGATCTTGATGCACTGACTCCAGCTTCAGCCGACTCTTTGTGAAGCCTGACAATCCTCTCAGTGCTGTAGTTATCCATGTTGCTGATACACGTTTTCCAACCACACCTATTCCTTCCACTCAGTTTTCCATAAGAAGGTTTAAGATATGCTTAGATACATTTAACAACCAGCTTTTTTTAAAATTACATTTTGTGGCTTATCTTCCTTGTCAAAGGGTGTCAGTGACTTCCTTCTGAACATCTGTTCAGTCTGCAGTCTGATCCATGTTTGAGTAGCCACCTCCCCAGACTGAGAGACCAATTTAGAGGCTCAGGAAACTTTTTGCGGGTGTTTTGAGTTATTTAGCTGATTAGGGCTTGACACCAGGAGTTTTCGATATTTAACATTTTCTAAATATTAAATTGTTTTGAGACACTGAATTTTGAGTTTTCATTGTCTGTAAACCATAATCATCAGAATTACAAGAAAAAAAAAACTTGAAACAGTTCAGCTTCTGTGCTATGAATTTATATATGAGTTTCACTTGCTGAAATGGTTGACAAAAAATATTGTACGTTTTCACAACATTCATATTTTTTTGAGATGCACGTGTATTTTGAATAAAAGTACAAAGAGATAGAAAAGAAAGTGTGTAATATGACATTCATACAACACAATTCCCATGTGTCGCTCCTAAGAGACGGGCAAACCGCGCCACCGCGTGGATAGAAGTGGCTAGTGTCAAGCCCACCCCCAATTTAAATGAAGATTCCATGTACTTACTGTGCATTTAAAATGCACCACATCAAAACTGATCAAAAGTAAATCAACAAAAGGAGGAGAAATCTAACTTATTTAGATATATGTGTGGTTAATTTAGTTAAGGTGGGTACTAAGTGAGAAACTTATCATTTATTATAACTTTTTTGTTGTGTTGATTCTGTTGCTTATGGATCTTGAAGACCTCTAATCGATAGACATAAATAACAATTTTGTTTTTAATAAACATGGAATGAAACCCTTCTATAGAGAAGATATTTGATCACTGGCAGTTCCTGCATGGATGATACTATGTTCGAGCCCCTTTCACCCCCAGAATTTGTAATGTGTAGACTATAGAACCATTCAGTCCACACCTGACCTCATACTCATCACAATCTCAGGTTGCCCAAATACCAAAAGAAAATGGGGAAAAAAAAAAAAAAAAAAAAAAAAAAAAAAAAAAAAAAAAAAAAAAAAAAAAAAGACAAAGAAAATGCTCCCACATAAAATAAAATAGAATAAATTTCTGTTCAGACATGCTGGAAAGACTGGGGCTCACAGGGAAGAGTTGTCATCTTCTGATCAAAAGGTTGTGGGTTTGATTCCAAGGTAAATTATCCCTAAGTTTTCTCTGTATATCAGTGTATGTTTGAAGATGTAGGAGGGTGAATGAGTGTTTTTATCGATCAATATGATTCGAAAAATGTTAGATAAGTTTAGTCCAATAGTCAAATGAAGCCTAGATTACTAAATAACAATAAAATAGCGGAAAAAATGGGTCAGAATCCTCAAAATCAGTTACCCATCAAAGAAATGATTTCTCAGATGGTATTTCCCCCCTTAGACACTTTCAGGGGCTTAGTTCTAAAGACTAGCTCAGCCACACAGCTCTAGGAGGAGCTGTAGCAGGTGCAAGCTTGAATTTTTCACACAAAATACAAAATTGTTTGCACTAATATACACAATCTTTTTCCCCCAGCCACTGGTGGCTTTGCGGCAGCTGTAAACACACCACTGGTAAATAAGTCCATATCATGAAAATGTAACTTCTGAATGAAGAGCTTTCTCGCAGAGGCCGCCTCCGTCGAAGGTTGTCTGAACGCCACGTACAGTTTGTCTCAGATCACCGTTAGAGTTCGAGACCCTTTGAGTGGCACGCGCAGCATCCAATCAGCTTCCAACGCGACAGTTTTACAAAGAAAGTTGACTTTAACCGCCCAATGGGAGCATTTGGGGGCGGGGCGTTACCATGGTGAAGGCTACCTCTTTTGTTTAGGTTGTGGCTACCTGAGGCTTGTATTGGTGGTAGACAAATGACGGCTGTCAACAAGCTCCGATGAATCCCAGGCAGTACGAAGAGCACTTAACGGTGGAAGGTCGGTGAGGAATAAGAAGAGAAACTAGAAGTAACGAGTGTTTGACAAGTAAGTGTGACTTAACATGTAAGGTAATTTATCAGGTAACCATTTGCCTTGGTTGGTAGCTTTTCTACATTTTGGGTGATATGAATTAGCATTCATCATCCCTATGATTTTAATAAATAACCTGTTTATTTAACATACGTGTTAGTTAAATACACTACGTCACACATCTATTACCTTTAGTCTACTGAAATGTTTCGACCGTTTCAAAATAAGCTTGTTTGTGTCTTTATCCAGCAGTCACGTGTGTTGCTTGGTGCCTTTCTTGTAGCAGTTTGTTTTAAGATTAGCGCTAACTTGCATAACATGATCCCACATTTCATCTCTAAGGTAATTAGCCTTTTCCTAATTAGCTATGATTTGGAAATCAAGCTGTCGCAAAAGTATTCATACCTTTTGAACATTTTACTGTATTTCAGCCACAAACTTCAATAGATTTTATGTGATCAACCA
The DNA here is from genome assembly GCA_014839685.1 of Anableps anableps. Taxonomy (NCBI): domain Eukaryota; kingdom Metazoa; phylum Chordata; class Actinopteri; order Cyprinodontiformes; family Anablepidae; genus Anableps; species Anableps anableps. The sequence goes on from CM026073.1 coordinate 7,373,571, forward strand.
ACACAAAGTAGCATACTATTGTGAAGAAGAAAGAAAATCATTAATTGTTTTTGATGATTGTTTTACAAAAAAAAAAAAAAAATCTCTAAAGTGCTGCATGCATTTCTGTTCATTAGCCTTGAGCCAATATTTTGTTATATTGGGTACTTTGGGTATGTCTCTAAGAGCATTGCACATCTAGAGACTGAAATTTCTTACATTCTTCTTTTCCATATAGCTCAAGGTTTGCCAGGATGGAATGCATCTGTGAACATGAATTTTCAAGTCTTGTCACAGTTTCTTAAGTAGATTTTTGTTCTGGACTTTGACTGGACCATTCTAACACATGATTATGCTTCAATCTAAATGCTTTCATTGTAACTCTGGCTGTGTTTAGAGTCGTTGTCCTACTGGAAGGTGAGGCTCAACACCAGTGTCAAGTGTTTTGCAGCCTCTAACAGGGTTTCTTCCAGGATTCAACCTATATTAGCTTCGTCCGTCATCCCGTCAACACTAACCAGATTCTCTATCCAGCTCAAGAAAAGCATGCCCAAAGCTTGATAGTGATGACGTACTGAGGTTTAATTGCAGTGTTAGTTGTCATCCCTACATAGTCTTTTGCAAGTAAGTCAAAATGTTCAGTTTATTCTCATCTGATCAGAACACCTCTTTTCACATGTTTGCTCTGTTCCCTACATGGCTTGTGGCAATACTGAAATGATACGCTCTTTCATTTGACAAAGGTTTTCATCTTTTTGTCTCTTCCAGATAGGCCAGATTTGTGCATGACTAATAGTTTCCATTAAAAAAAAAATAAAAATGTAAAAAATCCTTGCACCCAAACTATGGATGTCTACAGCTCCACCAAAGTTACCATGGAACTCTTGGTTGTTTCTCTGATTAATGCTCTCCTTGCCTGGCCTGTCAGCTTAGGTAGATAGTCATGTCTTGGTAGGTTTGCAGAATTGTGAAATGTTCAAAGATTGGGAAATTGTTTTATAACCTAACCCTGGTTCAAACTTCTCCAGAACCATCTCTCTTACCTGTTTGCTGTGTTCCTCAGTCTTCTCGGTTTGTTGACTAATGTTCTTTTACAAACCTCTGAGGCCTTTCACCAAACAGCTGTGTTCATACTGTGGTTAAATTTCACACAACTGGACTCTACTTACTAATCATGTGAGGTCTAAAAGCATTTGGTTGCAAAGGGTTGTCAGAGGGCTGGACAGAAATGCATGTCACACTTGAAACATTTCGAAAACTGCATATTAGTTTTCACTCCACTTCACAATTATGTTCCATAATGTGCTGGTGTATCACAGGTGTCTGCAACCAGCGGCTCCAGAGCCACAATTGGCTCTTTGGACATTTCACAATGGCTCTTAATAACTGGCTAAAAATTAAAACGAACCATTTAATGTTTTTAAATACAGATATAATCAGAAATGCAGGTTTTGAACCATTTTTCTATTTTTTTCCCCTGTAATATTTGTACTGAATTTCCACAAAGAATGACACTAAAAGTACCAGTAATATGTTTTTAGATCTGTTTTCCTTGTCATTAGGTTGGAAACTGTTTTTTTTTTTTTTTTTTTTGTTTGTTTTTTTAACATTCATCCTCTTTTATGTTTAACTTTACTTTAAATCCTAAAAATAGAAATAAAACACTGGTTCTTAAAAAAATTACAAGAAATTTGAAAGTAAATATTTGTCTAAAAAGTTATCTTTTCTCAAAAAAATCATGTGACATTTGCAGCTCTAAACGACTGTTATTTGGCTGTCCCGGAAGCAAAATGGCTCTTTCGGTTGTAAAGGTTGCAGACCTCTTGTCTATCACGTAATATTTCAATAAACTGGTTGAAAAATTTTAAGGAAGTTATTTTATTTTTTGGCAGGCATTGCAGAAGTACTAACTTCATGTAAAAAACACTCCCCCCTCCCCATGTCTTTCTGCTTTTGCAACTAGATGGTGAGGAGTAAAGCCTTGGCCCACTGTGGGCTGGTGCTGCTCAGTTTGTGGTTGTGCATTCACTCAGTGCCTATCAGTGTGGAGAAGGCCAAAGACAAGCAAGAGGTGGAGGAACTGGAACCACCCCAGAGTGCTGTGAGTCAGCAGCATTTTGACAAATGCAGGAATATACTTTTTAATAAGAGGTTTTGCAGCAAATTTCACCTCACACATAAAAATTGTCTGGGTTTGCTGTGTCAGACAGATGCAAATTACACTTAACTGTGAGGAAAAAGGTTGATGGAAAAACAAACAGCAAAAAAAGCTTTTAGCAGTCATTAGTCAATGGTAAATGACCAAGAAAATACTGTTGTAATGGCCCTAATTAGCATCAGGCTTCCAAATAAATGGGAGTTATCTACTGTTTGTCAGGATACCGGTCTGCACTACGACCGCTACCTCAGGGAAGTCATCGAGTACCTGGAGAAAGACCCCCACTTTAGAGAAAAGCTGAAAAATGCCAATATGGATGACATCAAGGTACATGCTCCCTTACAAAACCCCACTATTTAGCAATCTGTTTATTTGCACTTGCTCTCCAATTTAAACTTTGCCGTGGGGACTCTTTGCTTGCAGCAAGGCAAACTTTCCAAAGAGTTGGACTTTGTTCAACATAATTTTCGAACTAAGCTGGATGAGCTGAAGAGGGAGGAGATGAACAGGCTGCGGATGCTAATCAAAGCCAAACACGACCTCCGGGAGGGGAATGGTGAGTATAGGATGTTGGTTAGTGCTGCGTCACTGGCATATCTGGCCTTCTTGAAATTGCACATGTTCCGTAATACAAGTCAGAGGTTTGTTCATCATCAAATGCAAGATGTAACTCAGGATTCAGCAAATTTGTAGTTCTACAGTGCCTTGCAAAAGTATTAGTAGCAGTTAAACATTTTGTTCCATGTATTTTATATGGTTTTTATATGATAAACAGACGCAAACAAAAGATTTGAATACTTGGTAGGCTTGGTTTCTGATCTGTGCTCAGCAGAAAGAAAACCCTGGCTGAACTGCTTCAGCATTATTCATTATTGTTAACTGGTTAACATTAATGAAGTATAGTTAAAGTATGGTTAACTGAAGTATGGTTAAAGATCAGAAATAGTTGTTTGAAATCAGAGTTTGCAACTTTAAACACAGTAATTATTTATTCTTATTTGACTTTTCTTTTTAATTTTCTCTATCTAGGGAACACACTGGACCATCAGGCCCTGCTAAAACAGTTTGAGCACCTCAACCACATGAACCCACACACTTTTGAGGTGGACGACCTGGATCGCCTTATCCAATCGGTACACATACAGACACACACACACACACACACACAAGTTTGCATTTCTACCCATATTAGGATTTTACATTGACTTCCATTCATTTTAGTAACACTGCAAACCAGTATATTCCTAACCCTAACCCTAGAAAGGGGTGTCCGCTGCATTAAGACCAGGCTTTGGTCCCCATAAGACCTATCAGTCCTCGGAAGGTTGGTGAATGCATCACAAAAGGTCCTAAATAGGTAACATAAACAAGTAAACACACACATTGCAGTTTCACACTATCACGAGAGCAAGCACTTTAGTTCTTTGTATGGGCATTCTTCTGCTGATACTTGTATAGACTGACACCACATCTGAGTCATAGCTGTAATTAAAGTAAGCAACAGCTTGGCTTATGTTATTGCTATAATTGGTGCTGTCGGCCCAGCGGAGAGTTACAGGTGTCAGACAACTTGAATTAGTCCTGTGTTGGCACTGTCACCTGCTCTGTCTTTCTTTAACATATAATGTTGCAACTTGAATCCATCCATATTTGGAAAGGGTGGGCTTTCTAAAAGTAAAATCATTGGTTTTTAGAGAGCAACATATTTCCTGTATGTTAAGAATGATGAGGAAGTTGCCTCACAGTTCAAGGGCTGAACAGTTTCAGCAACTTGCCCCATTTGAACTGAACACAAGGGACTTGTGAAATACGGACTAAAATGTCCTCAAGATATACAGGCCTTTAAAATTTCATTTAAAGAATACTTTATTTATCTCAAAGAGAAATTAAATATTGTCATAACTAAGATCATCTAAGTATCATCAGAGTTGTTGTGGATGGTGATGCTGTGGGCAAGGGGAAGGTTCTCCAGTTGCGATGAATCTGTTGCAATGAATCTGTTAGGCCTCTGACTGAAGATTGTTGCTATATGACAGTCTGATGACTGTCATGACATGCTAACAGCTCAATATCCAGGCATCAGAGACGATATTCCACATTAATATGTACTACATGACACCATTGGTTGTTAGCAAGCACTTCTAATCCACCTCATTTGCTTTTGCTTCTTCTCTTTATATTTCTCTCTCTCTGGCTATGTGATTAGAAAGCCAGACAGAGAGATGTTGGAGTCCGAGATAAGATTCTTGCTCATAATGGTCAATGGAAGAAATGGTTTGAACTTCCTCCTCTCTCTGTTTTTTGGTTCTACACTGCATCCATGAAACCTCCTTTTCAACTCCTCTGGGATTTGGGGTCATAGTTCTGGTATTATTTTGAGCTTTTGAGATGCTAATCAGCGGCTCCCAGTTGTAAAAACAATCCCTTATTGCCACAGTTACACATCTTAACAACTGTTAAAAAGTAAGAGCAAAAATCCTTTTGTCTTTACAGCATTCAAAACCAGAGGAATAACTGTTCAAACAAGCAATGCCTGAACCAAAAAATGATGAACAAAAGTGTACAAAACGAACAAATCAGAACTAACGTAACAGAGCTGCTCCAGCAGCATGTTGCCACCACGAGCGGCAAGATTCTAGAACTATGTTACCAGTTAAGACAGAGGCTGGAATTTTTGCATGTTTTTATCTGTTTTAAAATATGAACTGATATTTTCAAGATATGGTCTATAACCAGGATATATGTTGCCAAGTTCTTTATTTTATATTGGGATGGTGGTTGCTCAGTGGTAAAGAGCTGCCCCTGTTGACAAATTAAAGGGTGTTTAAAAGTCCAAATTTCCACCTTTAGAGAATCGAAATTTTGCCCATTCTTCTTTGCAGCATAGAGTCTGTAAGCATTAGTTTTCAACTTTTACCACAGATTTCTTAAAATCTGGTCTTGGTCTTTAACTGCTCCATTCTAACATATGTCTATTCTTTGATCTAAGCCATTCCACTGTAGCTCAAGCTGTATGTATCAAAAAAGGGTGCTATGTACAAATCTATGCCACTCTTATTTTTGCTCATCAACCATTTATTAATTTCCCTCCATTTCCCCAAAAATTTACCACTTTATGGAGGTCTAGTAGATAAAATCCCAATAAAATACATTTAGTTTGTTGCTGTAATGTGGGGGAAAAAAGGGTTATATTTCAAGTTGTATGAATACTTCTTCAAGACACTGTAACGATCAGGCCTATTCAGCATTTTCCTCCATTATATTCAAGGAATATAAGTTGTCAGTTGTGCACGAAGTACTTTATACATCTTTTATACAGCAGTTCCTATTGGTCCATTCATACTTGAAAGATAGCAGGGCTGTCATGCAGGGTGTTTTAGTGCACCACTGAGATCAGATCAGGTTTCATTGTTTTCCTTGGGAACTCTTAAGCATCAACAGCCTACTCTACATCTTGGATACCTGAGCCACAACTGCCTATTGATATTTATGTTCAAACAAAAAAGGTGTAACATCACTGTTTACAAAGGCTTTCCTATTCAGCCTTACAAAATCAAACGGCCGGTTTTACATTTATTGATGATGCAGTGATCCTATATACTCTAGATGTCTAAGACTTTTCTGATATAATAGTTAGTACCTGAAAAGCCCCTCTTTGACTTCTTGACCATGTTGGTGCTAAACAATTTGAGCAATGTGCACTGTTTGAGGCAATCACAATCCCAGTAAAATGGTATTTCGTACAGATTACCAGCTCTAGTAATACTAAACTCTTTTTTTTTTTTTTTTCTTAATACTTAAGGCAACAAAGGATCTGGAAAACTATGACAAGGAGCGCCACGATGAGTTCAAGAGGTACGAGATGATGAAGGAGCATGAAAGGAGGGAGCGCTTGAAAACAATGAACGAGGAGGACCGGAAAAAGGAGGAACAGCACTATGAAGAGATGAAGAAGAAGCATGCCAGCCATCCCAAAGTTAACCACCCTGTAAGACACCCACTTGAAAAGTGAATATTTAAAAGTATTGTAATATAAAGTACAGTAGGAAGAATCATCTGCTATCAATGAACCGTTTCTGTTGCCTTTCAACTTGAGAATGCACATCAACAATGGCTTAGACTTGGTCAGCCTGGGTTAATATTAAAGCCTAATATGGCCCTGACCTCAACCATATTGAAAATGTATGGATTATGCTTAAATGCAGAGTCCATGGTAGGAAATCAACTAAGTTAAATAAGCTTTTATCACTCTTCTGAGGGATTGCAGATCCAGTCACAATTATGCCAGGACTTTGTTGCTTGCTAAAGGAAATTAACTAAATAATCCTGGGGGGGATGATGTATGTATTTGAGCCATTATAAATAATTCACACCCTGTGTTAATTAGAGAAAATCCACAATGAATCTAGTTGTTGTAAAATCCTTTCACCCTGACGAAAGATTAGTTGAAATCAGCCCAAAGTAAATGAGATTCATGCTGATGAGTGTATGTAAACTTCTGATCGCCACGGTATATTGACCACATGCAGTGTATTTACAGCAACAGTCGGCCTTTACATTTAATGCTTGAATTTTTTCTTGAATTTTGTTAACTGTTAAAATTAGTCAATTTTAACATGAAAATATCAGAAATTTTCATGTAAACAACTTCAAAGTAAAATGTAAAATGAATAATTTAAGTCCTTTGTTAGTATATAGTTCTAACTTGAATCTGTTTTAAATACCTAGCCAAAAATAAAAATAACAATTGATATCTGAACAAATGTGACTGTGCCCTAAGGGTCTATAAAAACCAAACCCAAAGGTTTTCAGCTAGTGCTCAGTGTGTGTGTTTGTGTGTGTGTGTGTGTGTGTGTGTGTGTGTGTTCAGGGCAGTGAAGACCAGCTGAAAGAGGTGTGGCAGGAGGCAGACGGGTTGGACCCAGAAGACTTTGATCCTAAAACCTTTTTCAAAATTCACGGTAACCACAGGGTCCACATGTATTTCAGCACACACCCGTGGGGGAGGTCTTCATGTATTTCTGCTGTAATCGTCCTGAATCTGCAACTATCTCTGAATTGAAAAATGTAATCGTGATTTTTACAGGCATCTGACCCAATGTCTTATTTATCAAAACCGTATCTTTACAGACTATGATTATACATATGGATGAATTACTCCTAATTATTGTCTTCTGTTTTGCAGACAGCAATGGAGATGGCTTCTTTGATGAAAGTGAGCTGGAAGCTCTATTTACAAAAGAGGTACTGTTGTGATTATTAAGGCTGCATCAATTGCAGTTTTCTGACCTGCTGACACCATTTTTTTTTTCTGTTTGTCTGAAAAATTGCTATATATAGTGACAAAGTTGCCAAGAAATCGGGGCAGATTTATCGGTGCACCCCGAGTGATTATAGTTTACAGCTTCTGGCTCTTCACATTTTAAAACAATATCTAAACAAAGTTTGTTGTAACATTTGAATGTTTCTTTTAAGCTAGAGAAGGTGTACAACCCTAAGAATGAGGAGGACGACATGGTTGAGATGGAGGAAGAGAGGCTGAGGATGAGGGAGCATGTCATGAATGAGGTCAGCCGAACAGATACAACATGGAGTCTCTGTCCTGTTTGTTATTGATGCAGCTCTGATTAGCTCTGATTAGGCCTGATAAGTAATGAGGTCATTGATGTGGCCCAGCAGAGTATTACAGTCTGAAATTGCATGTTTCAGTTTCAGGATTTTAAATAAAACCAAACCACCATGCCCTTCACTAGGCACTAGTTTTAGATTAACAAGCACCTATTAAGCATACTTTAAAAACTATGATGCAAATTGTTATTAATGCACAAGGTTTTTCTCAAAAATGATCTTATAAATGGCACATAAGCTTGTGCATACATTTTTGTTTTTTTCTTAATGCAAAAAAAATTGTTTGACCTTAACACAACGATCATTTGTTGATTAAAGCTGCTTTCTGCGCCGATTGTCAGGTGGACACCAACAAAGACAGACTTGTGTCATTGAGTGAGTTCATAGCAGCAACCAAGAAGGAGGAATTCCATGAAAAAGATGAGTGGGAGGTAAGATTTTAAAGACTCATCTCACTAAGATGATTATCACCCTTTTATTTTCTATTCAATAAACCATAGTTAGTTTGGAGAAATATGTTCTTGATCTGTGACATGTTGGTAAAATCATGATGTATGATTTAAAAACTGGTAGCTTCAGAATCTGAATTCTGTTGCATGTTGATATAAAATAAAATTTGTGCTCTTTAAAAAATCTAATTTGTAAATTAGGTGAAAATACAAGTTAACATATTATCAGCTATAGCAGGGGTGTCCAAACTTTTTGTCACGTGGGCCATAATCATCAAATCAAAGGTATTCGTGGTCCAAGGAAAAAAAAACCCCAAAAAACTGAAAACAAGCAAATAAAGTAGTTTGCACTTTTTTTTTGCAGGAAAGGGATGTTATTCATTGTCGATCCAAATCGTTTGCTGTATTAAAAGAAAGGCATCTAGTTTTCAAATTCTTTTGGGCTCAGTTGAACAAATTTATTCTCAGTTCAGTGCAGCAAAGTCGGCTTTTTAGTAAAAATCTTTGGATAAACGTGGTTCTACTTATAGCAGTTTGGTTGTAAAAAGACCAATACTTTGTATTATACTTAACATTTTCCATTGCATGAAAATTGTATCAGTAATATTTTTACAAAAATAAAAAGCTTAATTAACAAATTTATATCTTTCTTGAACTGAAGTTGGGGGCCCACAAAAAATCAGGGCCGCACTTTGGATACCCCTGAGCTATAGTATGAAACATAAAATTGCCAGAGTAAAAAAGAAAATATTTCAGTATTTTGACAGTTATTGCAGCAAAAGTAAGACTGCTCTGCTGACAGAGTGTTGATGGCAGAAAAGGAAGATGGGTTCAGTTGAAGCTCTTTGTCCACCTGCCTCTGCAACATTTTACAGTTTGAGACTTCCTGATTACAGCAGTGAAATCAGATGTTGTAAGAAATGAGTTGTGCCCTCACAATGTTGTAGCCTCTATAGAGGCAAGCTTGATATTTTACCTTTTTATGGGAGGTTCCCATGTTGAGAAATAATGTTTTTTACAAATCAACAGTGACACAACTATTTGCACCTGTGCTTTTAACACTTTGCACAACCTGGTTTTTGAAATGAAATTATTTATTTTGAACATTTAAAAAAAACATAAGGATAATAATCAAACATAAAAACAACACTCTAATATTCAGCAAAAACAAAACCCTTTTTCTATTCTGTACAATCCTCCCACCTCCCATGCACCCACACCCATAAGATAGCACAAAGTCTTCTTTTAGGATTTTCCATAAGATTAGAGCACACAGTGGGGGCTCTTTGACTGTTGCTTTTAACAAAATTTGTCTTGTTCATCCAGATTTCACACCAATTTTTGTGTCTGGTGAACCATTTCAGTGTCTATTTGACCACACTTTATAGATCATTTTCCTACAGTAAAGACCCAGTGGTGACCCATTTTCAGTTTAATGTTCAAGTCCACCAGGTTTTTATTCAAGTCTTTTTATTTCAAAGAGTATAATATATTATGCAGAGATGGTTTCTGAGGCATTTCAAAGTAAAACAGGCCCACAGCATGGTTAAAACATCATTTGTTATTGCACAACAGACATCTCACTCATGGTTTCAGTTTTATAGTTGTGAAGTATTGCTAACTCTGTTGCTGAGCTTGCCTAATTAACCACGGTAGGACTTCGGTCCGAAAACACACAGGACATCAGTTAATTTTTAAACTGTTTACTGTAGTACTATGCTCTACAGCATTGCATTTTGGGTACAGTATAAATTCAATTTGCTGCACCGTATCAGGAATGGAGAATGTGAGGAGTACCAAAAAACATTCTCTTTGAAGCTAAGTATGCTAAATGTTTTCAAAGTTAGCAAAGGCGCTAAATGAAAAATTAGCCCAGCTATTAGCGCATTAGCAGAAGTGTGCCCAAAACCACTGGCCGCTGTGTTATGACTGCAAGATGCCCTTGTATTCAGCTGTTCTCGAACTGTGACCTTTTGTAAATGTTTTTTTTTAACCTTCCTGCTCACTGGACATGGTTGCAAGATAAACTCGTCATTGTTACAGTTCCAGTAGTTTTGTTTATTTAAATTATTGCTCTTACATTAGATATTGACAAATTTCAGTGTAACTATTTTTTAGAGCCATTTTCACACAACTGCTTTACTTGAGTATCACTGCTTGTCTGCCTTAATGTGAAGAGTGTCTACAGAAACTGGCCTTTGTGTTATATTACATTTTCAATACATCTCATCAAAATCAATGAGTAACTAGCTGGTCTATGTAGAACTTGATTTATACCAAAGAGGCGATTAAATAATTTTAAATCTGGGGATTTGGAGCAGTGAAACATGGAGGATAAAAGGCCTCAAGGTTAAGGTTACTAATGAAATGTTCTTAGACTTGCAACTTAAAAAAAGTAAAGTATGAATTTAAAAAAAGTGTCTGAAAGTGTTAAGGCTGAAATAATTAATCATTTTTGGATTTTCTGTGGGATTATCCAACCTCAGTAAAAGCTGAAACTTAGTATATTTTGATATGTTAAGTTTGTCTCATTTTTTTTTCACCCCCACAGACTTTAGATCAAAACCCTGTTTACACCGAGGAGGAGTTGAGAGAGTACGAACTGCAACTCGCCAGCGAGGAGAATGACATCAACGTGAAGGCGGCCGAGCTGCAGAAACAGAGGGAGGAGCTAGAAAGAAAACAGGAAGAACTAAATGCTCAGAAGTCGGGGCTAAAACAGGTGATTTAGGAAAGCTCTTGTGTGAGATGTTCGCATCTTACTGAGATGGGCTGGTTAAACAACTGTGGGCCCTTAAACTAAGTTCATCTGAAACTGTAAACTTGGGTTGTTTGTTGTAGATATACTGTAGTACATCAATGCCTTTCTAATGAGAACATTTCTTTTTATATTATTTGTTTCCTTCCTTCCTCTACTCAGGCAATGGAAGAAATGGAAAGAATCAAAAGCCAGAGTTTAAAAGCTGAAGTAAAACGTAAGTATGAGATTATTGTAACTGTTGTCTACTGTCAGTTTATCCTAGAGTGGTTAATATATACTTTTAAAACTACTGACTCTGTTAAAGATCAAAGTTTTCTGGTGGTGTTTGTCTATATTTTGTATGAAGCAGAAATGTAGAAATATTTAACAAGTAACATAGTCATGCTTTTAGTTTCTCACATGAGTTACTTTCCAAAAGAAGCTGGGGTTTCTGTTTGTTTGTTTTTTTTAAACCAACATGCTTACACATTTTGTCACGCTACAAACACAACCTTTAGTGTGTTTTATTACAATTTTATGTGATAGACCAACAAAAACAATGCATTTTTAGGAAGTTTTAGGATGTTTAGCTTTTTATTTTTTTTCTTTTAACAAATTAAATCTGAAAAGTGCGACATGCATGTGTATTCACCCCCACCCTGAGTCACTCCGATCACAACTGTTACTCTTTTAGGGTAAGCCTGTACATTTGGAGGCAGAAGTTTCTGTCCACTCTTTACAAAGTAGCTCAAGTTAAGTCAGATTCGATGATGAGCAATTTTCAGTTGTCATATATTTTCCATTGGACTTAGTTCTGGACTTTGATTGGGCCATTCTAACACATTACTGTTGATCTAGCTCTATATGTTTAATATCCTTGTTCTGCAAAAACCATCATCTCCTTCACTTGGGAACCTGGTCAGAGTTCTTTATCAACTCTGACCAGGTTCTCTGTCCCTCCTGAAGAAAAGTATCCCCACACCATAATCCTTCCACCATCATGTTTTACTGTGAGGATGGTGTATTCGGGGTGATGTGCAGTATCACCTTTCTTCCACTCAGGGTTTTGCGTTTAGGCCAAAAAGTTCAGCTTTTGTCTGATGTGAGCAGAACACATTATTCTGTGTGTTTGCTGCGTCCCCTGCTTGGCTTGCCGCAACCTTCATACAGGAGTTATTATAGCTTTCTTTCAAAAATGGCTTATACTGCAGTTAAATTATACATAGCTGGACTCTGTTTACTAATTAGTTGACTTGGGAGGGAGTTCAATTTTATTTAGGGGTATTGAGGGCTGAACACACTTTTAAAATTTTCATTAGTAAAAAAAAAAAAAAAAAAAAATTACACATCCCTTACCTTCCACTTTATAGTCATACACTATTTTGTGTATAATTGGGGTTTGATTGTAACACAACAAAATGTTTCGATAACTTTGCAGTTCTCTGACAATCACGATCTTTAAAAAGTTTGTCATGCCGATTCCAATTTTGGCTGATACCGATTTTTTTTTTTTTTTTTTTTTTTGAGAAAAAGTCACTTGAGGGGTCTGAGAAGTCACCAGATATAATGACACAGTCGTTAAGTTGGCAACAGTGGGGTGACTGTTAGCTGCAGACATGACCTGCAGACATGGGCGGGTCTGTCAGCCAGCTCTCTCACAGCAGAGCAAAAGGCGATAGTGGCTGATTTTCAGACCTTTGCTAAAGGAGATAAGATCGGTTTCACGTGCAAGTATCGGCCGATCTCCCAAAAGTAAGAAAATCGGGAGCAATTGGCTGGCCAATCAATCGGTACACCCCTAAAATCAAGAGAAAATTTTTTTTTTTTTTTTTTTTTTAATGTTGAACAAAACATTCCCAGAAGCCCTGTGGTTCATGTTTCCTCATATTTAAACTTAATTCTATTATTGCACCTCGTGCACCTGTAACTTCCTGTTGCAGAGCCTGGAGGCCCGATGGCTGAGGGCGAACCGGCACCAGTCGTACCAGGAAACACCCAACCACTGCCTCCTGGTCACCAACAGCAGGATGTACCAGTGCCAGGACACTCCTAGGCCCCGTCACCCTGTCTGTTATGAGTGAGTGTCTTTGTGTGTTTTTCTTTTTGTGATCCATTTTGAGATTTTTTTTTGTTTTGTTTTGTTTAGAATTCCCAAACTGTGTCCTGATTAAAGAAAAACAAAAACAGCCCAAAGCAAGGAAGCTGATTCAGTGGTCAGACTTAGTGCCAGTGCTTACCGTCCCTTTGCTGGCCAAATCACCTGAATGAGCCAGAGTTTTCTTTGTGGACAATCAGTTCTTTTGTTTTGGGAATTTCAAACTTCCATCACAACAAAGACTCTGTGTCCTCTGTGGGAAAATTCTCTGTCAATGAAGGTTTTGTTTTGGGCACTGTGGTTTGCTGTTGAAGATATTATCTACAGCAAAGACCATAAACATGTATTTTTCTTGAAAAGAGATAATCTTGAGGAAAAAAAAAAAAGAATGTCGGTAAAGAATCACTGAAATTCTCTTTCTCTCTTCCTGTTTTACACGTGGCATTTCTGTTTTGTAGTCGTTGTGTCCTCTGGACTGGATGATTGAAGAAAAGTTCATCTCTACACTGTATATTTAATTTGAACTTTTTACGACTGTGACGTCGCAGTGACAGGTCTGTGATTTCTAAAGTGGTTCTTTGTGTTTAGTGTGTCCGTCACTGCGCCGAAGAGTTTGAGTTGTGTTCATGATAATTTATTTATTCTCTGAATCCACTGGAAATGTCCTCCTTTCAGAAGTTTAATAACATAGATGAGGAGAGTATGAGTTAATTCTCAGGGGACTTTAGATTATTTTATTAAATCATGATTTTGTTTCTTACATGAACATTTTAGCAAAACAGAAAACTGGTAAAACACTTTCAATTTTTGTTTTCGTTGAAGTATCCTGTGGATTGACATCATGGTGTACGTGGTTTGAATGTTGCTAATTAAATGAATGATCTTGCAAGTGTAACACTTGTCTTTGTATCATTTGCTTGCATGTTTTCTTAAAATGCAATTATTCTCGCTTTGTTTTCCTGTTCAACAACATGACATCTCAGCGTTCTGTGCAGAAAATGTGTCTCTTCAGTTCTTTCCGTACGATTCGCTGAAGCGCTGTAAAAGGTAGTCGCCTCCTGTGATAGGAGGATATTTGTTTGAGCTGTCGAAGCAGGTGATTAGGGCCTCATTGTCTGGCTGGACGAAGTAAGCCAAAGACTGGCGAGTGCTGGAGTCTCCAACAGGGGGCAGCAAAACCCGGTGACGCTGAAAAGGCAGAAAGCAATATTACTAACCACTTTGACTCTAACTTCAACTTTCCTTTTGCCAACAGAACGCCAGCTAGTTTTTGTTTATAACTTTTCAGAGTGATAAAGAGCCTAGAGAGAGGGATCTCTGACCAAATAGCTTTGGGTGATGGCAAGGAAGCCCTCCGACCTAAAAGGCTTGCAGCTCATCACCAATGATAAATCATGGAAATGCCAGTGAAAACTTAGAAAATGCTGGTAAGCAATTAGAAGAAGGGTCTGAATACTTTAATACCAATAAACATTTTTTCATTGATGATTGCCATGCCAAATTTATGATAAAAATGTAAAAAAAAAAGTTTATTTTCAGAACTGATATTCATTTCACAGAGCATCATCATCTTTACAGAGATACATGTCTCATTTCCTATCAGAACAAATACTTGTTTGAATGAAAATCATTTTAAATCTAAATCTGCCTGGAAAATAAATCTTTTCATTTCAGGCTTAACGGTTGTAGTTCTGATTGGAAATCACAATTCATACTGAACAATGACATTTTTGTTTCATGAAAACAAATTTAGCTTCATCTCTGGAGAAAGCACTTTGTTGTGGGGGACCTGCCAGTTCTGCAGCACAAATGTTTAGATAAATGGATGTTTCCAAAAAACATGTTACATTTACCACAATTCCCAAAATCTTCATATTTTTAGTTCTCTAACAATTTTTTTTTTTTTTTTTTTTTTTTTTTTTTTTTTTTTGTTATTTTCAAGCATTTATTAAGGCTTTGGTGGATGCTATCTTTTTGTGGACTTTTGTTCCATTTAAACCGAAATGAAATATACAGTATATGTTGAGATCAGAGTTTACATTTAACCCATAAGGTCTAAGTGCTTGCTCAACACCATTTGTTTGATTTTCACGCTCAACATGCTAAATGCAGTATTTTAACAAAAAAAAAAAAAAAAAAAAAAAGAGAACGTAATTAATTTCTGTAGAAAAGGTATCTCTAAATCATTCTAGATTTGAAACATTTATCAGTAGCAAGAACAGGATATGGGTCACTCTTTCTTCAAAAATTTTTCTTGTATATAGCTAGGTATAATAGCAGGGTCCACCCAAGTCTGCTTTTGAATGAAAATGACTTTATACTTGTAGTTTTATGTATTGTAAAATCTAAAGCATGGGGTTAATAAAAGATGAATTTTTCTGTGTCTTCTATTTTAGGAAGATCTTAATTTGTCAGCATCTTTTTTTGAAAGGCCTGGCCGCAGAGAAAATCTCACCCTGATTTTCTTTTTTAAAAGTGTCTCTGCATCGACCACCAAAATTTGAACAAAATTTGTGCCATTATCTAATTTTTGCCCAGGGACATCAACAAAGTCCTTTCAAAGACCGTAAATGGACCCCAGAGCCGCACTTTGGTCACCCCTGCTTTAATTTTTTTAACCTCGCTACCATTTTATGTATAATATCAGAAGAAAATGTGTAAAATCTTTTGAACTTACCACAGAGACTAACTGATCACTAGTCCAGCGCTGCATCAGGTCAGCAACGTTGACGAGGACGGCTCCAGGGATACTGGGAGCCGAGATGAATTCACCTGAGCGTGTGCAAACCTGGAATAAGGGTCAGGCACATAACATGACTAAAAACATATGAAGTGTTTCAATAAAATAAAAAGTAAGTTCCGTATGATTCACTGAACGTAAGTTGCAATTATTGCATGGCTATGATATAATAAATTTAAGCCAAAGAGATGTCAAAAAACATGCTGCACGTTGTTTGAGGCAGAAATATATCTCAATATACATTTAACTATAAACCCCTTCTAATGCTGGAATTAAACATCCATAAACAAAGGCGAAGGAGTTACCTGCAGACCCTCTGAGTCCTGGAAAAGCAGAGTAATGCTGCCATAGTCTGAATGTTCCCCACATCGTAGCTGACCCTCCTTTGCTGTCTCACTCCTCAGTGGAGGGTAGTAGAGAGAGCGCAGCGTTGTGCCGTTCTCATCGGCTACAGGAGACAAGCCAAAACTGCAAATATGAATCAACTCGGAAAAGACGTACATCCTGTTAAGCGACATTCACCTTTTTCCACGACATGCACAATGAGCACCGGCTACACTGATTGTCCACCAATGCATTGAGAGAGTGTGGGGAACATACTTCCTATAAAGTGATGCGCATGCAGAAACAGATCCGGATCCAGGCTCAGGCTTAGGGCCATCACCCTCAGCACCCGCAGACTCAGCTCTTTACAGCACTGGAAGAAAGATGCGTGGATCTCTTGGAAACCCCTAACAGCATCCGATGACGGCCATTTCTGCAGAACAAACAACACCTCACTAGCCTGACCAGAGTTAACATCAGAAGATTTTGTAATGACCCAAAATGCTGAGTTTTGCAAAGTTTGCAGCTGGAATTTTGATAGTGATCGTTGGCACTGTTTTTATGTTTATTTCTAAGCATTTAGTTACCAAACACTTTACTGCCCTAAAAAGTTATCTTTATAAAAAATGTAGTGTCCTGAATAAGGTTAAGAGGAGTTTTGAAAGCACATAGCATGAAATCATTGCAGCATTGGTTAACTCTAAAACAAACAAACAAAAAAAAAAAACCTCTGCAACCATTCGTGCTTTGCATAATTTCCAGAATTCAGTTGCAGTGAAGAATGCTTCAGGTCATCCAGTGATGCCCTGCAAGCACCATAACTGTCTCCTCCTAGGGAATGTGCTGCAGGATCATGCTGCCACTACTGCAGAGCTCGCTCTTCACTGGCAGCAGGTGAGTGTGAGTGTAACTGCACCCACAGGGAGGCAAAGACTTTTATGACAAGGAAGGCAGCAATGAAGTCCAAGACAAACGCCAGGCTAATGGGCTTTGGATGGGTGGTCTTTCCGATTGCTTTAGGACATCTGGAAAAAAACTGTCTTGGGAAGAAGAGATGAACACAAGCGTGTGTTGTGTGTTGTTCCAGCTGATTTAGTTTTCTGATATAATCCATATATGAAGTTGCTTCTAACTGAAGGGTGTGGAAAAGAGTGGGATAAAAACATTTCCCAAGGGAAGTGTTTTCAAATCGTTCATGAACATGATAGAAAACCTGGTCACAGGGAAAAAAGATTATAACATTGAAACTGTGGGCTTGTAGCTAGGAAAGTCTTCAGATCTTAAATGCACGTAAAATCTGCGTTCGCTTCTCAGAAGGCCAGCAAACAGTGATTGACCTCAGCCAGGATTTTCCAGAGTAAATATTTGGATTTCTCTTTACTGTATGGTGTAAGAAGCTAGAAAGATGTGAATGATAAAGAATGTTGAAGTCGCAAAACACAAACATTTTGTCACCAGAAAAACCTTTGGCCATGATCTGAGATCAAAAAGCTGCAAAACTGAAGATATTCAGTCCCTTTCAAAAGTATCCGTAACCCTGTTAACTTCTTCACATTAAACACACAATCCCCACAGAGATGCATAGCTGTGTCAGCATCATACAGTAGGAATGCTTTACAGAACAGAAAAGGAAGCTGGTCAGAGTTGGATATTTTAGACAAAGCATATTTATATATCAGAATGGCCTAGTTAAAGCTGCAGTATGCAACTTTTATGAAAAATATGTTTACATATTTGTTGAAATTATCATTATGTCATGCCTGTACAATATAGGACAGATAATCTGTGAAAAAAAAAAAAAAAAAAAAAAAATCAAGCTTCTCTGCCTTCTCCCAGTGCTCCCAGTACTAACTGCAGAAGTACACCACTTAGTCAGAAACAACCAATCAGAGCCAGGAGGAGGGTCTTCGCACTGTCAATCACCCTCATGCACACACTGCTCACACACTCCCCCTTGCTCTCTGCTGTGCTAAAGCTGGATCATAACAACATAGCGCCGGCGGATAAACAGTTTTCCTGGAACGATAAGTTGTTTTTTCACCATTAGCACATTTACCGGCGCTACACCAGGTTGACTGACAGCACTAAGACCTTCCTCCTGGATCTGATTGGTTGTTTTTGGTCGGGAGCGGTGCATTTCTTTAGATGGCAATAGTAGCTCAGGGAGGAGGTGGAGGAACTTGAACTTTTCACAGATTATCTTTCTCATATACTGTCACGACATGGTGACAGTTTTAAAAAAAATATGCAAAAAACATATTTTTGTAAAAGTTACATACTGCAGCTTTAAAGTCTAATACGAAAAGATTCAAGGGAGTCTGAATACTTTTTGCAAGTATTATTTTAAACTGGTTAAAAGAACAGCAACAAGGTAGACTAATGATTCTGTTTTCACAATCATTAGTTTTCACAATCAATGATTTGTTTGTATTGCTATAAAAACCTTGTCTGCGCTAGAATACTAATAAACAGCTAATATGGGTCATTACACACACATTATGCAATCATTCTACAGTGGCAGCCAACAGTAACAGCAATTTACTACATTGTGGTTTAGCTCCAAACTGAGCATGCTGAATAAAATACTCAGTGATTCATTACTATGTCAGGGTGAAATGATGTTGTGTTAAATGCCTCCTTTAGGTCTCCAGGCTGGCTCGGATTCAACCTAAAAAACATTTATCCGGATTAAAAATCAGTCAAGAGTTAAAATGACTACAGTGACCTCCAAAAGTATTTATACCCCTTCAGCTTGTTCCATTTTGTTCCACATCACCACCACTTCTATATATTTTATTAGGATTTTATGTGATAGACTAACAGAAATAAAAATGTAAAAACTGTAGCATGCATTCTGTTCCCTGAACCACCGGTGTGCTTCAGGGCTCGATGCTCAGTCCTGTACTGTTCTCAGTGTGCCTGTTGCCACTGAGTTCAGACATAGCCAAACACAACCCACAGTTTCTTTTTATAAAAAGCATCAGTGCAGGAAACTGCACTGTTATTCAACAGTAATCTGACAGGAAGGGGGCAGAGAGAAAGGGCGAAAGACATAAGGCAAAGGAAGAGAGGACGGGAATCGAACTTGAGACGCCCGCGTCGAGGTTTATAGCCTCGCTCTAACCATTGCGCCATGCAACGCCCCTGTAGTTTAATTTTTATGCAGATGATCTACAGGTCTATTTGCCAGCTGTTCCCAACAACATAAGTGCATTTGATTCCATACTGAATGGTATTGAGGACATTAGAGAGTGGCTTGCATAAAATTTCCTGCACCTGAATGAAAGTAATACAGAATGTATTTCATATTGCCAAAATTTTGTTTCAGATCTTTGTACTTACTGGTACTTCTCCTAACTGTAGACCTGTGGTGAGACATTTGGAAGTAATGTTTGACGACTTCTTAAATTTTTTTTCTTTCTGCTGTGACTTCTGGTTAAAGTTAAACCCTTCCTGAGACAAAAGGACCTTGAAAAGGCTATGCATGCTTTCTTCAGCTCTAGTAAATTATTATTCCAATGCACTTTAGGTTGGAATAAACCAGGGTTCTCTCAATCGACTCCAACTGACAAATGACTTTGTGTGAATTGGGATTTCATCAGGGGGATAATGTATGTTCAGAGGATGCAAAGAGGAAGTTGCTGTGTCCCCTTCATGGTGTACTGGAAACTGCAATCAGCACTTATGGCTTTTCTCCCCAATCAGCACAGCTTTG
The DNA here is from genome assembly GCA_014839685.1 of Anableps anableps. Lineage (NCBI taxonomy): Eukaryota > Metazoa > Chordata > Actinopteri > Cyprinodontiformes > Anablepidae > Anableps > Anableps anableps. The sequence goes on from CM026073.1 coordinate 7,393,399, forward strand.
AACTATCATGTCTTAATGGTGTTCATTTGTGTCACACTCTTTCCTTTTTCAGATGACGGGTCTAACAATGTTCTGTGAGATGTTTGAAGTTTACGATATTGTGTCAAAACCCCCAATCCTGAATAAAATTCTGTACAACTTTCTCCCTGGCCTTCCTGCTGTATTCTTTGGTCATCATGATGTTTTATTTTCCACCAATCTTCTCAAACAAACCTCTGATGCCCTCACAGAACTGCTGGATTTTTTACAGCGATTAAATTACACACAAGTGGAATCTGGAGTTAAAGAATTGTATGTGGATCTTAAAAGAGGTTGGATACAAAAGCATGCCACAGTTTTCAGATTTTACATTTGAAAATCATGCATTATTTCCCCCCTTCTACTTTACAGTTGTGCACTATCTTGTGTTGGTCTATCATATCAAATCACTAAAACATGCATGAAGTTTGACAAAAAAAAAATGGAAGGGGTGTGAATACTTTTACAAGGTATTCTAGTATCTGCCTTATCTTATATCTGGATGACCTACTTCTCAGTTTCCAGTGACACCCAGCCATGGTTAGGGCTGTTTTGGAAGTTCTTCCTGCTGAATGGCTTCTTCAGCTCCTCTGGTTGAAGGAAAAACTTTTTAGATATCTCCATGACCCGCTCCACCTAACAAAACACGCCAGATGTGAACTGCATCTTTCACCTCAGAGGATATAATTCAACCTCTGTGAGTTGTATCAACTGGATTCACCTCCTCTTGCGAAATCCCAGAGTTTTCAAGAAAAACAAACCCAACTTGAGAAAAGGCTCTTTTCAGCTCCTCACTCAGGGTTTGCAGCTGCTCACCAGTGGCATCTTTCTTACTCAGGTTGTAGACGCTAAAATCCACCACAGGGATGCTCATCTCGAAAGAATTTAGATAAAAACTATCCGAAGGCAGAAAGTAAAAGCGCAGAGTCGCAGCTCCTGAGGCCGCACAGAGTGAAAACCACGTGACGTTACCCAGCCAATAGGAACAGGGCACATACAACGGCTCAACGTTGGGTTGCTCTTTCACCTTTGGATGCTGATTACAGGTGAAATCCAAAGGTGACAACTGATTGTAAACACGACTGAACATTTCATTTAGTTGGGTTGTAACACTCCAAGTTATTTTGATTCATAATCTGAAGTTTTTTAGGGCTTAGAAAATGTTTGACCTGAACAAAGAGTGGAGCATCTCTTTTGCAGGATGCGGTTTTATGGGAATTTATTATGTAGGAGTCATCAGCTGTATCCTTGGACGGTTTCCTCACTTCATTCAAGATGCCTCAAAGATCTATGGAGCCTCTGCAGGGGCCCTGATGGCTGCCATTATTACGCTAGGAATCCCCCTGGGTGAGTGGGCTCTCTCTGTTTTTGGATTTATTGATCAAACCTGATAGACCTGATAAAATTACAGTCTCTTGACTACATAATTCTGTATAGATTTAATTCACCAATATGAACTACTGAAATAGATAGCAATGACAAATATTTTTCAACTCAATTCATATATTTTTCCCAAATTATTACAAACTCTCTATGACTACTTAATAACATTCACTGCAGAGGTTTAGAAAGCGTTTAGAAATCATTATCTGGTTGGAAATGCAGTTAGAGGAAGCACCAAAAAAAGCACATAATTTTAGATTTTAAACTCTTTTTTGTAGCTTAAAATTCACTTCAGCTCAATTTAATTACATTTATTTATGAGGAGCTAATTCAGAACATCTTACAGCACTTTGATGTATAAACAGATTCAGATTTTCTGGTTTCAAAATGTTTTGCAATTAAAACTGTGAAAAGTGCAGCATGTGTCAGCCCCCAGAGACAAAACCTTGTAGAATCATCTTTTGCAATAATTAGTGCACTGATAAATCGACCCAGTTTTCCTTAATTTTGGGAGATTGGCCGATACTTACATGAAAAAGCGATCTTATCTACCTCATCAACAGTCTGGAAAACAGTCACTGTCAATAGTCACCCCACTGTTGCAACTTTGTCGCTATATTTAGTGACTTTTTATAGAAAAAAAATCGGTATCGGCCAAAATGGGAATTGGCAGGTCCAGCTTTTTAAAGATTGGTAATTGGCCAGAAAACTGCAATCTGTGCATCCCGACTTTTGGAGCTTTGTCACTACTAGCTTTGCATTTCTAAAGGATGGAATTTTTGTCTCTTCTTTAAAAAATAGCACAAGCCTGGATGGAGAACATCTATAAATGTAAATGTTCAAATCTTACCATAGGTTTTCACAGTTGGATTAAGGTCTAGACACTGAGTGGACCATTTTCTATGGTAGCCCTGGTTGTGTATTTAGGGCCGTTATCCTTTTAGACCATCTAGCAGGTGTTCTTCTAGGACTGCCTGTTTAGCTTTATCCACCTTCCCATCAACTCTGAATAGCTTCACCATCCCTGTGGAAGAACAGCCTCCCCACAGCATTATACTGCTACTACTATGCTTCGCTATGGTGATGGTATATTCAGTGCAGTATTAGTTGTTTGGTTTTTTATTGCCACAGATAGCATTTTGTATTTATTTTGTAAAGCACATTTTTTGCCTTATCTGACAAGATCTATAAAGTATAATCTATTTTGGATTATCAGATTTAAAAAGGCTAAACACAAACACATGCCAAACTTTTCAGATATAAAAAAACAACAACCCATGTATCCCTGTCCTTCCTCTTTACAATCATCTGCAACTTTGTTTTGATCTATCACATAAAAAACACAAATAAAATACACTGAAATATACTCCTTCAGTGACAGACTGCTGCATCTTAAGTCCAAAAAGGAGCATTATTGCAGGTCCTTTCTCCCAGCAACTGTTAGACTCTGTAACCATCATTGCTCCTAACAAACTCAATGGGTGTTTACAGCCCTGCTGGTATTTGCACAGTTTTTCTCTTTTTAAATAATATTTATCCTGGTATTTGCACATCTCTGTTGTTTGCATGGCTTACATTTGTCATATATTGTAAATAGTCTGTTGTTTTTTAATGAACAAATACACATGCACATTTTGTAGATTTAAAAAAAAAATGATTCTACTCAGTTGCGCATGCAGAACACCATTTTTGATCACTGCACAGTATTTTATGCCTGTCTCTTTGCTACTGGTATTCTTGAATTTCTCCATTGTGGGATGATAAAGGATATTTCTGTTCTATTCTAAAGTTAGTGGCTGTAATGTAACAAAATGCAGAGAGGTTTCTGGAAGGTGTAGATGCAGCATCTAATTGCTATACTTTGATGTGTGTGCAGATAAATGCTGCACTGATTTGATGCACATGGCCAAAGAGGCCAGGAAGCACAAGCTGGGGCCTCTGCACCCAGCTTACAACTTACTGCAACTGGTGCAGGAGTCCCTGCTGGAAAAACTTCCAGAGGATGCTCACGTTCGAGTCTCTGGGAAGCTCTGCTTGTCCCTGACCAGAGTTTCTGATGGGAAGAACCTACTTGTGTCACAGTTCGACAGCAGAAATGAGCTCATTCAGGTATATGGATAATAAGTTGATTTTTACCGTTGAGGTCAGGAGAGAAGTTGGTGTAAAGAGAATCAAAGTCCCAGCTATATTTAGCTCAGAACTGGAAGTTGGTAATGTAGAAATTGTTGGTTTTCGCAATTCAGAAAATACATGAAAAATGTACTTCAGACATTTTGATGTGTGATGTAAAGGATAGGTTAAAAAGTGGGAGGCAAAACTGGTACTTTTTTTGGATTAAGTTGTATTTGTGCTACTGAAATTTTCTTTTTCCAGGCCCTTATATGCAGCTGCTTTGTACCGCTCTACTGTGGTGTTGTTCCACCCACCTACCGTGGAGTGGTGAGTGAACTCGTAAACCTCAACCTACAACACACACAACTGACACCGTTGAACCATTAAACTACTGTTACATCTTATTGTATTTAATTCATATTGCATCATGAATGAATCCAGGAGGCTGGTGCTGAATGCATTTTATTTGTCAAAGAGGAGATTAAAGCATGGAGCTTTAGAGAATTAGTGGGATAGATGATTCATTGATGTTGGAAAACTAAAATTGGGCACACAAGTTTAAATAGTGAATTTTCTCTAATCCACACTAAGTCAATATATGTATACAAAATTAAGTTTATGCATACATTCCCCCTCAAATTTGAATAAATGTCCCTTAGCAAATTGTGTTTCTAGGCCTCGACAAGTTCCTGGCTAGAACTCTTTCAGAATGTTTAGTTTTCTGGAACAAGCTTGTCTTTTTAGCAGTCTGCAATTCTTCTATAGGGTTGAATCAGGGCTTTGTGAAAACCATTCTGAAATCTTTTATGTGACTTTATCCATTCCAAAACCAGTTTAGATATGTGTTACGTTACACTCCTGTTGGAACACCCAGTTATATACACGTTTAAACCTTCTGAAGGCTGATTTGAGGTAACATTACAGAATTTTTGGGTAGCCCTTTGTATTCATTATCCCAGCCACTTGTTTAATGTACCAGTACCACTGGGAATTGAAGAAACCTTCAGAAAGATGCTACCACAGCCATGGTTCTTTCTTGATTGGCATCGTCTAAGGCTGCACTGATGTTAAACTTGCTTCACCATGGGCAACGACATTAGTGCATCCGCAGGTCCCAGTTCATCGCATGGCGAGCTGTAATATACCTGAACATCCTAACTAAATTACTCATCGGACAGTGACTGTTGGTGTACGATGGTCAACACTTGGTCACATCTGGGTTTTCCAGCTGTACAAAGACCTCTAACACACATCAGATCTATTTTTGGTATTCATAAGGCAGGCTAACATTAAGCTTCTGGAAGGACCCTGTTAAAAATGTATAATCTATACTCAAAGGCAGAGTCCATGTTATGAAACCAACCCATATAAATTCTACCCGCTGTACCAAGGAGCGTGGTCCAGTATCCTCCCAGAATTATTTTATACTTCTGATTAATGGTAAGCGAAAGCACATGGTTTCTGTGATACTTGGTTATGGACATTTATGGAAGCATTAGAGGGGATGTATGTTTATTTTGAGGCTGTATGTGTAATTTTAGACATATGTACACCAATAAATCTAGCCACCTGATAAATCTGCGACAATTTCCTTAATTTTGGGTGATCGACTGATACTTACATGTCAAACTGATTTTATCCACTGATTTTATCTATCCCTCAAATATCTGAAAATCACCCACTGTCCCCTTTTGCTCTGCTGTGAGAGAGGGCTGATGGACAAACCCACCCACCAGGTCACAACAGCTAGTGTGATGTTAACAATAGTTACTCCACTGCTGCCAACTTAGCGACTTTGTTGCTATATTTACTGACTTTTCAGACACAAATAAAATTGGTCATAATCAGAATTGACAAGTTAGGCTTTTTAAAAATTGTGATCGGCCTGAAAACTGCAATCGGTGCACCCTTAATTTTGACCATTTGTGCATTTGGGGAAATTCCCAATAAATTCAAACATGTTCATCTAATTTTAGTTTTCAAAAATAAATAAAGTTTTTTTTTGTTGTTGTTGTCTAATCATTTCACCTTGAAAAATGCAAAGTGCAAAAATGTTGTCAAATGACCCAAATTGATTATATTAATGCCAGTAATTGGGGCTTTCAATCTTCATCACCACTGTAACAAATACAGCAACAGCCTTAAATTCACTTACTGGGTGAGTTTTTACTCCTCTTAGTATTATGTGGATGGTGCCGTTAGTGACAACCTGCCTCGCTGTCAGCTGGGAAGAACAATCACAATCTCTCCGTATGCTGGCGAGAGTGACCTCTGCCCCAGAGCGAGCACGCTTACCTTCCATGAGGTGCGCTTCAACAACGTCAGCATCCAGGTCAACTCAGAAAACCTGTACAGGGTGACCAGCACGTTCTTCCCCCCCGACCCTGAGGTGAGATACAGCAGCTCCTTGTTTCTGACTGCAGGGCCCTCCTGGAGGAAACTGTTAGATTAAAGTCGGACAGGTGTAGGTTTAGGCTGGACTGTTGATTTGTTTCTATCTATCATGTGACAATTTTCCTAAAAATTTAAAAAGAAAACATACAAGTTGTAGGGGGAAAATGCTTTTACTGCTTCTTAATGACATAAAATTAGCGAAAGAGGAAACATTCACACATTCAGTGCTAGGGACAGTGCCACCACGAAGAAATCCCATCTTTTGACATTTTCCAAATTTGTTCAGTTACATTTTTATTCTAAAACAAAATAAACAGAAAAGAATCAATATTACCAAAAATATTCATATTTTGTTAAAGGATCTTTGGAAGCAGTCACTGCCTTAAATTTTCTTGGTTTTTTCTCTAAAAGCAAGCACTCATATTTTAGAGATATTTCCCCCTATTGTTCTCAGCAGATCATCTCAGCCTTAGTTAGGCTGGTTGGGCAATGTTGGTAGACAGCCATTTTTAGGTTCTTCCTGAAATGTTCAGTCAGAAAGTATTCACAGCACTTCACTTTTTTAAAGTAAATTTCATAAATGTCTGTGACCAGTTTATACATGGTCACTTTTTTGTAATGTAACAAAATGCAGGAAAACAAAAGGGGTGCTGATGCTTTCTGGAGGCACTGGATAAACAGCATGTAATGTCCTGTATTTTGTATAATAGAAGTAATCCAACTACATTGGTGGCTTGAATAGAAGGAACAGGTGTTTATTTCTCATGCTCTTCAAAATTGCAGGCAATGGCTGAAATCTGCCAGAACGGCTACATGGATGCGCTTCGCTTCCTGCAAGAAAACGGCAAGAACATCTTTCCTCTTTTCCTGCAATTATAAACATGTGCACAGAAGAGGAGTGTTTAACTCAGCATTTGAAAGAGTGTCAACAGGAGACCAGCAACCTCGTCCGACCCCCCGTGAGTTCTTGTTTGTGAACATTTTGTTTTCTGGATTTCTCACCCCAGAGCTGATCAGCAGTGAGTCTCCCCTGAGGAGTGTACAGACCAACACAACCAAGCGCGCTTGCTGTGAGCAGGTGAAAGATTCACCTGAGGGCGAAAAGTCGGATCAGAGAGATCACCCATGGCTCAATCCACAGCTGATACAGAACCTACCGACTGACCTTCAGAGGGGTAAGGGCTGCCATACCTTTTGCCTCTTTAATACAAAAGAAATCTATGTGATCTGGAGGAGCATAAGGAATCAGTCATTTAAATCTGACCCAGTTCCACCAGTGCTATTCAGCTCATCTGTTTCTCCTTTTATTTTTGTCAGTCTTGTGTAAAGCCTGCAAGGAAACACATACAGCTGGGGGTTTGTTGACTCACATGACTGAGTACCTGCCGAAGAAGGTGACATCTTATCTGCCCTTTGACTCCGCCCGCTCTGTCGCTCAGAGGTACCACCCTAAAATCATTCCGTCACACTGTAGCTTTCAACACACCTACATCGCTTCGATATCTACATTTTTTTCCCCTTGTGCCATAAAGATGTACTGTATGCTTACACATATATTTTTAAGTACAGCGCACTCAACATTTATGGGCACCTATGGTAGGGATGTGTAAAAAGAATTAAAACAGTTTTATCTTTCATCACAGTATCTTAACTTCACACCAAAAAAAGTTTTAATAAAATAAATAAATAAATAAATAAAAAATGTTAAAAACATTTTTTTCTAACAAAATCTCAAAGAGTTGGGCCCGTAATAGTTCCTACAGAATAAGTGCAACTGAAGCATTATTTACTGTTTACTTTATTTATGCCATGATTTAATGGCTTCCTGTTCCCCGAAACAAGCTCATTTCCTCAGCTTTTTTTTTCAAAATGGGGAAAAAACAAGAAAACGTGTTAGACAAGTAAGGGGGATGTGTTTTTATTTTTAATAATTCAGGAAAAGAGTTCAAGAAAATGGTAAATAGATCAGTTGTTAAACATTTTAAAACTCCAAAAAATGTGACAAATTTCATTCTGCCAACACATAATGAGGAGGGTTATAAGGGAGGAAGAACAACTCTCCTAAGCTCACTGAAGCTGACAAATTTTAGCCAGTGGGACCAATAAATGGATGCTGCTTTGGTCAACCTGACTTTAATACTTTCTAAAAAAAAAAAAAAAAAAAAAAAAAAAAAAAAAAAAAAAAAAACCCTGCTGTGTTAAAACAACACAATTTTGATTAATTTTGTTAAAAATATTAAAAACGGGGCGCTGCGTGGTATAGAGGCAGAGCGAGCGCCTCGTAATACAGATGCTATGGTCCTCAACGCAGTCATCCTGGGTTCGATTCCAGACCCTGAGACTTTTGCTGCATGTCTTCTTCCCCTCTGTCCCAACAAGATAAACCCAGCTTTTAGGGTAAAAGAATAACTCAGCAGTTTGTTGGTGCGTACATCACAGCTGGAGGAGTCCATAGATTTAATCAAACATTGACTTTTATTCTTGCAAAAGATTAGAGTCCCTTTCCTGCTGCTTTAAATATAACTGATTCCCTGAGATGTTGGCTTCTTCTATGGAAGCCGAGAGCGGTCGCACTCGCATGTTTGTTTTCCCGATGGTTAACTCGAGATAACGAGTTATTTATGTCTTTATAATGACATAACAATGACCGTTTTCTGGAGATAACGAGATAATTATGTTTTATCACGAAATATCGACAACCATTTTCTCGAGAGAACGAGTTCATTACCTGATGGTTTAATCATACGACCAACGACGTGGTGTCATTATGGTCCATGGTATCACTTATTCACCGAATTATTCACAGAATTACGTATGCATGCCATGACTTACACTTATAAGTCCTCTCCTGCTGGTGTGGCATGCATTTGAATGATGGAATCAGATTTTAACACACACACCAATCATCTCGTGATCTCCAGAAAACAAAGTCTGTTTTCTCAAAATTAAGTCATTATCTTGAAAAAACCATCAGAAAAAAGTTTGTGTAACACGTCCGCGCTTGGCTTTTGCGTTCTTCCAGAGTGAGGGGCTGGATTCCCGATGTTCCGAGGGACATGAGGTGGCTCTTTGGCATAGGTGCAAACAAACAACATTTGAAGGAAAAGTTGGAATACAAGACCAGGTAGGCAAAGCAATAATAAAATCTCTTCCACTTTTGGTTGCTCATAACTAATCAGGCTGTTAAGGAATTTAATTTCAAACAGGTTACAGTGTTTCGAGGAATAGATAAGATTTATTACTCTGATGAATAAAACTTTGACCTTCTCATGGAACTGTAGTGAATTCCATGAATGGAACGATTTTGCATTTGTCTTGAATGGAGTGTTGCATCTAGTAATCACACATGACCTTTGTAGAGCCAAACTAAAGCTAGGTAAATCATTAAGGATTTCTGTATGTGGCTTTTTTTCTGTTTTCCCCTCAGTCAACCACGACTTCGCAGATGCTCAAGCCTTCCATCTGACCTACACCTGTGTGAAAGAGAAGAAGAAATGAATTCTTTCCTGGAGAGTCCAGAAGGCGCTACCTCCCGCAGCCGTATCTCTACCAGTGCCAACTCTGGGACTGGTGAAGCCACAGTGAAATCACCTTCAGCTGAAGGGACAGGCTGGGGTTTAGGCAGAGTGCTGGGTCTGCTCCGAAATTTGGGATCGGAGCAAACGTCAGACCCCAGATAATCTGAAGATGCAGAGTTTTGTTTCTGCAGTGTACTTGCTCTTTTTAATTTCACACTTAAGTGGTAACCTGGACTTTATGAATGCAACTTAAGTTGCATGTTTTATGATGGTTTTATAAAAAAAAAAAAATGTCTGATGAAAAACAAAAAATATTCTCAAGGTTTTCTTTAAACACCGCAAAAACACAAAATATTACTAATCTTACCTCGTATTTTTCGTCTACTCTCTAGTACAAATTTCCCATATTTTAACATGTAATATGGGAAAAATGCTCCACTGGCAGATTATTTCACTTATAACTAGAACTTTTTCATCAATATTAAAGAATTGTTGACAAGCACATATTTTCTTGCTGAAAAGTTACTTGTAAGTTAGTTTTGTGTTATTTCAAGTGTATTCAAGATATTTGCACTAGAAACTACAAAAATACTTGGCAAGATTTTGTATTTTTGCAGTGAAGCTGGAACATTTGGCCACTGTTTACTTATTTTTATGATATACTGATCAAATCTTTCATAATCTACAGAAAAGTGACAATTTCTTGATGCTCTGCAAATATTAATACATTTTAAATGTGTTTTTATCAGCAGCTTATTGCTAAATACAGCTATGGATAAAGAGTGTGATTAATTATGATATGCAATTATAAGTTATCTGATTTTTGTGCTGTAGTTTGTTTGAAGCAGTCGCAGATGAAAAAAGAACCATATATCATCATTTTCTACATAAAATCTATCATTTATCATTTGATGAATCTTGATGATTTCACATAATTTTCCGATTCAGTTCTGTTTCTCTGATCACTGTTCTAATGTCACCTCCTTTTAAAAAGTCTTGTTTATTTTGCACTCTTTCAAAAACAAGTTATTGCTTTTATCTGCTGCCTCCAAGTGGCCAAAGCAAATGTTTGCCGCCTAAATGTTCGTGTCCATATCTGGTTTGTAGATTTTAAGTTTGTTTACAGAAACTGTTCAAATAGCAAAATAGTCTGTCTCAGCAGAAAAGGGTTAGGGGTTAGAGTTCGGGGTTAGAGTTTGGGGTTCGGGTTCGGGGTTAGGGTTAGGGTTAGGGTTAGGAGTTTACAGTTTGTGTGAGCTATGGCCTTAAGTGAGATTAATGCAGTACTTTAACAACAAATAAATTAAAACTTTAATATTAAGCAAACTGGAAAATTTCAGCACAGACTTGGTGTTTAAATATTACTTTTGTGTAACAAAATTGACAGAATAGGTATAAAATTAACTGTAACCTTAGACAAAAAGAATGTTAAGCTGGAAATGTGTATTTTTTAGCAAAAAAAAAAAAAAAAAAAAAAAAAAAAAAAAAAAAAAAAAAAAAAAAAAAAAAAAAAAAAAAAAAGACAAAACTAGTTTAACAGCTGAATATATTCTTTTTGTAAAAAAAAAAAAAAAACACCTTGAAAAATATGAATGATCTTGTTTTTCATTAATCACACACACACACACACACACACACACACACACACACACACACACACACATACATATATATATATCTTTTCTCATTGACTGGAAACATGACCCCAACAAGAGAGCTATCAGGTGAAGCCCTGGAAACTGCTTTGAGGCTTTGAGAAAGCAAATACACAATCAGTTCAACAAAAGACACTGGTTGTTTCTAGTGTATGCTGATTAAAATCTGATGCAAAGATAAACACAGAGGGGCAGGTTAGGAAAGAAAGCTCAACACATTATGCCCTTTGGACTGAAATGCACCAAAGGAGAAATAAAAGAGAGGGACCCATTTGTAGCCTAGCTTTAACTTCCTGGCTGAGGTCTCCAGATGTTGCTTCCGCAGTTTGTTCTTTCCTGACGATGCCATCTATTTTGCCATTTTTGTCACTCCTGTTGGGATGGAGTTTGCAGGCTTGCGAGCTTTCACTTGCGAATATAACAATGGTCATTATGGTTGTTGAAATGAAGCTCTTTGTTCTTAAATGCATTTCAAAATTGTAATCTGACTTTTTAGAGTTGCTTTTGGAATAATGGCCTCTTTCTCTCTGAGTGGCCTTTCAGTAAATCTCAGTACAGGGTTTGTTTCATTTATGGATCAAGCCACTCTCTTACCAGTTTCAGCCAGCATCTTTGCAAGGATTTTCTCTTTTTACCTGGATTGACATCCACATTTCAAGTCAAAACACTTCTATTTCTGCTTCCTGAACAGTCAATGAGGTTTTGTGTTTTTTTTTTTTTTTTGATGAGTCAGATTTGTGGAGGGCCACAATTTTCCTTTCGTGATATTTTGCCTGATTTATTTTGATTATACCATGATGTTACAACGTGGAAGTATGCTTGTGGGACATAGCCTTAATGTATTCTAGTTCACAGTATTTGTGTCTCCCTCTGTGGGGTCAGCGAAGTGCGAGTAAGAGGAATTGTTTCCACTGTTCTGTTGAGAAAGCAAAAGAGAAAAGGAGAGATAAGCATTCTATCAAGTGGATGTTTTGCAATAACTTCAATCCTTGAATTTTTGAGACAAGTCTTTTGAGGTTATCACTCCTGATGCTCCATGTGTGTCTGCACAGACCTGCTATATGCATCAGTAGCTTTCTTTTTTTTAAAATTACTTTCTTCAAATTGAAAAGTTCCCATAAATTCCCTTCAAGTTGTACGACTTTGGTAAAACATTCTGGGTATCATTCAACAAGCTTTTCATACACCAGGAATTCAGACCCATTCCTCCAGACAGAACCGATGTTACCAAGTCAGGATTGTTGGCCACCCTTTCAGCTCTTCTCACATATCCTCTATGGAATTAAATCAGGGATTTGTGGTGGTCACTCCAAAGCTTGACTTTCTTGTCCTTAAGCCATTTTGGAACTGATTTGGTGGTAAACTTAGGGGGTCATCGTTAATTTGGAAGATAAATCCATCCCCAAGCTTCAGTTGATATCTTGAGATGTTGAATTAAAACTTCTACAAAATGTTGTGTTCTCTTGATCCTGCAAATCTGGCTTTTTTATTTTGCTTTTGAGGTAAGGTGTCTTCCTTCCTGAGTGGTCTTTCAGCCCATATCAGTACAGGAACTTGTTTCGCTGTGGAATGACACGGTGTGTTTGGGGTGTTGTCTTGTAAAAAAAAGCATCCACAAGCGTGTCTCCTAAGAGACTTAAAACAAGAAACATTTAGTTTGTTGTCATGTCAGACAGTGGAAAAAAGCAGTTGTATTTTTACACAGTGTATGTACACCTGGTTTCAACTGTTGGTCACATCTAAAACATGATAAAACACTAAATGTGCCATGATTTTTACTTTCCTCTTTTCCATTTATTAAAAAAAAAAAAAACTCCAGGCTACTTTACCTTTGGCGAAGAAGAGGCTCAGCAGGGTCAGCATGTAAACGATGAGTTTTATTGGGAGGAAGTCTGTAAACTGAGACCACCAGCTGCTTGTGTCGTGGTTATGTCGGCATGCCCCACACAACACTAACGTGCAAGCACAATCAAAGCGCCAATTTTATGGTCTGCATCATAAGACATTTGAAATACATTATCTTCATATTGTATCAGTTTGTGACCTAATGCTCTTCAGAGTAGTAGTTTGCATTAAAAAAAAGTTAAATCTTACTTTGTTTTTCCCTTGCAAACCTCTGGGGTGTTGTTTGTTTTTTTTTTTACCTTTCTGAATGCTGGCGGGGAGGCTACGGGCATCTTTGGGATTCAGCCTTGTCTGGTCTTTTAGCTGAGGGTTTCCTCCATTACACTGGACCATCTTCCTCATCCTCGCCTCTTCTGCATAAGCCCATTCTTTTCCATGCTCACGACAAGGAGGTGTGGTCCAGCCTTTCTCAAGCAATACACTCCGAGGGCTACTCTTCACACTGAGCAAATCTAAATTTATAGATCCTAGACGTGCTTAGGCTTGATATTGCAGAGGGCAAAAAAAAAAAAAAAAAAAAAAAAAAAAAACATTTTAAAGACCTGGTATCAGTGAGGATGGAAGTGGGAATGCTGACCCCTTTCTTCCAAGAAACAAAAGACATCTGTGTAGCCGTTGTGGCAGATCTCAGCCAACTTCTGATCGACACAAAAACAGAAAGAAGAACTGGAACTTCGATCTGTTCCATCAGCTCTCAGCGACAAATCATTGTTAAACTTCAAGAATAAAATCAAGAGTAAGAAACCTTCTAGTCAGGTTTGCTCTGAGGCTGATGTCAAAACAAGAGGATGCATTTCATAGCTTGAATGAGATCTGAATCCCGACTCTTCCAGCAACTTATAGACATTAATCATTTGTATCATGTTTCTGCATTTCCACTCACCTCCAGAGTAGGAGGGAAGAATGATGTACAAACACGATGGACGTTGCCAGTGTTAACCTGAATGCTCACGTTGCCGTAGTTGGCCTCGAAAAAGTTGAAGGTACCCTCCCTGGGGCAGATGTCGCTCTCACCTGAGAAGGGGGCCATAGTGATGGTGTTTCTGTGCTCAAACAGGGGCATGTTGTTGCTCAGAGCTCCGTCCACATAGTGCTGAGAAAGGGAAGGTATGTATGAATGTAGATGACCAAATGCAAAAGGTTTTGTTCCCTTTTCTAAATGTGTTCCTTACGCTTCAAAACACACTGAAAAGTTAACCAAACTATATAACGGGTCAGCAGAATCTGATGCAGGGAATGATATGTTGAGAACATGTATTTTTTGTCATAAATGCATTTAATAATTTAAATCCAAGCATTCAGAGCTTGATCTTGGCTGCTTGATTTGTGCCGCATACTGAACATGAGGACCACGACACAGCGATAGTCCAGAAACAGGGAAAATCCCCCTCACATATCTGGTGCGTATTGTTTAGGTCAGAGGTCTGCAACCTGTGGTTCCGGAAGAACCAGAGTGTCCAAAGAGCTGCAAGTGGCTCTTTGGACACGATGGCTCTCAATAAGTTTGCTAAAAAGCACAAAGAAAGAACTGATGTTTTTAAAAATAGAGATAATAACAAGGGCTGGTTTTAGCAGTTTTGAAACCCTGACACTAAAAGTGTCAGTAATATTTTTTTAGAACTGTTTTTCTTCTCATTAGGTTGGAGACTATCCACAGCGACTGCACCAGCATCTACCACAGATATGTTATTTTCTAATATTTTGTCAGTAATTCCTTAATATTGGTGAAAAAGTAAGTTAGAGGTAAAATAAAAAGCCAGTGGAACAAGACATTTTAACTTAATAATATGGGAAAAATGTCTTGTTCCACTGGCAGATTATTTCACTTATAACTAGAACTTTTTCAACAATATTAGGGAATTACTGACTTAAAATAAGCTCCTATATCACGCTGAAAAGTATTCAAAATATTTGCACTAGAAACTAGACCAAAAGTACTTGGTAAGATTTTGTGTTTTTGCAGTATGAACAGATGCATCCGGTCACGGTACGCTGGAATACACTGAGCTCCAGAGAGCAATGCCTTCTTTTAGAAATGTTTGTAGAAGCAATCCCCCATCCCTAGGTTCTTGATTCTCTACACCTGTGGCCACTGAGTTGATTAGAAAAGCCCTGCATTCAGTGATTTGGAGGGATGAATACTTTTGTTAATATGGTGTATAAAGCTAATAATGTCATTGCTAATGCCTGCCTCATAGATAGTAATATCCCCCACGGTCCCCACAGTACAGAAGTTCCTGCCTGTAAAACCAGCTCCCAGTCAGTGTCCAAATTCAAGATCTCCTTTCTGTTTTTATATCCTGTCTTTAAAAAGCCTGTAAATGCCTGTGTTTTAACTTTTCTTGGTTTGTAAATGAATTTTCAAAGTTGTGTTATTGTTGAATTTCTCATCTTTGCTTGTTGCTGATTTGTGTGTCTTGTAAAGCACTTTGAAACGTTTATTTGCTTGAATGGTGTCGTATAAGTAAAGCCGATTTAAGCTGAATTGAGTTTATCATAGATGTGAAAACAATGCAGAGGGAACATACTCACCACTCCATGGTATGAAGGTGGTAAAAAGCCACAGTAGACAGGAAAGAAGCAGCTGCACATGAGAACCTGTAAGGAGGACACAAAGCTCATTCACTTAGTAGAGATTCAGCAGCTTCCTAAAACAAAATTTATATTTTTTGCACTACTTCATGAGTTAGTATCAATTTGATCTGTTCTTGTTTTACCATCAGTCACACACTGATGTGAAGGGTTAATTTGCTGCAGTCACATGTGTGGTTGAATCCCAGGTTCGTTCTAACCTGAACGAGCTCCTCTCTGGTGTCAAACTTCGACACTAACACGTTTCCTCCACCGGCCAGTCTGGTGAGGGACACGCAGAGCCTCTCTGTGGCCCGGAGGTGGGCGTCCTCCGGAAGCGTTTCCAGCAAAGAATGCCGCACCATCTGCAGCATCCCGAAGGTTGGGTGAAAAACTCCCAGAGTGTGTTTTCTGGCCTCCTTCGCCAGGTCCAAAATACTGAAACAGAGCTGCTCTGAGGAGGGACAGTAATAAATGATAGTTCCTTTTGTCCAAATTTAGTAATACTAGCTCTTATATGGTATGAGATATATTTTGTTAGCTCTTCACTTTGATTTTCTCTGGTTTGCCAAATGCATCTTTTTTATGACATGTTAAACAAATACTAATAAAAAAAAAAACTACTGTTAATATAATGTTTTGCTCTTACTGACCTCTGTTATCTCTGAATATGATTTGAACTATGGAATTTGCCCTCACATTTGCATGGGTTCAGAGCTTGTCGGTGAACTTGCAGTGTACAGCATTAATGAGAACACTTGATTTAAGATAATATATTCCTAACTGGAAATGTGCATGGATAGGTGTCAGAAAGTCTTTACTGTAGAACTGAAGGACTGCATCACGCAAGATTTTCTTATGCACTAGAGTTCTGTATTTGAAAAAAAAGTCCAATCCTAATGAATATGTTATGATCATATTCATACTTTTATGTGTTTGAGAAAAACCGAGCAGCCTAACTCTAGGAGGTGCAGTAATCGTCTCACCAATGGGAATCCCCACAGCCAGAGCTGCTGCCACGAGACAACCAGAGGAAGCCCCTCCGAATTTAGAGGCTCCATGCACCAGCTGTGGAACTTGCTCCAGGATGCAGCTCAAAGCACCGACATAGTAGATACTCCTAAATCCACAGCCTGCAAAAGAGATGTTCCACTCTGTGGGCAGATCGAACATTCTCCCTCAATCTTCCGTTCAGATGAACTCAAACTATTCTTATCTCCTTATCCATTGAGGAATCCCCACGGTCCAGCAGTTTGCATCTGGATTCCCCTCTGGACTGAATGAACATGTGTTAACTTGAATGGGCGAGGCTTAGTAGTCACATAACAGAAAAAGTACAAACCACTCACCCAGGGCCGGATTTAGGAGGATAAGGGCCCCGGGGCTAGAGTCAGCTTCAGAGCCCGCTCCGAAAAAAGAAACAAACAAATAAATAACCTTTTATGTGGCCCTCTAGACTCTAGAGAGCCACATAAATAGAGCCTATAGAGCCTTAAAGAAAACAGTTGTGTGCCTAAATAATATTTTATCGATCCGATCAAAGCAGTTTTTATCTGTATAAAAAAGTTAATTGCTATTTAACTTTAAGAAGGACTCATCGAATGTAGAGACACCTGTTTATTCATATTTTAACAGTTTAATGGGTTTTATCAATACAATTTCCCACAATGGGCCCTTTGAGTACCTTCATGCTCTTGTATTGCACAAATCTTTTTCCTCACTTTATGAAACAACTTGCTGTCTAGCTTTACATCTGTTAGAATTACCCAAATTATTTCTTTCTGCTAAATGTCAGAATAACAAGAGAAATTTTTAGAGATTTTTTTAAGAGTATTAGTTGCTTGTCTATTTGTGAAAGCCCAAACAAGGATGTGATGGATGTGATGATGTAGGTATCCAGTTGGTTAATTTACAACCTTTGAGTTATATGGAGGCACACCTCCATATAACAAGCAGAGCTATGAAGCAGAGGTATGAATGCATATCAAAATGTGAAAAAAAGGTGTCCTTTCATATGAAGTGTATACAAACTATTTTAACTTCATAATTTCTAATGGTCCAAGGTAATACTTTCTGGAACCCCTTTTTTTCCCCCTTGAATTTAGGTTTATCTATAAAATGCAAATAAAAAGAAAACTGTAAATCACTAGACTTGATTTGTTATTGAAAGTATTAAAAGAATAGATTTTTTTGTTGTGTTTTTTTTTAAAGAAATGTGGAAGTAGCTGCCTTTTTTTCGACATTTGCTCGATAAGAGAAAGTTCAGAGGAAGAAGAGAACAGAGGAATTAGTATGGACTGGAAATTAGACCCAGAATGGTTGTATTGAAGGGATAATTCTTGATGGTTATAACCAATTAATTTATCTGTAATAGATCATTTTCTTGGTGATTTCTAAAACATAACACCGATTTATGGGAAGGCACTTTTTATTAACCCTTTAGACAGTTGAAAAATTGTCTTTGGTGGATATTTACAGAAAACTCCTAAAGTAGCTGCCTGATATAAACACTAAAGTTGTGTAAATAGCAAAATACGGCAGTTTAAGCAAACACTATTAGGCAGTTACTCGGACCAGAAATGTTTTATATGTTTCAGACAGGATGATTGTTGGTGGTCCACCACCTCCAACCTCCATTTCCTGTGTAAATAATGATCAGTTATTTTTGTAAATAAGTCCCAGGACACTCTTGGAAATGAGATTTTTAATATTAATGAGTCTTTTCATCTTTTAAATAAAGGATAACTGAAAAAAATGTAGACATGAAAAGGGTTTAAAAGTTCTTAAAATAGGGTTTGCATACAACAAAGTAACATTTTTAAGATTTAGGATGATATTAGTCTGGTTTTGTGTCGGC
Source organism: Anableps anableps (assembly GCA_014839685.1). NCBI lineage: Eukaryota > Metazoa > Chordata > Actinopteri > Cyprinodontiformes > Anablepidae > Anableps > Anableps anableps. Next base: position 7,411,812 of record CM026073.1, read on the forward strand.
CTCTGTCAAACTAACCATTAGCTTTAGCCTCTGGAACCAAGTAATCTGAATTTAAACTAAGTAAAAGACACCAAGACCATATCAACTAATAATCTTTTAACAGATTCTCACTTTAAAAATCCTGAACCGTCCCTATAAGGAGTGAAAGCCCAGCACGTTGTGGATTTGGCCAACCTCCATCACCATGGGTGAAATATAAACCATGAAAGAATAATCAGAATACAAAATACATGGCTGCAATAACATTTCCTTTAAGCACTTTTACAAAGCATCTCCACTGCTTGTCCCCAGAAGTAGTTAGTAGTAAGAAGTAAACCCAAACTGACTAAGGTTAATTCAGTGATTCTCTCAGTGCAAAAATAAATAAATAAATACTGGGTATCCTAATTGATACAATTAGAACAAAACAATGATTAAAAAAAAAAAAAAAAAAAAAAAAGTTTGAATATTTAAGATCTAAAAATAATGTGGCATAAATTTATCACAGTAATGATACTTTAGTTTGCGCTTAATTTTTATTCTCATTTCTTTACTTTTTAATTTCCTTATTTATTTCTTCATGTATTTTATTTTCTAATTCCATTTTATGATTTAATTTCCATAAAATTATTAATTTATGCATATCACCATCTTACCATTATTATTTTTTCTTTTTTTGTATTTATAGAGGATTTTCCATGTCCAGTTATTTATCCTCCTCTATTACCATATCCATTTTGTTTCCACTTTTTTTTTTTGTTTTGTTTTCCCTTTTGATAGTCTTCTATAAGGAAATGTTGACCGATGGCTGCTGACCTGGTGGTCCTTACGCCTTGGGGTGACCCTAACCCTGAGTGTATAAAGAATCCATCAAATTTAATTAGATTTTATGACATTATATCCTTTATATGATTATCTCCATAACTGAAATAAACCTATTAGTAACAGTTAAGCACCTGGGTTCAAAATGGAAGTAGGAAAGGAAAGAATGGCAACGAGCAGGTACAAAGTGTGGGTACGAATAGGCAAACTTAATAACCTGGAATGGCTCATTTATGGATTTTAAATCCCATTAAATCATGCAGAAATCCTAAAAAGTGAGTGATGGAGCAGTAGAATAACATTTTAATCAAGAAATGTTTCATAAAATCCCATGACAGTGAAATATAATAAACACATACCATTATTCAAAGCGTCTAAAGTAAAAAAAAAAGCATTAACAAACAATGAAAACCATAATAGGTTGTGTAACTTTGAAAGGCTTGTCACAAATCCAACTGTAGGACCAATGACATTATTGTGTGGTTTTAACAAGTCGTTTTGCATCTCATCAGTTCATAGCACCTTGAATGTAGCAGTAATCCTGATTTAATCCTCCCTCCAGAGGATTTTACAGCCTCACACAGAAGTCAAGCTTAAAGATAACTTGTTTTGTCTACTATAAACAGTAGATGGTAATGCTGATTCCAACTGCAGCACAGTGCAGTACACAACAGTACAGAGATAAAAACAAATGCTTAAATACACAAACTTCTTCAAAGACAGTCAGTCATGTCCCTGATTTCACGTATTTAAAATGGCTCATAAATGTAAAAACAACAAAAATAAGATGTGCAGAAAAAAACCCCTCTGCAGTTTCAATTAAATCCTAAAAGTGTATGTAGTCCACTTTGCTAAAAAGGAAACATCTAAAATCTAACTAACTGAGTTAGCTAGTGTCTCTGGAAGCCAACAGCGACTTTTCTCATCATCCTCACACGCTGCCAGCGTTTGGTCCGCTGCTGATGTTAGGAATCTCATCCGCAAACGACTGGGTCATCCACTGTCCGTCTGGGAGCTGACCCTCTGTTTGTGAAGTGGTCGCCTCTTGTGCTCCTTCTGAGGATGAATGACAAACAAACACAGACAGCGAATTATTACACGCATTACGCAAAACCAGTGATGTTTAGAAAAAAAAAAAAAAATCTTAGATGGGAGCCCCAAATTAAAAATGAACAAATGAATGAAGATGTCATGATGAATCATGTTAACGGCTCATGTTTTCAAAGAAATCCCAGGTTTAGTCATCTGCTGGTGGTTACCAGAGTTTCCAGTAGACGAGAGAGTACAGTGACCGTTGGTCTGGCTTTTAGCCTGGCCTTCTTCAGCTCCCCTCTCCACATACGCTCCGCCATAGGCGTCTTCATATCCGGGATCGTACTGCTCCTCCTTTATTGCTAACCTCTTGGCATCCTCTGTTGGTGTGGGGAGAAAAAAAAGGGAAAAAACTAAACTCGATGCCAAACTGAACTCAACCAAACTGAATATCATGTTGTAATATTAAGATGTAAAAACCTTTACTCTAATTTATCGATCCTGTCTCTTCCAGACTTCAAAAATGACTCGCCTTCTAACTTATACATATTCATAAAGATGCCTACCCTTAGCTAGCTGAAGATCAAATGTGTAGTTGACCTCCTCAATCTCAGTAGTTTTTTGGATGCCCTTCAGCTGATCTCTGAGCTCCCTTAGTTTGATGTAGAAGTGAACCTTGTCTTGAGCACGAGGAAACTGGGCGCAACGAGCGCTGGAGGAAGGCATTAGGTACAAGGCCTGTAGGGACAACAAATTATATTCATTGTAAAAATGCTAGCCTACCCATATAAGCACTTCAATTCTTAATCTCTGAACATTTTAATAACACTGGTGTGACTTTTTTTTTTTTTCCTTCTACCAAAAAAACATAAACAAAGGTCCTGCACATTAGGTTTGGAGTTACACAACAGCTCTTCTTTCAACAGGGCTGACAGCATTGTAAGTCACACTATACACCGTACTGCAACAGCACCCATATTTCCTGAACTTTTCCACATTTTTTCCTGTTGAAACTACGATCTTTGGTGAATCTTTGGAATTTATGTGACATCCAACACAAAGCCGCGTATAACTGTGGAATGAAAAGGAAATTAAACGTTTCTTTTGCCAACAAAAACCTGTGGCGTGCATTGCATTCAGCGCTCTTTACACTGACACATGAAAATTGCATTGTGTGAAGAAAAACGCCCTTGAAGATACCAGTCTCTAGGGCTGCAGGATATTGGAAAATTTTGTGATGGTGATAATATTGGCAAATATTGCAATGGCGATATTAGGTGCAATTTATACCTGATTTCTTCTTTCTAATCTATGCTTCCTACTCGATGTGACCTTTAGCATTTTTGCTAATAGTATTTGTGTCTGGTGTAAGCTTTTGCTGCCGTGAGACTGTCCTACTGGCTAAACATTGCATTAGCATGAAAAATACAACTTCAGAACTTTTAAAATATATTAGCTAACAATTATTGCAATCCAAACAGTCCTTTGCAATATGAATATTGCGCACATTTATATTGTGATGACGATATATTTGCGATACATTATCCGTGTGGAGATGCTCTTACTTTTCAACATGTGCCATGAATTCTACTGTTGTTTTTCTTTTATTCTTCCTCGAGGATGATGGTTCCCCACTTTTTTCCTTCCTGTTTTTAATAATGCTTTGAACAGCTCTTAGCCCAATTTTAGTAATTTCATCAATCTCATTAGATGTTTTCTCTGCTTGATGCATGCCAATGATTTGACCCTTCTTAAACAGACTAACATCTTTTCCACGACAACAGGATGTGTCTTTTAACGTGGTTGTTTAAGAAATGAGAAGCTACTCAATTAGTTGTTGCCTGCTAGAAGCTGGTTACCCATGGAGTAATTATCCAAAAGGAGGCTGGTACCTATTTGCTTAGCTAAATCCAGGTGGTAATTTTTTTGGGGGCCAGACAGTGTATTTTAGACTGGGGTGGATGTTAACATTCTAACAAGAAACCAATCCTAAACATAGAGAGCCACAATGGAATAGCTTAGATAAAACATTTCAGTCTGTTAAAATGGCCTAGTCAAAGTCCAGACCTTAATTTAAATTGAAAGTCTGTCGCAAGCCTTAAAACTTCCTGCTCACAGACCCTCTCCATTAAATCTGATTCTGCTGGAGCTGAGCTGCAAAACTAAATCTGGCAACAATTTTAGTCTCTAGATGTGCAGAGCAGAGCTGTAGCCGTAAATGCAGTGAGAGGTGCTGAAAGAAAATGTTAACTATGCTATGTTTTTTATTTGCGTAGCTTTTGAGAACCATCTACCCTGCGGAACTTTGTGTTGGTCTGATACACAAAACAGAAATAAAACACAATGAGATTTGTGTTTGTAACAGGAAAATGTGAAAAAGTTCAAGGGGTATGAATACTACTGTACAGAGCCAGCAGTAGTGCTGAGGTTTTTCTTGTTGCTTCAGGTATTTTGTTGTAGTTTTAGCGTGTTTGTAATCTAATTTTCATTCTGATATAGTGCGTAATGTAAAGACAAACTTTCTGCTCTCACCACATCACATTCTGGGATCTTGTGTGGCTGCAAACCAAATTCCAGCTTTTGTGGTTTTTTGCCAAAGAGTTCCCTGCAGAACATTTCATAGATACCTGGAAAAAAAAGACATCGAATGTTACATTACAGCAAATCAGTCTTACTCTGACCATCACTGAATGGTTGGAAAAAAAAACCCCTTACATTTTCCATTGAACACAGCAATGAGGGGTTTGTACTTCTTCAACTTCTCCACAAGAATTTTGCCTCCTTCTCGCAATTCTTTACTGGTAAAAAATAAAAAAATAAAAGCAAAATAAAGTAAAATGCAGCATTTGAACAAAATCTGAACTGCAGCTGTATTTTTTGTTCTTTTGCACTGGAGCCGTTATGCTTTTCATTTTCACCAGTTTACATGCCTACCTTGAGAGGTCTTTGCTCCCTGGTGTAGCCCTGGATACCATGTTGGTGAAGCCCATTTTGTATTTGACAGGCAGTGTGGTGTCGTGCATGTGGTTAAGTTGCTCCTCTGTAAATCCAGACAGATACAGGCATTTCCCTGGGGAAAAAAAAAACAATGCAAAACAATCTGTGTTTAGAATATAAAAAAATGACACTGATCCACTATAAACAACCAAAGGTGGGAGTGGATTTCATCCATCCTCAAACATGCATGATTCTATTAATATTGTCTTAATCCCAACTACATATAATAAGGTGCACCAGCTTGATATGTATGCACTTGTATGTATTGCAGCTGCATCACTAAAACAGGAACATAATTTTCTGGAACAATCCTACAGCCACAAAATCTACCCTTGCTCTTTGCTGAAACTAAACTTAATTAGCTTAGAACTAATTTGGCCTCATTTCCAAAACTCTTTAGTGCAATCTCTGGTCTTTAAGCATACATATTCATTCTGCACTGTGATATTACAATACATCATTCTATGTATTACTTCATGTCTTATTCTTACATATTTTGGTGTTGCTGTGTGAGGGGTCCACAGCGTATTTTGGTGCAACCCAATCTGAATTAGTTCAACGAATCTGGCCTCATTTTCAACTCCTCTTAAATAAACCTGGTTTCTCAACATTCACAGTTTATACTGAACTGTGACATCATTGCATCATTTTATTGGTTCTATTTATTCTAGAAAATGTTTTATTGTTTTACTTTTTGGTAGTTTATTGGTTTTAATTATTCTCTCATCTTTTACTTTCTCGTTTAGTTGAGTGCTACAAGCTTAGTGAGTTTGTTGATTAAGGTATTTAGCTGCAAGGTTGAATTCTTGTTGTTAATAAACTCTTATATATCAGAGAGAAGTTGTTTGTGTTTATTCCACACAGGTGTAGTGCCTGGCCGTTTGAAAAATGCCAGTGCTGGAATTATCCCTTCATCTATTGTTATTTTAATACCCAAGCCTTATCAGACAGGTATTCATAAGCAATAATTGAGACTGAGAACTATTCGGCTTTTATTTCCTGATAATCAGATGGTACCCCAACTTGGTCATTTTGATCTAAATTACTAATTTTGTTAATAATTTCCTTCAGCAGTTTATATAGTTATTCATAACGAAACTCGACCTATTGTTGCAGTGGGGTTTATGAGTGATAGAAGGTGGTCTTTTTGCTTTCGTAAGTCATACAGACTAAACAGAAGTTAATTGTGAAATATGCAGTGAGACAACAGTGTAAACTGCAGGAACTGATCCCTAAATGCAACGTCATATTCACCAATTAAGTTTGGAGACTTCTGGCTAGCCTACATGACTTCAACTAAATCACAGAATCATAACTTACAAAAATGATTTCCAGGTCCTGGAAACCACCGGCCAATAAAAGCTGCCATCAGTCCTGGGTTGATACCAATCTGCAAACAAACAAGATGTTACTTAGGTCACCAAAATTAAAATCCCTCCACATACATTCTTTCCAACACGGTTAGTCAGATAAAAACTAGACCTTACAATGACATAGTCCAGGTTATAATCCAGCAGGTCAGGCAACGTCTTTTTCATGACTTCCTCCTCTGTCATCCCTTTGAAGCGGTCCACTTTCCTTTTTACCTTCTTGAAGCTCTCATCAATCTTCTCCTGCTTCCCCTCACTCTGAGCTCCGGCAGCCTTCTTGGGTTTTGGACCTGGTTTAGCTTTAGGTGCGTTTGGGTCCTTAGGTGGTTTTGGTGCTTTGGGGACTTTTGGGGGTTTTGGTGCTTTGGGGATTTTGGGGGGCTTTGGTGCACTTGGTTCCCTGGGTTGGGCTGGTCTACCTCTCTTTTTAGCTGGAGCTACAAGAAAAAAAGGTTGTATCACAAAAACTTTCTTTTAAAACTTTATGAATGATGGTTATTGTCGCATCAGACTGTGATAAAGTACTGCTGTTACAAAATTTCTAGATAGACTCAATTCCTTTAATATTAGCCTTCCATGTTTTTCTTAAACAGCGATATATTTTCACACAGATTCAACAAGTCAAGAATGAACATTTTTATAATTCATACAATTCAGGTACAGAAATAAAGTTGATACACTGAGTCACCTCTATGTGGTAACACAGGACAAGACTCTCTAAACAGCATGTTTTATTATTAGCATTATTATTATTAAAAGAATCTTCACAGTACGTTTAGTGAGGTCAGCAGCTTCCATCTGCTCCATCATGGGTTCTGGGGTGGCCATGTGGGCCATGGCTGCCTCTGCACTCAGATTCTCTGGGTAGTGAAACTGATGTTGAGGGCTGAAGTTGGCGTACTGAGCCTGGAGAGCTTGAAACTGCTGAGCGGACCGAACCCTGCAGTAGAACAATATTAATGAAACACTGGGTTGATTACAAGGACAAGGCATAGGGATGCTCTGTGGAATAAAAGAGACCTCAACCTTGTTAATCAAATTCCTGCATTTTTAAAAATTATTTAAAATATAATTTGTTCATGAGAGAATGCATTTAATGCCAATTTCAATTATTACTGTTAATAAAGCATTTTAGTTTATGAGGAACTTCATAATCATCAGCATAAACTAATATTATGAAGGCAATAAGTCTTTTAGGAATGCATACACAATTCTGCAGTCCCTTAGGATGTATTATCCATAAGCACAAAGTCAAATAACACCTTTCTGAAACTCTTTTAACAAAAACATAGCATTGAATCGACTTTGCAAAAATGATGTGCATCTGTACAACGTATAAGTTATTTCAAAGAAATTGCCAAGTGAATAGAACTGGTAAATATTCTGCTTGATCGGCCATGAGTGATAAGTGCAACCAATTTTTACATCAGTGAACGCACCACTAGTTCACACTGACAACAATACTCTTTAGTGCAGACGTTATAACTGAGTGAAGAAGACTTTTGATTACTGTGATGATTATATTTGTTGAGCCTCCAGCCATATAGGACTGAACTGCGGGGAACAAAGAGACTGGTATAAAAACTGTGAATCCCAGAATGCTGAATAAATTATTTTATTTTGAAGCCTACAAGTATAAATGGGCTTGGGACATTTTACGTAAACCAAAACTATGAACTTATATTTTAATAAAGGATGTTTATGGTCCAGAGCTTTATGTGACTTGGAACTTAACTAAAAACCAGAGGTCAGTGTATGCACTGCTTAGATCCAGTACTTTGCCTTTAGCATTAGTAACTGGACGATTCCACTCAGTCCCAGAGGAGGACCGAAAATGCTGTCTGTGTGATTTGAATTAAACTGAAAATGAAATGCACTTTCTGTTTTATAGTCTTTTGTATATATTTCTCAATAATAAATTGTTTGGTAAAGTCTTTGATGTTTGTCATGTGTTTCAGTCAGCATACTAAGCTTTTGAAGCATAGTATGTTTCAAAAGCTTGGCATCTTTGAAAGAAGACACTTTATGCTTGAAGGATGTTGAAGTTGGTTTCTGTCTGCATCTTTGAATATGTTTGTGTGTCTTATAAGCCCATGAGGGCTGAGCGGCACCTTTTATGGTGTAAGGCACCAAAAAAAGAAATAAACTACTACACTCACATATACATACATACATACATACACACTTATGTGTGTTTGTGTGTGTGTGTGTGTGTGTGTGTGTGTGTGTGTGTGTGTGTGCACCATTTGCAGAGGCTATTGTTAGCACGGTTGTACTGGGTTTAATGCCTGGTCTCAGGTCAGTGCTACATATCTTCCCATTCTCTCTCCTCCCTATTTTCTGTCTACTTACTGTTCAATGAAGGCCACTCGTGCCTAAAAAAACCTTTTGAAAAAAACAAAACAAAACATTTTCAAGCAGTTGGAACATAGTTTCTAAACAAATGCTTGTCTTAAGAAAAAAAAGATCATTCCAATTTCTTTGTTTTCCCAGTATTGATCGACATTATATTACAGTGCTTATTACTGTTAATAGTCATTCATGGTCAACATCCTACGGTATGATCATGACAGTGGGAAGACAAAAGCAAAAGGATGAATAAGTGCACATGCTTTCATTTCCATTTAGATGTTTTGTACACGCATACTGATTACTTCCTGGCTACACTGGTGAGGAGGAAGACTCACCACTGATGAAGATACTCCGGGGAGACAACAGGCAGTGATCCATTCAGCTTTTCTTCCATCTTTATGGTCTTTGGACTTTATCAAATAAATCAACATGTATTTTGAGGAAACATAGCTGTTGGCTGTACAGGATGTTTAGCATACAAATCTAGGACAGGGTATGAAAGTGAATGCATGTGCTAGCATTTATATCATCGAACAAGGAAAATTAAAGACAAACAGAAATTTAAACAAACAATGGCGATGGACTATTATAATACAGTCAATCAGCTATTTTGTTGCGGCAACTCTATCCAACTATCAAAAGTAGTTTCCTTGACAACAAGGGATGCAACTGCTTTGGTTTTTCTTTTTTTTTCCCTAGACACTGCTAACACAATAACTAATGAAATAAAAAAACGGTTCCGTTTTGGCTTTTATTACGCAGGTTTGGAACATACTGGTAGCAATTAACTGAATGAGTTTCATATTAAACCAAGGTTCATATTCAGTTAATGGCGTGTACTTAACTGTTTACTGCTGTTTACAAACAGTGCCACAAATACAGCTAATGTTAGCCAGCAGCTAGCTGGTCGACTAACCTAGCATGGGTGAATTGTTTCGTTTCATTGAGAGAAACCCTGAAAGAACTCTAAACATGCATCTTATAATTGCTGATTATTAAGGTCAACATACCTTGTAAGGGTAGGGTTAAAACTTTTTTCCTCTTATGACAATATCAGCTTCTTTCTAATCAGATCCACACTTAAATTCACACTTTCTGCGGCGCTACAGAAGCAACAAAGACATGACAAGCCAACCGGCCAACTTTGACACGAGAATAGTTCATGTTACAATCGGAGGGGTGGATTGGAAAACATGGCTTCCGGTTTTTTCAATACAAAACAACTATAACATTAGATTTTTTTCAAAGTAACCACTTTTACGACATTTTTAAATGTTTCTGTTTGCAAATAGATATATATTTCAATTTGACAAGCACAATAAACCCCAAAGAATGTATCCACACCACACCTATTGTGGAGTTGGTCTGAGCTGCTCGACTTTTAAACACCGCGAGAATGTCTGCGATTGGCTAATAGTAGTGTTTAAAGGGCTACGTTTATGGCATTTTATTTAAAAACTTGAAAGACACGATGATTAAAAACTAATTTTAATGTTACCCTGAACGATTCTTTCGTAACTCAATTGATTTAGACGTAGCCCTCTTTTCTGGTTATAATGGGGACAATACATCGTGATTTGACACCATTTGCTTTGATTCGAAAGCAAGAATACTCTAATAATAAAGTCAACAAATGTTCATGTTAATTTGTATCTGTAGCAATGTCAAATGATTTCAAATATAATAGTACTTAATGTATTTTAAGAAAAACAAACATACCTGCTTTTAAAAATGGCTCTGAAAACATAATAGAATTTGTTAAATTAACAATATCAAACCTGATTAATGAATTTGTGAATATCAGAGCAGTGGCATTCATTCAAACTACAATTCAAATCCTCCTCTGCTGACCTCACCTGGTCAAAGAACATCCCCGGGATCGTGAAATGATGCCAGAAGAGACTGGAATGTCATAAAACTGAAACAAGCATTGCTCCCAACCAGCATCCTCACGGCATTCTGCAGAGCAGAGTGCTGTATCACAGCATGGACCTCCTGCAATAAGGCAGTCGAGAGAGCCCTGAAGAAGGAGGTGAACAGAGAGGAAATGCCATTGGAGTGTCTGTGCCCCTCTTGTTCATGATCTGTTTTAGAGTTGCAGCAGAAAAATGCCTCATAATATTTTCAGTGACTCCCTGTCCAGCGATGTTTTTTGAACTGCTGCCATAGGACAAACTGTACAATAACATAAAAAGAACAACCAGACTTCTACACAGCTTTCTCCCCTTAAAGTTTTAGAATGCATAACCAGTCAGAATTATGCATTTAGAATAAGGCACTCACTTACTATGATTTTCATAAAAAAAAAAAAAAAAAAAAAAAAAAAAGTTACATTCTTAAAAACATAATAAAAGAATACACTTCAAAGTATAGCCTCAAGTCAGTTCAACACCTGGGATAATAGTCTGGTCAGAAACATAGACGGTCCTTAACCCATTAGCAGGACCAGTATGTTTTTTTTTTTTTTTTTTGTGCAAGCAGGAACATGGTAAAGACTATCAGAGCACCACTGAGGGATCTCCAGCAGGCCTCTACAGTGATAAGGCTGATAAGTTTCGATTACATCAAATGAGGTGTCATCCTTCAGTTTCTTACACATTACACAGTCAATTTCACAACATTAATAAATATAATTCCCTCCACCCCTCCATTTGTATCTGATGTGTTTTCCCTTTAACATCTTTAAGCAGCGTATATGAATTTTCTTCAATACAGGCCAGAAGCTATTTAATACACAATGAGCAAGTCACTTTTAGATGAGATTTAATAAAACCGTGCTTCCAAATCAAAGAAATAATTCAAGTATCCATGTATACAGCGGATAAATCATAAGATACAATTGTATCAAAATACAAAATGATTCACTTGAAGCAAATTTACAGAAATGCAATAAATAGTGATAAAAAATATAAAAACAGACACCAGAGTGTTAGAAAAATAGCTGCTGTGGTCTCTTCATGGCAGTTCCTTGGGTGCAGCACAGTCTTCTTTCATTTCCGTGCTGATATGCCTTGTGACTAGTTAAGGTAATAAATATTTTTAAGCTTACAACCCTGGCGATGCCATTCCGTCTTTAGATTGGTGTATATGGACTACTTCTGTGAAAAAAGAACACAATACACAGAGTTTCAATGGGAAGAAGTTATTAATCATAAGAGTCCATTAGACTGCAGGCAATTTAATATCAATAAAACAATGTCAACATCAAGTCCATAAAGACTGTGTAGAGGTGAATCTCAGTAAATTAAAATACCGTACCTTAAGTAAATTTTTTATCTCAGTAAAACAGACCGATGCTTGACCGTGTTATGGCCGACACAATCATGGGGAAGACTGCTGACTTGACAGTTGTCCAGCAGACAGTAATTGACACCCTCCACAAAGAGGGTAAGCCACACAAGGTAAATGCTGTATTAAAGAAGCTGGTTCTTTACAGGCTGCTGTATACAATCATATTAACAGAAAGTTGACCGGAAGAAAAAACTGAGGTAGAAAATGTGCACAAACAAAAGTGTTTAGTGCTACTCAGAGGATGATGAAGCAAAGTAAGCTCTAGAGTTTGTGGGGAGATTTGAAAGATGTGGACTGCAACTGGAATCAGACCCTCAAGAGCCACCATGCACAGACAAACATTTCCATAACATGGGCTGCAATTGTTCCATTTCTTGTGTAAAGCCACTCCTAAACCAGAGACCAGGTTAAGCTAAGGAAACGGACTGGGCTGTTGCTCACTGGTCCAATTTCCTCTTTTCTGATGTAATTTTGGATTTCATTAGGAAATCAAGGTCCCAATGTCTGGAGACGATTTGAGAAGCACAAAAACTGCTTGAGGCCCAGTATGAAGTTTACACAGCGGCTGTGGGTCAGTTTGCCCCTTTGCCAATTCGTATTACCATTTCGGAGCCGTGCATGGTCATTTTGTCCCTTCCTACTTGAATTGAGGAATGTGAGCTTTATGAAAAGTAGATTTAATACTTCCTTAAAGGTTGTTATTTTCAAAAGATGCTTTTAATCTGACAAACAAGCCTCATCAGAATGCATATTCTGACCTATTGAATATGACTGTATATAGTCATTACACATGAATGACCATATAAGTGAAATATTTCAAGCTTTTATTTCTTGTAATTGTGATAATTATGGCTTCCATATAATGAAAAACCAAAATTCAGTGACTGAGAAAATTAGAATATTACATAAGATAAGGGACACATTAGGGACACCCATGCTCTATTGGGTTGAGGTCAGGCCAGTTTGCTGGCCAATCAAGAACAGTGACACCATGGTCACTGAAGCAGCTTGTGGTACCTCTGGCAGTGTGGGCAGGTACCAAGTCCTGCTGGTAAATGAAAGCAGCATCTTCATGCAGCTTGTCAGCAGAGGGAAACATGAAGTGCTCTGGAGGAATTTAGACCACTGAGTGACAGTCCAGTCTCTGGTTCAGGAGTGGCTAGACATGAGGGATGCAACATTTGTAGCCCATGTGTGGGTTTCGTCTGTGCTTAGTGGCTCTTGACTCACCGACTCCAGCCTTAGTCCTCTTTTTGTGAAGCTCCCCCAACTTCTTGAATGGAACTTGCTTGATAATCCTCTCAAGGCTGGAGTTATCCGTGTTGCTGGTGCACTTTTTCCTACCACACTGTTCCTTCCACTCAACTTTCAATGAATATGCTTGGATACAGCACTCTGAACAACCAGCTTCTTCAGCAATGACATTTTGTGGCTTACCCTCTTTGTTGAGGATGCCAGTGATTGATGTCTTCAACATGATTGTGTAGCCGACAGACCCAGACTGAGAGACCACAGAAACTCAGAATACCTTTGCAGGTGTTTTGAGTTAATTAGCTGATTAGGGTGTGACACTGTGAGTTTCCAAGAGTTAACTTGTTCTGAATATCCTGAGACACTGAATTTTGGGTTATCCTTTTCAGTAATCCATATTCAGAGTTTCACTTTCTGAAATTGGTGACAGAAAATATTAATTTTTTTCACAATATTCCAATTTCTTCAGATGCAGCTGTATGACTAGAATACTGATTATTACTTTCAACCCACAGTCAGGGATGATTTGGGGAGCCATGTCATCTGCTTGGGTTTTTCCACAAGTCTCATGGTCAGCATAGGGGTGTGTGTAATAAATTGTTACAGACCCCCCAGCTGAAGGACGGGGAATAACACAAAAACATGGTCACAAAGATCTAGATCAGTTTCACTAGAGTTCCCAAATATTTTCAGTTCAACCAATTTTTCCAAAACTATATTCTTAATTTCATGTTTAGCAATATATGCTTCTTCATGGGAATATTAAAATGTTCTGCAATGCACAGCAAGTCATCCTTATGACAACTCCACCTTAACTAGGAGCCTGAATGAACTCCTTTAAAGGGATCCACAACTAGTTAAACTTGTTGGCCTAAATATGTCATAATTTTCCCATTAACTTAAACATTGTTGTTTGTGACATGTAAAAACTCATAGTTACTTCAAAAATTGCATATCTTTATTATATTTTTCACCTACGGAGGTCGCCATTTTTTTATCTACGCAATGCATGCCAGGCCGATGACCAAGTGGAGTCAAGCCCATAAACAAAACACAAGTGGAGGTGGTAAATGCTGACTTGGGCAGCCCACAAAATGTCTGGATGGGAGCAAACTGCCTCAAAGTTTTCATTTACACTATTACACTATTAGCTGGAGCTAACAGGAAATCAAAACAAATGGGAAGATAATGAATGGATATTTAAAGTGACAACGAAGCATCTTCAAGTCTTTGTAACAACATTCTAATGTATTTGAGAGAATGTTTTGATCCCGATGCTTCCCGTAAACAGCTTGAGTTAAAAAGTGGAGATTTTTGCAGCATACTGTTGGACTGCCATTTCCAAGCAGCAGCACAAACACCAGCTTTTTCAGCAGAATCTCTCCTCTTCCTCCATTTGGTCCTTCTCATCTTCATTTCCTCTTGTCATTTCTGCATTCCCTTCTATTTCAAGGAGCTCCGGTTCAAATTTAAAGGATTGAATGTTAATTATTGTGCAATAATTACTGTTCTGGCTAGACGGAGCTAGCGATGTAGGTCCTAGCATATGTCATCTACCCACAATGCATTGCAGCATAAACAATATGGAGACATCCATGTGACAATATTTTAGTTAATTTTATAAAAACTAAACAGCTAACAGTAATTTTACTGTATTGTTTTTACATCTGAAACAAATGTTTCTCAAATAAAGTCTGTTATTACAACTAATCGTGGATCCCTTTAAGTCAAAGCTCATTTTCTTTTTTTACAATCACAAAGACCTTTCAATTACTATGGTTGTCTTCAGCTCAGGAAATATGGATCCTGGACGAGCCCCCACTTGTATTACAGCCCCCTCAGTTGAAGGAAGGGGAATCATAAATCAACTTTTGCGGTGACATTTTTAATTTAATGAGACGCACTTGCACATGATTACAGTGATCGGTGCAATTGATATCTGTACTATATGCCAACACAGAAGCTAAACTTGTTTAGAATAAGAGTCTTTTCATATAGTTACACAATACCTGTTTGCTACAGTAGTTGGCCTGTTTTCCTCTGCTCCTCTGTCTCAGCTGCTCTGCCTCACTCCCTCATGAAGCCCACTACAGCTTTCATATTCTGGATCCACTTGCTCTTCTTTGATTGCGATCCTTTTAGCATCCTCTGTAGCACAAACACATCAGCTGTGAGTTAAGAGTTTCTCCTAACAGAGTATCTCAAAAAAATTACAAAACACTTTCAGTTGTAGCGTCTACCTGAAGCTGTAGTGCAACTTACCTTTAGCCAGCTGCAGATCAAATGAGTACTGCGTCTCCAGCACCTCCCCGTTGGCTGTCAGGCCTTTCATTTGGTCACGCAGTTCTCTCAGCTTTATATAGAAATGCACCTTGTCTTGAGCACGGGGAAACTGGGCACAGCGGGGGCTTGATGATGGCATTAGGAAGCACACCTAAGGTACAGGATAAATGCCTTGAAGAGCTGGTAGGGTACTAGGGTACTAGGAGTACATTTCAATATTAAAATGCATTCTTCTTGACACATACCGTTTCAGTCTCTGGGATTTTGTAAGGCTGCAGGCCAAACTCAAGATTCTTGGCTTTTACACCAAAGATTTCTTTGCAAAATATTTCATAAATACCTGAAAAAAAATTTAGAAAATTGTTGCTGATTGACACAGTCAGTGTCTGTATTGATAAGATATCTAATTGCTTCAACATGTACATTTTTTTTTTTACCTTTGCCATTAAAAGCAGCGATTAATGGCTTGTACTTCTGTAGCTTTTCAAGCAATTGGCGACCTCCCTCTCGAATTTCCTTACTGGCAAACAGAAAACGTCAAAAAAAAGCAACTTTTTTTCCAATTGTTTTGGAAAGCTTGTTTTGATATTATGATTGAAGAAAGCAATCTCAGAGTTTCCCTTAAGGTTTGAATGACGCTACATGGTCAGATCATTTACCTGGAGAGGTCCTTACTGCCCGGTGTGGTTCTCTCCACCATGTTAGTGAAGCCGATGCTGTATTTCTCAGGCAGGCTTTGGTCATGCATGTAGTTGAGTTGCTGTTCAGTCAGACCAGACAGAAACAGACATTTCCCTACAGAAAAAAAAAAAACAAAACAAAAAAACACACCACTCCATTAGATATGCAAACAGGCTGGAAAAAATAGTTAAAGCAACTAAAACAGGTTTAACAGTGTTACAGGATATACCTTGCAGAAATATTGACACCTAGTGAACTTTTTTCCCCATTTTGTCAAATTACAAACACAAACTTTCATGCATTTCTTTAAGAGTTTTTATAATAGAGTAACATAGCAACACATAATTGTGAAGTGGAGAGAAAATAATAAAATTCTGGAAAGTGTGGTGTGCATTAGTATTCAGCCTCCTTTACTCTGATTCCCTTAAAACATACAAAGCAACTCAGTGGTGCAAAAAGTGGGTATGCACTATATCCAACACATATGGGTGCCTCGCTAGAGGGGGTGCCAAAACTATGGGGGAAAATTGTTTCTAGTTGGTATTTTCTGTATTTACCAGCTATTTGTGCATGTGTAAATGATATGATCAGTGTACAGAAGTATTGGGATGGTAATGGCAGAAGGATATGTGGAAGTAATAGAAGTATTACACAATTTTTCTTTAGTTTTTGATTGAGCTGATCACCTACTATAATATGCAACATAAAATAAAAGTCTGCAATATTTTCTATTTCCACTTATAAATCCATAAGGGAGGGAGTTCAAAAATAACAAGTTATTATTTTATTTGAGGTTGTTGATGGCTGGATGGAGATGGTGCAAGCATTGCTTTCAGAAGAACTTTGGCAGTAAAATAAGCATTTCAAATAACAGACCCACACTTAGCTCAGTGTGGTGAAACCTATTAACAGCATGGAATACCCTGTAGGCAATACAGAAACAGAATTTCAACATACAGAAATGGTTCCCCGGGTTTGGGTAATGGCGTCCTTTGAAGGCTGATAATAGTCCTGGGTTAATTCCAATCTGAGGAGAATAATGAAGGGGTTACCATGGCAGCAAAATGGCATTTTTTAGGGCACTACTGATCAACAGACAACCATCATACCCACTGCAGAAGAATCCAGAAAAAAAAGCAAAAACAAAACTCACTATTAAAATGTCAAGATTGTAGGCCAGAACGTCAGGGAGCGTTTTAGCCATTACTTCAGCCACACTCATGCCATTGAAGCGGTTCAGAACCCTTTTCGCTTTTTTGGCAGCTTCAGCTTCATCCACTTCCTCTTTGATCTCCTTGTCCACCGCCTGCTGTTTAGCCGGTCGACCTCTTTTCTTCTTTACCGGCATCACAACTGAAACAGAGAAAAGAAACCAAACTAAAACAAGAATTGGCACTGCACACCATCTCATTTCTACATTTTAAGTATTATAGTAAAAAGCAAAGATCGGGATGTACAACTGAAGTTACAACGAGGAAAGTCCACTCAATAACCAACTCGTTTACCTTGAGGAGGGCCATGAGGTTGAATGTTAGGTTCCTGCTGCTGGTTCACATGCTGATGCTGAGTCTGCTGGGGGTGCTGCAGGTGCTGGGGATGCTCCGAGAAGATCGGCTGGCTCATCTGCTCCTGGTAATGATTTAAGGCTGGAGGGTAGCTGTGGTAAAAAGGTTCCTGGTATTCCGATGGTTCCCTGTGGACAGACAGCTCTGCCATGACAGGCTCCTCCATGTAGCCATCGGTGTAATGGCCCGAGCTGTGATACGGCATCATATGTTGGGCCTCAGGGTGCTGCTGATTGGCCTGGTACCTAGAGAGAAGAAAAAAAATGAGTTGAGCAAACACACATACAGAAGGATATGTGGAAGGCAGGGAAAACTTATGTCTAATGGTCAACAGTGTGAGTGAGGAAAAAAAGCACAGTTCCACAAGACAATACTTACAAACAAACATGCATTGATGTACATCACTTTATAATCTGTGCATTATATTTAACCACTGTGTGCAGCTCATTTAAGGAAGAATACCATATACAGTGCCTTACAAAAGTATCCATACCCTTTGCCCCCCATTTTTGTCATGTTACAACCACAAACTTCAAAGTCATTTATTAGGATTTTATGTGATAGAC